>QLOH01000215.1:0-735000 GCA_026901365.1 Sesbania bispinosa
TCATATAAAATATCTTTCACACAAAATTTATTTCACTGAAAAATCATTTCTATAACTTCAGTTATGATCTTTTTAAGTGAACATGTTTCTGTGAGCGTTTGTAAAACTGCAGCTGTGTTAACAAATTTTCTGGTACTTCTGTGCTTAGTATAACAGCTTCAAACTTTCCTGTTTTTCACTCTTATGAGTTAGCTTTCAAACAAAATTGGTTTTACTCAAAAATCAATTTTGTAGCTCATGTTATGATCATTTTAGTCAGGCTATATCAGAAACATTTCTGCATACAGTGCAATAACCTTTTTGCTTTCAACTTTCACTTATTTCAAAATCCTTTTATGAGTCTTCATTCTCATAATTTCCTTTTTATATCAATTACTTAGAAGATTGACTTGATTAAAGAATTGGAGAGCATATAGGCTTGGCTTGTAGAGATGTTTCTCCTAAACAATTCAATCTTTCCAAGTTTACTCTTTTCTCTTTTATCATGAAATTGACTCAAGGATATCTTTTCATATGATCAGCTCATGTTTCATCATACATAGATTTCAAACTTAAATTCTCACATGATGCAAGATCACAACTTAAGCATATGTTGCATTACAACATACTCACAATAGTTTAGATTCAAAGCTGTATTTAAGGTTAAGACAAAACATCATTCAGAATTCTAATTATCCAAGAAACATAGAATCATTCAAGTAAGCATGTTTGTCATTGAAAACTGAATTCTAAATTCTGCATAGCACCATCATACTTTAAATCCTATCTTCAAAACGAGAATATCACATATGCATCATCATGAAAGATTGGAGTTTCAGAGTACCTCATGAAGTAATCTTCAAGTTAGCATTTGAACCTCATGATTTAAGAATTTGCAGCTTGATATATGAAGAGACAGACTCATCTTCTGCATTTCCTTTTTCAATCTTAGTCATTTCCTTGTGCCTTCTCCTTTTAGAAGCTTCTTACTCTTTCTCATATTGTGGGAAATCTCTTGCCTTCTTGAGCAGCAGCCATTATCTCACCTGACTATGATTTATAGATTTCCTTTTGTTCTGTCAGAATTAGAGCTTCAACAGGAGTTTCACTTGGCTGTTTTATATATTTCTGTTTAGGCCTTAGTCTCAGTCTCATCCTGAGACTCATATGAGACTATTCTCGAGTGCAGCTTTACTTTCTTGCTTTTTTATAATTTCTGAACATCCTTTTGGCTTGGATATGAGGATTTTCTCATATTGTTCTTGTTGAGATCCAAGCATTCCACTTTGTCTCCAAATCTACAATCTTTCTCATCTCAAGTGTAGGATTAGTCTTGTCAAAACTATCATGCATATTTTCTTTCACATATTGAGCAATGAGATTGTAGACTTTATAGTTACTTGGATGTAATAGAATGTTCAGAAAATATTCAAATTTGAAATTGGCACCTTATTTTAAAGATATGAATGTACAAAGAACTTTCCAATAAGAGGATTTCTATCATTTGATACTCCAAACTCTAAGTAAGCATATGAGACATTTAAGCATTTGATAAAGGGAGAAAAAATATGATTTTGATTTGTTGTTCAGAATTTTAAATAACAACAGCAGTGGCCATAGATGATGATCAAATAGATGTCCTTTTTTGCAAACAAGGTATCTACAAATCTAGCATGCATGTATATTAAAAAACTTACAACCATGATGCAACAAGTAAGGACATGTAAAAGGAGTTGTTAATGATTTGATCAAGTATGTTTTAGTTCAAATGCAAGGAGGGATAAGAGATTGATATTACCAATGAGCGTTCCTTGTAAGCAACTTCAACCTCCAATCTTAATGGCAGTAATGACTTTAATAAAGTGATCAATCCTAAGGATTTGAAAGATCTTCAAACCACCCACAGGAGGAGCCAACTGATTCGTACTTGAATCTTTTATGACATTTCATTTTGGGCTAGAAGCTTTTTTGTGGTCTTCTTTATTCTATTGGATTAGCACAAATTTTCCAAGTTGTAGACTCACTGCATCTTCAAACTAATTTGAGGTTCTCTGCCTATGGAGACAACTTTTCACAGCTTTTCAACACTACTAAGGAGTCTCTTCATGCAGACAGAACCACATAGCTAAGGAGTGCTTCAGTTTTGAATATAAGATTGTCTTCTTCTAGGTCCTTGGTTATTTAAAGGTACTTAGTAGCACACCTTAGCCCAGAGATATTTCCAAATGTTAAATCAATAGTAATTCTATAGCAGAATTTTGCTGCAAGCTCAAAAGCCTTAGGTCCACTAGGAAGATCATCCATAACTGACTTATTTAAGTCAGGAACATGAAAATCATATATGATTCATTAATTCTGTTCAGCTTCCCATTTCGAGACAGCAAAGGACACTTTTTGCAAGTGGAAGTTAGCTTCTCCAATTTGAACTAGAAGACCACTCTGAAGCATATCAAGATTTGCTTCTTTGCTGAAATCCTTATATCTCAATACCCTGATTAGTTGAGGTGAGAAGTCCATCCCATATTTCCTTCCTCCTTCTTGACTAGATTAGTGTGACAATTTTCTGCATAATCAAATCACTAGGGGAACATTTTGGTACCCATTTAACTCTTGGGTCCAAGTGGGTTAATGATCAAGATATTTATCATTTTAGCATATGTATAATGTTAATATCAATACTCAATCATTTCATTGCATTCTTTAATTGAAATAACCAATCATTTCAAAATATATTCACTGTAACATAGAAACAATTGATTTTTCTATTCAAGTATTATTCCAAAATTTTGAGTCAAATATATAATGTTAATGTGTACTGTAGACTAGTGTTAATTGTTTTTCATACACATACTTCCTCTTCAACGTTCTATCTCTCTCATCCTTTCTTGTGACATCCTATTTTCTACTATCAATGAATAACTTCCAAGCATATAGGATTTCCATCACATCTCAAATTTTTGAGCACTTGACACCTATACGTGTAAATAACTATGAGACTCTCTTTCTTTATGGATCAAGGAAGAACTTTGAGATCAACCCAAGACTTCATCAGTGTACTGGTAGTGGTGGTAACACTCGATATTGCCACTTAAATAATTTTTTTCCCTCTTCCTCCTTTTTTAAGAGAAACTTAAGCTCTATTTGAAAACTTAAAAAGGAAGAAAGGTTATCCACCTTATTTCAAAGGTGAAGAAAAGCTATCTTACTTACTGGATAGGCAAAGAACGTAAGGGATTTGTATACTTATCTCAAGATTCCTTTGCCTCTGTTCTATATGTCCACTTCATTCAGGTCGAGCGTCCAACTCCAAAGCTTTGATTACACTTTAAAGCTTCTGTTTCGTCATGTGGTAGCCATTATATTTAAGCCATTGCATTCCAGCAAAGAAAATTGCTGCAGTATTTTATCCAATCAAGGATAACAACGCCTCATTGGAGTGATATGGTTTTCATTTAGACATCACCGCACTCTCAATCTCTAGACAGCATGGACGTCTACCCATTTTGAAGTTTCTTTCCTCTCCTTCTTTTGATTCTCATCGATCCAGCAAACACTACTCTCTTACTGCCATTGAGTATCCATCTTTTTAACTCTAGGCAGTCAACTATTGCAGTTTGAATTTTGTCACTGCCTTTTATTTTTGTTCCATTGATTTCTCCAAATGATGTGAGTCTTTTTCCATTTGCCTCAAGGTCATCTTGAGCTATGTAGGATGTTATCTCAGTTTTTTGCATGATTGGCTCTTCCTTGACACCATCTTTATGATTCCAAGAGTAGCCTCCTTCACAAATGAATAGAATAGAGCTAATTCCATCCATCCTCCTTTCTTGGATCTTTATCCTCTTCGCACGTTGGTGTGCTCAACCCCAAGAGGCCAAACTCTGATACCAACTGAAGTTGGTTGAACGTCTCTAGAAGGGGGGGTTGAATAGAGACTTGAAAATAATGTACCTGAAAATTCACACTTAAATTCACGTTGAGACATGATTTCAAGTTTGACACTTGGAGTCTCAAATAGGTTAGATGAGACGTTGTCTCAACAATAATTTTATAATCAAGTAGAGATGATTTGTTAATTTATGAAACTTGAATATCTCTTAATAGATTTGATTTAGTTTAGCAAACAGACCTTAGATGTAAGATTAATTAGCTCAACAAATGTTAAGACCTTAAAAGAGGATGAGTGTGACTATTGACTGATTCTCAGGTTGAGATAGGATCTGAGATGAGATGGGTCTGAGATGAGATGTAAGATGAGATGCATGGATAGATTTTAGTAATTACAACTTGGTTTTCTCTGAATAGATTTAATTTATATTAACAAACAGATTTTAGATATGAGATGTGCAATATAAATAAAGAGATAGGGAGAAGATATGAACATAGAGATTTATACTGGTTCACCCACAACCTTGGGCTACGTTCAGTCCTCACAACTCGTGAGATTTCCACTATTGACAAACCCGTCAATACAAGTATTCATACAGCCTTTTCAGGACGTCCCTCACACCAAGCATAGGCACTCCTACCTTGGTTTAGTCACAAGTATTCTTTGTTCTCAACTACCTCTTCAGGCAACTTATGCAATATTCTTTGTTTTCAACTGCCTCTCCAGGCAACGCATGCAGTATTCTTTGTCTTTGACTGCCTCTCCAGGCAACTCAGTGAGTATTCTTCTTACAGTGCCTCTCCAGGCCTTACAAACACTCACACTAAGCTCAGGCACCTCCTAGCTTAGTTGAGACTTGATGGTATGAGATGAGATGTGATTGATCTAGCTTAGATTACATACAAAGTATGGATAAACCGTGAGCTTAGCTAGATGATAGCTCTCTAAATCACTCAAAGAGTGTATAAAAATCAGTACAAAACAAGAGCTAAACCTACTACAAGATATTGGCTAAGATAGCATAGGTAGGTAGGTTGAGATTCACTTGAGACTTGGACTTTTCAGAATGTGCAGCAGCATCTCTGCTGAGTCTCACCTGTGTCTCTCACTCGTCTCAACATACTGAGACTCCCTTCTATAGTCTTCAGAAAACTAGCCGTTAATAGAGTCGTTATACTAGCCGTTGGAAGAGAGAGAAGCTGTTTTTCACTTTTTTGACGTGAGACAGGTGCTTTTCTGATTCTGTCTCTGCTGTGACAGTGTACTTGTGTTGACTTGCTTTTGCTGCTGAGACTCTGTCTGCATCTCATGTCTGCGTCTCATGTCTTCATCTCAAGTCTGGGTCTCATGTCTGCATCTGATCTCTGCGTCTGCATCTGATCTAAGACCGCCTCATGTCTGCATCTGCATCTCTGCGTCTGAACTTGAGATTGTGTCTGATCTTGAGACTACATATGATCTGAGACCGTCTCATGTCTGATTCTGCATCTCAAGTTGAGTCTACATCTCAAGTCTGATTCTGCATCTCTGTTGAGTCTGCATCTCAAGTCTGACTTTGAATCTCATCTTTGCTCAGCTTCATATTTCAAAGTTCTTCTTTGTCATGCTTGGACTGAATATGATCTTACAATGAATTTGGGCTTGTCTCAATCTGTGTTTACAGTTTGAGCTTGTCTCAAGCTGACTTTGAATCTCTTCTTGGTTTGGCATCTTCTATTCTGATCTTATCTCTTGATTTCTGAAGCCAAGTTAGAGTCTTATCTCTTGGCAGATCTTGCATCTGACTGTTGATCCTTCCTTTTAAGTTTGTAGATGAGTCTCTTCTTTGAGCATTGGTCTTAAGCTGATTTTTAGACTGAGCTTGCATCTGAACATGAGATAGCATCTTATGCTTGAGTCTGCATCTCATCTTGAGTTTCAAATATTGGTCTTCTTGATGCAACTTAATTCACTGTTTGAGTTCATCTTGACTTTACTTGATGATTGCCATTTCTAGTAGAGTCTCTTTTTGATTGTAGCTGAGACTTTACTCTGATGTGTACCTCTCTCAACTTAGGCTATATTCCATTTCAAAACTTTTGAAGACTTTCTGATAAAGGATATTCCTAAGGCCTTCTTCTGAAATTACCTTCAGCATATAGAACGTCTAAGCTCTGCCTATTCTTCAAAGACAATTATGAAGTCTGATGTTTCTTATCATTTGGATTCTGATCTTTCTGAATCTCATGAAAGACTTGCATTAATTGCTCAATCTCAGGCTGATCTTTATCTTCCACTTAAGTCTGAGGATTACTACCAGTCTCAATTTGTGGTTTCCTCTCAATCTCAGTCTGAGCTTGGTCGTGGTTGATCTTTCTAAGTTCTTCATGAGAATCTTGTCTTTCTAAGATCTCACATACAAAAACATCAGTAACTTCAAGAATAGAAAACCTTAAGTTTGGTTAAAAGGTTTGTTGTCATTAAAACCAAATCTCAGAGGGTGTTTGCGCTAACAAGTATGACAAAGTAGCTGGCTATGTATCAACCAAGGAGATATGGGATGCACTTGAGATTGAGCATGAAGGAACAAACCAAGTAAAAGAGGCTAAGGTCAACTTATTGGTAAGACAATATGAACTCTTCAAAATGAATGAAGATGAAGGAATTGAGGACGTGGTGAGACGCTTCACAGTCATCACAAATGACCTCAAGTCTTTGGGAAGAACTTACTCAAATCAAGATATGGTAAGAGAGATCCTCAGAAGCTTACCTAAGCCTTCGAGGTGCAAAGTCACTGCCATACAAGATGCCAAGGATCTGAGTACACTGAGACTGGATGAACTACTTGGCTCACTCAATGTACATGAGCAAGGGCTGATGGAAGAAGATCTCATCAGAGGACCAAAAACCATTACCCTGAAAGCCTCATCCAGTAACCCCAAAGGTAAAAAGGTAAGCCCATCTCATCAAGTTTCACTAAACTCTTCTCATGACACAGATAGTGAAGAATGTGAAGATGATGATGATGAGACTGAGATGGATGATGAGATAGCCTTTATCTGTCAAGAAGTGTAGAGGAAGTGGAAGTCTAGAGGAAGTCTAGAGGAAGTGGAAGAAGAAGATTTCCCTCTAGAAGAAGTGAGGTTAAGTCTAACAAGAAGGGACAAATCATATGCTTCGAATGTAACAAGCCAGGACACATCAAAGCTGAGTGTCCTCAACTGAGAAAAGACACAAAGAAGAGTCCCAGAAAGAAAACAATGATGGCTACCTGGGATGACATAGAGGAAGAAGAAATCCAAGATGATGAGTCAACCAATTTGTGTTTGATGGCTGATGATGACTCCTCAGATGAAGAGACTTGCCTGGCAGCAGCAAGAGCAAAGACTCTATGGGTGCTAGACAGTTGGTGCTCAAGGCACATGATAGGAGAAAAAATAAAGTTCTCAACACTTGAAGAGAACGCTTCTGGAGTTGTCTCATTTGGAGACAACAATAAAGCTCAGATTAAGGGAATAGGTAAAATTGGTAAGACAAACTCAGCTCAGATTGAGAATGTATATTTTGTTGAAGGTTTGAAACACAATAGTTTTAGTATAAGCCAATTATGTGACAATGGTTATCATGTTAATTTTCAACCTACTTTTTGTGAGATCATAGACTCAAAGACTGGTAAAACCATTTTTTCTGGAAAATGAAACAAAAATCTTTATTCAATCTCACTTGAGAATCTATCTGATCTCACCTGTCTCGTGTCTCATGAGAATAAGAAATGGCTTTGGCACAAGAGAGTTGGACATATTAACATGAGAACCATGTTGGTCCCAGAGGGAATCTAGAAGGGGGTTGAATAGATTCACAAAACTTATAGTGTTTTACAAATTCAGAAATTGATTTACCCCTTTCTTTTTGCCTTCAAGATTCTTTCAAATTGAGTTTTCAAAAGACAAATTTTCAGAGTTTAAAAACAATGTGCAGCGGATCAATATATTGGGGAGGGTAATTGATTACCAAGATTGACTCCTCAAATTTCATAATCCAATATTCAATGTTCAATTTTCTATAATATCAAGAATCAAATTAGAACTTACAATTCAAGATTAACATTCAGATTAACAAGCCAAGAAACTCAAATTGAAATAGAGTAGGGATAGAGAAAATGACACAATTGTTTATACTGGTTCAGCCACAAAAGGGGCCTACATCCAGTTTAGATTTAGCACACCATTAAACTTGCTTTCACTATAGAATTGATTACAAACACCATGCACACACAATCCTGAAGAAAGACTTACAAACAACAATCAAAGGTTTGACTCTTGCACCCCACAAGAGCATGTTCTTCAATGACACCCCGTCACAAGATTTCAAACAATCTCTATGAACACCCTATTCAAGAGATATCACAATACAGAAAAATTAAGAAAGAACAGAGTTTAGAATAATAGCACCTTGTTTGTGCAGATAAACTCCATGAATAATATCAAACACTTTCTTCCATTTGTCTAATCTTCTTGAGCAAAGAGTTCTTGGTGCTACAGAATTTCTGAATTTTTCTAATGATTTCTTGGAGAGATTTTCTAAAAGAGATTCTTGTATTATATTTGAAAAACTAAGCTCTATTTTTTTATTTCGAAAATCATGAGTATAAAAGTTTTTGTTAGTTAGAAACAGAAAAAATCTGTTAAAAATCAGTTACAAACAGTTTAGAAAACGTCCAGAATTATGCCGACTCTGTGGTAATCGATTAATAGCTTTGGTAATCGATTAAACCAGAGCGAATCAACAAAGAACCCTTCTCAGGTTATGCAGGTAATTGATTAACCATATCAGGCAATCGATTAAATCGATCATGAACTTGAATTCAAGCAGTTTTCAGCTTTGGGTCAACTTGGGGTCCATTACCAACTGAAGTAATCGATTAAACCAAAGGCAAATCAATACTAAGTTGAGTAATTTAGCTACCAAGCTATCCAAACTTGAAAGCATAACCATGAACTCAATTTGTACAATGAAAGATCAATCAAGGAAGAATAATCAAACACACACATATTGCCTAATTCTAAAAACAATCAATACAAGTGACATATCTATAGAAACGTGTTTGGCACTGCAAAATGAATTGAAATTAAAGCACCTACTTTCTACAACAAAACCAAAACATTCATCAATACATGAGAGACTTGAGGAGTGACTTGTATCTTCCACTTATAGCTTAAGTCCAACAATCTCCCCCTTTTTGGTTTTGATGTGCCAAACACTTTCGATAACAATTAAGGTGAGCACATAGGCAATTTCTATTCCTTCAATCCTAAAAAAAACTTGAAAACACTTGCAGAACAAGTAGGATAAGGCATAGCGTATGTGATTGAGATGTATATCAAGGCAAAGTATTCTTCAGTTATGAGACATATACAATTTGCATACACATACTTTCCATACATCATTATATCCATATCAACATATCATATGATATCCATACTTTCTTTTCTTCTCCCTACATATCCATACTTTCTTTTCTTCTCCCTACCTTTTTCTTTTCTTCTCCCCCTTTTGGCAAATTAAAACCAAAAATTCAGAGAGATAGTGATATAATCAGTGAGATAGTAGTATAAATGTAATAATCATCCACATATGCCACAAATATCATCATTCATCCTAGATAAAATAAAGTGCATATAATCAAGGTACAAACCAAAATAAAACCAAAATTGTTCAAATTACAGTACCAAATTCAAAATGAAATGCAACCTAGATGATGAAAAAAATAGACATTGAAATCCTAAGAACTGGATAATGATCCTAAGCATCCGGAAAAGGAACTTGAAGCTCATCCAGCCTCTCAGAGATAGTTTCAAGACAATCCTTTAACTCTTTGTAGTCTCTTCTTTGAGTTTCTGAAATTTCATTGAGCTTGGCTAGGACCATTTATTCAAATGATGTGAGCGGATTGTTAAGACAAACTCACCTCTATATGTTTTTAATATGACAAACCACTAAGTTTTAAATATATGAAATACATCTTGTTATTACTAACTGTGTGCTCAAGCATGTGGCAGAACATCCTTAGAATCTATGCTGCAGAATCCATATGAAAGAAACAAGGAAGCCTTAAGAATCTTGAAGCACTAGATGAGCTAGAGACTCAGCAACAGCTTGAGACGCTGTCTCAGGAACGAATGCAAAGCCATCATCTCTAAAACAAGCTATAGACCAAGGAAGTGCAACATAAGCTCCATGGCCTAAGTCAAGTGAAAATATGAGACTCAAACTTAAAAATGATACAAGAGATCAACTCAAGTTTAGAAAAGATGCAAGATAAGCTTGAGACGCCATCTCATGGTCAGACGTGGTCTCATGTTCAGACGTTGTCTCATGAACAGACAAGAAGAAATGAGATCCAAGCAGCAGATGTAAGGAAGAGGGCCAGACTCATTAGAAGATTTAAGTACAGTTCAAAAAGTCAAGACATCAAGTCAGAATAAAGTGAAAGATCCAGTACACTGTGCACTGACATAGTGACGTCTGTACTTGCAAAACAGCTGCTCTCATCCAGGAAACGTGAACTGA
This sequence comes from Sesbania bispinosa, assembly GCA_026901365.1. Taxonomy (NCBI): domain Eukaryota; kingdom Viridiplantae; phylum Streptophyta; class Magnoliopsida; order Fabales; family Fabaceae; genus Sesbania; species Sesbania bispinosa. The sequence goes on from QLOH01000215.1 coordinate 10,418, forward strand.
AACTCACTCAACGGCTCTCAACGGTCACAAATGGTAAAAAACGGCTAACTGCCATCTGAAATAAATACTGAGGGCTACAGTGAAGTGACCATGAGAGACTACACAAATCATTGAACATCTACTGCATCTCAACTTATCTCAAGTGACATCTCAAGTGCTTGTCTCAAGCAGTTCATATTCAGACCTAATCTCAACTTGAGAATCTCATCAGTCTCCATCCTTCTCTCCTGTTTAAATTGTAATATTTTCAGTTAGAAGAGAGAACTACTAGCTAAAACCTATTGCCTATCCATATAGTGTATGTTTGTAAGCAAGACCCATATCAATTTCATATTCTTGTAACTTGTCTCATCTAAGATAGGAAGGTGCCTAGTCTTAGAGTGAGCTGAGAGCGTCATGAAGAGGCTGTAAGAATACTTGTGGCTCAGCCAAGATAGGGAGTGCCTAGGCTTGGTGTGAGAGACGTCCTGAAGAGGCTATAAGAATACTTGTAATTGATGGGTTATTGTCAATAGTGGAAATCTCACGTGTTGTGAGGACTGGACGTAGCCCAAGGTGTGGGTGAACCATGATAAGATCCCTGTGCCATCTCTCTTACTTCTCTCGTCATTTTGCTTTATACTTGACTTACCTTAATACTGTTAACTATTAAGTTATTAACATAGAATATAACTGAGTGTGAATTAAAAGTCTAAGACAACCCAAGCTTAAATCAAATAACTGAGATTGAAATTGGTTATATCCTGTCTTAACAGAGACCCCAAGTTAGCAGACTTGAGATCACGTCTCAACATTCAATTTCAGTGTATAAATTTTCAGGAACAATTTTAAAGAGTCTCTATTCAATCCCCCTTCTAGAGACATTCAGCCAACTTCAGTTGGTATCAGAGCTCGGCCTCTTTGGGGTTGAGCACACCTACGTGTGAAGAGGAAAAGATCAAATGGCTGGACCAAGTGCAAGCCTATTTATTCCTGAAGGATCATCTACCAACAGACCACCTGCCTTTGATGGAACTGACTACTACTGCTGGAAGGACAGGATGAGATTATTTATTGAATCTCAACATGCTGATCTATGGGAAATCATTGAGATGGGACCTTACCTGCCCCATATCACAGATGAGCTTGGGCTCAGGGCAGCTAAGCCTAGAGAGACATGGACAGATGCTGAGAAAGCAAAATATGTACTGAATTCAAGAGAAAAATACTTACTCACCTGTCCCTTAAGCAGAAGTGAATATGACAAGGTGGCTGGATGTGCTACAGCTAAAGAAATATGGAATGCTCTTGAGATAGATCATGAAGGGACAAATCAAGTAAAAGAAGCTAAAATCAACATACTGGTTAGACAGTATGAGCTCTTCAAAATGAATGAAGATGAAGGTATTGAGGACATGGTGAGAAGGTTCACTATCATTACAAATGACCTCAAGTCCTTAGGAAGAACCTACTTAAATCAAGACATGGTAAGAAAAATCCTGAGGAGCCTGCCCAAACCTTGGAGACCTAAAGTCACATCTATTCAAGAAGCCAAGGATCTGAGCACTCTCAGATTGGATGAACTCCTTGGATCTTTGAAGGTTCATGAGCAGGAGCTGATGGAGGAAGATCTCATTAGACGCCCTAAGACAATAGCCTTGAAGGCATCATCCAGCAGCTCCAAAGGTAAAAAGGTAAGCTCATCTCAACAGACTTCACTAAACTCATCTCATGACACAGAAACTGAAGAAGATGAAGGAGATGATGAAAGTGAGATGGATGATGAGTTAGCCTACATCTCAAGAAAGATCAGACGTATGTGGAAAGCCAGAGGAAGTGGAAGAAGAAGCTTCCCTTCAAGAAGAGGAGAAATAAAGTCTGACAAAAAGGGACAATTCATCTGTTTTTGAATGTAGAAAGCCTGGACATCTCAGGTCTGAATGTCCATTACTCACAAAGGAGACGAAAAAGAGTCCAAAAAAGAAGGCAATGATGGCAACTTGGGATGACACTGAAGGAGATGAAAGTCAAAATGAAGAATCTTCCAACATATGCGTCATGGCAAATGGTGACTCATCTGATGATGAGGTATGTGACTCTAATTCAGACCTCTCATTCAATGAACTCAAATGTGCTTTTGAAAATCTCCTTTATGATTCAAACCTTCTTGTTTCAAAAAGCTCTCTTCTAAAATCTGAATCGGACACATCTCTTGAAAAAGTGAAATTTTTAGAAAAAGAAAATGAGAGTTTGAATCATAAAAACAACAGTCTCATGTTATCTCACATGAGACTCTCTGAGCTTGTTAAAACAAAGAATCAATCTCATAATGAGCAAGATCAAAGAACTCTTTCTCAAGAAAACCAGAAACTCAAGAAACAAAATAGAACTCTCATAGATGATCTAGCAAAGTTTGTAAAGGGAACAAAAAATATTGAGAGACCCATTAGGTCTCAAAAAGGAATTTTTGATAACGCTGGATTAGGCTATGAGAAGTCTTCTAGTGAGATCTAGTATAAGGACTTCTTTGTTCCTGCAAGAAAAAGAAGGAAGGAAAGATGTTCTTGTTGCAGCAAGTTTGGCCACAAGGCCACTGAATGTTACTTGAGACATGTAACATTCAAGAGAAGGGTAACTAACCATGAAGGACCCCAATATAAGTGGGTACCTAAAGCTAAATCTTGTGTTTCAACAGATGTGCCTAGCAGCAGCAAGATCAAAGAAAATGTGGGTGCTGGACAGTGGATGTTCAAGACCCATGACAGGGGACAAAAGCAAGTTCCTGCCACTTGAAGAGAAAGCAACAGGAGTTGTCTCCTTTGGAGACAATAGCAAGGCCCAAATCAAGGGCATAGGTAAAATTGGTAAGACAAACTCAGCTCAAATTGAAAATGTCTACTTTGTTGAAGGGTTGAAACATAATTTGCTGAGTATAAGCCAGTTGTGTGACAATGGTTATCATGTTAATTTCCAACCCACTTATTGTGAGATCATAGACTCTAAAACTGGGAAAACAACCTTTTCAGGAAAAAAAAACAAAAATCTCTACTCAGTCTCACTTGAGAGCCTATCTGATCTCACATGTCTCATGATCATGAGAAGTGGATTTGGCATAAGAGAGTTGGACATATTAACATGAGGACCATAAGTCAGTTGGCAAGTCAGTCTCTTGTCAAAGGATTACCTAAGTAAAATTTGACAAAGACATGATATGTGAGTCCTGTGTGAAAAGCAAACACAGCAAATCAAGTTTCAAGTCCAAGTCTCATGTCTCAATCACCAGACCTCTTGAAATCCTTCACATTGATCTATTTGGACCAACTAAAACTGCAAGCCTCAGTGGTAAAAAGTATGGTTTTGTAATTATGGATGATTTCTCTAGGTTCACCTTGGTTCTATTCCTCCCTCAGAAGGATGAATCTTATGATTCCTTCAAAACATTTTGCAAAAAGATTCAGTCTGAGAAAGGGTATGGAATTGGTACTGTGAGGAGTGATCATGGAGGAGAGTTTGAGAATGCTAAGTTTCAAAGATTTTTTGATAAACATGGCATTACTCATAACTTTTCATGTCCAAAAACAGGACCCTTCAAGAGATGGCAAGAACTTTGTTATGTGACTCTGGAATTGAAAAATATTTTTGGGCAGAAGCAGTTAACACCTCCTGCTTTATCATAAACAAAGTCACTATAAGAAAGATTTTAAATAAAACTCCATATGAGCTGTGGAAAGGGAGAAAAGCCCTCAATTTCATACTTTCATGTTTTTGGTTGTGATTGTTACATCCTGAACAATAAAGATCAACTAGGCAAGTTTGATACAAAATCTGATAAAAGATTTTTCTTAGGATATTCACAAACTTCAAAAGCTTATAGAGTATACAATCTAAAAACTAAAACTACTGAAGTATCTATGCATGTAGTCTTTAATGAGATACAGGGCAACTCTCAGAGAGGAGTAGATGAAGAAATAGAAGAGATGATGGGAGAATTGAGAATCTCAACTCAGGAAGCTGAAGAGAGATCCTCACCTGAACCGAAACTGTTGAGATCATCTCAGCCTGAACATAGAAGAGAAGCACAATCTGAGATGATGTCTAACAGAAGCATTAATCCTGACTCATCTCATGTACCCCAAGAAGAAGATAAACTAGATGGACATTCTGAGATCAGGGAACCAAGACAAGAAAGTCTAGAGATCCAGAATGAGCATGTTTCTCAACTTCCCAGAAGCTGGAGACTAGTGAGATCTCATCCCAGAGAACAAATAATTTGGGAAACCTCAGATGGAGTCAGGACTAGATCTTCCTTCAGAGATGCTGAGAACTTGATAGCCCTTCTATCTGAGATAGAACCAAATACATACATGAAGCTCTTAATGATGAATTATGGATTAAAGCTATGGAAAAAGAGCTGAGCCAATTTGAAAAGAGCAAAGTCTGGGATCTGGTTCCACCTCCCTCTTATCAATCCATTATTGGAACCAGATGGGTATTCAGAAACAAGCTGAATGAGAAAGGCAAAGTCATGAGAAACAAAGCAAGACTTGTGGCTCAAGGATACAACCAACAGGAAGGAATTGACTATGATGAAACCTTTGCTCCTGTTGCTAGACTTGAAGCAATCAGAATCTTATTGGCTTTTGCTGCTCAGAAGGACTTCAAGCTCTACCAAATGGATGTAAAGAGTGCATTCCTAAATGGAATTATTGAAGAGGAAGTCTATGTAAGGCAACCACCAGGTTTTAAAATCCCCATCATCCAGAATATGTCCTCAGACTTAAAGAGGCCTTGTATGGCCTCAAGCAAGCTCCAAGAGCTTGGTATTACAGGTTAAGTTCATTTTTACTTAAAAATGGATTCACTAGAGGACAGATTGATACCACATTGTTTAAAAGGGAAATTAACAAAGATTTATTGATTGTTCAAATTTATGTTGATGACATTATTTTTGGATCCACTAATGAGCTTCTTTGTCAAGAATTCTCAAGTCTAATGTAGGGAGAATTTGAAATGAGCATGATGGGTGAACTAAGATTCTTCCTTGGGCTGCAAATAAAGCAACTGTTAGAAGGTATCTTCATCTGTCAAGAGAAATATGCAAGAGATCTGCTGACAAAATTCAAAATTAGTGATGCCAAGCCAATGAAGACTCCAATGCACCCCTCAACTCAGCTTGACAAAGATGAGACTGGTAAAGCTGTCTCAGAAAAGCTCTACAGAGGTATGATTGGATCTCTTATGTACTTAACTACCAGCAGACCTGATATTCAGTATGCTGTGGGGATCTGTGCAAGGTATCAGTCAGAACCTAAGGAATCTCATCTTTCTGCTGTCAAAAGTTTTTTTAGATATTTAATAGGAACCACTAATCTTGGTCTCCGGTATGAGAAAGGTTCAAGTTTTAAACTCATAGGATACAGTGATGCTGACTTTGCTGGAGATAAAATGGATAGGAAGATCACCAGGGGCACTTGTCAATTCCTTGGGAAATGTCTTATATCCTGGTCTTGCAAGAAACAGAATATAATAGCTTTGTCCACAACTGAAGCTGAATATGTCTCAGCAGCTGCATGCTGCACTCAGATTTTGTGGATCAAGTCTCAAATGCAAGACTATGCACTCAGGTACTCTAATATTCCCATTTACTGTGACAATACAAGTGCTATAAACCTTGCAAAAAAATCCTATTCATCATTCAAGTTCTAAACATATAGATATTAAGCATCATTTTATAAGAGACCATGTGCAAAAGGGAAATGTGGAAATCATCTTCGTTGATACCAAAAATCAACTTGCTGATATCTTCACTAAGCCTTTAGTAGAAGAAAGATTTGTTGAGAATGTAAAATTATTAAATATGTGCTCTCTTAGTTAAGAATTGTAAGATGAGACAAGCTGTGAGTCTCACAGAGATGATACTGAAAGGAGTCATCTGAGAAGAGATGACGTCTCAGGAGCATGCTAGACGAGGAACGTCTCATAATGTGTCTCAACTCATGTCTCACAATTGACTGAGACGTTACTGTGGGTAAAAAGAGTCGTTAACCAACGGCTAGTAACTCCTCACTCATTAGTAAACTAGCCGTTACTATATAAAAAGGAGAGCCAACCACCTTCAACCGTTTCATTAACTGCTATTTTGTCACATGCGCACTCATTCTCTCTCTCTGAAACCTCTCTTTATTTAAACCAACCCATAACTTCTCATCTCATCTCTTCTCCTATTCAATGCGCATCAAAATCGTTGGAATCAAACTTCCCTACTCTGATAAATCATCCTCGTCCTCATCTCCTGAAATCAAGATGTCTTCTGATGATGAACAATCTCAGTCCATCAGTGTACCCTCAAGCCAAGAGAGTCTCATTCGCTCTCCATCACCAAAACCAAGCACTGAGTCTAAACCTTCTCAGACCCAGTCCCAAAAATCTCCTTCATCTAAGTCCACTTCTTCCAAGAAGAACACCCCTCTTCCTCCAAGAATGAAGTCTCAGAGGATTGCTTCTAATGTAGCCCAAACCACATCTCAAAAAACCCCTAGGTCTCCAGAACACATTGACCTTACTCAACCTGAGCCCTCCAAAAAGGGAAAAGGAAAAGCTATTGAAGGGAAAAAGCTTTCTTTTCAGTCAGACTTATTTGAAAACAAAGAAGCTGAAGAAAAGTTCATAAAGAAGTTCATTGACAAGAAGATTATTGTGGGAAGAGTCATCTCTACCCAAGAGCTACGGGATGCAAACTGGGATATTGGTCCCTATCTGAAGAGACAAGGCTGGGAAGACTATCTGTCAATGACAGAGATAGTCTTTCCAAAGATGACCAGAGCCTTCTATGCTGGGTGCTGCAGAGTCAAAGGCTCATCTCAAGGTTTGCCTCATGTCATTACAAATCTCAAAGGAGTTCATATTGAACTGATTGAGGAATCTCTTGGATCCATTATTCAAGCCCCAGTAGATGGAAATAGGCTCTACAATGAAGAGCATTGGTGGAATCACATTGGCATTCCTTCAGCAAATGTGGGAACCTCCTTATTCAAAGGTCGTGTCATTTCAGACTCAACCTCCTCCCTCAATCTCTTTGGAAAGTTTCTATTTCATCTAGTTGTCGAGTGCATCATGCCCAGAGGAGGGACCTTCAACAAGGTTTATACACAAGATCTGATGGTGATGTACCATCTCAAGCATGGAATCCCTCTCAACCTTCCATTCCTCATCCTAAGGCATATGGAGTATGCATTTCATAATGCCAAGATCACTGCCTCCCTTCCTTTTGGAATGCTGGTTACCAGAATAATGAAGCACTTTAAAGTGGACTTGAGTGGATGCGAAGAATCTGATGAGAAACCTAGCTATGTGGGAAGAATAAATCTGAAGTCTCTTGGACTAGATGATATGTCAATCCTTTCTCCCACCTTTCCTCTTGATAATCCTCTTCCTATACCCGTTACTGCACAAGCTTCCCCATTGTAGAAACACAGGGAAACACTAGAAAGGGGGTTGAATAGTGTTTCTTAATAATTTATGGAAGCTTTTCGCAAACGGTTAAGTTTACAACAGTTTCAGACAGGTTTTTAAGAGCCTGTCTGAAGTTTCTTAAGAAGGCTTCTGAAAAGATCTTTAAAAAGGTTTCTTGCTTTTTAAAATTATCAGAACAGTTTTCAACACCCTTTGATTAGTATAAATAAATTGACAAGAGATAAGGGATAGAAAACTTAGCCAAGGAATTTATCTTGGTTCACTCACTACCACTGTGAGCTACGTCCAGTCCCAATGCCAACTAGCACTTGGATTTTCTCTTAATCTTCACAAGATTACAAGTATTCTTTTACAGTCAAGCCTCTTCAGGCTCTACAACCAAGTATTCTTTTACAGACAAGCCTCTCCAGGCTCAAGGACAATTTTTACAAAGAGATATGTCTAAGCTTTTAAACTACACAAGTTTGAAGCTTAAACAGAGACGATGTACAATAAAAACTGAGGTATACTCAGGATATACAAATGATATACAATGAATGTGAAATCAGAGTGTTTTTACAGACAAAAACTTGCAGCGTAATATCTCTTAGACTTTCTTGTATATGCTTCTACACTACTGATGGTCTTCATGAAGCGCTATTTATAACCAATCTTCAATCCGTTGAAATACCACCGTTAAGAGATAGCATTAAATGCTATTTAATCCGTTGTGAGACATGCTTCTGAGAGTTCTGAATTTTTTTTCTGACACAAGTACCAGGTTGCTGCTGCCATAAAGCTGCCACTGTTGTTGCTGCAAAGGTTACGTTGCAGTGATTTCCTCAGTGGTGTATGAAATTCAAATATACCAGGAAAGGTCTCTGTGTTCCTTGCCATAAATATGTTTGAAAAGGTACGTGCAGCAGAAAACGCTTGACTCAACAGAATTTCAGAGATGTCTTCACATACTCCAGCAAAGAGTGCCACGTCATTAATGAGACTTCAGACGACTTCAACACTTCACACGGGTTTCGCACTTCAGACGGCTTCAACACTTCAGACGGGTTGAGCACTTCAGACGGCTTCAACACTTTAGACAGGTTGAACCTTCAGAAGGCTTTTCCACTTTAGACAGGTTGAAAGCACTTTAGATAGTCTTTATAAGTTCAGAGTGGCTTGCTGAAATCATAAATAAGTTATTACACATTTATGTATCTATGATAAATATTTTAACCCAAATTTGTTAAACATTAAAACTTGAGAGGTGAGCTATCTAAAAACATCATAATTTCCCTTATGATATTTTTTTAGACTCAACACCCATCCTCAAAGATGTCAGACACCCATAAGAAGAAGAAAAAGAAAAAGGCTGTCAAGGACACAACAGAGGGATCTCAAGTAGGATCTGAGATCCCTAAAGAAGATAGAAAGAGAAAATCTCATAGTTAGTTTCAACTGAGGCTGAGACCCAGAAAAAGAAGAAAAAGCACACATCTGAGCATGTCTCTTCAGCCCTCACTCAACCAGAGCCTCAGCCACTAAGCACAGAAGCACCTCATGTGGAGGAACCTGCTCCTGAGCCACAACCTCAGTCTCCTCCACCTAAATCTCCACCACAAATCACTACTCAAGCTGAACCCTCACCATCTACCAAAATAATAGTTGAAACCCTTTGAGCTTGGAGAAAGAAAATACCACTTCTACTCATGATTAGATGCAGGATACTCAGGTGGTTGCAAATGAGATGCCTACTGTTGAGGCTCCTGGAACACAAAAGACTCCTCCAAGGTATGAGCCATCTCACTCCCAACAGACCTCATTTCCTACACCTGGAAAATTCTTTGCGGACACTGTTCTGTTTGACTCTCCTCAGCCCAAATATGATCAATCAGCTCCTCCAACAGCACAGCAACAGCCGACTCCATCTTCTGAGCCCTCCATTCCTACCCACATCTCCACCATCAACACCTTCCTCAACCAGCTCCAACAAGAGAATCAGCAACATCAACAGGATCTAAGCACAAGACTTGAGAAGAATCAGAAGAAGATCCTCAGGAAGCTTAAGCTTGACAAACAGAGGCAAGAGGCCATTCATGATGGACTTGACACAGTCCTTCAAGCCATGAGAACTTCAAACGATTTCCACCACAAGATGAACCTTCATCTGTCAAACCTGCCTCCTCTTCCTGACATTCCACAAGCTGTTATGCGCCCTCCTGCACCAGACTCTGACTCATCCTCTTCTCCTTCTCCCTAGATGTGCTAGTTCTCCTTGTTTGATAATGGCAAAAGGGGGATAGTTGGTTAGATGTTTAGCATCTGATGAGAGTCTTAGTTTGTTTATTTAAGTTTACAACTTTTTTTAGTATATTTTGATGTTTCGGAAATGTTTAAGATGTAATAGCATCTTTTCCTTGACTATGATGAGATGCAGTGGCATCTTTTGCTAAATATGTACTTTCCTTGTTCATGATTAATGAAATGACTCTATTATTCTGTTCTCGTCTGTTGGTTGAGTTGATTCTTTAGCAATAAATCTTACAACAGAATGGATCTCTAACTCAGGGGGAGCTCATCTCCTTAAATGAAATAAAATTGCATAACTCAGGGGGTGTTATTTTCTGCATCTGTAACTTAAAACTAAAACTGCTTAATATTAAAACTTTATGGTTTGCCATCATAAAAAAATGGGGAGATTGTTAAGACAAACTCACCTCCATATGTTTTTAATATGACAAACCACTAAGTTTTAAATATATGAAATACATCTTGTTATTACTAACTGTGTGCTCAAGCATGTGGCAGAACATCCTTAGAATCTATGCTGCATAATCCATATGAAATAAACAAGGAAGCCTTAAGAAGCTTGAAGCACTAGATGAGCTAGAGACTCAGCAACAGCTTGAGACGCTGTCTCAGGAACAAATGCAAAGCCAATAGATCATCTCTAAAACAAGCTATAGACCAAGGAAGTGCAACATAAGCTCCATGGCCTAAGCCAAGTGAAAATATGAGACTCAAACTTAAAAAGGATACAGGAGATCAGCTTAAGTTTAGAAAAGATGCAAGATCAGCTTGAGACGCCATCTCATGGTCAGACGTGGTCTCATGTTCAGACGTTGTCTCATGAACAGACAAGAAGAAATGAGATCCAAGCAGCAGATGTAAGGAAGAGGGCCAGACTCATTAGAAGATTTAAGTACAGTTCAAAAAGTCAAGACATCAAGTCAGAATAAAGTGAAAGATCCAGTACACTGTGCACTGACATAGTGACGTCTGTACTTGCAAAACAGCTGCTCTCATCCAGGAAACGTGAACTGAAACTCACTCAACGGCTCTCAACGGTCACAAATGGTAAAAAACGGCTAACTGCCATCTGAAATAAATACTGAGGGCTACAGTAAAGTGACCATGAGAGACTACACAAATCATTGAACATCTACTGCATCTCAACTTATCTCAAGTGACATCTCAAGTGCTTGTCTCAAGCAGTTCATATTCAGACCTAATCTCAACTTGAGAATCTCATCAGTCTCCATCCTTCTCTCCTGTTTAAATTGTAATATTTTCAGTTAGAAGAGAGAACTACTAGCTAAAACCTATTGCCTATCCATACAGTGTATGTTTGTAAGCAAGACCCATATCAACTTCATATTCTTGTAACTTGTCTCATCTAAGATAGGAAGGTGCCTAGTCTTAGAGTGAGCTGAGAACGTCATGAAGAGGCTGTAAGAATACTTGTGGCTCAGCCAAGATAGGGAGTGCCTAGGCTTGGTGTGAGAGACGTCCTGAAGAGGCTATAAGAATACTTGTAATTGATGGGTTATTGTCAATAGTGGAAATCTCACGTGTTGTGAGGACTGGACGTAGCCCAAGGTGTGGGTGAACCAGGATAAGATCCCTGTGCCATCTCTCTTACTTATCTCGTCATTTTTCTTTATACTTAACTCACCTTAATACTGTTAACTATTAAGTTATTAACTTAGAATATAACTGAGTGTGAATTAAAAGTCTAAGACAACCCAAGCTTAAATCAAACAACTGAGATTGAAATTGGTTATATCCTGTCTTAACAGAGACCCCAAGTTAGCAGACTTGAGATCACGTCTCAACATTCAATTTCAGTGTATAAATTTTCAGGAACAATTTTAAAGAGTCTCTATTCAACCCCCCTTCTAGAGACATTCAGCCAACTTCATGGCTTAGGTTCAGTCATTTCATCATTTTCTTCATCATTCCTTGAGGTATCTCCCTTATTATGCACTTCTTCTTTATTCAGCCATCCTTGTTCTGTTTTGACTAGTTTCATCATTTTTATAGCCTTATCTTTTACATCATGGGCTTCCCTTGTAAGGTCTCTTGATTCAGAATTTGTATCCCACTCCATAGTAATCAAGTATTTTTGAAATGAACACAACATAGGGACATTTGTAATCCATTAGCCTCCTAGTTTTCATCATTGTATTGCAAATTACATCCATCCAATTTACTTTCACAGAGTTCTTAATTGCACAAATCATCATCATGTATTCCTCACTAGCTTGAGCATGATTTCTCCCCCCTAACAGCTACAATCCATGCTAGAATGTAGTGAAGCAATCTATCATCTACTCTCATTCTACCGGTGTTAAAGACAGATTTTCTCTTTTCAGTTCTCTTTTCACCAACATAGACTTATACAAATCAAGTTTGTTGTATTCAATGTTGTGTCTATTAAAATCTTCTATGTTTATTTTGATACATTCAGCAGAGATTCCACCAATACTTTTAAAAATTGACTCATTTAACCAAATTTTCATTCTCTTTACTTCAGAAAACAGATTACCTTCATCATCATAATAGAGATTGGAATAAAACACCTTAACTAGATTAGGGTAATATTTTCCATTAAGTTGAACAAATTTACTAAGACCCGGAGATTCCAAATCATTATGAAATTAAAGGTAAAGCCATTCTCAGAAAGCCATGGAAAAGAAAGAACCTTAGGTGAGATAATTTCCTTTTCAGCGAAGAAACTGAAATAGGCAGTGGCTTGTTGTTCAGTAGAGAACCATGGGTGAGTGTAGTTCAAAGCCCTTGGTGGTGATTCTTGAGCAGGGCGTTTGGAGGATTCAGGTTTCCTTTGTAGATGCCTTGATTATAGGTTTTGATGATGCCAATAAGAATGAAAGAAAAGAGAAATGCAATGGCAAAGGAAAAAGTTAATTCAAGAATCAAGGAGGAATTGAAGATCAAGATCAAAGTCAAGTCAAGAAGGTCAATTAGTTTAAGTTTAAATTAGTTAGACAAAATGTTAAAAAAGTCTAAGATTTGCAAGGAATTTGGCACTAAAAAGAAAATTGAACAAAATATTTTTATAAAGTAAAAATCAGTTCAAAAATTAAATTTCTTGAACTAGTAATCGATTACCAACATAGTGTAATCGATTACCAGAGTGCAGGAAATTCAAATTTTGAATTCCAGGCACAACTGTTCGCAAATTTTGAACTGTGTAATCGATTACCATATTCCTGTAATCGATTACCAGAGTTCTTTTTCTGAAAATCTTGAAGAGACATGACTTCTAATCAAGGATTACAATGTTTCATCATCATCCTTATATATATATGTCTCATTTTCGAAATTTCACACAGATTACTCATGTAAAATCTTAAAAGAGTGAATTTATTACAAAAATCAATTGTGCCAAATACTTGCAAATCTTAAAGATTCTTATAGGCCTTTCAATTTGTATTATCTACTCTAAAGGAGAGTCTATATGTATTCAAAGATTCAAATTATTATTGTGGGTTGAAGAGAGGGTGCCTCTCTTGTTTTGTGGGTGATTCTCAACACAAGGAAGGGTTCCAAGGTGTTGGAGGATTCATCATTTGTAAAGAGTTTTACAAATAGTGGAAATCTCAAGTGGGTACTTAAGGACTGGACGTAGGCAAGTGGTTGGCCGAACCAATATAAACTTAGTTTGCACTTTCTTATCCCTTAACTCTTATTTAACTTTCACGATTATATATTCATCATATTAAGAGTAAGCATTCTTCTTCATCTTAATTAAAGCCTTTTTAAGTACACTAAGGGCAAGATAAATTAGTAATAAAAAGATTAGATAAAATCGAATAACTTAATTCACCCCCCCTCTTAAGTTAGTGAGGCCACTTGTCTAACAAGTGGTATCAGAGCAAGGTCATGGGTTCGAATCCCCCCGGCTGACACTGGGGAGGAGATTGTTGGCTTAATTGTCAGCGTCACCCTTAGGATTCGATGGGCTTAACATCCCAACCCATGGCGCCTATAATGGGCGCAGCCCCTTAAGCTAGATGCGGCTCTGGGAATCCTTAAGGAAATAAAGTTGCGCCCTTGCTAACAGCTATAGCTTTTGGCCAAGTGGTAAGCGCTTGATCCAACAAGTGGTATCAGAGCTTGTATCTTGTATAAGGATTAGAAGCCTCAAGATCTAATATGGCCTCATCAAATTCCCTTTTCAGTGAAGGAAACTCATTTAATAGACCCCCTGTATTTAATGGAGAAGGGTTTCATTATTGGAAATCTAGAATGCAAATCTTCATAGAATCAATAAATCTAAACATTTGGGATGTTGTAGAAAATGGTCCTTATATTCCTTCAATGCAATTAGGAGAAGAAGTAAAAATAACACCTAGGGGTCAATGGAGTGAGGAGGATAAAAGGAAAGTTCAATATAACTTAAAGGCGAAAAACATAATCACATCTGCATTAGGCATAGACGAATATTTTAGAGTTTCAAATTGTAAGAGTGCTAAAGAGATGTGGGATACATTGGAAGTAACTCATGAGGGAACAAGTGATGTCAAAAGATCTAGAATAAACACCTTCACACATGAATATGAACTATTTAGAATGAATCAAAATGAGAGCATACAAGACATGCAAAAGAGATTCACTCATATAGTTAATCATCTTGCATCATTAGGAAAAAGTTTTCCAAATGAAGATTTAATTAACAAAGTTCTAAGATGTTTGAGTAGGCAATGGCAGCCAAAAGTGACCGCAATTGCAGAATCAAAGGATCTTACAATCATGTCTCTTCATTCACTATTTGGAAAACTTCAAGAACATGAGTTGGAGTTGATGAGACTAAACCAAAATGAAGAGAATGATAGAAGTAAGAAAAGTATCGCTCTCAAAGCTTCATCATCATTAGTCCATGAAGAAGAAGACATCATTGAAGATGAGGACTTGGATGATGACGAAGAATTCAACCTATTTATTAAAAGATTAAACAAATTTCTAAGAAACAGAGGAAATAGAAGAAGACCTACACCTAACACAAAGAAGAAATGAGAAGATTCCCAATCAATCCAAAAATGCTTTGAATGCAACCAGCCAGGGCATCTTAGACTAGACTGTCCAATTTATAAGAAGAGAATGAAAAAATCAAACAAGAAGACATTCAAAGATAAGAAAGCAAAGAAAGCCTACATCACATGGGATGATAATGACATAAGCTCCAGTGACTCAGAGAATGAAACAGTTAATTTGGTACTTATGGCCAAAGACTATGAAAGTGAAGAAGAGGTAACATCTTCTAACAATAATACATCCATCTCATTTGATGAATTACAAGAAGCCTTTAATGATTTACATAAATAATCATTTAGGTTAGCAAAACTAGTTTCATATTACAAGAAAACTACTACAAAACTTGAGAAAGAAATTTTTAAATTAAATGAAGAACTAGATAATCTTAGAAATGAACTTAAATTAGTAAATTCTAAAAATGAAAATCTGTATTCTATCATTAATTTAGAAAATAACAAAGAAACTCATCCATGCACATCATTCCTAAAACATAAAGAGGAAATTAATAAGTTAAACACTACACTTGCAAAATTCACCTTTGGTAAGAATAATTTAGATGTTATTTTAGGAAATCAAAGGTGTGTATTTGACAAAGCAGGATTAGGATATAATCCTCACAATCAACAAAAGAATTATAAAAATTTCTTTGTAATTGCTCAATCCACCAGTTCTCCATTCTTAACATGCTTTTATTGTGGAAAGAAGGGTCATAGTGCATCAAATTGCTATTTTAGAAAGAATTCTACAAATCTTAAAAATATGATGTGGATCACAAAAGGATCTTTGATTAACACTAACTCTAAGGACCCAAAGAAAGTTTGGGTACCTAAATTAAACAATTATGTGACTTGTAGGATTCTATGAAACAAACTTGGTACATCGACAGTGGATACTCCAAGCACATGACAGGGGATATCTCAAAGCTTATGGACATCACTCCAAAGAATAGTGGACATGTTACTTATGGAGATAACAACAAGGGTAAAATCTTGGGAATCGAAAAAATAGGAACTACTCAAAAGATTTGGAATGGAAAACGCTAAACAAATGGCCACACCTATGAGTACTGCTTGCTACTTGGATAAGGATGAAGATGGGAAGTCCATAGATATAAAGCGATATCGAGGTATGATTGGATCCCTTCTCTATTTATCAGCAAGTAGACCAGATATCATGTTTAGTGTATGCTTGTGTGCTAGATATCAGTCAAACCCTAAAGAATCTCATTTAAGTGCTGTTAAAAGGATAGTGAGATATTTATTAGGATCTGTTAACTTAGGATTATGGTATCCTAAAAACATGCCATTTAATCTAATAGGATATTCTGACTCAGATTTTGCGGGATGCAAAACTGATAGAAAAAGTACAAGTGGTACTTGTCACTTTATTTGATTTGCATTAGTGTCATGGCATAACAAAAAGCAAAATAGTGTTGCTTTATCCACTGCTGAAGCAGAATATATTACTGCTGGCAGTTGTTGTGCCCAAATTCTTTGGATGAAACAACAACTATCAGACTATGGCTTAATTATAGATCATATTCCCATTCGCTGTGACAATACAAGTGCCATAAATTTGTCTAAGAATCCTGTCTTACATTCTAGAACCAAAGACATAGAAATGCCACTCTAGATGATCTCACTGATGTTATCAATGAGATTCGCAGCTTAAAGATGTATGTGGGAGAGCGCTTCGATGCAATGGAAACTCGTCTTGATCGCATAGAGAATGCTATTGGTTTTGATTCTCGTTCCTCCGATGCTCCATAGATAGCTTTGCTTTTAGTTCTATTTCTTTGCCTTGTATTTGGCATTACTTTCAGACTTTGTTTTGGAGTATTTTGGTTGTGGTTTTTGGCTAATTTAGTTGGTACTTCATTTACTCTGCTTTCAGTTTGGTACTTTGGTTTGATACTATGTGGTTATTTGGCATACTCTATTGCTTGGCATACTCTGTTGATTCATATATGTTGCTTAGTTGTCTATTTTTGTTTTTGATGATGCCAAAGGGGGAGAGATTAGGGAAAATGAAGTTTTGGAAATGCATAAATTCTATGTTAGGCAATCAATTTAAGAAATGTATAAATTCTATGTTCAATTTAAGAAATGCATAAATTCTATGTTAGGCAATCAATTTGACTATGTTTTGAAAATTTTGGAAAACATTGATCTTGTACAATTTTCTTAAAAGAAAGGATAAATCTTATTTACCAAGTATCCCAAGTATTCTAGAAGACAAACACAAAGGGGGAGACTAAGGCGAGTGATCGTTATTGACTTAGAAAATCATGTTTTTCATTCTTCCCTTTAAAGATGGTTGTCATCATAAAAAGGGGGAGATTGTAGATGCCTTGATCACAGGTTTTGATGATGCTAATAAGAATGAAAGAAAAGAGAAATGCAATGGCAAAGGAAAGAGTTAATTCAAGAATCAAGGATGAATAGAAGATCAAGATCAAAGTCAAGTCAAGACGGTCAAATAGTTTAAGTTTAATTTAGTTAGACAAAATGTTAAAAAAAGTCTAAGATTTGCAAGGAATTTGGCACTAGAAAGAAAATTGAAAATATTTTTATAAAGTAAAAATCAGTTCAAAAATTAAATTTCTTGAACTGGTAATCTATTACCAACATAGTGTAATCGATTACCAGAGGTTTCAGAATTCAAATTTAAAAATTTTTGAACTGGTAATCGATTACCAAATCCTGTAATCAATTACCAGAGTGCAGGAAATTCAAATTTTGAATTCCAGGCACAACTGTTTGCAATTTTGAACTGTGTAATCGATTACCATATTCCTGTAATCGATTACCAGAGTACTTTTTCTGAAAATCTTGAATAGACATGACTTCTAATCAAGGATTACAATGTTTCATCATCATCCTTATATATATATATGTCTCATTTTTGAAATTTCACACAGATTACTCATGTAAAATCTTAAAGGAGTGAATTTATTACAAAAATAATTGTGCCAAATGCTTGCAAATCTTAAAGATTCTTATAGGCCTTTCAATTTGTATTATCTACTCTAAAGGAGAGTACATCTGTATTCAAAGATTCAAATTATTATTGTGGGTTGAAGAGAGGGTGTCTCTCTTGTTTGTGGGTGATTCTCAACACAAGGAAGGGTTCCAAGGTGTTGGAGGATTCATCATTTGTAAAGAGTTTTACAAATAGTGGAAATCTCAAGTGGGTACTTGAGGACTGGACGTAGGCAAGTGGTTGGCCGAACCAATATAAACCGAGTTTGCACTTTCTTATCCCTTAACTCTTATTTAACTTTCACGATTATATATTCATCATATTAAGAGTATGCATTCTTCTTCATCTTAATTAAAGCCTTTTTATGTACACTAAGGGAAAGATAAATTAGTAATTGAAAAGATTAGATAAAATCGAATAACTTAATTCACCCCCCCTCTTAAGTTAGTGAGGCCACTTGTCTAACATCCTTACCGAAGTGAGCTTAGAAGGACGAAATTCCTTTCATGTAATAGTGTGCTTCACTCGTTTGCCCTTGTTTCTGCTTGATTCTGCCATTGTTGATTGAGAGGAAATGGTTTGATTGAGGATTTGATGAAAATGTGAAAGATTTCTGAGGAGGGTTTTCACTTAGGGTTTTAAAAATGAGTTTGAAATGAAGAAGGAAGGTTTAAATCTCATCATTGACGTCTCTAGAAGTGAATGGAATGCTTGAATGTCACAGGTAATCGATTACAAAAATATGGTAATCAATTAAAACAGGAAGAAATGCTAGGTGATCATTGTTCCAGCAAGGTAATCAATTAACTCAGAAGGGTAATCGATTAAAGCAGTGAGTTTGTATTTTTGCTGAAATACAGACTACCTGGTTTAGTCGATTACTTATGCATGTAATCGATTATCCTCTTCCTAATATGCTTGAAAAATGAGTTTTAATGCATTTTAATGAAAACGTGTGATGATGTTATGCTTCTAATGCATGAAATGCACAATCGTACACAATATTTCACACAAATTTAAATTAGTAAAAAGGGAATTATATATTAGTTAAGATCATACTCACTAAGTATACCAAGTTCCCTTCTTAGCTTGTAGAACCTTTCTCTTGGCAATGGTTTAGTGAATATATCTGCTAGATGAGATTCTCTGTCAACAAATTGAATAACACAATCTCCTTTCTCAACATGATCTCTTATGAAGTGATGACGAATTTCAATATGCTTGGTTCTTGAGTGCAAGATTGGATTCTTTGTCAAATTGATTTCACTTGTGTTGTCACAATTCAATAGTATCTTGTCTATGTTTACTCCAAAGTCATGTAATTGTTGTTTGAGCCATAATGACTTAGCACAACAACTTCAAACTGCAATATATTATGCCTCTGCAGTTGAGAGTGCCACACATGCTTGTTTCTTACGGTGCCATGATACTAGACTGTTTCCAAGCAAATGACATGTGCCACTTGTACTTTTCCTGTCTAACTTGAAACCTACAAAATCAGAGTCAGAATAACCAACAAGTGTAGGATTTGTACCTTTAGGATACCAAAGACCAGTGTCTAGAGTTTCCTTGAGGTATTTGAAAATTCTCTTGACAGCATTCATGTGTGATTCCTTAGGTGTTGCTTGATACCTAGCACACAAACACACACTAAAAATGATGTCAAGTCTACTTGCAGTTAAGTAAAAAAGTGAACCTATCATCCCTCTATATTTGGTAACGTCTACAGATTTTCCTTAAGCATTTGCATCTAAGTAACAGTTTGTTCCCATTGGTGTATTAGAGCTTTTGAATTTTTCCATTCCAAATTTCTTAATGATCTCTTTAATGTATTTTGATTGGTGTAGGAATATTCCCTTCTCCATATGCTTAACTTGCAGTCCAAGAAAGAAGTTTAATTCTCCCATCATTGACATATCAAACTCCCCCTGCATTTTTTAGACAAAGTCCTCACAAAGAGAGTGGTTAGATGAACCAAAAATTATGTCATCCACATACACTTGTACAAGAAGTATATCATTGGAAGTTTTCTTAATGAACAAAGTTTTGTCTACCTTTCCTCATTCAAAATTTTGAGATAAGAGAAACTTACTCATTCTTTCATACCATTGTCTACGAGCTTGCTTAAGTCCATAAAGGGTTTTATTTAGCTTTTAGACATGATTAGGAACTTTCTAATCAACAAAACCAGGTGGTTTAGAAACAAATACTTCTTCATCAATGAAACCATTTAAAAGGCACTTTTCACATCTATTTGGTATAACTTAAAATCATTTACACATGCAAATGTAAGAAGAAGCCTAACAGCTTCTAATCTAGCAACAAGAGCATATGTTTCACCAAAGTCTATACCCTCTTGTTGATTATATCCCTTAGCTACTAATCTAGCCTTATTTCTAGTTATTGATCCAGTTTCATAAAGTTTGTTCCTAAACACCCATTTTGTACCTATGACATTCATATTTGATTTATAAGGCGCTAGTTCCCAAACATTGTTTCTTTTAAATTGATTTAACTCATCATGCATGGCCATCATCCAATGTTCATCATTTAATGCATCATCCACACAAGATGGTTCAATTTGAGATACAAATGCCATATTTTCACAAAAGAGATTAAGAGAATGTCTAGTAGTTACTCTCTTTTCTATATCACCAAGAATGTTGTCCAAGGAGATATCGCTAGGCTTTCTCCATTCTTTGGGTAATGATTGTACTTCTTTTGGAACTTCAGTTTGCTCATTATTGATGCTGACTTCATCATGAATTGGTGGTATATTTAATGTACCCGCATCTTCTTCATCACATAGAGAGTTTCTCTTCTTGCAGGGGTTAGATTCATCAAAAACAACATGAATAGATTTTTCTACTGTCAAAGATTTCTTATTAAAGACTCTATATGCCTTACTTGATGCAGAATATCCTAAAAACACTCCTTCATCAGCCTTAGCATCAAATTTGCCAATATTATCTTTGTTATTATTCGGTATGAAACATTTACATCCAAAAACTTTAAAATGAGAGATATTTGGTTTCTTACCCTTGAAAAGCTCATATGGAGTCATTTTAAGAAAAGGAAAAATCAAAATTCTGTTTAGAACATAGCAAGTAGTGCTCACAGCATCATCCCAAAAATATTTAGGTAAATCATTTTCATTAAGCATTGTCCTTGTTAGTTCAATTAGTGATCTATTTTTCCTTTCCACAACTCCATTTTGTTGAGGAGTTCTTGGAGCAAAAAAATTATGATCAATGTCATTTTCGTCACAAAACCTTTCAAATTCATCATTTTTAAATTCTCCTCCATGATCACTTCTCAAAGATTTTATTTTCAAATCTTTCACATTTTGAATTCTTATGGCAATTTTGATGAAAGCCTTAAAAGCATTGCTTTTAACAGATAAAAATGCAATCCAAGTAAATCTAGAATAATCATCAACTATTACCAAGGCATATACACTACCACCTATGCTTATAGTTCTAGAAGGACAAAAAGATCCATATGCAAAAGAAGCTCTAAACTATTTTCCCTTTTGACATGCATCACATATTCCTTCTTTAGAGAACTTAAGATTAGGTAGACCTTTAACAAGTTTCTTTGACACAAGCCTATTCAATTGTTCAAGATTATATGTGTAATCCACCTATGCCAAAGCCAAGACAAATCATCTCTTGATGTTAAACATACAATGTTTGTTAGAACCACAGGAAACACTAGAAGGGGGGTTGAATAGTGTTTTATAATTCTTTACAGATTTTCTGAAAACCTTTAAAACAAAAAAACATTTTGAGAAAATATTTTATCAATCTTCCGAAACTGGAAGTTCAGTAACTTGCTGATTCAACGCAGCAGGTTGAATAAAATCCTTTTAAAAAGTTTTTGAAGTGTTTTTAGCGAGAAGAAGAGATTGATTTATGCGTGGATTTATAAATGAACTTTTCAGAACCCTCCTTGGTTAGATAAAAACTGAATGTAAATAGATAAGGGTTAAGAAAACTTAGCCACAAAAATTTATCCTGGTTCACCCACAAACTCAGTGAGCTACGTCCAGTCCCAGGGCAAACACACCACTGGATTTCCACTATTTGATCAGACACAAGTATTGTTTGAACACACAGCCTCTTCAGGCTCAAAACACCCAAGTATTCTTTGAACACACAGCCTCTCTAGGCTAAAAACCCAAGTATTCTTTGAGCACATCCTCTTCAGGCTAAACCAGAAAACTGATTGAATGAAAAATGCTCAAACTCTTAAACTACACAAGTTCAGAGCTCGAACTGGGTAACAATGTACAAATAACTAAGTAAGACTCAGGATATAAAGTTGTTGTACAAAGATGAAATAATGAACAGATGAGTATGAATTTGAGCAGCATTTCAGGAAGTTGATTTCTCTGTCCCTTTTTCTCCTTTTTCGTTTCTGCATGGAGTCTTGTATTTATAGTGGGAAACTTCAGCCCATTGAGCTCCATTTGATTTTCCGTTGAGAGATAGCATTTAATGCAAATTCTCCCACATAGCCTAAGACCTCTTGCAGAGCAGGTAGTAGAGTCAGCAGCATAGGCTTCACTTTTCACAACAGACTTTGCCTTTTTGCTGAGAGAAATTTGAAATAAGGTAGAAAGCACGTCTTCTGACTTTCCAAAAAAAATGAGAAGCACAAGTAACTGAGACAGCTACGGTTGACTTGAGTCTTCAGGGAGAATAAGCAAAGAATACTATATTGAAAACATACAAGCTTCAGTACGACGTTTCACAACTTCAGGAGGTTTTCTAACTTTAGCAGGTCGTGATCTCTCAGCAGGTTCCTATTTCTTCAGTAGGTTCCACTACTTCAGAGGGGTTGGATTGCTTCAGTTGATACTTTCTGAAATATTGAACACTACCTTTAGTAGAAACTGTTCTTTCTTATAAGAACGATAACCAAATTTGTTATTCATTAAAACTTAGGGTTATGAGACTTAAAACATTATTACCCTTTTAATAACATTTCGAAACTCACAATGTTTGATGAGGAATGATCAATGTCAAGCACATAGATGTTGTTCATTCTCCTACCAACAAACATTATATTTTCAGATGCATCACATATTGTACAACATTCATGATTAAAGGAAATCTTATAATTTTTATCACACAATTGACTAATGCTTAACAAATTAAAATTTAGATCATCAACAAACAGAACATCATCAATTATAATGGAAGAATTGTTACCGATACTTCCAATACCAAGAATGCGACATCTATTATTGTCACCATAAGTCACATAACCTCCTTCTCTTGCTTGTAGAGAGACAAATTTGCTCTTGTCTCCTGTCATGTGCCTAGAGCATCCACTATCCAAGAACCATAGGGACTGCCTTGCCTTTAGGCACACCTACAAAACAAAACAATGATTTATTTGGGTCCATTTGGATTTGTAACACCACTTGTTCCTTTGGGAATCCACAGGCATTTCCCACTAGGAACTCCAAGTTTCTTAATCATGCAACTATAGGAAGTATGATCTTTGTAAGAACAATAATTACAAGTAATAAAGGGTGTACTAGAACCTTTTCTAAAATTGAAGAAATTTTTAAGAGACTTTTGGTTCTTATCACAACTATAACCAATTCCAGCTTTATCAATCATGCATTTTTGTTTACCTAAAAGAGCATCAAGGTTAGCTCTCCCCATAGTGAATCTAGATAATGCTTTAGTAAGGTAAGCAATTTTAGATTCAAGCATCATACAAGTTTCACAATTGGAAGTGGAAGTTATATTACAAGAGGAAGTGTTTTTTAAATTTTCATTTTCACTTTTCAAATCATCCATTTCCTTTTGTAAATCATTTACTCTAGCTTCTAACCACTTAATTTTCTTTTTGTAAACATTATTGAAGAAACTCAATTTCTTAGCTTCTTCATGCAATTCAATAAAAGAATCTTGTAATTGATCATAATTGGTATCAATTGGACAGTCAGAATCACTTAACTCACTTTCAGAATCAGTCTTTGTCATAAGGCAAAGGTTTGCTTCTTGATCACTTCACTTTCACTTTCACTTGATGTGGTTGAGGCATTGTCTTCCCATGCAATGTAAGCCTTTTTCCTTCTGTTTTTTCAATTTTGATTTTGACTTATCATTGCCTTGCTTCTGTGCTAAGTTAGGACAATCCGCCTTTAGATGACCAGTTTTGCCACATCCAAAACAAGTGAATTTAGGTGAGGAGGATTCAACTTTCTTTGATTGTTTCCTTCCTTGGAATTGCTTGCTTTTGCCATTTTTCTTCTTCAAAATTTTTTTGAACTTCCTTACCATCAAATTCAGATTTTCTGGTTCAGAGGCTTCATTACCAGTGTTATCATCAATATTTGACCGTTCATTAGTTTTTAGAGCTAATCCTTTGACTTTCTTATCTTTTGTTCTTCTTCCACCATCCTATTCATATCCATATCATACTCTCTCAATTTCCCAAATAATTCAGCACTTGTCATGACTGCCAATATTTTGATTCGGTAATTGCTGTCACAGTTGGCTGCCACTTTCTGTTTAAAGACTTGAGGATTTTCACATTCAGCTCCTCTTCATTGAAAACTTTTCCAAGACCCTTAAGATGATCAACAAGGAAAGATCAAGGAAGAATAATCAAACACACACATATTGCCTAATTCTGAAAACAATCAATACAAGTGCCACATCTATAGAAACGTATTTGGCACTGCAAAATGAATTGAAATTAAAGCACGTACTTTCTACAACAAAACCAAAACATTCAATACATGAGAGACTTGAGGAGTCACTTGTATCTTCCACTTGTAGCTTAAGTCCAACAAACCATAGGTCAGCTTGCAAGTCAGTCTCTTGTCAAGGGAATTACCTAAGATCAGGTTTGACAAAGACATGGTTTGTGAGTCTTGCATAAGAAGCAAACATACTAAGTCTAGTTTCAAACCTAAGACTCATGTAAGTACCACCAAACCTCTTGAAATGCTCCATATTGATTTATTTGGACCTACTAAGACTGCCAGGCTTAGTGGTAAAAAATATGGATTTGTAATAGTGGATGACTTCTCAAGATTTACTTGGGTTCTATTCCTATCTCAGAAGGATGAATCTTATGAAAACTTCAAAATATTTTGCAAAAGGGTCCAATCTAAGAAAGGATATGGAATTGGTACTGTGAGAAGTGACCATGGAGGAAAATTTTAGAATGCTAAATTCAAAACCTTCTTTGATAAAAATGGCAATAACTCACAACTTCTCCTGTCCAAGAATACCCCAACAAAATGTTGTAGTTAAAAAAAATAGAACTCTCCAAGAAATGGCAAGGACTCTGTTATGTGACTCGGGAGTTGAAAAATACTTTTGGGCAAAGGCTGTGAATATCTCTTGCTACATCATCAATAGAGTTACCATAAGGAAGATCCTAAATAAAACTCCTTATGAATTTTGGAAAGGGAGAAAGCCTTCTATTTCTTACTTTCATGTATTTGGATGTGATTGTTTTATTCTTAACACAAAAGATTTGTTGGGAAAATTTGACACAAAATCTGACAAAGGAATTTTTCTTGGATACTCACTCACATCTAAAGCTTACCGTGTTTATAATTTGAAAAGTAAACTATTGAAGAGTCTATGCATGTAGTGTTCAATGAGATACAGGGGATACAACAAAAGAGACTAGAAGAAGAAATAGAAGAGATGATGGGTGACTTGAAAATATCAAACAAAGAAGCTTAAGAAAAGGAAAGACTCTACTTGGATCAAAAGGATATAAGGTCACCTCAGACTGAACTCAAAAGGGGATATCAGACTAAACTCAGAAGGATACCTCAGACTGAGCTCAATAGGCAACCTCAGACTGAGACTGAAGATCACTATCAAATAGAAGAAAAGAGCAAAGATCAGACTGAGCTTGAGGTAGTGAACCAAACTGTACCTGAGACTCAATATGAGCACGCCTCTGAGATGCCTAGAAGCTGGAGATTGGTTAGGTCTCATCCAAGGGACCAAATCATTGGAGAGACCTCAGACAGAGTCAGAACAAGATCTTCATTAGAAATGTTGAAAATATGATGGATCTCCTATCTGAAATAGAGCCCAAGGACATCCATGAAGTCTTAAATGATGAGTCATGGGTCAGAACAATGGAAGAAGAGCTCAACCAGTTTAATAAAAGCAGAGTCTGGGATCTGGTTCCTCCACCTTCCCATCAATCCATAATTGGTACTAGAATGGGTATATCGCAACAAGCTCAAATGAGAAAGGAAAGGTCATGAGGAACAAAGCAAGACTTATGGCTCAAGGGTATAATCAACAAGAAGGGATTGATTATGATGAGAAATTTGTTCCAGTGGCAAGACTTGAAGCATAGGATACTCCTAGCCTTTGCAACACATAAAAATTTCAAGCTCTATCAAGTGGATGTAAAGAGCGCTTCTTAAATGGGGTAATAGAAGAAGAAGTCTATGTGAGACAACCCCCTGGATTTGAAGACCCAAAAACACCCTGAGTACGTGCTAAGACTGAGAAAAGATCTGTATGGACTCAAGCAAGCACCCAGAGCTTGGTATAATAAAGATTTATTAATTGTTCAAATATATGTAGATGATGTATTTTTTTGTTCAACTAATGAATTTCTTTGTCAAGAATTCTCAGTCTCACGCAGGGTGAGTTTGAGATGAGTATGATGGGTGAGCTGTGATTCTTTCTTGGCTTACAAATCAAGCAATAATCAAATGGCATCTTCATATATCAAGAGAAGTATGCAAGAGATCTGTTGAAGAAACTCAAAAATGATGATGCTAAGCCAATGAAAACACCTATGGCATCTGTCAACTCAGATTGAAAAAGATGAGCAAGGTAAGTCAGTGTCAGATAAGTTGTACAAAGGTATGATTGGATCTCTTATGTATTTAACTGCTAGTAGGCCTGACATTCAATATGTTGTGGGTATCTGTGCTAGATACCAATCCGATCCAAAAGAATCTCACCTCTCAGCTGTTAAAAGAATTTTCAGATATTTAATTGGAACTACTAAGCTTGGCCTTTGGTATGAGAAAATGTACTAGATTTGATCTCACATGATATAGTGATGTTGACTTTGCTGGAGACAAGTTGGGATAGAAAGAGCACAAGTGGAACATGTCAGTTCCTTGGAAAATGTCTTGTCTCATGGTCATGCAAGAAGCAAAACACAATAGCACTTTCAACAACAGAAGTTGAGTACATCTCAGCTGCAGCTTGCTGTACTCAAATCCTGTGGATTAAATCTCAGATGCTGGACTATGCTCTAAGGTACTCAAAATTCCAATTCTATGTGATAACACAAGTGCAATAAATTTGGATAAAAATCCAATTCAATCATTCAAGAATCAAAGCATATTGATATTAAGCACCATTTTATTAGAGATCATGTTCAAAAAGGAAATATTGAACTTATTTTTGTTTGAGACAAAGATTCAGCTTGTTGACATCTTTACTAAGCCTCTTGTTAAAGATAGGTTTAATTATATTATAAATCTCTTAAACATGCGTGCTTATGAGTAAATGTTTTAGATTTAAATTTTAAATTAAAATATGGTACGAAACTGAGACTGAGACTATGTCCAGATTTGAGATTGAGCTCAGACCTGAGACTCAGTTTGAGGTAGAGCTGAGATGAGACAAAGATTGGGTCTAAGCTCAGAAGTTGAAACGGTTAAAGAGACGTTTGTAACCGTCTCTGAGCCACTGAGCACTAATGGCTAGTTACGCAGAAAGGTTACCTTAAAAAGCGCCCCACTAGTCGTTGCATTTAAAAAGGGCCCTAAACGCTTACTGTCTCTCACATTCCATGAGTTATTCTCCTCTCTATCTCTCCCCGGCTCACCCTTCTATAAAAGGAAAAGTTCTTCAAACAATCCTTACTAATGCGCATCAAGATTCCTGCCATCAAACTCCCTTCTTCTCATCTCTGTTCATCTTCTTCATCTCTAGAGCTAAGTATGTCGTCTAACTCAAGCAAATCAATGGGTTTTTTGGCCTCAAGCCAAAAGAGGCTGACACGTTCTCCTACTCCTCAGCCAAGCACTGGATCTGAGTATACCCAGACTCCATCTTAACCATCCTCCAAGACAAAATCCACCTCTTCTCTTAAAACCAAATCCCCATGCTCTTACAAGAAGAAATCTCTATCCATAAAATCTGTAAGGATAGCCTCCAACGTCGTTAAACCTCTGCACCTAAGAAGCCTAGATCCCTTGCGTATGTGGATCTTACCATTCCCTCCTCTGTTAAAGGCAAGGGAAAGCTTGGTGAAGGCAGCAAGAACAAGAAGTTGTCTTTCCAGTGTGACCTATTTGAAAATGAAGCCATTGAAAGCAAGTTCATGGGAAGATTCCAGGAAAGAAAGGTTGTGATTGGGAGAGTCATTCTCCCTGGGGAACTAAGGCAAGCAAACTGGGACGTTGTCCTATATCTCAAAAAGCAAGGCCGGGAAACCTACTTAAGCATGTCTGAGCCCATCTACCCCAAGCTTACTAGGGCATTCTTTGCCTCATGCACAACCGTGAGAGGGGCGTCTGAAGGCTTGCCCCATGTTGTGGCCAATCTCAAAGGGGTACACATAGAACTGACTAAAGAAGTGCTTGGAGCCATCATACAAGCACCAGTTGCTGGGAACAGGATCTATAAGGAACAGTGGTTGAAACTCCTGGACATCTCATCTGAAAACATTGGATCATCCCTTTTCAGTCAAGCTGAGATAAGCTTCTCTGCCTCTGCACTCAATCCTTTTGGTTGTTTTCTTTTTCAGTTGGTTGTCAAATCCATCATCCCAAGGGCTGGGACGTTTGACAGAATGTATGCAACGGACTTGATGGTCATGTACCATCTCAAACATGGGATTGCATTGAACCTCCCCTATCTAATACTAAAGCACATGGAACATGCGTTCAATAACACAAAGATGACTGGCTCTCTCCCATTTGCAATTCTCATTACCAGAATCATGAAGTACTTCAAGGTAGATCTCTTTGGGGCTGAAGAGACTCAGGAGAAGTTCTCATACTTTGGAAAATCAATATCCTCGCCTTGAAGCTTGATGGTAAGTCTATTCCAACCCCTTACTTTTACTATACCCTCTGACTCTCCTTCAAGGTTCCTCCTATAGTGCAAGCATCTCCATCCTCCAAAATGTCATGTCCAGAGACAGTGACCAAGAAAAAGGACAAGAAAAAGAAAGAGTGTGTGAGACTCTTGGTGAAGACTCACATGGCGCAACTGAAGTCATAAGGAAAAAGAAAAGAAGGTCAAGAAAGCAAGCGCTTCGGTTGCTTGGTTCACTCTGAGCCACAGCCCTTGAGATCAAAACCATCTCAGCCTGTTGAGACTCAAGCACATAATGAAGCTCAGACTGAGGATCTCCATTCCTCAACTCCCCAAGTCTCACCGCATCCTTCTCCTTCTCATAATCCATCACCCTCTCCCATCACTAAGGTAGTTGCTGAGACCCTTGCAGGTTTGGACAAAGAAGTCCCTGATGAGACTACCCCAACTGACACTGTGCAAGAGGAGAGAGTCTCACCACCCAGAAATAAGGAACAAGCTCCTGAGACTCAAGAAAGATGTAAGACCCTTGTCTACTCTCCTCCTACTTACTCTTATCAAACTTCACTCCCTACACCAGGGAAGTTCTTTGTGGATTCACTCTTCCAGTCTCCTCCGCACTTTGATCAGTCTGCACCACCACCTTCGGCACCTGCACAGTCAATTCCCACTCATCTCTCGGATTCCATCAACACCTTTCTTAATCAACTACATAAGGAACAACAACAACAAGAGTTTGGTAGAAGTCATCAAATCTGCAATGGAAAATCTTCAAGGACCTGAAAATGCATAAGAGAAGGCAAGATTCCATTCTCAATGGCATGGACATGGTGCTTCAAGCTATAAAAGCTTCAAACGAGTATAATCATCAAATCCACCAACACTTGTCCAGTCTGCCTCCTCTTCCTGATGTGCCTCAACCTGTACCCAGACCACCTGAGTCTCCCTCTAGCTCTTCTTCGTCCCCAACAGTTTAGTCTATGCGCTTTGATAATGGCAAAAGGGGGAGTAGTTAGAGATTTTAGGGAAGCTCAGTTTAGTTGTTTAGGAAGCCCATCTTAGTTGTTTGTTTTTGCTGGCTGTGTATGAATGTTTAAAATTTTCTTTTGTGATATCAACTATATTTTGATTACCTTGATGTAATCTCAGCTTCATCATGGTCAATGAACATTTGTTGTTTTGTATATGTCAAAATCTCTTCATTATTTATTTGAGTTGTGTTTTAATTTTTTGGAATTAAATGAAAAAGGGGGAGTTAAGACTCAGGGGGAGTTAAAATTCATAATTGCTTAACCTTAGATATCCTCAAAGATTACAAAACTTTTATGGTTTTCCATCATCAAAAAGGGAGAGATTGTTAAGACAAACTCACTCCTAAGAGTTTTAATGAAATCAAACCATCAAAAGTGAGAAAGCAAAGAAGTATATCTAAGATGTTATGTTTTATTAACTGTGCTCAAGTGCTTGCAGCTCTTAGATTCCTACACTGTAGGATAAAATTTTATTGATCAAAGGCAAGCTGAGACGCTGAATCAAGTCGTAATATAAGAATTAGCACTTAAGATTCAAATAGAAGAGCGAAGCTGAAGTGTATAAATCAAAATCATTAGATCAGAAGATACATTTTGCTCACTCAATGAGACAAGGTCAAAAAATACAAGACTAAGGATATAAGACAGAATTGAGACTAAGACACATAGCTAAGCTGAGACTCAAATGACCAAGTGAAAGCTGAGCTTGAAACGTAAGACTCGGACTAAGACTCAGATGCACAAGAGACTGAGACCTTAATATGAAGATAAAACTGAGACTGAGACTGAGACTCAGATAGAGACTCGGCTTCAGACACAAGCTCCAGAAGTTAAAAGTAAAGTCAATGCAAGTACACTACAAGTGTTGCAGCGCACATCAGAGCAGGCCTGCGCCCGTGTCAGAAAAGTGAAAAGCAGACTCTCTTTTCCAACGGCTAGAAATAACTAGTCTCATTTGATATAAAGATGGATTTCAAGTCAAAGCACTGTGTGGGACATCATTGAATATTCTCTGACTTATCCGTCTCAACTGAATCTCAAGTCAAACTCACTCAATCTCAACATTCTCTTTCATACTTTCATCATTTGCTTGTAACTCTTAGAAAGAGAAACACCTAGCTGAGCTCACTGTATATTCGTACTTTGTACGTTGCCTATGCTAGTCAAACATCATCTCTACTCCATCTTTGTAATTGTCTCGTCTGAGTTAGGAGGAGCCTAGACTCAGTGTGAGCAGTGTAAGAGCCTGAAGAGGAAGGTAAAGAATATTTGGACCTCAGCCAGGTTAGGAGGTGCCTAAGCTTGGTGTAAGGGTGAGCCTAAAGAGGCAGAAAGAATACTTTTAAATGACAAGGTTGTCATAGTGAAAATCTCACAAGGTTGTGAGGACTAGACGTAGCCCAAGGAGTGCGTGAACCAAGATAACTTTGTGTATCTCTTCTCTCTTCCTTGCTAACTTATAAATGCTTTATGATTTACTGAAGTTTAAGTTAAACTTATTTAATAGACTGAAACTGAACTTAATCTTAAATATAACAAAATTGTTAAAACTAAGTTCAAGTCTTATTAGTAATTATAATCTCAGCTTCACGAATTTATTCTTGTCAATACAAATCCGAGACTCTAAGCAGCTGAGCTTGAGAATTAAGCTCAATTTGGTTTTAAGCTTTTCAGGAATTAATTTTTACAAGTCTCTATTCAACCCCCCCTTCTAGAGACATTCAGCCAACTTCGTCCAGGTGATGAAGAAGATGAAGAAGAACGTGGTGAATGCCTATGTTAAGAAGGCACAGATGCAAGTACCCTTACCTAAATTCATGAAGCATCTGAAGAAACTGAGTGCAGAAGCAAGCATCAGGATTTTCAAGCTTGAAGTATCTTTAAAGAAAAGAAGAATGAAGCTTGAAGATGTCAGATATCAATCTGATTATTTTTGTGCAAGAACAAACTTACATCCAGTGTTAGATCACTGTTGTTTCTTTGTATACTCGGAACGAAGAACATTTGTTCTAAGTTCAAAATACGTGTTTTCACGTGTAATCATTTATGTTGTAAGAGCCTGAATAGGCTTGCGAGAAAAGAATACTTGTTGTAGAGCTTGGAGAGGCTTGATAGAAAGGAATACTTAGAAGCCTGGAGAGGCTCTGTAAGAAGAATACCTGGTGTTTGCTTGAAGAGGCAGTTGATAGAAAATAATACTTGTAACTTTGATAAGTTAGTGGAAAATCTCACAGTGTGTGAGGACTGGATGTAGCCCAAGGTTGTGGGTGAACTAAGATAAATTGGTTGAGTAATTTTCCTTACCCTTATCTCTTTATATTCTGTTTATACTAACAAAAAGAGGATCTTAATTTGAGTCTCTATTAAAGTTTTCAAAAATCTTATCTTGCGAGCGCAGTCTCAAATCTCTATCTGAAGTTCTTCAGACAAAGAACAAATCTTCAGAGAACATCTGAATCATTGTGTGAAAGTCTTTAAAACTTTGTTTACAAAAAGGGTTTCCATAAAAACGTTTAGTTTATAAAAACACTAGTCAACCCCCCTTTTAGTGTTTTCCTATGTGTTCCAACAGTTGGTATCAAAGCTCAACCTCGGGTTGAGCACCTAACAAGTGTTGAGGAAGAAGATTCAGATGGAAACCACAAACTTTTAGGACGCCTCAAAAGAAAGAAGCAACAACAAGGGAAGATTGTCTATTATTGGTAAAATGTAGATTAAATATTATATATGTTTTATCATACATTTATTTATTTGTCTGAAATGCATCATCTGAGGTATATTTGCATTAGCTAAAAGAATGATCTGAAGTGCATGTGTCTGAGACAAAGTGATGTTCTGAAAACTTGCCTAAGTCTGATGACGTGTTAATCTAAGACCTTTGGAATTCGTCGCTTCAATTTTAAAGCTTCCCACTATGAATGACTCTCTATATTCGCGCAATCATGACTGTAACTGTCAGTGTCTGCACCTATATATTTGGAGAGAAGGAAACTTCAAAAGGCTACCATCTCATTTCTGCAAAAGAAACCTTTTCTAACAAGCCAAGTTCTTCACAAGGTTCTTCAAGAGTTTTCTCAAGTTCCCTTAATCTTCTCAATTGTTATCCATGGCATCCAAGAAATCTGCTGGAGGAAACATCATTCAGAGCAAGACTATAAGTCTCAACAGTCTCAAGGAGAGTAGAGTAGACCTATTCCCTGAGTTTGATGCAGCTGGATGGACTCCCTTCTTTGGGAAGGTGGATGGAAGCTGGTCAGAAGAGTGTGTGGTTGAATTCTGGAAAAATGCATAGGTAGTCACCAATTCTACCACGGGTCACCGTTCTGTAACGACCAAAGTGTTGAACATAGAGGTCTTTGTGGATGAGGAGATTCTTGCCATTGTGACGAGGGTGCACCTCCAAAGGCCTAGCTTTCTATAGTGATTGGGAGAAAAATCATGGTGGTAAGAAGAAGTTCAACCTCATGCTCTATGGTTCAGAAGACCCTGCGAACCTGAACTCCCACAAGATGGTGCCAAGGGCAAGGATCCTGCATGCCATTTATCAACATTTTGTTGCCCAAGTCAGGAAGCAGGAATTATGTGTCTGAGATGGAAAGGTTTAGTATGATAAACCTTCTTCAGAAGGATCAGATTAACCTGCCCAAACTCTTGCTTCTCAACATAATAAAAAGGGTGAATGACAATGCCATCAGCCTCACCCACAACACACTGATCATGGAGATTTTGAAGCACTTCTTGATACCCTTCACAAGCTAAAGCTCTACAAGCCCCCTAGCTGTTTTGGGGTGAAAAATATCAAGAAAATGGGGATTAAAGTTGATGAGCCCCCAAAGGAGCCCTCTATCAAAGTTGACTTTGCCAACATGAAGGCTCAAATTTTTGGTCCCAGTGTTCTGGACATCGTGCAGAATAAGATGAGTGGAGACCCCAAAAAGACTGCTTTTGAAGAAGAGAAGGCATCTTCTGAAACAACCAAGCAAACCAAAAAGACCAAGTCTACTAAAGCCATTCTCAGGAACACAGAAGATGATGTTAGGGTTGACACCCTACCTGCTGCATAACTCAAAACGCTTGAAAGTGCACATATAAGTACTTCAGGGCACTCCACAATCTTTCATGATGTTATTGAGGGAGCATCATTAGGAGTAGGATTTCCTACTTCTACCTCTAAAAGTCAGACTCCTACACTTGATATGGCTCAACCTAGTGTAGTCCTTCAAGGATCTGAGGAGGTACTTAATGTAGAACCTCTAGCTGAAAGTATTCTGAATCTAGAGATGCCACAGATAGTTGCATTAGCTACTATTGTGGAAGAAGAAGAGGCAAGGAAAAAGATGGAGCAGGAGGCTTATGACCATTCCATTGCTATAGTAGCACAAGATGCTTATGTTGTTGATCTTGCTGTAGAAGATAAAAGCATAAAAAAGAAAATGGAAGAGGAAGACAAAGAAATCAACCAAAAAGATGATGAATATGAAACATGCATTGGCTGATGCTGTAGGGCATAGTAGAATGATGACTAGAAGAGCTGCTGTTGAAGCTGCTCAACACTTAGCCCCTCCTGTTGCTGAAATCAAAATGAAGAATAGGGAGGAAAGGAAGAGAAACCTTCTGATGAAGGACATGGAAGAAAATAAAACTTTAAAGCCTAAGATACCCAAGCTGGTTTTAGATAATGTGAGCTCTTCAGAAGATAAGCTCCTAGAACCTAAGATCATAAGGGAATCTGAAGTTCTAAGAGGATCTGAACTTTCTACTTCTGAAGAAGTGCCTCAACTTCTACAATCTGAAGGTGCTGTTGTTGCTGCTGTCCCTTCCTGCAATATAGGTGGGAGGATCATGCCATTGAGAGAGACACTTGAGTGGTTTGAGTTTGGTGGGCAAACTTAAGATCCATTGGTGGCCCCTTCCAATGAGATGGGTAGAGAGCTTGCACAAGAAATCCCACATAAACCCTATCCCATTCCCTTGGAGGACAGACCTAGAATTCCAAGTTTCATTGCTTGAGGGGTGAATTAGCCCACTTCAGGAATGATCCCCCTGTCCAAAGTGTAAGGAAAATTCTGAAGATGGAGCCCCCCTACAGAGACCATTGAAAGATGGAAGAATAGGTAGTCAGAAGATAATAGTTGTCTACACTTCAAATTCAGAAGATTTGTTATGGAACCCCTCAACCCATACACAGAATCAGGAAAGTGGACCCCTTTGCTGGTCCCACCAATCTAGTTGATGAAGAAGATTGGTTTCTGTCAAAACCATGTTGCTCAATGTGTATTTAGGAAATTTTATATTTTATCCTTGTTGTAATTTTATTCTTTATCATAGTTGTATCTTACTACTAATACTAAAATTATGTAGTTAGAACAATCCAATAATCACAGGGATTTGTCTCCCTAGACTTAGTTGTCCATATTTCCTAAAGTAGCCCGCAAGCTCAGGTTCATATAGGTCCAATGAGCCTGCATTGTGTTTAGCAAGCTCACACACCTCACACTACAAGAAATTCGGGTATTAGTGAAGGTCAAAGGTCGTCGCTACAAGGGGAAAACCGTCGCTACAATGCAATTAGTGACAGCTTAGCGACGGCCACAAGGACGTCGTTAAAATGCTCGTTGTTAATACCGTAGCGACGAGCAAAAATAGTCGTCGTTACGTAGCGTCTTCTTGTCCGATGCTAAAGTCATCGCTATGCTGAAGACCATCGCAAAGTGAAAAGATCAAAGGTCATCGCTAAGCCGTCGCTAATAATTATATTATTTTTTAAAAAAATTATAACTAGTGATAGCCATGATCATCGATAAAGATTATATTAATAATTTTTAATTGAATTCAGGGTTTTATATTTAATTTTATTTAATTTACGGATTTACGAGACATATTTACCTAATTTTAATTAGATTAAAGTAAATATTAAAAAAGATACATTTAAATTAAATAAATAACTACATAATATCCTAATAATTAATTACTACATAATTACTAATTAATAACTACATAATTACTAATAATAAAAAATTACTAATAATTAATAATAACTAACAATTACTAACTATTTAATTACTAATCATTAATAACCTAATAATACCTAATTACTAATAATTACTAAATAACTACCTATTTACTTAAATACATATACAACGAAAATAACTACCTACATAATAATTAATAACTAACTACATAATTATACAACTATAATTAAAAACATTAATTAATTAAATAGTTACCTGAACGGTGGCTAGTGGTGGTGGTGGTGGACGGCGGAGGAGGAAGAGGGAGGAGGGACGAGAGGCAACCTACGGAGATTTTGATTAGTTCAAAATGAACCTATGAACAAAGGGGAGTGGAAGAGAAGTGGAGGTGACCGGAGCTTAGAGGAAGGAGAGGAAGAGGAGGAAGGAGGAAGAAGAGGAAGGGAGGGGGAAAGAGTTTTGTGCGTGTAAGTTTTAAACTTAGCGACAGCCTGGCCGTCGCTGAGTTAAAAAATTTCTCTGACGCGCCAATTTTAATTTTTAATTAAAATGAAGCTACGACCAAGCTGTTGCTACGTTTATTTTTTTAATTTTCAGAAAAAAATAATTAGTTTTTTTAGCGTAGCGACGGCTTGGCCATCACTACAATGCGAAACGTAGTGACGGCCAGGCCGTCACAGCGTTTAATTGCACAGCTACGCGTTGAGCTGCGCATTTAATGTTGCGACGCCTAGCCGTTGCTAGTAGCGACCGTGCATGACTGCTACGTTTTCGCGTCTAAATCGTACATTCTTGTAGTGAAATTAGTTAAAATTTGCTTATATTTTAATCCACCATATGTGGGTTTTCTTTTACTTATATTTAGTCTGGGATCATATAGGTCATATATGATTATCACAAAACAATCATGTAGTATTTTATTAGGTGAATCATATGAGGCCTAAATATAAACATTTCATTGTTATATTCTCATGTAAGAGCCAACATAAAAGTGCAGAGTATATTGGCTAACAACTTCATAACTCATGCAATAAGAAATGAAGAAGCTCACATGTAACGTATATAAGAGCTTGTTGGTTCACTCCCAAAAGGAAAACACAATGTTCATGACAATTAGCAATACAAATCCATTTGATTTTACAATCACATGAACTCATTCACAATGTTCTACTCTTATAGCCTGTCAAAAACATGTGGAGACCACATTCGTTCCAAAGTGTAATAATTAATTTGTCCGTCTTGAATTAAGGTAATTGGTATAAGACTAATCAATTTCTCGAGCAATTGAAGCTTTAGATAGGCAAAGCTACTTCTCCCTCCTCCTCTGTATTCTCCGCCGCAAACTACACTACAAGGAAACCGGTTCTTAGACGTGAGTATTTACGACGGCCAAAGGTCGTCGCTATTTGATAATGTCTTTAACACTGTCATAAATGTTACGGGTAAAACCAAGGACAATGTAAAGGCAAGGATATATGGCCTGTGTTCTATGCGTGAGGTGACTTAGAGTTGATTGACTTGGGTAATGGAAAGTTGGGAAAACCAAAGGCAAACTACACTTTAGAACCAAAGATGCAAAATGGTTTGCAAATGGATTTCAGAATTGAAAATGTCGGATGGTTTACCTCAAATGTTGCAAAATGTGTAGATATCAGTAGGGGTACAATGCATGGGATGAAAAGTCATGATTGTCACGTATTCATGGAGTGTTTACTTCCGATTGCATTTTGATCCTTGAGTTGTGTGCGGAAACTAATTGCTAAATTAAGTTGATTCTTCAAAGATTTTTGTTGTAATACATTAATAATAGATGATGTGGTTAGCTTGGAAAAAAAATACCAATCATTCTATGCAAATTGGAAAGGATATTTCCACCGGGGTTTTTTATTCAATGGAGCACCTACCTATTCATCTTCCTATGGAAGCAAGACTTGGGATCCTGTTCAATATCGGTGGATGTATCCATTTGAAAGGTTAGTTAATAAGACTTTATTGCTTAATATAATTTGTTTTTACTCTAAGTTAAGTAACAATTTATGGTTTTTTTAGAATGATGGGAGATGCGAAACGATCAGTGGGTAATTTGGCTAGGGTAGAAGGCTCAATATGCTCATTCCACTTACACTGGGAGACCACATATTTTTTTCGCACTATTTTCAAAACGTAAGTTTGTTGGCAAACACTAGATTGAGGAATGATCCTCAAAGTGGACTTCAATGCAGAAATTCCACATTGTCAAGTTGAACAAGTCAGGACGCCCTGCAGGAATGTCTAGTGATCACTGGTTAAGTGACGATGAATGGAAATCAACTCATGTCCATATACTAATCAACTGCAATGAAATTAAACCATACCTTGAGTAAGTGGAAATGATTTTATTATTTTTAGGGTTTATGGTTTAGGAATGAATGGGTTATTAACTATTTGTTCCATTTCAGCTTATTCTTACAATTTCACATCGACCAATGATCGAGATTCTTCAGCTCGAATACATGCAGAGTTTCCAACATGGTTTAGAAACTATGTAAGTTTGATCATCTACTTTTCTTGTATGGGTTACTCATAATAATAAGAATTCAATTAATCTTAAATGGTTCTTATGATTAGATTCGTGATGAGCGAAATGGAGTGATCAACAATGAAATTAAATCATTAGCTTGGGGACCCGACTCTAAAGCAAAAATCATGGAGCACATACTTTGTTAATGGTACAGACTTCAGACAATGGAATGGTGTGAGGGTAAAAAGACCACAAATTGTGGGGTGCATGTAAAAGGACCTTACTGATGGCGGTGAAGATGACTTTTACGGCATCATCCACCATATCTATGAATTAGAGTATCTTGGTTTGAGTTACATGATTCCTCTTTTCTATTGTGAATGGTTTGATCCAACTAGAAACAATGACATGAAAGTTCAACCACAATACAACATCGTTGAAGTAAAGTAGAGTAGAAGGTATAATCGGTATGATCCATTC
The DNA here is from genome assembly GCA_026901365.1 of Sesbania bispinosa. Classification (NCBI taxonomy): domain Eukaryota; kingdom Viridiplantae; phylum Streptophyta; class Magnoliopsida; order Fabales; family Fabaceae; genus Sesbania; species Sesbania bispinosa. The sequence goes on from QLOH01000215.1 coordinate 49,221, forward strand.
ATTCTTGCACAAAAAGCAAGACAAATGTATATGTCCCTTATCCAGAATTATGTAAAGACTTACGATGTGGATTGTGGCAATCACAACAAAACCAAGGGGTCATGTTGAAGTTGATGGGGTTGAGGATGAAGTGTCTTATCAGGCTTATGGTGTTCAACTGTTTAACCAATTGTAGACATTGAACAATTGTCAGGCTTAGCTGAGAATCAATATGAACCAATAATTCAGCCTTTCCTTGAATCAATGGTTGATGATGAATCTGACAATGAAGACATTCCATCAAATGAGGATGAAGAAGATGGGTGGGATGATAATTGATGATGAAAATCAAGAAGATGAAAATGATGTATAATTATATTAATACTGATGTGTACTACTTTTGGAGCTTTAATATATAGAATCCAAATTCCCAATAATCTTATTTTACGCTCACCACGTTTTTAATACCATTATAATTCAAAAAGAAAAATTTAAAAAATAATAAAAAACCAATTATTAGCGATGGTCTGGCTGTCGCTAAAATATCTGTCCGCTATACACAAAGAGGTTTAGCACGGTTAAGTCGTCGCTACGAATTCCGACAGCCACCAGCCGTCGCTACATAGTGTCGGCTAGCGACGACCAACGACGACGCTATGTTGTGACGGTCGTGTATCTAGCATCGGCGTTTTACGACGACCTTACCTTCGCAACCTAGCGTCGACCATAAATCGTCGTCGCTTAGTCGTCGTTAAATAGGAATTAGCGACAGTTTTGCCTACGTAGCAACGACTTTTGGCCATCGCTAAAAGCCGAAATTCTTGTAGTTTTCCTTTTCTAATTTTTCACTTAATTAAGTGTGTCAATGAAATCTACAACCTTCCCAATAACCCATGTTCTTAATAACAAGTGTCAGTGTTATGCAAGATGTAGTTCTCTGTAACATCCCGGAAAAATAGGACCCAAAATCAACTAAAGGTAAATTAGAAAGGGAGTGAGAAGTTGGGAAAGAGGAAGGGTTTTGAGTAAGATTTTGGTTGAGTCTCAAGAATATCCTAAGAGAAAATATGATGTTTAAGACAACTCAATTCCCAAGTTTTAATTGCTTAAACAATTTGAGTTAAAATATTCATCATAGAACTATATGCTTTAATGATTTATCTATGTATTCAGCAAGAGTCAATATGAGCCTACATAAAAAGACTAAGTGTGAAGCTGTCTGAAGAAGCAGAACTCGTATGAAGAGTTGAAGGCTGTCTGAAGTAGCTCAACCCGTCTGAAGTATCAGTGCTGTCTGAAGTCTCACTTATGACGTTGGCACCCTCTGCTGAAGTTTGTGAAGACTTTTCTGAACCTCTGCTGCACGTACCTTTCAAACACATTTATGGCAAGGAACACAGAGACCTTTCCTGGTGATTTTGAATTTCATACACCACTGAGGAAATCTCTGCAACGCAGCCTCTGCAAACAACATTTGTAGCAGCCTTAATGCAAGAGAAACCTTGTATCGTGTCAGAAATATCAGAGCTCTCAGAAGCGTGTCTCACAACGGATTAAATAACATTTAATGCTATCTCTAAACGGTGGTATTACAACGGATTAAAGTTTGGGTATAAATACCCCTCTATAAAGACCATCAAAGGTAACGAAGTAGAAGTGAAAAAAAGAGAAATCAATATACAAGAAAGCCAAGAGAAACATCATGCTGCAAGTTTTTACTCCGTAAAAACTCTCTGATAGAATTCTTTGTACACATTTGTATATCCTGAGCATACCTCAGTTTTTATTGTACATTGTATTGGTTTGAGCTTCAAACTTGATAGTTTAAAAGCTTAAACCCCTTTCTTGTAAACCTTGGTAGAGCCTGAAGAGGCTTGACAGAAAAGAATACTTGTGGTAGAGCTGAAGGCGGCTTGACAGAAAAGAATACTTGTGGTAGAGCCTGAAGAGGCTTGATAGAAAAGAATACTTGTGGTAGAGCCTGAAGAGGCTTGACAGAAAAGAATACTTGTTTGTGTCTGGAGAGACTGTACTCGTGGTGTCTGGAGAGACTGTACTCGTTGTGTCTGGAGAGACTGTACTCGTTGTGTCTGGAGAGACTGTACTCGTTGTGTCTGGAGAGACTGTACTCATTGTGTCTGGAGAGACTGTACTCAAAATTCGAGCTTGTAATCTGAATATTCATATAGTGGAAATCCAGTGGTTGTTTGCCATTGGGACTGGACGTAGCTCACAGTGGTAGTGAGTGAACTAGGATAAATTTCTTGGCTAAGTTTTCTTACCCTTATCTCTTGTCAATTCTTTTTATACTAATCAAGGGGTTAGAGTAATTAATCTGATATGTTATAAAGACATAAAACATTATTTTAAATCAGTATCTTTTATACCGTCTGAAAACTTCAGACAGTTCTTTAAGAGTCTGTCTGAAATCGTGTTTTGAACACCTGTTTGCGAAAAGCTTTCAAAAATATTCAGAAACACTATTCAACCCCCCTTCTAGTGTTTCCCTGTGTTTCTACAAGATTATGAGGATAATGAGAATTTATAGGCATTAAAGGGTATATTTAAGAGAGTAACTAAAATAGGAATGTGTCTTAGCAAAGGGAAACTAGGAATGACGGAGTAGGTGAGAATTAGGAGGAGCTAAATTAAGAAATATAGGTGTTAGAGTCCTTGTTCAAGTAACAATCCGGTAGTTAAGATTTATGATGAGTTAGAAGAGATTAGAACAAGGATATGAATGAGTAATAGCCAAGAAAAGAGTATTTAGGGATTTTCTTAATTAGGGTAAGATTTAGATAAGTAATTATGTGTAAAACAAGCAAGGAAAATGGTTTAGGAAGTGAGGAAACAAGACTTAGACTACAAAAGCAATTTTGAGTTTTAAACTCTATGACCTTTGCTCACTAAATTGAGAATATCTAGAGTTGTAGGTGTCCAGTTAAGGTTATTCCACTTGGGATAGAAAGCTAAGGTCCGGGGCTTCAGTTTGATAGGTTATGTGATAGGGTTTCGATCAAAATTTCACCTTCAAATAGACTCATTTTCGCTCAAGCGAAATAGATTCGCTTGAGCGAATTATGTAGAGAAATTTTGAAGTTCAGTTTGCTGTAAAATTCGCTTAAGCGAGTAAGTTTTCACTTGAGCGAAAATCAGGGGTCTGGGAGAGGCTCTCTGGACAATTTTCGCTCAAGCGAAAGAAAATTCGCTCAAGCGAAAATCGTCCAGAGAGGGTACTTTTCTTGGTCATTTTCGCTCAAGCGAATTTGATTCGCTTGAGCGAAAATCCACTTATAGCTCCTATACGTTCAGTTTAGGGTTCAATTCGTCCTCATTCTTCTTCTTTTTCCTTTTTATACCTAGAGAGAGATGGAGAGGTTCTAGAGAGAGGAAGATTAATTGAAGATCAAGGAAGCACTTAGGTTCTCTAAATCAAGACTCCTTTGAGTTTCTTGCCACTCCACGCTCTTCTCTTCTCAATTTCACCAATCCCTTCAAGGTGAGTGTACCACACACTCACTTCTAAGGGAAATATCATGTGCATGATCCCCTTTCCATCTCATCCCCTTTCTTTTGTATGTTTAATAATGATTATGGTATGAATTAGATACTTATGCATGTGAGGATTTGTTATTACTCTAATTATTTTTAAAGTTGAGATTTCGGATTGAAATGGCAAGAATTAGGTTACCTCATGAATTGTATTCTTAAATGACATGTATAAGTTGATATTGATCAATTAAAGTATGCTTCATATGTATAGGCATGTTTTGGGGTCTTTGGCCCTTGGTAAAGGTTTGGGTCTTAATGGCCTTGGTAAATGTTTTAGGTAAGGTCTTCCGGCCTTCGGGAACGACGGTTCCCGTTAGTCTGAGCTCAGTCTAGCCTAAGGAAAAGGTTAAATCCATGGTACAGGAGTTAGTTTATGATGATTGTTATGATTATTGAAGTTATCATGGTTAAGTTTAATTAATTCCTTATGTTAAATTCTCTATTCATGGCATGTATTGTTGTTAATAATTGCTATGTGGCACTTTGTTACCTCACTGGGACTTTAGTCTCACCCCACGCGGTGGGAATTTATATTTCAGATGTGCAGGGACCTACTCAGGGTCACCGGAGTAAATAGGAGTTTCATGACCTTGCGCTGGAGTGTTTTTATTTTGTAAATGATTATGTAAATAGTACCTTTGTACGTAGTCACTTGGCTGTATTTTGAATAGGATAAAGTAATACATGTATACCTCTCAGATTGATTTTGTTATCCCAAGGGCATGTATAACTATATCCTAAGTCTTTTATACTTTTGGATGTAAACTCATGTTTATATGTGTATATTGAGTAGTATCTTTTAATTTCAGTGGATATACAGCTTATTTATTTTGTTGGACTATATAAGTCGTTATCTATTTAGTTTTCGATATTGAAATCAGTGAAATAATTTTTAGATTTTGGAAATAGTGCTTCCAATAGGCATTGTTTCTGAACAAAAAATTAGGACGTTACAGTTTCCATTAGATTCACTAGTGCAAATTAATGTGGTGGAAAATTCCAATTCCACCAATTAGCTAGGCGGCACCCGAAGAAAGAATAAAAGGAGGTTGATTTAATTTTCAAGGGATTGATGAGGGAATTAACTTTAAGTGATAAAGGCAAGAAATGTTTGTAGTGGAAGTTCATGGGGTGTTGGAGGGGTGCAGCATGATCAAATAAAAGAGTAAACTAGCAAATCAATTTCTGACTTTTTTTATGATCATATAATTTTGTCCCTAAGAAATAGAAAAACTCAATATATCCATGATTTTTGTTGTTTCTGTCATTATAGTCCAACTATATGTTTTACGTTAATTTTCTTATAACGTTTAATGACACTGTGTCACACTATTTGTCACTATAGTGTCTAATGTGGCACAAAAAATGACGTGGTTTTATCAACTTTATAACTTGAAAGACTTCAACTCTAACTCCAATAGTCGTGTGCTTCCTTATTCTCTCTTTTTTTCTAGAAGGTCTCAACTTTAATGACGTTATTTTTGTGCCCTAATGACAAATAGTGTGACACATCATAAAAAAATTAACGGAAATTAAACACATAGTTAGACTATATAGTAACAGAAAAAACATGAAGTCAAAAATTATATTAGATTTTTCTATTTCTTAAAGACTAAACTGTATGACCCTAAAAAAGTCAGGAACAAATTTGCCAGTTTACGCAGGAATACGAGCCTCAAGTTAAGAAAATGTCGAAAATAACTTGAATAGTTGAATCTTTAACTAATCAATATGACTAAGAGACTTTCTTACAAATACAAAACAAAATTAAACAAATTAAAAAGCAAAAAGACGCTACAACCTAATTTTTTAAAATAAGAGTTAACCTAATCTAATAAATAAAATAGTTGTCCATTCGTGGACCATCTATTACAGTGGTCCATGCTAAAATTGATCCGAGTATTATAAAAATGCTTTAAAATTATACCAGTAAAAAGCTTTTTTTATAATACAAACCATAATGTGATCTAACTACAAACTAAACCAATTCTCAAGTATAGTCTTTATTTATGTGTGGTCTTAAATATGAAGTTGGAACTTTTTCCTCATGCCAAATTAAATACCTACTAGTTTATTCTTTGTCAGCAAGAACATTGCAAGTTATGGATATAAAAAAAATAGTATTGCAATTTTTTTATAAATACAAACCATAATGTGATCTAACTACAAACTAAACCAATTCTCAAGTATAGTCTTTATTTATGTGTGGTCTTAAATATGAAGTTGGAACTTTTTCCTCATGCCAAATTAAATACCTACTAGTTTATTCTTTGTCAGCAAGAACATTGCAAGTTATGGATATAAAAAAAATAGTATTGCAATTTTTTTTTTAAAAAAAATGTGCTGCAAATAGAATGCATTTGCATAATGCACTGTCAAATGATAAAAAAGAAGGAAAATGAGCCCCATTCAGCACAGTACTTTTTCTTTTATTGGCTTTGCCAGACTATCAAACAGCCATGGTTCTTCTTAAATTGAAAGAATTTTAAGGATTCAAGAAGGGGCATCAAATGAAAAACACTACTTTTTGAGACGATGATGTGGACAAGAAATATGCAACTTGGATGTTGGATGAGGATCATGAGATCTTTCCTTTCAGCGTTATAACGTGTTTAACACTTATCTAAATGCACCATGGCCTTCTAAGTAGGAGTGGGAATAGGTCAAGTCGCTTATCGGAGGCCTACAGCTCAGCTTATTTGAGGCCTAGTTTGGCTCGACTCGTTTAAAAAAAGAAGTCAGGCTTTTGAGAGTCTTTTTAATTAAACAGGTCTTCATCAGACTTAGGCTTTTTAAAAAAGTTTATTAGGCTTGACAATCTAGCATATTTATAAGAGTAAGTATACATGTACATAAATATACAATTGTTGTACCACACTGTTATTTGAGGGGACAAGAGCACACGTGAGAGAGAGAAATCGAGGGGATTGGGCACAAATATGCACTGTGGTAAAAACAATGGCTCACTGTTTTATGTATACGTATTATTACTCTATTTATAAATAATATTATTTTTAATAAACATATAAATATATTATATATAATAAATAGTATAATAATATATAATTTTTTAATTTCTCCTATTGGCCTATTTAGATATAGGCTTATTGTCCTATCTAAACGAATATGTCAGTGACATATTTGCATTATAAAAAAGTAAGTCTATTAATTTAAAAATACACTCACCTATTTAGAGATAGATTTATTGGCCTATTTAAAAGTCATGATATGAAATAGGCTTTTAAACAGTCTAATAGGTCAAACCAGATTTTGAAACAGGTCAGACCAAAAAAATGACCTATGACAGGTAACAGGCCAGGCTTGGGTCACAAGAATATGATACATGTCAGGCTTAATTTGGGCCCTGCAAAGCCTAGCTTGGCTAGCCTACTTTCACCCCTACAAGGAAGCAAGCAACCTCTCCCAAATCAAATTAATTATCATTGTGTTTTAACTATATCCTTATTTTATTAGTTTTATCATAATAAAATTATTGATTTTATTACTAACGTTATTTTAAATATTAATTTTTTATTTTAAATGTTAATAAATTAGATATCATAATGTAAAAACTTTATATATTTTAATTATTAAAAAGTAAAACTAATTTTAAATAAGAGTTTAATTACTATACACTATCACTGTAAATAAGTTTTACACATATATTCAATGATATATTACCATATTATTTAATAAATTTAATAATACATAAGGTGTCATATATTAAATGATGTGGAAACACATCATTGGATATTTGTCTAAAAGTTTTTAAAATACATTGATACAAGTTTTACTTTCCTTTTCACGGTTGCGTCTTTCCTCAAATCAATGTTGTTAAAATTTAATCCAGCAGGGAACTCGTAATTAAGACTTTCAATAAAATTGTTTTACTTTTATCAATTCAAGTATGTCAAAAAAAAAAATTTACAAGTAATGTTATTTTTTGTTTAACCACATGTATCCTCCACGGGAGACAATCATGTTCGAGCTGGTAACATCCACATTATGGTGGGACTAACTCAGACCTTACTTAAAGGGAAACAAGCATGTACCACTTGAACCAACTCACGGGTTACAAGTAATGTTATAAATATATAGAAACTATATTTATTTATTTATTTATTTATTTATTTATTTAAGACAAAAAAAATTTATGAAATATGAAAAAATATCGAGTTAAAATTTTGGTTCAATCATTATGGCAACGGATTAATAAAATTTAATGTTTTTACGACAATAAAATTTAATGTCCAATAAAAAAAAGGAGAATGCTAACTAGTGCTCTAAGGGCACTTGTTAAGGAACAATGAGTGAATAGTTTTTATTGGAGTGCGTAACATTTAATGTTACAGATGCAATCATTGTCGTGATTTCCAATAAAAATTTTCTTCTTATAGATTCTTAATTAGTGCCTTTAGAGCACTCGTTAGCAGGACCCCTAAAAAAAGCATGTAATAAGTTACTAATAGTGTAAATCCCAATGCAATGCACTGATTATGTAATGTATGATTTTATATATATGGTATGTAAATTATTTTAAATTACATGAAAAGATAAAATAAATTTTAATCTTTTAATAAATTTTAAAAAAATGAGTTTTTTTATAAATATTTACTTATTTTATAATATACATAATAATATATATGGTTGAAATATGTATAAATAATATTATTTGAATTAAATCGATATGTGGCATAAAAAAATATTTCTATAATGTAATGTAAATTATTATTTTAATGTGTTGCATAATATTCTTAAATATTAATAATATGAAAATATAAATTTATAAAAATGAATATTCTTTTTGATCTATCAGTAAGTGCCTTAAGAGCATGTATAAAATTGTAACAATTAAAATTAAAATATGTAACAAAATTACATTATTTAATTAATTGAAAAATTAATTTTTTACTTTTGATTTCGTTAGCATCTAATTTTTTTTGTGGTACATTTTAAAACCCATCATATTTACAAAATGATAAAGTAGACATAAATTTAAGAATCAGAATTTAAAAGCATTAATTTTAAATTATTTCATTCACTTATCACAAAATACATGGTCATGTAAATAATCTGTCTTTTATTTTCTCTTAAGACCTTTCATCTTACCATACAAAGCTATTACTCATCAAATAACATATTGCCATAATTAGAGTGCAGGCATGTTAACATATGTCATATCAAAACTTAATCTATGATAAAATATACATATAAAAGATTAATATTCTAAAAAATTTTTACATAACTATAGTGGTAACACTAACAACATTACAAAAAAAAAAAGTTCATCTTAGGTTAGAATTTTTAAAGCAATGTGAGAGGCATAAACTTAGTCTCAATAGTAGAAAACAAGAGAGGTTATCAAACTCATTTACCCACTTCTTTATGAATGAATTAATATTTATTACCTTGGTAAATTAAATAAAAAATAATTAATTAATAAGCACTTTTACTAAGATGATCCCAGTTTTGGTGGGGCAACCTCGTACTACTATTCTTTTATATATTTATGAAATGATAAAGTAAACATAAATTTAAGGATGAAAATTTAAAAGCATTAATTTTAAATTGGGTTTAATATATATACACTGTCAGTGTAAAAAAAGTTTACATAGACATCCAACAATGTACTGCCACATCATTTATTGAATTTAATAACACATAAAGTGTCACATTCATTAAATAATATGGCGGCACACCATTGGATCTGTGTAAAAAATTTTACATTGATAGTGTATATCAATTAAATCATTTTAAATTATTACAATCACTTATTACAAATACATGGTCATGTAAATAATCTGTCTTTTATTTTCTCTTAAGACCTTTCATCTTACCATACAAAGATATTACTCATCAAATAACATATTGCCATAATTAATAGAGTGCAAGCACGCTAACATATGCCATATCAAAACTTAATCTATGATAAAATATGCATATAAAATATTAATATTCTAAAATTAATTTACATAACTATAATGGTAACACTAACAACACTACCAAAAAAAAGTCTACCTTAGGTTATAATTTTTAAAGCAATGTGCAAGGTAATTGAAGAGGGACATAAACATAGTACTAATAGTAGAAAATAAAGAGAGGTTATCAAACTCATTTACCCACTTCTTTATGAATGAATAATATTTATTACCTTGGTAAATAAAATAAAAATTAAATAACTAATAAGCACATTTACTAAGATAACCCCAGTTTTGGTGGAAAATATATTCCTAGGGAAAACTCATACTACTATTCTTATATATATATAAAGATTTTATGAAATGATAAAGTAAACATAAATTTAAGAATGAAAATTTAAAAGTATTAATTTTAAATTATTACAATCACTTATTACAAAATACATTATCATGTAAATAATCTGTCTTTTATTTCTTAAGACCTTTCATCTTACCATACAAAACTATTACTCATGAAATAATATATTGCAATAATTAGAGTGCAAGCACGTTAACATATGTCATATCAAAACTTAATCTATGATAAAATATACATATAAAAGATTAATATTCTAAAATTGTTTTACATAACTATAATGGTAACACTAACAACACTACCAAAAAAAAGTCTACCTTCGGTTAGAATATTTTAAAGCAATGTGCAAGGTAATTGAAGAGGCACATAAACATAGTCCTAATAGTAGAAAACAAAGAGAGGTTATCAAACCCATTTACCCACTTCTTTATGAATAATTAATATTTATTATCTTGGTAAATAAAATAAAAATTAAATAATTAATAAGCACTTTTACTAAAATGACCCCAGTTTTGGAGGGGAAATATATCCCTAGGACAACCTCATACTATTCTTCTTTTATATATATAAATATAAAGATTTTTTAGAAGTAGTTTAGGGTTTTTGTGGAGGTAAACCATCATATATATTATCCATTTCTATTTGTAGGCAAACACTAACTACTTTTTAATAGCTAAGTGAAAAAAGAATGATTGTGTAACATCTCAAAATTTAGAACTCTAGAACTATGATTAAAATGCTTATAATTGTATTCCGATGACGTTAGTTATAAAAATAGAAGTTTTATAATAGTAATAGTAAATATTAATATAATCGTATCTATGATATAATAATAATATAATATTATAAATATTAGGAGAAATGTCAGGTTGTTAAGATCTTAATCAAATTTGATTGTATTATATAATGTTGAGTCTCAAAAATATCATAAAGTCGTTTATGATGTTTTAAGACAATTATATTCCCAAGTTTTAATGGTTAACAAATTTGACTTAAAATATTTATCATAGATACACAAATGCTTTAATGATTTATCTATGATTTCAGCAAGAGTTACTATGAGCCTACATAAAAAGACTAAGTGTTGAAGCTGTCTGAAGAAGCAGAACTCGTCTGAAGAGTTGAAGCTGTCTGAAGTAGCTCAACCCGTCTGAAGTATCAGTGTCGTCTGAAGTCTTTTGATGACGTGGCACCTCTAGTCTGAAGATTGTGAAGACGTCTGAAGCTCTTTTTGAATCAAGCACGTTTTCTGTTATAACAGCTGGCATTCCTGTTTTGAATTTCAAGCACGTTCTCTGCCATACGCGTCCTCTCCTACGCAGCCCTTGCAGCAACAACAAAAGCAGCTTTTTGGCAGGAGCAAAACTTGTAACGTGTCAGGAATTGTCAGAAAATGTCAGAGAATGTCAGAGCTCACAGCAGGCTGTCTCACAACGGATTCCATGTTATTCCTAAACGGTGGTTTTCTCCAACGGATTGATATTTGGGTATAAATACCCCCTCCTTTGAAGACCATCTAGAGAGAAGAATTTTGTGAAAAAGAACTAAAACTCTGCAAGTTTTTCGCTGCAACAACTCTGATAATATTTATCTTTGTACACATATTGTAATATCCTGAGCATACCTCAGTTTTTTGTACATCTGTAATTGTTTAAGCTTCAAGACTGATATAGTTTGTAAGCTTAAGCATTTTATCTTCTCTGTATTTGTTTGTTGAGCCTGGAGAGGCTTGCCTGAAAAAGAATACTTGTTTGTTGAGCCTGGAGAAGCTTGTTTGAAAAAGAATACTTGTTGGTTTGAGCCTGGAGAGGCTTGTCTGTAAAGAATACTTGGTTGTAGAGCCTGAAGAGGCTTGACTGTAAAAGAATACTTGTAATCTTGAAAGATTAAGAGAAAATCCAATTGCTAGTTGGCATTGGGACTGGACGTAGCTCACAGTGGTAGTGAGTGAACCAGGATAAATTCCTTGGCTAAGTTTTCTTACCCTTATCTCTTGTCAATTCTTTAAAACTAATCAAGGGGTTAGAGTAATTAATCTGATATTTTATAAAGGCACAAAACATCTTTTAAAATCAGTTTTTACAAGCCGTCTGAAAACTTCAGACAGCCCTTTAAGAGCCTGTCTGAAATCGTGTCTTTAACACCTGTTTGCGAAAAGCTTTCTAAAATATTTAGAAACACTATTCAACCCCCCCTTCTAGTGTTTCCCTATGTTCCTACAGTTGGTATCAGAGCTCTACTCAAGGTTGAAGCACCTAACAAGTGTTTGAGGACTGAAAGATCCAAATGGAAGCTTCTAACAGCAACAGGGAATACATCACAGAAGGAGCCTCTATCACAAGACCCCCAGCATTCAATGGAGTGGATTACCACTACTGGAGAGATCGTATGAAGTTGTTCATTGAGAGCAACAACATTGATGTTTGGGATGTGGTCACTGATGGAGACTATGTGCCTATGCAAAATGGTGTGCCTATACCTAAGACTGAATGGACCTTGGAGCAGAAGACTAGAGTCCAGATGAACGCTAAAGCCAAACTCTATCTGATATGTTCCTTGAATAAATCAGAATATGAGAAGGTCCATGGATTCACTTCTGCCAAGGAGATTTGGGATACTCTTGCAGCAGCCCATGAAGGGACTGAAACTGTCAAGCAATCCAAAATCAGCATGCTTATACATCAGTATGAGATGTTTAAGATGGAAGAAACTGAAACCATTGAACAAATGTTTGGGAGGTTTCAGACCATAACCAATGGACTCAGGTCCTTAGGAAGAACCTATGAATCTGGAGACAACAACAGGAAGATTCTAAGAAGTCTACCTAAGTCCTGGAGACCCAAAGTTACTGCCATTCAAGAGGCAAGAGATTTGAACTCTCTGAGAATGGAAGAACTGTTGGGATCTCTCAAAGTCCATGAGCTTGAGCTTGGAGAATATGACAACAAGAAGAAGTCTCTAGCTCTAAACTCCAAGGCCAAACAGTCTAGGCATGGCAGCATGAAGGCTATGCAAGCTGAGGAAACTTCAGAAGCAGATGAAGATTCTCAAGATAGCTCAGAAGATGACAATGATCTTGCTCTTTTAAGCAGAAAGATCAAGAGAATGTTGCAGAACAGAGGAAAGTTTAGAAAGAACCAACCTTCATCATCCAAATCAGGTAAGACAAGTAAAGAGTCTAACACTGATAAAATTATTTGCTTTGAATGTAAGCAACCAGGGCATATGAAGGCTGATTGCCCAAGACTGAAGAAAAACAACTTCAAGAAGAAGAAGTTTTTCAAAAAGAAGAAAGGTCTTATGGCAACATGGGAAGACCTTGATGAATCAACCTCAGAAGAAGAGGAAGACACTTCAGAAGAGGCAAATCTGTGTCTCATGGCTAGTCTACCATCTTCATACAGCTCTGAAGCTGAGGTATTTCCTCTTACTCTACAAGAAATGTATGATGATCTGGTGGAAAGTTCCAAGGAACTTTTCCAAGAGTATAAGAATCTATCCAAAGCCCACACAGAAATGTGTAACAAATATGAGGCACTTGAGATAGAATATATTATGCTCAAGGAAAAGATTCTTGAGACTGAAAACTGCAGTTCACAAGCTGTGTCTGAAGAGAATGAGAAACTTCAGAAGCAGGTTGTGGAACTGACAAAAGATCTGGCCAAATTTGTCAAAGGAACTAAAAATCTGAATATAATGCTTGGAAATCAAAGGCATTCCCTTGACAAAAGTGGACTAGGCTTTTGTGATCATAACATGTATGAACCTCCTACTGTCTTAAATTCTTCTAAAGGAAAAAAGAAGGTTACTGGGTGTTCTCACTGTGGTAAGCCTGGACACAATGTGGCTCAGTGCAAACACAAGAGAAAAACAAGGCCCAAAGCTAACAAGAAAGGACCCAAAAGAATATGGGTACCTAAAAACTTAATTATTCCTGTTGCAGATGTGTTTAACAGGACAAAGGAGACCCCACAAATGGTACCTGGACAGTGGGTGCTCGCGACACATGACAGGAGAAAGGTCTTTGTTCCAAAACCTTAGACCTAGAGCTGGTGGAGTGGTCACCTTTGGTGGAAATCAGCAAGGGAAGATCACTGGAATAGGGACTGTAGGTATATCTCCTTCATCCCTTATTAAAAATGTACTCCTAGTGGAGAGACTTCAGCATAATTTACTGAGCATAAGTCAATTATGTGACAGTGGTTATGTGGTATCCTTTACTAAGGAAGGATGCATAGTCAAAGACTCCTCTGATCAAACCCTCTTTACTGCTAAGAGACACAGCAATGTGTACAAAATTGATCTAGAGGATCTAGCAAGTCAAAATGTAAAATGTTTCATTTCTGTTGAAGATGAAAAACAGATTTGGCATGAAAGACTTGGGCATGCCAGCTTGAGATTAATCTCAAGGTTAGCAAAACACAATCTTGTTAAAGGATTGCCCAAGCTTTCATACAAATCTAACATTTTATGTGAAAGTTGTCTGAAAGGGAAACAAACAAGACACTCTTTTAAGAGTAAGGATGTTGTTTCAACTAGTAGACCACTAGAACTTTTACACATTGACTTGTTTGGTCCTATTAGAACAGAAAGTCTTAGTGGTAAGAAATATGGTTTGGTCATTGTTGATGACTATTCTAGATTTACATGGGTGTTATTCCTAAGAAGCAAGGATGAGACTTTTAGGAATTTCACAATATTCTGCAAAAAGGTACAGAATGAGAAAGGATTCTGTATTTCTGTTATCAGAAGTGATCATGGTGGAGAGTTTGAGAATGCAAACTTTCAAATGTTCTGTGATGAGAATGGGATCTCACACAATTTCTCTGTGGCTAAAACACCTCAACAGAATGGGGTTGTTGAGAGAAAGAACAGAAGTTTGCAAGAGATGGCAAGGACCATGCTCAACTCATGCAGCTTACCAAGATCCTTCTGGGCAGAAGCTGTTAGCACAACATGTTACCTTGAAAACAGAATATTGGTAAGACCAATCCTGAAAAAGACTTCCTATGAATTGTGGAAAGAAAGAAAACCCAACATATCATATTTCCACACCTTTGGCTGTGAATGTTTTATACTCAACACCAAGGATGATCTTGGAAAATTTGATGCAAAGTCTGATAAAGGATTTTTCATTGGATATTCTGAAACATCTAAAGCCTATAGAGTGTATAACTCTAGAACTTTAACTGTTGAAGAAACTATTCATGTTAAATTCAATGATAACAAAGAGACTGATAGGGAACTATCAAATCTAGAGGATGATTTTGTAGGAATGGAGCTGAATGACCACAGCAGCTTGAAGGATGAGCAGCTGTCTGAAGTACCTACTGTTACTAAACCTCTTCAGACAAATGTTGAGTCTCAGACAAAACAAACAGATTTGATACCTCCTCAGAAACCTGATTGGAGATACAAATCACATCATCCTAAAGAGCAAATCATTGGCAGCACTTCAGAAGGAGTTAAGACAAGATCAAAATTCAAGAATCTGAATTCTCTTGCTCTCCTGTCTGAAATAGAGCCAAAGAACATTGATGAAGCTCTGCATGATGAAGGGTGGATCCTAGCCATGCAAGAAGAGCTGAATCAGTTTGCTAGGAGTGATGTCTGGACCCTTGTTCCTAAACCCCGTGGGAAAACTATTATTGGAACCAAATGGGTGTTCAGAAACAAGCTGTCTGAAGAAGGCAAGGTAGTCAGAAACAAGGCAAGATTAGTTGCTCAAGGATACAACCAGCAAGAAGGTATTGACTTCACTGAAACCTTTGCCCCAGTGGCCAGGTTAGAAGCAATTAGAATTCTTTTATCTTATGTTGTAAATAATGGCATCAAGCTATATCAAATGGATGTTAAAAGTGCCTTCCTCAATGGTCTCATTGAAGAAGAGGTCCTTATTAGACAAACCCCTGGTTTTGAAGATATTGCTTTTCCTGAACATGTTTTCAAACTCAAAAAGGCTCTCTATGGTCTGAAACAAGCCCCAAGAGCTTGGTATGACAGATTGAGCAGTTTTCTTATCTCAAATGATTTTGAAAGAGGAAAAGTGGATACAACTCTTTTTAGAAAACAGTCTAACAAAGATCTTATACTTGTTCAAATATACGTTGATGACATTATCTTTGGTTCAACTGACTCTTCATTATGCAAGGAGTTTTCAGAGTTAATGCAATCAGAGTTTGAAATGAGTTTAATGGGTGAACTAAAATTTTTCTTAAGACTTCAAATTAAGTAAGATTCTGACTGTATATGGATCCATCAAGAAAAATATACAAAGGAAATGCTTAAGAAGTTTAACTTACATGATTGCAAACCCATGTCAACTCCAATGCATCCCTTTGCATCTTTAAATAAAGATGAGAAGGAAGAACCAGTGAATCAAACTTTGTATAGAGGAATTATTGGATCATTATTATATCTAACAACAAGCAGACCTGACATAATGTTCAGTGTATGTCTGTGTGCTAAATTTCAATCTGATCCAAGGATTACTCACTACAAAGTTGTAAAAAGAATTTTCAGATATCTTAAAGGTACTACTAATCTTGGTCTGTGCTATAAGAAAAGTAAGGATTGCAGGTTAATAGGTTACTGTGATGCTGATTTTGCTGGAGACAGAATTGAAAGAAAAAGCACTAGTGGTGGATGTCATTTCTTTGGAGAAAATATGATTAGTTGGTCAAGCAAAAGGCAAAGCACAATTGCCTTATCAACAGCTGAAGCAGAATACATCTCAGCAGCCAGTTGTTGCTCACAACTGTTATGGGTGAAGTATCAGTTAGAAGATTTTAACATTGCTATATCTGCTATACCTGTTTTGTGTGATAATACAAGTGCTATTAATTTGTCTAAAAATCCCATTCAACATTCTAGGGCTAAACATATAGAAATAAAACATCATTTCATTAGAGACTATGTTCAGAAAGGTATCTTTGATATTCAGTTTATTGATACAGAGCATCAATGGGCTGATATATTCACAAAACCTCTGACTGAAGATAGATTTAAGTTCATTAGAAATAATCTGAACATACATGCATTTTGATTGTGTGTGATATGATCTGTTGAAAATGATGTGTCCGAAATTTCAGCTTGTCTGAAACAAGTGACTTGTCTGATATTTTGGGTTGTCTGAAATCTATATGGGTGTCTGAAATCTGTCACTTGTCTGAAGTAAACAAATGACGTGGCTTTCTGAGACGGTTTAATTCCATTTATTTTGTCTCTTCCACTTCGCACATTTGCCTATGTCTGCGCAGCCAGTACATGCCATCATTACTTCATGGGTCTATAAATGCAGAAGCTAGTGGGTCAGAGAACTTTACCGTTCACTATTCTGTATTCACCTCTTGAGATCCTTCTTCTACAAGTAAATTTTTTTTCTCTCAAGTTCTTCAGAAAACTCTTCAATGGCACCTAAGAAATCTACTAGAAGCAACATTGTGAAGAATAAGGGTGTAGTCCTGGAGGATCTTCAATCTCTGGGAATGACTTATTTGCTGAGTTCGATGCAGCTGGGTGGACTCTGTATTTCAACCACAACTTGACACAGTGGCATGAGCAGAGTGTGCTGGATTTCTGGGCTACTGCCAGAGGAATACCCAATCCTCAGGGTATCTACACTAGCATCAAGGCCACAGTACGTGGTGTCCCTGTCTTTGTTGATGAAGATATCCTTGCTCACATTTGTGAGGTCAGGGCTGAAGGAGCTGTATTCACTCCCGGCTGGGAAGCAAGAAATGGTGGACAGAAGCAGTTCACAGAGTTTCTGTATGGCACCTCTGCACCAGTAAACTTGGATGCAAAGCATATGTCAGACAAAGCTAGGGTTTTGCATGCTATCTTGGGGTGCTCTGTAATCCCTAAGAGTGGTAGCAGAAACCACGTGTCTAAGTTGGAGAGATTTTGTCTGATTCACCTACTGCAGAAGAAGAAGGTGAACCTCCCCAACATCATCTTACACCATATGCAGAAAAGGCTCAGAGATTCTGCTGGGAGCTTACCTCACAATACCATCATCACCAAGATCTTGCTGCATTTCAAAGTCCCTATTGAGAGGCTTTTTGATCGCCTT
Source organism: Sesbania bispinosa (assembly GCA_026901365.1). Taxonomy (NCBI): domain Eukaryota; kingdom Viridiplantae; phylum Streptophyta; class Magnoliopsida; order Fabales; family Fabaceae; genus Sesbania; species Sesbania bispinosa. The sequence goes on from QLOH01000215.1 coordinate 67,099, forward strand.
TCACAACCTGTGTTTGGTGAATCAAACCTCAAGAGTATGGGAGTGAAGCTGACTCCAAGACCTCCCTCTCCATCCATGAAGGAGAGCCTTCTTCTTGAGAAAGCTGCTAGAAGGAAGACAACAATGGAGGTTCTTGAGAATGAACTCAGAGGAGACATAAGGAGGCATGAGTTCAAGCCATCAAAACCCTCTCCTCAAGCAAAATTGAAGAAGCTACCTGTGAGGAGTGCTGCTAAGGTAGCATCTGCATCTGTGCAGAATCATGTGTCTGAACCTGTTCAGAAGGCTTCAAAAAGGCCATCTGAAATTGTGGGTCAGTTGTCTGAACCTGTACAGACTCCACAGCCTACGTCTGAAATGGAAGGACAGGCTCAAGAGGCTGATGTGGCTGATGTTGTTGTAGCTGAGCCATTGGCTGCTTGCCCATCTAATCCTGAACTCATTCAGGTGGCAGCATTGGCTACTGCTTTGGAGCAGGAGGAGCTGGAGAAGAAAGCAGAGCAAGAGAAGACTGATAGAGCTCTTGCTATTGCTTCACAATTGGCCTATCTGAAGATGATAGGCAAGCAACCATAGCTGAGGGAGCAAAGAAAAGGAAGAGGTCAAGTGCACCTAAAAGAAGAAGGGAAGAAAAACAAGCACAAAGGGAGAAGGAAGCTAAGGCAAAAGAATCTGAGGTAACCAAGCCTCCTTACAAGAGAATTAAGGTGAGATTTGATAATGTAACTCCTTCACCACCCTCCTCACCAGAAAAACAAACACCTCAGCAACCCTCTCAACCATTCCCTCAACCAACATCACAACCTTCAGCACAACCTTCACCAAAACCCCTATCACCTGAAAAACAACCATCTTCACCTCTATCACAACCATCACCACCTCCACAAACAGAAAACCTACCCTCTGAACCCTTCGAACCAACAGAAAACAAACCCTCTAAACCTACCTCACCACAACCTTCAAAGAATCAACTCTCTGAACCTACATTACCTTCCCCACGAACCCATGACCTTGCTCTGATACCACTTTTACCTTCATCACCACCACCACCTACACCTTCACCACCATCATCCCCTCCACCTTCTCTGCAAGAAGAGCTCTCTGCTGAAGAAGAGCAAGTCCTTGCTGAAGCTCTACAGTTGTCTCTCCTTCCTTCTGATCCCTGTTCATTGCCTAAGTTTGGCAACCTGTCTGAAGAGCTACAGTATTTCAGACCAGCACCTGTTGTATCCTTGCATCATGGATTAATCAGAAAAAATGTTGCTGAAGTTAGAAACCAATACAGTGCTCTTTCAAGAGGATTAGAAAAGATCAGGAAGGGTGTTGTCCCTCCTGCACATACTTGGGATCCCATCAATCCATTCTCAGATGATTCCCTCAGGCTGAATAGTGATGAATGGAGTTTTGTGAGGCAACTGAACACTGAGTCTGAGCTGTTTCAGAGGGATCTGCACAAGGGAGTTGGGATGAGAGGCTACAGGCCTCCTAGAACTTGTTCAATCAGGCCAACCACTAAAATCTTGGTGAAACCTGATAGAATAGTTCCTAGGTATCCCTTAAAGGAAGGTCAGGGTGAGAAATTCAAAGGAGCTAAAGTTTATTCTGTATCTTCACCTCTGTCTGAAATGATGAGTCCATCAGAGTGGGAATCTTTACCAGAGTTCATCAGAAACCAAGGAGGAGACCTGGATCATCTACTTCAAGATTGGATGTGGTCCTCTTACTGGAAGATCATAGAAGATGCTGGATCTTCTTCGGGATCAATTGGTCCTGATGCTGATTCTGAAGTTGGATTTGGAAAGTCAACCAATGTCAAATATCACTATCTGAAAGGTCACTTTCCCCCACCTGCTGACTCTTTTAATGAAGAATGGGTAGTACTGAACCCCATTAGCACCTTCTTCTGCCCTGTGTTCAGGCCATCTGAATACAGATTGAAGCCAGGCTTTGGAGTGCTTAGATTTGTTTGCCCCTACATCCAATTGATTTTGTATGAATCTGAGCAAGACTTGTCTGAGGAAAATCTGAAGCTGAAGACCAAAGTTAAGAAACTTGAAAAGAAGTATGATGATCAAGAGAAGAAGACTAAGCATCTAATTGCTAAACAAGAGCAGATTCTTCAAGAACAGCAGCTTATCAGATCTGGTCAACAAGAATTGAAAACCTCAGTGGAAGCAGCAATAGACAAGGCCAAGGAAGACTTGATTTCCTTTCTGACTGAGGCCTTGCTGAAGAAAAAGGATTAAACTGTTAATTTAGCCATTGTCTTTTCATATTTTCATGTTTATGACAAGTGTCTGATTGTCTATTTCTTTATCTGAACATTCATTAAATACAATCAGTGGCTTATCTCATATTTTGAGTTGATTATTTGTGCTCTGATTTGGGGAGTATTAAAACTAACCAAATCTGAAGTGATTACAGGACTCAGGGGGAGTATATAAGCTTTGAAGTACATATGTTTTCTGAGAAATTTGAGAATTTGAGAACCAAATCTGAAGTGGTTACAGGACTCAGGGGGAGTACATATGTTTTCTGAGAAATTTGAGCAAATGAGTAAAATATACCTTAAACAGAACCTGTTAAAGGATATTTCTATCTCAGGGGGAGCTATCTTATACTCAAAAACTGATTACAGATTTGTATATTTTAACCAAATTTGTCATCATTAAAAAGGGGGAGAATGTTGAGTCTCAAAAATATCATAAAGTGGTTTATGATGTTTTAAGACAATTATATTCCCAAGTTTTAATGGTTAACAAATTTGACTTAAAATATTTATCATAGATACACAAATGCTTTAATGATTTATCTATGATTTCAGCAAGAGTCACTATGAGCCTACATAAAAAGACTAAGTGTTGAAGTTGTCTGAAGAAGCAGAACTCGTCTGAAGAGTTGAAGCTGTCTGAAGTAGCTCAACCCGTCTGAAGTATCAGTGTCGTCTGAAGTCTTTTGATGATGTGGCACCTCTAGTTTGAAGATTGTGAAGACGTCTGAAGCTCTTTTTGAATCAAGCACGTTTTCTGTTATAACAGCTAGCATTCCTTTTTTGAATTTCAAGCACGTTCTCTGCCATACGCGTCCTCTGCTACGCAGCCCTTGCAGCAACAACAAAAAGCAGCTTTTTGGCAGGAGCAAAACTTGTAACGTGTCAGGAATTGTCAGAAAATGTCAGAGAATGTCAGAGCTCACAACAGGCTGTCTCACAACGGATTCCATGCTATTCCTAAACGGTGGTTTTCTCCAATGGATTGATATTTGGTATAAATACCCCCTCTTTTGAATACCATCTAGAGAGAAGAATTTTGTGAAAAAGAACTAAAACTCTGCAAGTTTTTCGCTGCAACAACTCTGATAATATTTATCTTTGTACACATATTGTAATATCCTAAGCATACCTCAGTTTTTCTGTACATCTGTAATTGTTTAAGCTTCAAGACCGATATAGTTTGTAAGCTTAAGCATTTTATCTTCTCTGTATTTGTTTGTTGAGCCTGGAGAGGCTTGCCTGAAAAAGAATACTTGTTTGTTGAGCCTGGAGAGGCTTGTCTGAAAAAGAATACTTGTTGGTTTGAGCCTGGAGAGGCTTGTCTGTAAAAGAATACTTGGTTGTAGAGCCTGAAGAGGCTTGACTGTAAAAGAATACTTGTAATCTTGAAAGATTAAGAGAAAATCCAATTACTAGTTGGCATTGGGACTGGACGTAGCTCACAGTGGTAGTGAGTGAACCAGGATAAATTCCTCGGCTAAGTTTTCTTACCCTTATCTCTTGTCAATTCTTTTATACTAATCAAGGGGTTAAAGTAATTAATCTGGTATTTTATAAAGGCACAAAACATCTTTTAAAATCAGTTTTTACAAGCCGTCTGGAAACTTCAGACAGCCCTTTAAGAGCCTGTCTGAAATCGTGTCTTTAACACCTGTTTGCGAAAAGCTTTCTAAAATATTTAGAAACACTATTCAACCCCCCATTCTAGTGTTTCCCTGTGTTCCTACATATAAGTATAATAATAAAATTATTAGGAGATAAATCATATTATTAAGATTACAATTAAAATTAATTGTTATAAATATAATAATTATTATATTAATATAATAATATTAAGATTAACAATGATAATCTTATGAGAGAGATATGCTTTAGTATTTTAATTTAGGATCAGATTTTAAAATAGGAATAATGAGATCAAAATGATTAAAGATAAAAATTAATAATAAATTTAGGATAATATTTAATTATAAAATTAAAACTTGAGTATGTAACACCGTTTTTTTTAATTATTGTTAGTATTATTAGTTAATTATTTTTTTGATAAAAATTATTAGTTAATTATTTAAATAAATTAAAGGGTGAAAATGGTTTAAATATATATATAAAGAGGAGATTTCGAAATGATTAATTTTGAATTTAAAAATTTCTTTTAATTGATTAGTTTTTATTTTATATTATTTATATTTTGCTAAGGGATAAGATAGTACGGTTTAGTTTTATTCTTTAAAACATAATCTGAAAGAGAGTAACCCCAAGACCTCTTATTTCTCATGATTCGAGCTGGGAGCTCTCTCTGAAATAGGGGTTTGGTGATCAGAGAATTACCAGGCAGGGGAAAAGCTCATACTTTAATTATAAAACCTCTAAATATTCTTATAGAATGTTATTGTTTCTACATTAGAAAGCATACAAATATATATGTTATTAATTTTTCTGGGAATTATGGAAAATAAATTTCTTTTGTCATGTTTGGGATTTTTCCTCGGCTTCATATGTATTGATTTTTATAATGTGATATTGTTGGCAATAACTTTGTTGATGTTGAATGATGTTGACGAGAGGTTGTTGGATCTCTTAAGATTATGTAATTAGTGTGAATTCATTGTAAAGTTATATTTCTAACATATCAATACATGCATCCATTTTGCATAAGTTGAAAGTTGTTTATGAGTAGGCACGTAAGTGAAGGCTGCTTGGTGGGGCCTTAGCCAGTGGCTGTGGATTGTTTGGGTAGGCTGTTGTTGGGCCTTGGGGATAGGTGGGCGGACGAATCCCACAAGTCGAGCCACTACCCATGACCACTTAGTCCCGACGAATGCCACAATCTTCCATAGGGTTAGGTGTGGACACCCCGAATGACTGTGTTGTTAGGTCATGTTAAGGGAGTGTTGTAACATCCTAAATTTTATTACTTAAAATATTAATTAAATTAAATAAATAAGTAAAGGATATAATTAATTAAATAGATGAATAAATAATAGGACCCATATTATTATTAGTTTTATCCATAAAGTTAGCTTAAATTTAAAAAGAGGAGAAGGGGGTTGAGAGTGGGCCCAAGCCCAATTAGGCATTCTAGTAAGGAGGGGTTATCAGTCACCCTAATCCTTATTCGTATTATCGTCAGAGAGCGAAACGCTAAGGAGGGGAGAAAACGAGTCTCAAGAGAGGATTGCTGCAGAGTGAGCATCAAGAACCAAGAAAGGGACTCCCTTGCTGTAATCGATCTTCGCTTAAGGTACGGTGGGGGAGAGGGTGCTACTTGTATATGCATGTGGGGTGCTTGGGTAGTGAGGGCAACCATAAGACCCTCTAAGACTCTAAATTCGAAATTGATATATATATATATATATATATATATATATTGAGTATTGTATGATGAAAACATGTTGATTGATGATTAATTCTGTGAATTTTGGTGAATCTTGATTGGATTGAATGAGAATAAAGAGAATAGTGAAAAGGGGTTAATTAAGGGTTTGATGATTTGGGGTTTTGATGGGAAAACCATGTAAAACTGTTAAAGATTGATGATTTTGAAGAGTTTGATGAATATTAATGATTATGAATGGTGTTTGATTGAAAAGGATTGGATAGAGGTTGAATAGAGTGATGTAGAAGGGTTAGAAATCGTGAAATCTGCGATCTGCGTCGTGTGTAATCGATTACCAAGGTGTTCTGGGTAACCCAGGAGTGCTGTTTGTTCGCTGGTAATCGATTACAGGATTGTGATAATCGACTACCAGAGAGTTTGTTTGCAGGTAATCGATTACAGGGAGGCTGTAATCGATTACCAGAGTGTTTGGTTGCAGGTAATCGATTACAACAGAGACCTTGTTTGCAGGTAATCGATTACTAGAGGTTGGTAATCGATTACCAGAGTGGATTTTGAGATCCTGATTGTTTAATGGTATTGATGGTGTGTGATAATACTTGATGATAATTGGTATGCATAATGATTGGTGCTTATGCAATATAATTGATGTTGTTTGGTATGCATAATGATTGGTGCTTATGCAATATAATTGATGTTGTTTGGTGTGCATAATGATTGGTGCTTATGCAATATAATTGATGATATTTGGTGTGCATAATTATTGGTGTTTATGCAATATAATTGATGTTGTTTGGTGTGCATAATGATTGGTGCTTATGCAATATATTGATGATATTTGGTGTGCATAATGAATGGTGCTTATGCAATACAATTGATGTTATCTTGGCATGCATATGGTTGGTGAATATGCAATGTATGGATGTTATTTTGGTATGCATATGGTTGGTGAATATGCAAAATATTTAATGATGATGTTACCTAAGTTGTGTGGGCCCATAGAGGGGGTGCAACTTAGGAGAGATGCCTTGAGCATATGTGACGAGACCTGAATTATGCGGGCCCATAGAGGGAGTACAATTCGGGAGGTGAACTGCGTCGTGCGGGCCCATAGAGGGGGTACAACTCAGCGGATCAAGATAGGGCGTTCGATGCACGGGCCCATAGAGGGGTGCAACCTAGGAGTGATTGTACTGGCCCGTAGAGGGGGTGCAACCTAGGGTCGAATGTCGTTGTGCGGGCCCAACGAGGGGGTACAACCTATCGGTTTGTGTGGTGACACCGGTAGACTATCTTGGTAATAACTAGAGTGATTGACAAGGTGCACCCATTGTGTGGAGTTCCAAGTCACGATCTTTGGGTAGGTGATGAGATGAGTTTTGGAGCATATGATAAGTTGGAATACTCAACGATGGAATTGAGTTATATAATAACGAATTTTGGTGCATATGATAATTTGGAATACTCAACGATGGAATTGAGTTATATAATAATGAGTCTTGGTGCATACATGTTGGATGTATATGTGTGATATATGATGTGATATTGGATTATAAATGGTGTTATGAGTATTAATGATGAATAAATATTATGTGAGTATGTGAGTCCTTTGGTGAATGATGGTATGAGATTTATATGTGGATATAGATGAATAGCTATATGCTGAGTTTTAGATGATTATTATCTGAGGGATTAGGTGATGTTTTGGTATGTGGTATGATGAATGATGATGTTGTGGGTGAGGATAGGGTAGCCTCCTATGTGTATGTATGAGTAGTATTCTTTTCCTCACCATTATACTGTGGATATATTTTTTACAAGTGTTGATGATGACACGATTGGTGTCGGGTCTGATTAAAGGGAATGTGCTCTGATAGATGTGACATCAGGGTATAACTTGGGGGTTTTATTATGTTACTAGTTAGGAAGACTCTTGTGAACTATTTTGGATGCCTTGCACGACAAGTAGGATAATTAGTATTTTTATTTCTTTGGAGATTCCACTGCATGAGTATTGGATTACATTTGAAATTTTATTTCGTTTTAATTTAATTGTCTTTCAAACTAAAGAGATTTTTATAAGAGAGTTTGTGAACCTTTTACCCATCGTGGGACCTTATCTGTTCTACATTTCAATTTATTAAACATATAGGAGTATGGGGTAGAAGGGTGTCACAATTGTGACCCACAATAACCACTCAGTTGTTGTTGAAAACCTCCATGGAGTCGTGTCTGCATGTCATTTGCATTTTTATTTGCATCATTATTTTAGATAAATTTAAAAGAGGTATATAAGATGAATGCCATATATGTTGAACTATTATCGTTGTTATGGAAGATATAATGCCATTAATCTGGCATGAAAGATATGTGGTTTTTATGTATATATCTATATATTTATTTTATTAAGAGAGCTTACCCTTATTTGTTTGTGTTTGACTGAAATGATCTTGTTTCTTGACACAGGAGCTATAAGGTCCAAGACCCTTTGAGCAAAGGTTTTAATGACAACAAACTTTCAAAACAATATTCTAAGTGTTCTGAATACTTTGGTACTAATGTTTTCACTTGAGAAAGAATACAGGAAAAGTTACAGAAGAAAGGTGCAAAGATCATAAACATCATTTAACATCAGAATATGTGTCTAGAAGCATGTCACATAGAGCTTCATGTCAAAAGTGATGAAACAAGTTCAAGAAGTAGCTTCTTAGCTTCAAGAAGGTCAAGACAGTTCATCTAAGATCCCATGAATATTAACCTGAGTTGTATCAAGCTTCAGAAGACAAGTTGAAGCTTTAGAAGGATCATTCAAGACCACTAGAAGCATGAGAAGGAGCATTTCATGAAACATGGCACCTTCTGAATATGAAAGAACACTTAATCAATTCAAGCATATTCATTCCAAGTGTTACTAATGCAAACAAAGTAATTGGAGAAAAAGCATTGAACAAGTTCCCACACTTTTAGAAGATGAAGTTTGCTTCAGAGAAGAAACAGAACTTCTGCAGAAGAAACAGAATTTCTGCACATTTCCAGAAGATGCAGTTTACTTCAGAAGAAGAAAAAAAATTCTGCACACTTCCAGAAGAAGAAACAGAATTTCTGCACACTGCAGAAGAAGCAGTTACAGCAAAGTTGCAGAAGATGCATTTCTATAGATGAAACTTGTTAGGAAATTCAAGAAGAAATCCAAAGAGCAAGAAAGGTAAGTCTGGACATAAAGATAATTGGAACAAATTCAATTTATCCCTTAGAACCAAAATTCCACACTTAGATCAAGTTATGACATATTAGAAGGAAGATTCACTTTTGTGAAAAGTGAAGAAGAAGCTCTTTGCTGGAAAATCATGACTTCCTAAGCTTCCAAAAAGTGCAGTCAAGAGAAAACATACTCTGAAGTCCCCTAAAATGATCACATGTCATTGACAAATCTCTGCAGAAGAAAAGGGAAAGTCTGCAGAAGAAATATGTTGTCAGACATGCTGCAGAAGAAGCAGAATTCACTAAATTATGTTTTTATCATTTTTAGAGATGTAGCTGGGTCAAATACATTTGGAATAGATTATTCTGAGTAAATCATGGCCTATGGTGTGATCCCAGAAGAAATAGCTGCAGAAATCACAAGTTTTTCCATCTGCAGAAGATAGGTCCTCATAAGGTGCATTCAGTCAAACTTGACAGCTGTAAACAGCAAGGGACAGCTGCTACATGATAGGGATAGGTCAAGGAACACAGCTTGAGGTCCAAGCAACTTTCAAACGGCTAGTTGCTCTCCAATTTCCTATAAAAAGAGGATTTCCCTTCATGTTTATAGACACCTCTCTCCAGAAGAAGCATCCGGGCTTAGATTTAGAAATCCATCTCCTGGAGACTTTCTCTCTCTTCACATTTTTTCAGATTCTGCACTAAAAAGATTAGTAAGAGAGAGATGGCTCAACCTTTTGCTGATGTGCTTAATCTGTTGTAGTTTTGAGCCTATTTTCTATATTCTCAGCAAATACATCTTCTGTAAACTCTCAAGAGTTCTTTGAGAGTGTTAGTGTCTCTTGAGAGAGTGTATAGTTGTAGCTGTGAGCTGCTGCACTGGTGCAGTGAGCTAAAAAGAGGTGTAACTCATACAGAAGGAAATCTGCAAGGTATTTTGAGTCTGTACTTTCTGCAGAAGAAGCTGCAGTAGGTGTGAAGCCTTGAGAGATAGTTAGTTTGGGTCTGCAATGGTGAGGTGTGCCCTGCTATTTGCAGAAATCAGTTGTTTGAGCCTGAAGAGGCTGCAGAATAATACTAGTGGTGAGGTGCACCCAAGAAGTCATTGTATCAAGGTTGATATAGTGGAAAATCCTACAGGTGTAGGTACTGGACGTAGCCCAAGGATTATGAGAGTGAACCAGTATAAAAATCATGTGTGCAATATCTCTTACCATTACTCTCTTTAATTTTTTGCACATACATCTATTGCTTGGTTAGTTATTGTTCATACTTAAACATTTAGCAAGCTATAAACCATATTTTGAAAAACTAGTTTTTAAACTGATATTTTCAAATAAATCACACCCATATTAGTTAAAATATTGATCTGGAAAGTTTCATTACATTATGAAACTATTTGTTACTCCAAAAGCACATTTCTTGAAAGATGTTCAATGTTCAACATTGAAACTTGGGGTTCAAACTACCAGATTTTGATAAACCTATTTTTGAACTAATATTTTCACATAAATTAAATCCATATCAGTTAAAATACTGATCTGGAAAATTTCATTAAATTATGAAACTGTTTGGTGCTTCATATGCACATTTCTTGAAATCTGTCCATTGTTCAACATTGAACTTTGGGTTCAAACTACAAGATCCTTACAAACTTGATTTTAATAAGATTTAACTTTATATTCTGGTTGTTTACTAATCAAATATTAGATCTGGAAAGTATCATCAAGTTTCAAGTTCATTTTACCCTTCAGAAGATAGGTTTAAAGTGATAGATTCGATGTATTGCTTCTGCAAAACTGCAGAAACTTTATACTATTCTTCTGAACAGTTTTTTCACATAATCTTATTAGTTATTGGTTAAATAACTATTCTGGAAAGTTTTATTAAAATACAAAATTATTTGACCCTTCAGAAGATTGGTTTAAAGTGACAAATTCATTGTTTTGCTTCTGCATAACTGCATAAACATTGTATTATTCTTCTGAACCTTATTCTGATTTGTAACTACATTAAATACATTATATGGAAGAATATTTTTGATGATATCAGTCCCTATTATTTTGCTTGCCTTTAAGAAGATAGTTTTAATCTACTTAGTTGGCATTATACACTAACCACTATCTTCTAGAAGGAACTTCTGATAGCCAAGGCATTCCTTGAGTAGAGATCGGTAAGTTGTTCAAAGTACTTGCAGGTTGGACCAAAAGTTTTCAAGGGTCACAATTCAACCCCCCTTCTTGTGACTCTATGATTTACTTCAATTGATATCAGAGCTCAACCTCTTTGGGTTGAGCACACTTAACCGTGTGAGAGGAAAAGATTCAGGAAGAAGTAATGGCCAACAAAGAAGCATACTCCAAAAGTGTTTATGCAGAATATTGAAAAAATGAACAACTTCAAGAAGGAGCCAATGATGCTAGAAATTGATACATCTCTACATGTGGCTCAAAATGATCTTAAGGTATGTAGTGCTAAACTTGAACATTGTCCTCCCTATGATGAAATAGATTTTGCTTATGATGGGTTGAATGATGGTTTGATAAACTTTGAAAATAAAATATGGAATGCTTAAAAAGGATATTCTTTATTGAACTTCAAATTGAAACTTCGAAGGCTGAATATGATTTTCTTGAAGAAGATATACTTACAAATTGTGAAACTCAATTGTCTTCAAAAATCATGTTAATCTTGAAAATGAAGTTGAAAACTTATTTTCTACATTTGCCAAAACTGAAGTATCTACTTGCTCTTAATCCATGTTTTTCAATAATGGAAAGAATGCTATTTTACATGGAAAACTAAGTAAAGATTGTGGCAAACAAATTTAAGAATCTTATCACAATACCAAGTCCATGTTTTTCAGAATGATGTTTAAAAGATCAAACCATCATCCAGTCTCATTATCTACATCATGGTCATCTCTCTTGTTTGAGCAATTCTAGAAGAACTATTTATATGAGAGATACAATGGTATGGATTGTCAAATCTTTTAAGAATTCAACCACTAACACTCAAGGACCCAAGATGAAATGGGTACCAAAATTTCTCCTTAGCAATTTTGTTATGCAGAAAAATTCTCAAGAAGATAGAACCACTGGCCAAAGGAAAATACCTTCCAAGGCTTAAATGAAAATGTTCCATCAAAGAAGGAACATGACTCTAGCCAATGCTTCTCAAATGATTAGTGTGAAAATATCCAAGGTTTATGAATTTTAGAATGAATCAATGGGTAAGAAAAAATACAGTCCAATTAACCAAGAACAAGTTATCAAATATTTCTATCCTCAATGCATATTCATAAAGTCAATAAATTTTAAGCACATTCCTAATAGGTTTATACTAAGGTCTTGCATATTTGGTGATTGAATGATTATCATTGATTGACATTTATATGGACATTCTATTCTAATCACTTAATTAGTCTTGAACATAAAAAGAAAATTATTAGAAGATCAAAAGAAATGTGCTATAGTACAACTAGTTTAAAATTCTGATATAGCTACCTTTAAATGAGCATAACTTAACCTACAGAAGTCTGTTTTAGGTGAAATAATTTTGTTTGAAAGATTATTGATGGTAGTATCAAACTGGAAAATTTGAGAATTTTATCTTAATCACAAAATTCCCAGTGAAATTTTGAATACAGTTGTTCTGTCATAAGTTCTGATATAAACTAGTACACTTCAACAGATCATAACTTGAGCTACAAGAATGCTTTTTCAGTTAAACCAATTTTATTTGAAAGCTTATTCATGCTAGTATTAAACTGGAAAGTTTGAAAATTTTATCACAACTACAAGAGTCCCGGTAAATTTGTGAATATAGCTGTTCTGCTATAAATTCTAACATAAAGCAGTCCACTTCATCAGATCATAACTTGAGCTAGAAGAATGATATTTGAGTGAAAACAAATTTCATTGGAAAACTGATTCATATTAATTTCATACTGGAAAGTTTCAGATTTTTTGAACATCTAAATAATTCCCAGTAAGTCATTAAAGTAGGTTGTTCTGTTATATGATCATGTTTGAGCCTACTATCTTTGGATGTTCATAACTGATGCTAGGAAAATCTTTTTCAAGTGAAACCAGTTGGATTTGAAAAATAATACATAATAGTTTAATCCCGTTAAGTATCTAAATTTTTGGTTTCATGGATTTGTATCATTGCATAAAAAACAGAACTGTCCTATTATGCACTCTGTGATAAATCAGTCAACTTAAATGAATCATATCTTCGGATAGGAAAATCCAAATTGTATGATCTTTGTCTTGTTAGAAAACTTGAGATATATAGTTTATTATGGTGAAATCTCATTTTTTGTCTGTGAATTGAAAATAATTCACAGATGCAAAAGTCAAAAATATCTTTCTGATCTAATGCAGTAACTTGGAATTTCAATATCTTTGGATGTACTAATCCAAATGAGATGATTTTTATGGCCTTAGAATGATTGTATGATTCTTTTTATTGTGATCATCTCTTTGTTCAAAAGTCCTTTAGAGATTGGATTTTAAAGAAATGGCTAGAACCATTTTAAATGACTTTAGTGTTCAAAATCTTTTTGGGCTAAAGTTGTAAGCATCTCATGCTATACTTTGAATATAGTCACTATTAGAAGCATGTATAAATTATGGAAATGAAAAAAACTAAAAATTTTATTCTTGTGCAAATTTGGATGTAAAAGGTAAGTTTGATTCAAATAAGGCTATCTTGCATATTCTTATACTTCAAAAGCCTATAGGGTATACAATATTAAAAATCAAACCATAGAAGAAAGCATGCATGTTATTTTAAATGATTCTAACATTTCTTCTCAAGGAAAATACAATAGTATATCAGATGATGAATCTGATAAGCTCTAGAAGATACCTTCTAAGAATAAAAATTCTCCAGAAGATACAGCAGAACAGAAAAATTTCACAGAAGATTCTGCAGAAGATGTCTGTACACAATGAGAAGATCTTCCAAAGAGCTGGAAACTAATTACAGGTCATCCCCATGAACAAATCCTTGGGAATACTACAAAAGGAGTAAAAACCAGATCCCAACTAAGAGGAAATGAAAATAGTGTAGCCTTCTTATCTTAAATTGAACCCAAGAATGTGAATGAAGCTCTAGAAGATTATTCATGAGTAGAAGCAATGAAAGAAGAGCTGGAACAATTTGAGAAAAATAAAGTATGGACACTTGTTCCTTCTCCAGAAGATCATTCCATCATTGGGACAAAATGAATGTTCAGAAACAAGATGGATGAAGAAGGAAAATTGATGAAATCTCCACTCTTCAAGAAAAGTCTACAAAGGATCTTCTTATAAGATTCAACATGGATGGAGCCAAGCCAATGACAACTCTAATGCGTCCATCCACCTTGCTTAATAAAGACAAATGTGGTGAGTTTGTTTCTAAAAATGAATACAAAGGTATGATTGCTTCCTTATTATTCTTAAAAAACAAGTAGGCAAGCTATTGCATTTTCAATTGAATTATGTGCAAGGTTTCTCTCTTCTCCTAAAAAGATTTTCATGCCATATCTATAAAATGAATATTTAGATTCCTTGTTTGAGCTACTAATCTTGGCCTTTGGTACAAGAAAGGAACAAGCTTTGATCTTGTAGGATTCTATGATGTTGATTTTGTTGGAGTTGGGATTAAGAGAAAAGGCACAAACGGTGAATGCCAAATTCTTGGTTAATCTCTCTTATCATGGCAAGAAAAATACTATTGCCCTATCCATTGTAGAAGCAAAATATACATCAACAGTAAGATATTCACAAAGGTTGGGTTTAAGCATTAAATGGAGGACTACTTTCTGAGGTACACTGAAATCCCAATCTTATGTGATGATTAAAGTTCTATGAACCTATCTATCAATACCATGCATCACTTTAGATCAAAGCATATTGACATCAAGTATTATTTTATTAGAGATCATGGTCATAAGCATGACATTGAACTAAAATATGTTGAGACAAAGTCTTAACTTGTTGATATCTTTTCTAAACATCTTCTAGAAGAAAGATAAAGATTCATTAAAGATCAAATGCGTAATTGTTGTGTTCTAAGTTCAACATGAGCCTTCTTTACCTAATCTAGAACAGTTAGAAGATGAATTTCCCATCTAGAAGCAAAAATCATGCTTTTGAAGAGAGAGTAAAGAGAGATGAAATTCTTTCTATTAATGATATTCTCACATTCCTCAAAGCCTAAGAGGGAGTTGTTGCCTTCATTTTTACTCACTATAAATCGTAGCTACAACTCAAAGTGAAAGATAGGTTGTTTCCTTCATATATTCAATTCTGTTTCACAACATTACTTGTTTTCGCGAGGATCAAAGCTATAGGAAGGAATGGCATAAGATTTGTAGCTACCCATGTCCATCAAAGTTTACCAATTAGAGTTGTCCTTGTTACAACTGTTCCTATAACAAAATCTCTTCCACTAGAACTTCTAAACCACTCATAAGAGAATATTGGGGTGTATATGTCTTCTTAGAAAGACTAGGATGACTCAAATTATTTAAAATATAGGAGCCTATGTATCCAAGATTAGTGAAAGCATTTTTGCTACAACTTCTAAGTTTAGGAGTAATGATCAAAATCTTATGAATGAATCAAGGGATACTCAATGTTACTCACCCATGGGAATATTCATGAATATGTACATGTCTTCAATATGACATATTTCACAAAATAACTGCTGAGATTTGGTTCAACAGAATCTGCAGAAGGTACTTGCAGTATTCTGGGTTACTAGATCTTCTGCAGAAGGTTCTGCAGTAAGGTTCTAGTTTGAAATCTGTGTGAGAAAAGGAATAAGATCATTTCTTCTTTGCATGGAAGAATCTGTAGCAAGTGCTTCTCATGGGGTGATAAAGTGAAAGAAGAAAAAGAAAGAGGTTGCATTGGAAAAAGATAGAGCCTCAATAGGCAAACTTTGGAACTAGTATGGTAAACCAATTCCATACCTCTTTTATTCTTATATCCCATTATCTTATGATAAGGTCCAAGCCCCTATTCTTGATGATTCAACTTAGTTTGGATAAAGGGATCTTATCTTCAACATCTTACTAGTGAGAAAATTTAGCTTAAGATTGTGTAATATGCAAAAGAAGGAAGTAAGGATTGTGTAGTATCAATTCTAGTTTAACACATTTGTGTTACTAGCAAGTGCTTCTCATGTTCTATCAATGCCTATAGCTTACTTCCAACCATCTTAAGACATATAGATGGCTGCCATTTGATCTTATTAAGATCATTCCTCACATTCTAAGTAGCCTAGGCTAGACAATGATAAGAACTTATTTCTTCCTATCATTTTTCATGCCCATTTTGATGGATGACAAAAAGGGGAGAAGAATATAAAGATTCAGTCATAACAAATTTCTATCTAAATGGCACAAATTCAGGGGGAGAAATAATTCTTTATTGTTAAATCACTTGATTATTATTTCTCTCATTCAGAAAACTTAGAATTTGTTCATGAAAGTTTGTCATCATAAAAAGGGGGGGAGATTATAAGGTCCAAGACCCTTTGAGCAAAGGTTTTAATGACAACAAACTTTCAAAACAATATTCTAAGTGTTCTGAATACTTTGGTACTAATGTTTTCACTTGAGAAAGAATACAGGAAAAGTTACAGAAGGAAGGTGCAAAGATCATAAACATCATTTAGCATCAGAATATGTGTCTAGAAGCATGTCACATAGAGCTTCATGTCAAAAGTGATGAAACAAGTTCAGGAAGTAGCTTCTTTGCTTCAAGAAGGTCAAGGCAGTTCATCTAAGATCCCATGAATATTAAACTGAGTTGTATCAAGCTTCAGAAGCAAAGTTGAAGCTTTAGAAGGATCATTCAAGACCACTAGAAGCATGAGAAGGAACATTTCATGAAACATGGCACCTTCTAAATATGAAAGAACACTTAATCAATTCAAGCATATTCATTCCAAGTGTTACTAATGCAAACAAAGTAATTGGAGAAGAAGCATTGAATAAGTTCCCACACTTTTAGAAGATGCGGTTTGCTTCAGAAGAAGAAACAAAATTTCTGCACATTTCTAGAAGATGCAGTTTGCTTTAGAAGAAGAAACAAAATTCTGCACACTTCCAGAAGAAGAAACAGAATTTCTGCACACTGCAGAAGAAGCAGTTACAGCAAAGCTGCAGAAGATGCATTTCTATAGAAGAAATTTAATAGGAAATTCAAGAAGAAATCCAAAGAGCAAGAAAGGGAAGTCTGGACATAAAGATAATTGGAATAAATTCAATTTATCCCTTAGAACCAAAATTCCAGACTAAGATCAAGTTATGACATATTAGAAGGAAGATTCACTTTTGTGAAAAGTGAAGAACAAGCTCTTTGCTGGAAAATCATGACTTCCTAAGCTCCCAAAAAGTGCAGTCAAGAGAAAACATACTCTGAAGTCACCTAAAATGATCACATGTCATTGACAAATTTCTGCAGAAGAAATATGTTGTCAGACATGCTGCAGAAGAAGCAGAATTCACTAAATTATGTTTTTATCATTTTTAGAGATGCAGCTGGGTCAAATACATTTGGAATAGATTATTCTGAGTAAATCATGGCCTATGGTGTGATCCCAGAAGAAATAGCTGCAGAAATCACAAGTTTTTCCATCTGCAGAAGATAGGTCCTCATAAGGTGCATTCAGTCAAACTTGACAGCTGTAAACAGCAAGGGACAGCTGCTACATGATAGGGATAGGTCAAGGAACACAGCTTGAGGTCCAAGCAACTTTCAAACGGTTAGTTGCTCTCCAATTTCCTATAAAAAGAGGATTTCCCTTCATGTTTATAGACACCTCTCTCCAGAAGAAGCATCCGGGCTTAGATTTAGAAATCCATCTCCTGGAGACTTTCTCTCTCTTCACATTTTTTCAGATTCTGCACTAAAAAGATTAGTAAGAGAGAGATGGCTCAACCTTTTGCTGATGTGCTTAATCTGTTGTAGTTTTGAGCCTATTTTCTATATTCTCAGCAAATACATCTTCTGTAAACTCTCAAGAGTTCTTTGAGAGTGTTAGTGTCTCTTGAGAGAGTGTATAATTGTTGCTGTGAGCTGCTGCACTGGTGCAGTGAGCTAAAAAGAGGTGTAACTCATACAGAAGGAAATCTGCAAGGTATTTTGAGTCTGTACTTTCTGCAGAAGAAGCTGCAGTAGGTGTGAAGCCTTGAGAGATAGTTAGTTTGGGTCTGCAATGGTGAGGTGTGCCCTGCTATTTGCAGAAATCAGTTGTTTGAGCCTGAAGAGGCTGCAGAATAATACTAGTGGTGAGGTGCACCCAAGAAGTCATTGTATCAAGGTTGATATAGTGGAAAATCCTACAGGTGTAGGTACTGGACGTAGCCCAAGGATTATGAGAGTGAACCAGTATAAAAATCATGTGTGCAATATCTCTTACCCTTACTCTCTTTAATTTTTTGCACAAACATCTATTTCTTGGTTAGTTATTGTTCATACTCAAACATTTAGCAAGCTATAAACCATATTTTGAAAAACTAGTTTTTAAACTGATATTTTCACATAAATCATATCCATATTAGTTAAAATACTGATCTGGAAAGTTTCATTACATTATGAAACTATTTGGTACTCCAAAAGCACATTTCTTGAAAAACGTTCAATGTTCAACATTGAAACTTGGGATTCAAACTACCATATTTTGATAAACCTATTTTCAAAGTAATATTTTCACATAAATTACATCCATATCAGTTAAAATACTGATCTGGAAAGTTTCATTAAATTATGAAACTGTTTGGTGCTTCAGAAGCACATTTCTTGAAATATGTCCATTGTTCAACATTGAACTTGGGGTTCAAACTACAAGATCCTTACAAACTTGATTTTAATAAGATTTAACTTTATATTCTGGTTGTTTACTAATCAAATATTAGATCTGGAAAGTTTCATCAAGTTTCAAGTTCATTTGACCCTTCAGAAGATTTGTTTAAAGTGACAGATTCAATGTATTGCTTCTGCACAACTACAGAAACTTTATACTATTCTTCTGAACAGTTTTTTCACATAATCTTATTAGTTATTGGTTAAATAACTATTCTGGAAAGTTTTAATAAAATACAAAATCATTTGACCCTTCAGAAGATTGGTTTAAAGTGACAGATTCATTGTTTTGCTTCTGTATAACTGCATAAACATTATATTATTCTTCTGAACCTTATTCTGATTTGTAACTACATTAAATACATTATATGGAAGAATATTTTTGATGATATCAGTCCCTATTATTTTGCTTGCCTTTAAGAAGATAATTTTAATCAACTTAGTTGGCATTATACACTAACCACTATCTTCTAGAAGGAACTTCTGATAGCCAAGGCATTCCTTGAGCAGAGATCAGTAAGTTGTTCAAAGTATTTGTAGGTTGGACCAAAAGTTTTCAAGGGTCACAATTCAACCCCCCCTTCTTGTGACTCTATGATTTACTTCAGGAGCAAGTGGTGAAGAGACTGTTGAAGAGTGTGAAGCACATGGTTGATACTTGATGCTTAGGATCTATTTGCTTAGGCACATAGTTGACCTTAGTATATTTTTATTTAGTTTGAGACCTTATTTATGATTTCTCCTATACGTTTATGATATTTTTATTGAAATAGAGTAGAACTTCTGCGTTGCTTAGTGTGTTGTCATGTGACGGTCGAAAGTCGTTGTATTCATAATTATGTTTTGGAATTATAATATGAACTATTTTAAATATTTAAATTTTTCACAATTATTTATTTGATAAAATTAAGAGTGTTACAGATTGCATCACAAGAATTCAAGCTAATCAAAATATGAGAAAAGACATGCATGCAAGAGTTAGTGCATGTAGTAATTTTTTTGTTGTGTTAACAACGGGTACGAGAGACAATCACGTTCAGGGTGCATGTAGTAATATGAATAGTAAATAACATGATAAAAAACATGTCATTCATGAGAGCCACGTATTTCATAAGTTTGGCTATGAATTCAATTTTAACACTATAAATAATTATTGGGACAATTAGACTCATCAAATCACTACATGCTAAAAAAATCCTAGCTATTGCATTATTTAAAGGAGATTTTGTTGTGCCCTTAAACCTCATACTCTAACAAATATGTTGAGTCTCAGAATTAATTGAAGTATTTGAAATTAGATTCAAGACTCATTATCCTTGGTTTTAATGATTAACAAATTAGACTGCATAGAAACAGGTGCTGTTGAGAAAGGTATTCTTCTGTGAATTTCAGGAAATAGGTTGAAGCAATAACTTGCTGAAGGGTGAAGACTGCTAAGTACAACTTAAAACGTCTACTGATGGGAACAATCGGATGAAGAAAGGAATTGGGAAGAAGCAAAGGAAGAGCAGCGCAACAACCATCTGAAGAAAACACTACAAGCTTCTAAAGAAGATAATCTGCTAAGAAGAAGAGGTACAACTGCGAAAGCTGAAATGAAGATAAACTTAAAGCTTATGGAAGATCAACAACCAAAAGAAGAGCAAACATCAATGAAGATTAGAGTTCTACTCAAGCATACTGCCGAAGAAGAAGCAATCTGTTGAAGAAAGGAACTTGCTAAAAACGTCTACCTATTGAAGAACCAAGACATGCGGAAGCAAAGCAACCTGCTGAAAGTATGTGCGTATTAAAGTTGACACTGCCAAACGCATACTCTCCGTACTTGACAAGGTGGCAATTTAAACTCTTTAAAGAATTAGAAGCCACTGAAGTCTGAATGGCATGCTACTCTCTAAAGACTAGTGAGTCAATCTGAATGATGCATTAAAAGACTTAAGTCTCAACAAATATAAATGGTGAAGCTGAATCGGTGCAAGAAGAAACAAAGGCTTTTTGGTACAAGCTTTATTTCCCAACACAAAAGAGGAAGCCTACTACAGAAAAGCAAATAGAGGTCAGAGATAGAGTCAGCGCTGCTATACACCTACTACTGTACCACCTCTGTGATACGATATCAGAAGCATGCACCTTAATCGAGAAGAAAAGCTATTACACAACGGGACAAAGGAGAAGTCTAACAAAATCATCATCTCCATCAAGACATCAGAAGAAAAGGAAGAGAAAGAGAGAGAGAGAGAGAGAGAATATCAACCTGCTGAAGTACTAAGAAAATCTCTCAAGAAAGATCAAGAAAAAATTTGCTGTGTGTCAGAACCAATTCATACCTACACACCTAATCTGCTCAAGTCAGAAGCTACCAAAAGAGAAGTTATTTCACAACGGCTCCAAGAGCGTTTATCTTTACTTCTCAACGGTATTCTAAGCAATCTTCAACGGCTATATTTCCAGAACATATTAATAGCCTCAAGGAAGGATTATGAAGATTGGCGGCCATGAATACACAACATATGAAATATCAATGGCCAGGCCTAAGAGAGAATTGGCAAGAGCTCAATAATACAATCTCACTAAGCCTACTCTTTGAAGAAGCAATCAGATACAGAGACGAGATTGAACCTAAATTTATACACTTGTATCTCTGTCCTATCCTTGTACTTAGTTTTATCTTTTGTATCATGAGTTCAACTCAGTTATCCCTTTGTACAAGAAGAACCAAAGTTTAAGTTTCTCATAAACTTAAACTTGGCTTAAATTTGTAAACACTGTTAAAGTGTCTGAGAGCCTGGAGAGGCTTGGTGGAAGAAAGAATACTCGTTGAGCCTGGAGAGGCTTGACTGTAAAAGAATATTGCATGAGTTTCCTGGAGAGGCATTTGAGAACAAAGAATACTTGTTTCAGCCTGGAGAGGCTGGGTGAACAAAGAATACTGCATGAGTTGCCTGGAGAGGCAGTTGAGAACAAAGAATACTTGTCGGGCCTGGAGAGGCCAGGTGTGCAAATAATACTCGGTGTAATCTTGCGGGATTAGTGAAAATCCAGTGGTTGTTTGCCCTGGGACTGGATGTAGCTCACTGGGTTAGTGGGTGAACCAGTATAGATCTTTGTGTTAAGTTCTCTCTTCCCTTACCTTTTACTTTCCGCTGTTATCTGTTTAAACTAACCAAGGAGGGATAAAGAAAAGTTGTTTTATTAATCGGAGCAGAAAAACAATCTTTTCTTTAAGAGAAAATAATTTCAAAAAGGCTTTCACTCAACCTTCTGAGTTGCATCAGCAAGTTGCTGAACTTCCAGTTTCGGAAGGTTGACAAAATATTTTCAAATTAGCATTGCTTGTTTCGAAAGGTTTTCCAGAAAATCTGTAAATATTTTAAAACACTATTCAACCCCATTCTAGTGTTTCATGTGGTCCTAACAGTTGGTATTAGAGCTTAACCCCGGGTTAAGCATCTAACAAATATGGAGGAAAAAGATCCAGATGGAAACTAAACAAGCCATGAAGAGAACTTATGAAGCTGATCAACAGAAGCAACAAGAATGTCTTTAGAGACAATGTTGAGTCTTAGCAGATACAGATCATAAAAAATCCTCAAGTATCTCTCTTGGTAACATTGTTTAATTTGTCATATATTAATTCATGCTTTAGTCAAAATATTTTATCTTGTGTGATATGCATGCGGTCTTTTATAAAAAATTTATTGCAAATTTCTTCAGGCATGGTTATTATAATTTTTTTTTTTTTGCTAACAACAATATTTTATTAACCGGAAAATTGAAAAGTCGTAATTTTCAAAAATTTCTTGAAAACTGTAAGCATTGATGACATGGATGTTTTAAAAGAGATGGTCTTTCACCTGTCTGCCACACGACGCACGTTCTCCCAAGTCGGCACTGCAAATGCCATCATTAAAGGTCATCTGAGCCTATTTATACAATACGTGGGAAGCAGTTCAAATCTCACCTTTCTTCTGAATCTCTCTACAACCCCTCATCTGTCTCTCTCAAGCCTTCTACCTAACACATCTCTCCTTCCATCTCAAATGGCATCCTCAGCTACAATCTTCCAAACACAAATTGTAGACTTCAAAAGTCTGGCTGAGGAGGGGTATAACATTGCTGATCTTTTTGAGTGTGCCAGATGGCTACCATTCTTCGAGGCCATTGATTGCAATTGGCATGAGGCCAGTGTTCGGGAATTTTGGAACACTGTGAAGGAGGAAGAGGAAAACAAGAAAATTTTTCTGAGGGCCCAGGTGCAGGGTCAAGAAATTATTGTCAACACTGCTATTCTGGAAGAAGCGCTGGGAGTCAAGGCTCACGGTACCTTCTTCTCTGACATCTTGGAAGCTCATCATGGTGGTGCTGGGAGATTCAACAAGCTGATCTACTGTGAGACAGGGATGAAGGATATTCCAAAAGTTCTCTTTGACATCCTGAATGTTGTGTGATTCCGAGTGTGGGAGATAACCACATCTCCAAGATGGAAAGGTTCTGTGTTATCAATCTTCTAATGAAGAAGAAGATAAATCTTCCTTGGATCATTTTGTTCGGCATGATGAAAAGAGAAAGGGACTTTGCTGAAATCCTTCCCCACAACACCATTATCATGAAGCTTCTCCAGTATCATAGGGTTCACATGGAACACCTCTATGACCACAAACGTCCTAGCCTCTTCAAGGTTAATGGTCAAAATACTGTATTAAATGATGCTTTTGAAAGAAGACCAACCTTAGAAGATTTTGAGGTCAAGACGCTGAAGATGGAGAACACCATGCTACACCAGGAGTTAGAGAAGACGAAGATGGCTTTATTGAAGCTGTGGGAAGAATTGGGAATTGAAGAAGAAGAAGAAGAAGAAGATTAATACAGTGAAAGCCAGTCTCAAAATTAATCCATGTCAAAAATATCTAAAATGACTTCTCTTTTTATCAAAGTTTTTTTAAACATTTTAAGCATACTTATTTGACTTGTGTAAATCTCTTTCTGAGCTTATTTTAAAATCTCTTTACATTTCTCTGAAAACATCTCTGTGTGTGTACGATGTATGCTTTATCTGAATCTCATTACTTTACACGTTTCTGAACGATGTTTTTCTTCACCCACCTTTTTAAATAATGACAAAATGGGGAGAAAATATAACTAACAAATAACTGAAGCAAAAAATGTTTTTCAGAAGAATAATCGAGAATAGAAACATAACCAAAAGTAACTAAGAAGTTTTTCAGAAGAAAGATTTCCTACTCATGGAGAGTAATATAGATAGGGGGAGTTATCTGAAAAAGGAGAAAATAATTTGTTTAAGCACAATTTAAATTTTTAGGCATTTGTTAGTCATATCTAATTTGTCATCATTAAAAATGGGGAGAATGTTGAGTCTCAGAATTAATTTAAGTTTTTGAAATTAGATTCAAGACTCATTATCCTTGGTTTTAATGATTAACAAATTAGACTACATAGAAACAGGTGCTACAAAGAAAGGTATTCTTCTGTGCATTTCAAGAAATAAGTTGAAGCAATAACTTACTAAAGGATGAAGACTACTAAGGAAGTACAACCTAAAGACGTCTACTGAAGGGAACAATCGGATGAAGAAAGGAATTGGGAAGAAGCAAAGAAAGAGCAGCTCAACAACCATCTGAAGAAAACACTACAAGCTTCTGAAGAAGAGAATCTGCTAAGAAGAAGAGGTACAACTGCGAAAGCTGAAATGAAGATAAACTTAAAGCTTATGGAAGATCAACAACCAAAAGAAGAGCAAAGATCAATGAAGATTAGAGTTCTACTCAAGCATACTGTCGAAGAAGAAGCAATCTGCTGAAGAAAGGAACTTGCTGAAAACGTCTACTTATTGAACAACCAAGACATGTGGAAGCAAAGCAACCTGCTGAAAGTATGTGCGTATTAAAGTTGACACTGCCAAACGCATACTCTCCGTACTTGACAAGGTGGCAATTTAAACTCTCTGAAGAAATAGAAGCCACTGAAGTCTGAATGGCATGCTACTCTCTAAAGACTAGTGAGTCAATCTGAATGATGCATTAAAAGACTTAAGTCTCAGCAAATATAAATGGTGAAGCTGAATCGGTGCAAGAAGAAACAAAGGCTTTTTGGTACAAGCTTTATTTCCCAACACAAAAAAGGAAGCCTACTGCAGAAAAGCAAATAGAGGTTAGATAGAGTCAGCACTGTTGTACACCTACTACTGTACCACCTCTGTGATACGCTATAAGAAGCATACACCTTAATCGAGAAGAAAAGTTATTTCACAACAGGACAAAGGAGAAGTCTAACAAAAACCATCATCTCCATCAAGACATCAGAAGAAAAGGAAGCGAAAGAGAGAGTGAATATCAACCTGCTGAAGTACTAAGAAAATCTCTCAAGAAAGATTAAGAGCAAATCTGTTGTGTGTCAGAACCAATTCATACCTACACACCTAATCTGCTTAAGTCAGAAGCTACCAAAAGAGAAGTTATTTCACAACGGCTCCAAGAGCGTTTATCTTTACTTCTCAACGGTATTCTAAGCAATCTTCAACGGCTATATTTCCAGAACATATTAATAGCCTCAAGGAAGGATTATGAAGATTGGCGGACATGGATACACAACATATGAAATATCAATGGCCAGGCCCAAGAGAGAATTGGCAAGAGCTCAATAATACAATCTCACTAAGCCTACTCTCTGAAGAAGCAATCAGATACAGAGACAAGATTGAACCTAAATTTATACACTTGTATCTCTGCCCTATCCTTTTACTTAGTTTTATCTTTTGTATCCTGAGTTCAACTCAGTTATCCCTTTATAAAAGACTTGGCTTAAATTTGTAAACACTGTTAAAGTGTCTGAGAACCTGGAGAGGCTTGGTGGAAGTAAGAATACTCACTGAGCCTGGAGGGGCTTGACTGTAAAAGAATACTCGCTGAGCCTGGAGAGGCTTGACTGTAAAAGAATAATGCATGAGTTGCCTGGAGAGGCAGTTGAGAACAAATAATACTTGTTTCAACCTGGAGAGGCTGGGTGAACAAAGAATACTGCATGAGTTGCCTAGAGAGGCAGTTGAGAACAAAGAATACTTGTCGGGCCTGGAGAGGCCAGGTGTGCAAATAATACTCGGTGTAATCTTGCGGGATTAGTGAAAATCCAGTGGTGGTTTGCCCTGGGACTGGATGTAGCTCACTGGGTTAGTGGGTGAACCAGTATAGATCTCTGTGTTAAGTTCTCTCTTCCCTTACCTTTTATTTTCCGCTGTTATCTGTTTAAACTAACCAAGGAGGGATAAAGAAAAGTTGTTTTATTAATCTGAGCTGAAAAATAATCTTTTCTTTAAGAGAAAATAATTTCAAAAAGGCTTTCACTCAACCTTCTGAGTTACATCAGCAAGTTGCTGAACTCCCAGTTTCGGAAGGTTGACAAAATATTTTCAAATTAGCTTTGCTTATTTCGAAAGGTTTTTTCAGAAAATCTATAAAGATTTTAAAACACTATTCAACCCTCCTTCTAGTGTTTCCTGCGGTCCTAACAAAATATACCAAAAGTGGTGTGTTTGATGTTTTTATATATCATTATTTGTTATATATATTATCCACCACCATAATAGAGCCTCTCAAACTCACCAACTTCCAAAGGAGGAAAGACTGAACAAGTTCCAATTCCCTACCAATTTTAAACAAAATCATGGCTATCATAAATGAAAAGTAAACAATATGTCATACTTGACATTAATTTCACTATGATGTCAAAGCTAACTATATCCTTTAAAAATATATTATCCCTTTGTCAGTAATTTTTGTTAATTAATCAGCTCATCTCAAATGTAACTTTATTATTTTATTTTATAAAATAAATATAAAATAATGAATTAAGATAAACGCTAATCATTTATATATATAGTATACATAATTTTAAAATATAATAAATTATTTTATTCATTATTCTTTTTTACCATTTATTTTAATTATTTTATTATTTATTTTAATTTTTAGTAAAATATTTTGTCACTAAAAAATTAATGATAATTTTAAAAGTTATGAAAAATATAAAATAATAATTACCTAACATTATATATTTTACTAAAAAATAAAAATAGAATTTATATTATTTAATTATATTTTAAACCAAGTATTTTAATTCAATAAGTTAGTTTACCAACTAAATTTTAACTTTTCTATGCAAAATTACCCAACAAAATATATACATTTAAAAAAATGAGGGAGGATGACCCCCTTTAGCCTCTAGCCTCCCTATGTTCTCTCCGTATCATTTTATTTGTTTTATAATAATTGTGTAAAAAATAACAAATGTAATTAATTTTTAAAATTTTATAAAAAATATTAACTAATTTTTTTTATATTATTTATCATTTATTATTAAATTTTGTCTTTTATATATATAGAGAGAGTCAGGATCCATTGACACCAGGTGTCAAACTTGTAGAGTTACACCTCTTAATAACTTTCTATAAAATGTGAATTTGACCAATCCAACCGTTGAATTGAAAGTTCTTATAAAGTAGATCAAACTTATAAAATTTCATAAAAAACGAAAATCAATTGAAACTTCATCAAACTAATTTATTTTAACGTATAATATATTTTTAAAATATAAATAAAGATCCATTATTAGATAACATACCTACGAATGTCCAAATTACCTGAAATTTGATATACATGATCATGAAGGTAATATTATATGCAAATGATATATTTGATAAAAAATATTAAATATTTATTGAAATTATAGAATTACAAGTAAAATAGATTAAAATATATTTTCTAAAATGATAAATAAAGTGGGAGTACTGTATTAGAAATCTTCTCAAATAAATTTGAGTGCCTAAACACAAGGACGTCATATACAAACCTCCCACAAAATCCTAGTTGATCTCAACTTCTCAACCATATTTAGATATCAAATCGACTACTATTAGAGCTGTCATTATTATATTATTATTGAAGTATAAAAATCTTTATCTTCAATAATTCAAAACATGTCATTAGACAGCATCATTTGCGCACTAGTAATGTAAAGATGAGTCATCAAATGTGTATGATTGCTTCTACTTTAATTGTTTAACTTCCAACACTGTTTAGTTTGCATTATATATGCGTGACTGAATGCCAAGGCATTTTACCATCCAAAACAATTAACCCGGGATTGTAAATTTTAATTCCATTTCCGATTGCTTTTTCTTTATTAATTAACTAGTGTCCAACCCATGTGAAGCATAGTATTATTATTCAAATAGATTGTTTATAATACTTGTTATACATTAAATTTAAAATGATGAAGTTCGAAAAGAAAAACAGGAAAAGCCAAAGAAAGGATAACTTTACTGATTCAAATCTTAAGTACAATAAGTCTATTCCTAAGTGGAGTTTCACTATTCGAACTTCATGTCTATGCCCTAATCTATTTTAGCAGGTATTTGCCTCGAACTAAGGGGAAGAGCCCATTTCGAGCCCGGTGTTAGTGTCATGTCTTCGGAAGGGGGAGCCCAAAGGGATCGAACGCTGAAAAGGAAAGGATCTAAGCATTGGATCTTCCAAATAATCCAAGTGCTTCGATCCTTCATCTTTATCAGTCTCCTCTTTTCTCTTTTTCTTCCTCTGCACCTTCCTCTTGTTCTTCTTCTTCTACTACTCCTCAGGATCAGAAGACTGGGTGCAGAGCAAGCATGTAATTTCCTGCCCTACACCTCAGAACAGAACCAAGGAGGTAGGAGTAATACCAGACCTTGCATGGAGCTAAGGCCTGATAATTTGGCTGTACTGTTCGACCTGAAGTTTTGGTCCTCATTGAAGTGACCACTAATGTTGGACACTCTGACGACCTGAAATCCAAAGGAAATGGAGGCATCAGGTTGTACAGAGCAGTCAATATAAGGGGCCTCTCCATGGAACAAAGGAAGATGATGGTACAAACAACATGATACCATCCTTTATAAAGAGGAAGCACATTGAAGGCATTGAGAGTGCCATCCTTGTAAGCCAATGAGAAGCAGTCCTATGTGCATTGACCAAGATGGATGGTAGTCAAACAAATCAAAGTGGTCGACAGATAAGGTACTTTGGAAAAGGGATCAAGCTGGAAAGGAATCTTGAATATCAAGGAAGTCGTATACCCATTGCCAAAATGGTTCGAAAAAAACCTTAGCTCGAAGAGGCTGATAGCCTAAAGAGTTCGAAGCCAACCTCAGCTCGAAGGGAACAATAGCCTAAAGAATTCGAAGCCTCTCTTGGATCAAAAAGGGGGAATGTTCTGCAAGCCAGATTCGAAGGATCAGTTATTCCTGATCAACTTTAATTATCAATTGCTCGCGGCCACGTCACCTTCAGCAGTTACCAATGTAGTCCACCAACGTTCATGCAGAGAACGTGGGCTTATGACAGTTCTAAAGGCAGTTAGGAGAAGCCATCTGGAAGAGGGAACGGTTACCAGGATGAAGGCTATAAATACGAGAGAGTTGGAAAGAACAAAGGTCTGCAACCTGAATACTCAAAAGCACCCTGAAAAAGTCACGGCATCCACCGTAGCGATCAAGGCAAAACCAGCAAGCTTAGAGGAAGTAGGGACCTTGAAGATCAACCCCCTTATTTCTTTTACCTATTATTTTTCATGTTTTCTTGTTGTTCTTGTATGCTTTACGTTTTTTATAAACTAGGAATCCATGGCACTGTAACTGATTCCTTCAGTTGCTTGTGTTTGTAAGTTACCTTTTCCTTTTAATGCAAGTTAAGGTCCTGTTAGGGGCCATTGTTGCACCATCAGTGCTCTGTTTCATGGTAACGTTACGATTTGTATGTTCGAACCATTTCTAAGGTTTCACACTAAGGTAGAACCCACACTAAATAACAAAGGATTCGTATCTCGTCCTAGACTGATCAGAGATACATTTGTTTGTGTAAATTTCTAGGACAAACAAATTGGCACGCCCAGTGGGACCCTTTTTACTTCAATAGTGTTGCATGAATCTTAGAAGTGGTAAGAGAACCATGACAAATAAGAACAAAAGTGGTTCTGGACACTCCTTAGGAAGTTCCTCAACCAACGAACCACCCCATGATGGCCACAATGGTGGTCAAACTCCTCAAAGGGGTATTGGGAGATACAGGGATGATGAAGTACCCACTGGTACTCTCCCACAAGCTGAGGAACCCATAGTTAGCCAATTGAGACCGTATGAACCCCTCAGGGCTGAAGGACCACCTCCTGGTTTTCAGGTCCAGAATATGGTAGCAACCTTGGCAATGCCTCAAAGTGTGTACATTAACCCTTTGGCAACGCATGTTATCCCTAGGAACAATAGGGGTTCACTAGAAATGTGGTCGAACCAACCTGGGTCAGTACCTTTCACCAATGTTGCTTTGCAGTCCATGAGACAGCAAATGGATGAGAGTAACCATGATATGGTTAACATGCTGACTCATCAAATGGCAACAGTGATAACACCTCTGGTTCCAACCACTAACCAGAACTATCAGTTATTGGCTAGGAAAATGGGTAGGATAGCAGATGTCTTTGGGAATGGATCAGAGACAGATGGCTTCGAGAGACAGGAAGCCGTTAGAAGAGAACCTCAAGTCGAACTTGACTTGAATGAGCCAGGTAGAGCACGACCAGTGATCGTGGCTCGAAACCAAGACCCTGACTTAGTGGTCGAGAGAGTAAGACAAATGAATGTTGGGGGGCAACATTCTCCAAATTTGCAGGAGAAATAGGGGAGTCCACAGTAGAACATGTGGCAAGGTACCGGATAGAGTGTGGGGACTTAGCCAATGATGAACTGTTGAAAATGAATATTTTCCTCGTTGACCAAGAATGCATTTACTTGGTTTACCACCCTTACTCCAAATTCGATCCAGAATTGGATCCAATTGGAAAGAGCCTTTCATGAGCAATTCTTTAGAGGCGAGAGTAAGGTTAGCCTAATAGATCTTATAGGTATCAAGAGATCACCCAATGAAACCATAGAAGACTATCTGAATAGATTCAGACAATCTAAGGCTAGGTGTTTCACACCAATTCCTGAACATGAATTAGTTCAGATAACTACTAGAGGGCTTGAATTCTTCATTAGGAAGAAGCTAGTTAACCTCCCAGTTCGAGATATGGCCTAATTGGCAAATAGAGTCAGAAAAATAGAACAAATAAAAGCTGAGAAGGCCAAGTATAAGAAGTTCGAAAGAATAGGAAAAAGGGATAAGATAGCCTATATAGAGGCTTATAATAATGAGAGTGATTCGAACAGTGATAATGAGGAAAATGAAGTTAATGTGGTTGAATTAAAACCTGGGCCATCTTATGTTTGCTATTCACGACCAGCAAAAGATGTGTCTGGTTCTTCTGTGAATGATAAGTCTAAGAAACCATCATATGGTTTCGATGTATCAAAAGCTGACCAAATATTTGATATTTTGCTGAAAAATAAACAAATCATCTTAAGTGATGATCATAAAATCCCTACTCTCGAACAGAGAAAGGGAAGAAAATATTGCAAGTATCATAATGTATATGGTCATTTGA
This sequence comes from Sesbania bispinosa, assembly GCA_026901365.1. Taxonomy (NCBI): domain Eukaryota; kingdom Viridiplantae; phylum Streptophyta; class Magnoliopsida; order Fabales; family Fabaceae; genus Sesbania; species Sesbania bispinosa. The sequence continues at coordinate 98,306 of QLOH01000215.1, forward strand.
CTAACCATTGTGTTCGTTTCAGGGATTTGATCCAGAAGGCAATATCTGAAGGAAGATTGAAGTTCGAAGAGAAAATGAAGGGCACAATGAAAGTCGATGCAGACCCATTCGACAGCAACATTCACTATGTGGAACCATTGGAAATCAACATGGTCGAGGTCGAACCAGTGAATGCAAGGGCCACTGATATAGCCATTGATGAGTTCGAGAAAGAGGTCAATGACATTTACCCTTCAGCAGACGAAAGCATACTGGAGTACCTGACCAGAAAGCAGAATGAAGATAGGAACGTGATGCTTTGCCCCAGGTGCAGTGCAGTGTTCGACTCAGATTCTGCCAAGATTTTTGAAGAAGCTTCGAACAAGAAGCATCAATTGAAGCAAAGATTGGGACCTCATAAATATGAAGAGGGGCAGAAGATGTATATGGCAATGAAAGGAGTAGGCAGGGACATGCCTATTCAGGAGAACACCTTCGTTCCTCCACCTAAAGCACTTTCGAACCAATGGGTAAGACAAGTGCCAGCTAAGCCAAAGGTTCAGGAAAAATGGCAACCAGTGGCACAGCAAACAGGGGCTTCCAGTGCCTCAAAAGGAAAGGAAATAATGGTCAAGCCATCTAAGGAGGTTCGACAACCTCATGAGAGCTGGTATCATTTCAGCCAGTACTCTAAGGCCAAGGGTTCGATGACAAGGACTCAATGGCGTAGGGCCCAGAGGTTATATAGGGCCAGAATGGAGCAGATAGAAGCCGAATGTGCCAAAACCCCTCAGAGGGTTAAAAGAAGATTTGAGGCCTCATCATCAAAGGCCTAGCGTGATTTGCGTGAGCAAATCAATGCTACAAAGGTAAAAGACATGGAGGAAGATGACCTTCTGACTAAAGAATTTGAATCAGGATTCCCTGATTCAATCCAGGAAATATGTGGTATCATTTCGATCTTACCAGCTGAATTTTCTCAGCAGGTGCAAAGATTGGAAAATGAGGATGATTTTGAAGATGACAGCCTTCAGAGTGTTGTTATGCTAAATCAAACAGATGAAGAGACCAAGAAGGAAGTAGTCAGCATAGCAAAACCTGCTCCAGGAGACATGGCTCATATGAAGCCACTATATATTAAAGCAATGGTCGAAGGGAACCCTATCAATAGGGTGATTATTGATGGAGGAGCAGCCATCAATCTTCTGCCAAAGACAACCTTCGATAAACTGGGTAAGACTAACAAAGATCTTCTTCCTCACAACATTGTGATTACTGATTTTGTAGGAAAGTCATCAGGCTCATAAGGAATTGTAGCACTGGACTTGATGATTGGTGGCCAGATGAGGACCATTATTTTCGTGGTAATTCAAACAAAGGCCAGTTTCAATATGTTGTTAGGAAGGGAATGGATACATGGCATAGGGGCTATACCATCAACTGTTCACCAGAAACTTTTCTTGTGGGATCAACAAGGCAATCCCATTGTGGTCGAAGCTGACCAAGGGGTCTATACTGTGGAACAGGGATTGGTGGAAATGGACTTCGACAAGAATTTGGCTCATATGAGTCCTTATGAGCTTGACTCTAAATCAACCATTCATTTAGCCAAGGTGCCTCATTCAGTGAGGTTGGATCCTATCAAAGGATTCATATTAAAGAGAGAGGTTGACCTAGATACGGCCTTAGAAATATTGGGTGATTCATGGAAAGCATAGAATCATTCATCAAGAGAGTAGCGGCCTATGTGGCCGAATCCAAGTGTGAAGACCTTTCGAATTTAATTGAAGAAACAACAAAGGGCAGTGAGGATCATCACAAAAAACTGCAAGCTCGAGAAGGAGATCCAGTCCGTTTGGATTGCATTTATGATGAAGAAGCTTTAGATGTAGAATACGGCCATGAGAAAATACCAAGATTCGAAGCACAAGATCAACTCGAAGAAGTGAATCTAGGAACGTCCGAAAACCAAAGACCAACCTTCATCAGTGCTAAAGTAGACCCAGAGATCAAACAACATCTGATCGAAATACTAAAGCAATATAAAGATTGCTTTGCTTGGGACTACGATGAGATGCCAGGACTGGATCGTGCGTTGGTCGAGCACAGATTACCAACAATACCTGGGAAGAAACTAGTAAATCAGCCCCCTCGAAGGTTTGCACCAGAAGTGGTTTCGAAGATTAAAGAGGAGATCGAAAGACTCCTTAAAGCCAAATTTATAAGAACAACCAGGTATGTAAATTGGCTCTCTAATATTGTGCCAGTCATTAAGAAAAATGGCAAATTGAGAGTTTGTATAGATTTTAGAAATCTTAATGAGGAAACCCCCAAGGACGAGTATCTGATGCCTATAGCTGACATGCTGATCGATTCAGCGGCAGGGAACGAAATGCTAAGCCTTCTTGATGGCTATTCTGGTTACAACCAGATTTTCATTGCAAAAGAAGATATTTCTAAAACTACATTTCGTTGCCCTGGGGCATTGGATACCTTCGAATGGGTGATGATACCTTTTGGTTTAAAAAATGCTAGGGCCACGTATCAAAGGGCCATGAACCTAATATTCCATGATTTTATTGGTGAGATGGCCCTTTGTAGTGGTCAAGTCAAAGACCAAAGCTCAACATTTGGAACACTTAAGATGTTCGTTCGAAAGGATGAGGCTGCATGGTTTAAAGATGAACCCTTTGAAATGTGCCTTTGGGGTGTCTGCAGGAAATTTCTTAGGATTCTTGGTACAGCAACAAGCGATCGAGGTTGATGCAAACAAAACCCAAGCAATCATCAATACAAGACCCCCAGAAAATAAAAAATAGTTGCAGAGCTTGTTAGGGAAGATAAACTATCTAAGGAGGTTCATTTCGAACTTATCTAGGAAGACGAGGATATTTTCTCCCTTAGTCAAGTTGAAGAAAGGGGAAGAGTTCGAATGGAAAGAGGAGCACCAAGTGGCCTTTGATTTGATAAAGAAATACTTAGCCAATCCTCCAGTGATGACTCCCCCAGTTCGAGGAAGACCACTTCGACTGTATATTTATGCATCTGATGAAACTCTGGGTAGTATGTTAGCCCAAGAAGATGATAGTGGCTTCGAAAGAGTAGTGTATTATTTAAGTAGAAGCCTTAGTGATGTAGAGAAAGGTATTCGCCTTTAGAGAAATTATGTTTATGCATTTATTTCTCATGTACAAAGCTTAAATATTATTTGAAACCCTCAGAAGTTTTTGTAAGTTCACATTTCGATGTAATTAAGTACATGTTAATCAAGCCAATACTTCATGGTAGAGTTGGGAAATGGGCATTGGCCTTAACAGAATTTTCTTTAAAGTATTTACCTTTAAAAGCAATAAAAGGGCAAGCCCTTGCTGATTTCTTAGCCGAACTTCCGACGGTTAAGATCGAAGAGGTTAATTTCTTTGGAATTAAACCTTGGAAATTGTTTTTTGATGGTTCTAAACATACTAAAGGGAGCGGCATTGGCATGCTGATTATATCCCCTAATGAGGTGATAACTAAAGTAATGTTTAGAATAAAAGGGGAATGTTCGAACAACGAGGTCGAGTATGAGGCATTGATCGTCGGGCTCGAACTGTTGTTAAGTTTCAAAGTCTCCCATATTCATGTGAAGGGGGACTCTCAATTGGTTATAAATCAATTGAAAGGGGTCTACAAATGTTGTAGCTCGAAATTGGCAAAGTATTTTGCCAGGGCCAAGAGTTTATTAGGCCATTTCGAAGAAGTCATTCTGGAACATGTGCCTCGAGTCCAGAATGAAGTGGCTAACGAATTATCCCAAATAGCTTCTGGTTATAAAGTCAGACCAGAAATATTCGAGAACCTGATCGAAACCAAACCTCAATTAACAATAGAGGAAAGAGTGGTTTGGAATTTAGATATGTTAACATCTTCAGATTGGAGGAAGCCTATAGTGGATTACTTAAAGGATCCATCACAACTCGTTGAGAGGAAAGTCAAACTCAGAGCTTTGAACTACACTATCCTGGGAGATGAATTGTATAAGAAATCAAGTGGGGGGCACCTGCTCAGATGTTTGGGAGAAGCAGAAGCATATCTGGCACTGGCTGAGGTTCATGAGGGCATATGTGGAGCTCACCAGGCAGGGGAGAAGATGAAGTGGACATTGCTGAGGTATTGCTACTTTTGGCCAACCATACTGAAGGATTGTCATGATTTTGCTAAGGGATGTGAAGAATGCCAAAAGCATGGCAACGTGCATCATGCTCCTCCGGCAGAGCTCCATTCCATAATCAAGCCTTGGCCATTTCGAGGTTGGGCCCTCGACCTAATAGGTATGATTCATCCTCCTTCTTTGAAAGGACATAAGTTTATCTTAGTAGGTGTAGATTATTTCACCAAATGGGTCGAGGCCATCCCTCTAAAAGATGTTGGGCAAAAAGAAGTAATAGACTTCATAGAAGAACACATAGTCCATAGGTTTGGTATTCCTGAAACCATAAGCATAGATCAAGGGACCATGTTCACGGGAAGGAAAGTGGCTCAATATGCAGAGTCCAGAAAAACCAAACTTCTCACTTCTACACCTTACTACACTCAAGCAAATGGCCAAGTCGAGGCCATTAATAGGATACTGATAGGGTTGATTAAGAAGCACATAGGCCATAAACCCAAAAATTGGCATGAAACACTTAGTCAAGTGTTGTGGGCGTATAGAAATTCCCCAAGAGATGCCACTGTTGCTTCCCCATACAAATTAGTATATGGGCACGAGGTTGTCTTGCCTCTAGAAATCAACCCTGAATCCCTTCGAATTCAGAGGCAACATGAATTGCCTACTCAAGATTATTTGAGCCTAATGTTCGACCAATTAGATGGGCTTGACGAAGAAAGATTAGTTGCATTAGAAAATATAATCAAGCAAAAAGAAAGAGTGGCTCGTTTCTATAATCGAAGAGTTAGTAGTAAAAACTTCCAAGAGGGTGACTTAGTTTGGAAAGTGCAATTACCTTTAGGAAAGAAGTCACCAAGGTTTGGTAAGTGGACCCCTGTTTGGGAGGGACCATTCGAAGTTGAGAAGGTGTTGTCAAATAACGCCTACACTATTCGAGATGTTACTTTTACTTGCGTGATTCGAGCCATAAATGGCAAGCACTTGAAAAAATATAAACCAATCATGCATGAGGTAAAGATTCATCCCGAATAAATAAATAAGTTTTAAGCCAAAAATGGCTATCAGAAACCAAAGAAAGTATCAAAAGGCTTAAAAGAAACAAAATTTAAAATAGCTTCTTGGCCTTAAATTCCTGGTACTCTTCTTTGATCTTAGCCAAGGTAGCCTCCAAAGTGGCATGTTCATTCTTCACTTTCTTCATGTTCCCAAAGCAGCTCAGAAGGGTCGAAGAGTCACTCTTAACAACAAGCTTCAATTCATCCTGTTGCTTCGTACCTTGAATAACAGTTGCAGCAAGAACATCTCTTTCCTTGGTCTTCAAATCCAATTGTTTTTGAAGTTCTTCGATCTCCTTATTTAGAGCATCCAACTGAGTAGTTCCTTGCTCCAAAGTCTTAGAGTATGCTTCGAACTGAGCCTTGTGATCGATAAGCCTGTTTCTCAGTTTTCCTTCTTGATCCAAAAGCTCATCCTGCTGGGTCTCATTGGCATGGATTATGTTTAAAGTAGTAGTTAAAGAATCATACCATGCACAGAAGACTCCAAGGGACTCATCTAACTCAGCAGGGATATCAGCAAGACATTTCTTGATTTCAGTCAACACTCCCCTTATCTCCTTGTCAAGGTCGTCACTTAGAACTTCAATTAAGTCTTGAGAAAAGACTAAGTGTTGGAGTCTACTCACCAACCCTTGGATACATTGATGAGTACTTGATTCTGACGTTTTGGCACTTCGGCTTGCAACAACTGTTGGAAGAGACCCTGAAAGTAATTTGTTGATGATAAAGAAAGGGTCATCTTCGAGCCGTTTGCTCAAACTCTCTAAGTCAACTGAAGGAGAAGTTGGTGGTGTTGGAGCTCGAGTTTCTTGCTGAACTGGGGTTGAGAGGGTAGCAGTTGGTGGAATCTGAGTCTCCTTCGAAGATAATTGCATAAGGGTGTCATCTGGTGGTGTTTGATCATTACCCTCGTGATCACCCCCTGGTGCTGTAAAAGAAGGTGTTGAAGGAAGACCACCCTGAGAGGCTTGAGTGGTTTCGAGTTCAGAGGCATGACCTTGAGGCAAAGTGGCAGTAACTCGATCCTCCTGATAGTTTTGCACATTTGGAGGTTCATCAGTTTGAATGCCTTGAGCCTTGTCAGAATCAACAATGGTAGGATCAACATTTTCAGATTGCATAATGCCCTTTTCAGGAGCAGCCTCATGCTCAGAAGAGGTTACAATGATAACAGTTTCTTTAACATATTGATTCTTGGGACTGGAATCACTAAGGGCCTGCTCAAACTTATCTTTATTTGATTCTTCTTCTTCTTCTTGTTGGCCTTCAGAACGAACAGGGGAATTGACTTCAGGTTCTTCATTCCTAGTGTGATCCCCTGTATCTTGAAACCTTATAATTCTGTTCGAACCAGGATATTGAATGGCAAGAGGAAGATAATTTAAGAAAAAATCTAAACTTGAAGAACTCGAACCTGTGGTGCTCTCCTGATTCGTGAAATCTGAAATCACCTGAGAAGAAAAGAGGTTCGAAGTCAAGAGCAAGCTGGTGAAAACAAACAGGAATAACAAGTCAAAGTGTTATCTTACCACTTTGTTGGCCTTCCAGGAATGTCTAACGCCTGAGGCCACATGTTTGATCCTCTTCTTCTTCAGACTCGAGCCCTGAAAATCAATTATGAGTGACAAGTTCAAAACGAATGTAGAAAGAAAAGCCAAGCAAGTGCAAACCTCAGTGGTTTGAATAGTAGGCTCATTAGCTTCTTCATTAACAGATTTCTCCACAGCAGAAGGATTATCCTCAAGATTAGAAACAGTGACTTGATCACTTGTCTCCTTGGAGCCCGAAGGCTCTTCACTTTGAGCCTCATTCGAAACATTTTGAGACTGGGTGCTTTGAGTCTCTTTTTCCTTTGGAGTAGTTGTGGGAGATTTCCTCTTCCTAGAGGTAGTAGTAGCCTTCGAAGCAAGCGGCTTCGACGTTGTTTTCTTTGTGACCGGAGCCTTCTAAAAATTCGAAGTAACACAAGGATCAAGGATGGTATAAATCAAAAGAAAAACTTGAGTTTGTAAGTGTTATTCTTACTCTACGCTTCTTTGCAGTTTCTTTTGGTTGGGAACCTTCCCCATCCTCAGTAGCGAGAGTTTCTTTCTTCTTTCTTTGTTCTTCTGTTTTGATGGTTTTGATGAATCACCAACATCTTTAGAAGTTGTAAGGACATGAAGAGTTATCAAAAGATTTGAAGGTAAAGAAAATAAAAGAAGAGTAAAGTTGCTTCGAAGTACCTTTTCTTTTTCTACCTTCAGCCTCTTCGTATTCCATAGTGATGATAGTGCGAGAAAAGCAAACTTCTTTCGAACATGCTAGCTCTTTGTAAGAGCTACGCCACCACCGATCGAAAGCAGCGGTGCAGAAGTTCAAAGGAGTGTAATCAGTAGGTACGAAGACAGGCTTATTGGAATCGAACTCCTTTATTCTTTGAATCACCTCATCCATAAAAGTATAAGGGGAAACATCTTGGCCTTTGAAAAACGGGATTGGTATATCCTGACAAAGTCCAAATTGCCTAGCCACTAATGTTGGCTAATAATGCATAAGGCAGGGAATTGTTTGATCATAGTGTGGAAAGATAAGCTGGTTCTGAAGGATCTCGCTCCACCTCTGGTTCTGAATGGTTTGCTCATTGGGAATTAGGCTTATTATGGGTTGGTGAATCCATTTGGGACCATAGTTTCTTTTTGAATAAGGGGCGAGACTTTCATCATATTTGTGCTGGTCGAAGAAATAAAACATGAAACTTTGAATATTCCCAACAACAGCATCCTTCATATATGGGGCATAGATCGTAGTATAATTAAGGCTTTCAACTGTGGGCTCGAAGTCATTGGCCACCTCTTTTGTTATTCTGGCATCCCTAGGAAATGTGGCTCGAAGCCAAAGATCGAGAAGCCAAAAAGGGCCACAGAAGCCACCTATAGGCTGGGAGATTTTGTAGTTATTCCAAGCATCAGACATGCTCATGTAAAGGTGACCAAGAAGGAGTTTAGCTAGGTTGATTTTTCTACCTTCATGGAGGCACACAGCCAAGGGATAAAGTCCTTGAGGGACTTGAAGGGAACGCACACAAAAAACAAAATGTGACAACCATAACCAAAGAAAGGCAATGTGTTCTTTCTCAGAAACATCAGTAGATGTTTGGTCATGGTTATTCCCTATGAAAGCTAGGAAATTCATTTTACTGGTGTTGACAATGTAATCAGTGTTAGAAGGTTTGGTGGTGGGAAGATAAGTTTCCCCACAGGGGTCATGACCAGTAATCACACTAACATCTAGCAAAGTTGGGGTGATCATCCCACAGGGAAGGAAGAAAGTGCATGTACCTTGATCCCAGAAGTTCATAGCAGCAAGGATGAGGTCATTGTTGTAATGGACATGCTCCCTTGATAGCTGAATCAAATCATAGATGCTCATTCGCTTCCAAAATTTCTCTTTTTTGGATTCCACCTTGTTAAGCCAATTGAGGCAAGTCTTCTTTTGCGTCATGGGGGTGACCCTGAAGATGTTCTTCTCAGTCAGGTGGAAATCAGCCCGAACTGGATTATCAAATGCGAGGAGCTTCACAGAGGGGTACAGTGCTTGAAAATCTTTAAATTGAGCAGTTCTAGGAGGGAACTCATAAGGGCCAAGGAAACCCATACGTAACCCATCAATGTTGGCAGGAATGATGACACCAATAGCCCATACTTGAAGATTCTCATCCGTAGCTTCAGGTTCAGGGACGAAAACATTGTCATCTCTGACAATGGTCTTTCCATTTTTAGCTGCCAAGGGGGTAGGGCAAACAACATGGTATTTATCACTCTTAAATACCAAATTAGAAGACTCCATTGAAAAAGGTAGGAGAAAGTGGAAAGAAAATGGAGAGTAGGGCAAGAAATATGAAGTATTTGCTCAGTGTGACAGAGCTGGAAGCTGAGAGACGTGAAGAGAAAGGTAAGGAGCTGAGGAAGAAGGTGAATGGTTTCTTAAACCCCTGTTACAAAGTAAAGGAGGGAAAACCAAAGGTCATTGGCGGTTACAAGGCCCAACTGACTATGAATGGAAGCCCAAAAGTTCTTGAATCATGAGATCATGGGAGAGAAGAAGAGAAAACATTAAAAGACCCTAAGGAAGCAAATGGTTGCCACGTGTAAAAAAGGCACAGCTTCTAAAAAAACGGCTCGAAGCTATGCATTTTTGGAGGGCATTTGTTATACGTTAAATTTAAAATGATGAAGTTCGAAAAGGAAAACAGCAAAAAGCCAAAGAAAGGATAACTTTATTGATTTAAATCTTAAGTACAATAAGTCTATTCCTAAGTGGAGTTTCATTATTCGAACTTCATGTCTATTCCCTAATCTATTTTGGCAGGTATTTGCTTCGAACTGAGGGGAATAGTCCATTTCGAGCCCAGTGTTGGTGTCATGTCTTCGGAAGAGGGAGCCCAAAGGGATCGAACGCTGAAAAGGAAAGGATCTAAGCATTGGATCTTCCAAATAATCCAAGTGCTTCGATCCTTCATCTTTATCAGTCTCCTCTTTTCTCTTTTTCTTCCTCTGCACCTTCCTCTTGTTCTTCTTCTTCTACTCCTCAGGATTAGAAGACTGGGTGCAGAGCAAGCATGTGATTTCCTACCTAACACCTCAGAACAGAACCAGGGAGGTGGGAGTAATACCAGACCTTGCATGGAGCTAAGGCCTAATAATTTGGTTGTACTGTTCGACCTGAAGTTTTCGTCCTCATTGAAGTGACCACTAATTTTGGACACTCTGACGACCTGAAATCCAAAGGGAATGGAGGCATCAGGTCGTACAGAGCAGTCAATATAAGGGGCCTCTCCATGGAACAAAGGTAGACGATGGTACAAACAACATGATACCATCCTTTATAAAGAGGAAGCACATTGAAGGCATTGAGAGTGCCATCCTTGTAAGCCAATGAGAAGCAGTCCTATATGCATTGACCAAGATGGACGGTAGTCAAACAAATCAAAGTGGTCAGCAGATAAGGTACTTTGGAAAAGGGATCAAGCTAGAAAGAAATCTTGAATATCAAGGAAGTCTTATACCCATTGCCAAAATGGTTCGAAGAAAACCTTCGCTCGAAGAGGCTGATAGCCTAAAGAGTTCGAAGCCAACCTTAGCTCGAAGTGAACAATAGCCTAAAGAATTTGAAGCCTCTCTTGGATCAAAAAGGGGGATTGTTCTGCAAGCCAGATTCGAAGGATCGATTATTCCTCATTAACTTTAATTATCAATTGCTCGCGGCCACGTCACCTTCAACAGTTACCAATGGAGTCCACCAACGTTCATGCAGAGAACGTGGGCTTATGGCAGTTCTAAAAGCAGTTAGGAGAAGCCGTAGCGATCAAGGCAAAACCAGCAAGCTTAGAGGAAGTAGGGACCTTGCAGACCGACCCCCTTATTTCTTTTACCTGTTATTTTTCATGTTTTCTTGTTGTTCTTGTATGCTTTACGTTTTTTATAAACTAGGAATCCATGGCACTGTAACTGATTCCTTCAGTTGCTTGTGTTTGTAAGTTACCTTTTCCTTTTAATGCAAGTTAAGGCCCTGTCAGGGGCCATTGTTGCACCATCAGTGCTCTGTTTCATGGTAACGTTGCACTTTGTATGTTCGAACCGTTTCTAAGGTTTCACACTAAGGTAGAACCCACACAAAATAACAAAGGATTCGTATCTCGTCCTAGACTGATCAGAGATACATTTGTTTGTGTAAATTTCTAGGACAAACAATACTATAATATATTTAATTTAATTAATATAAATATGTAAACTTTAGAAAATGATAATGGTTAGTGATTTTTTTTTCATATTAAAATTTATACTTGTTTATATAGAAAGAATTAAAAAAATTAAAACATAGAAAATTTATTTGAAACAACAAATTTCAAACATTAATAATTATAAATGTAAAATATATCATATCATATCATTTATATTTTTTAAAATATCCCTTTATATGTAACATCCTAAAATTTCTAGAATAGATAAAATGAAATAAAAAGAAGAAATAATATTATTATTATTATCCTTAATTATTATTAGTCAGAAATCATATTAATTAATTAAAAAGGGGGATGGGTGGGTTGGAGTAGGCCCAACCCAATTAGATGTTTAAATAAGAGAAGGGTTATCTATTTCACCCTATCAGTTTTCAAACGTTAGATAACCAAACCCTAGGGAGGAGAGAAGCGACTACACAAGGAGAAGGTGCCGCATGGTATATCATCAAGGGAGTTCTGCCATTCGCTTTCGATCGTCATCTCTAAGGTACGGGGGGAAGGGGTGTTGCTATATGTGTATGCTGGAGTACTTGGGTAGTGAGGGCAACCATAAGTCCCTCTAGGATTCTTAAATTTTAAATTATGAATGATGAATTTTCTATAATATGGTGAAATTCGTGATTGATGTGATGATTACTGTCATGTTCTTGTTGGAATTGAGAATAGGAAGTGAGATTGTCGAAAGGGGTCAAATTAGGATTTGGGAGAGAGATTTCATAAATTGATTCGATTGTTGATTTAACTGTAATCTATTGATATAATTGATGAATTGATTGATTTTAATCGGTAAAAACGAGTCTAATTGAGTTAGGGACTTAAATATTTGAGTAGGGATTGAAGAAGAGGGTTAAAAAGGGGTAAAAACACGGGTGCAGTCGCGCTCGGGTTGCTGGTAATCGATTACACCAGTCTGTAATCGATTACCAGGTGTTCTGGGCAGAAAACTCGAAGTTGAGCCTCTGGTAATCGATTACAAGGATGTTGTAATCGATTACCAGGTTACCAGTCCTCTAGTAATCGATTACAGATCGATTATAGACACCCTGTAATCGATTACCAGGTCTAAGAATTAGGTATCTGCTTCTGGTAATCGATTACAGTCTTCAGGTAATCGATTACCAGGTCCAAACTTGATATTTGAGTGTTATTTTGATGTATTATGGTGAACCTTTACTTATATGACGGATGTTTACCTAATATATGAATTGTTTTATGGAATTTATCAGATTAAACTGGATGTATTAACTGTTGCATGAAGTATCGTGGTGTGAGTATTTTATATTGATGTTTTATGTGTAAATTATCCATGATATGATGTGGAATGAATTGAGTAGACGATGTTGTATGAGAAATGTATAAATGATGAGTGATGCATTGAACATGAGCATATGAGGTGTGAACGTATGAGATGACGTTGATGCATTGAGCATGAGCATATGAGGTGTGATTCATGAGATGCACTGACCCATCGAGGGGGTGTGGTGACCATGATGGGGGACATTCTATGCACGGACCCATCGAGGGGGTGCAACCTAATGTGTGGTGTTAACGGTAGGGCCACCATTGAAGGGGCAGATGTCTTTGCACGGGCCCATCGAGGGGGTGCAATCTACTGTGTGGTGTTAACGGTAGGGCCATCCTTGGTAACAACTAAGGGGATTGATAAGGGGCGCCCATTGTGCGGAGCTCCAAATCATGACTCTTGGGATAGATGTTGTACATGTGCATGGTGTGAATTTATATTTGTATGAACCTGGTGTGTGAAATGAGACCATGATGGGAGACATCCGATGCATGACTCCAAGAGGGAGTGTTATACAATGCGACTCACCTAGCCCATAAGAGGTGGGTAACAGTGGGAGGGAGCGGGTGTCTTTGCACGAACCCATAGAGGGGGTGCAACCTATCGTGTGGTGTTGACGGTAGGGTCATCATTGGTAATGATGATTGATTGAGAAGTGTGAATGTACATTATGCAAATGTGAGATTATATGTATATGAACCCGATATGTGAAATTATTAGTATGTGAATTAAATGATATGTGTGGTGATGGGTGGGAATGAGTGTATCCTTCTGTATTGCATGTATATGTATGTATTCTTTTCCTCACTGTACTCTTCTGGTGTTTTTATAGGTGATGAAGATGGCGCTCAATGTGCCGAATTTTAAAGGGACAGGGTCTCGCTCTGATACTTGTGATATCGGGGCTTAGTGTTTAGGAGCTTGTTCTTTCATTTTGATATGCAGAGATTTAGGAAGATTGTTTTCAAGGGTCTTACATGACCAAGACGTATTTTTATGATAAAGTAGTTTTCGAAAACATTGATTTTACTTTAATGGAAATTTAGTTGGATTTGGATTCAGTAATGGTTTAAATAAGGAATTTGAACCTTTTTACCTCAATGTTGACTATAATTTTCCTTATAATTTAAAATGATGATCGTATTATCATTTGGGGGTAGAAGGGTGTCACATTTAGTGGTAACAGAGCAGGTCGATTCATCGGCCTTGAGTTGTGTGTTTGCTACTGTGAGTTTAAATTAGAGGAGTTTGTGAATCTAATTTGATCCGTCATAGGAGTCCTCTAGTTTTCATTGTCCTGCAAGATTGGTATATCTTGATTATCTTGCTTCAAATGATTGGGACTGGCCACCCTAATGATTTGAACCTGATAAGAGAAGATGTAACAACTTGCAGAAGAAGTGTTATGTCAAATACTGGTGCCAGAATAAAAAAAAATATTTATGAAAATGTTTTAAGAAAGAAAATTTTAAATTAGATTTCTTGATGTGAAAAGAGTTTTGTATAATATATATTGCGTCCATGCATGCACCGCACTGCAACATATTGAGATGTGTATTAGATGATATGTGTGACATGAATGCATGATATGATTATTGAATTATATGATTGTGATGATTTTCATCATGTTATGTGATGTGGATGATGATAAAATGTTATTGTGGAAATTTTGAGATTTGGATTGATTTAGATTTAAGTGAGATGTGGGAGAGTTTGCAGCAGGCTTTGGGAACCCAACTTAGACTTAGTTCAGCTTATCATCCGCAAACCGATGGTCAAACCGAGAGAATCATACAAAATTTAGAGAATTTACTTAGAGCTTGTGTGTTGGAGCAAGGGGGTAGTTGGGATAGTTTCCTACCTTTAATAGAGTTTACATACAATAGTTTTCATTCTAGCGTAGGCATGACACCTTATGAGGCGTTGTATGGTAGAAGGTGTAGGACACATTTGTGTTGGTATGAGCCGGGAGGGAACCTTGTTTTAGGACCGGATGTAGTACAACAGACCACCGATAAGGTTAAGTTAATTCAGGAGAAGATGAAGGAGTCATTTCCAGAGTTGTTCATCTTAGGAAAATTCGAGGACGAATTTTCTTTTAGGAGGGGAGAATTTTAACATCCTAAAATTTCAAGAATAGATAAAATGAAATAAAAAGAAGAAATAATATTATTATTATTATTATCCTTAATTATTATTAGTCAGAAATCATATTAATTAATTAAAAAGGGGGATGGGTGGGTTGGAGTAGGCCCAGCCCAATTAGATGTTTAAATAAAAGAAGGGTTATCTATTTCACCCTATCAATTTTCAAATGTCAGATAACCAAACCCTAGGGAGGAGAGAATCGACTCCACAAGGAGAAGGTGCCTCATGGTAGATCATCAAGGGAGTTCTACCATTCGCTTTCGATCGTCATCTCTAAGGTACGGGGGGGAAGGGGTGATGTTATATGTGTATGCTAGAGTGCTTGGGTAGTGAGGGCAACCATAAGTCCCTCTAGGATTCTTAAATTTTAAATTATGAATTATGAATTGTCTATAATATGATGAAATTAGTGATTGATGTGATGATCACTGTCATGCTCTTGTTGGAATTGAGAATAGGAAGCGAGATTGTCGAAATGGATCAAATTAGGATTTGGGAGAGAGATTTCATAAATTGATTCGATTGTTGATTTAACTGTAATCTATTGATATAATTGATGAATTGATTGATTTTAATCGGTAAAAACGAGTCTAATTGAGTTAGGGACTTAAAGATTTGAGTAGGGATTGAAGAAGATGGTTAAAAATGGGTATAAACGCAGGTGCAGTCGCGCTCGGGTTGCTGGTAATCGATTACACCAGTCTGTAATCGATTACCAGGTGTTCTGGGCAGAAAACTAGAAGTTGAGCCTCTGATAATCGATTACAAGGATGCTGTAATCGATTACCAGGTTACCAGTCCTCTGGTAATCGATTACAGACACCCTGTAATCGATTACCAGGTCGAAGAATTAGGTATCTGCTTCTGGTAATCGATTACATTCTTCAGGTAATCGATTACCAGGTCCAAACTTGTTTTGATGTATTGTGGTGAACCTTTACTTATATGATGGATGTTTACCTAATATATGAATTATTTTGTGGAATTTATGAGATTAAACTGGATGTATTAACTGTGGCATGAAGTATCGTGGTGTGAGTATTTTATATTGATGTTTTATGTGTAAATTATCCATGATGTGATGTGGAATGAATTGAGTAGACGATGTTGTATGAGAAATGTATAAATGATGAGTGATGCATTGAACATGAGCATATGAGGTGTGAACATATGAGATGACGTTGATGCATTGAGCATGAGCATATGAGGCGTGATTCATGAGATGCACTGACCCATCGAGGGGGCGTGGTGACCATGATGGGGGACATTCTATGCACGGACCCATCGAGGGGGTGCAACCTAATGTGTGGTGTTAACGGTAGGGCCACCATTGAAGGGGCAGATGTCTTTGCACGGGCCCATCGACGGGGTGCAACCTACTGTGTAGTGTTAACGGTAAGGCCATCCTTGGTAACAACTAAGGGGATTGATAAGGGGCGTCCATTGTGCGGAGCTCCAAATCATGACTCTTGGGATAGATGTTGTACATGTGCATGGTGTGAATTTATATTTGTATGAACCTGGTGTGTGAAATGAGACCATGATGGGAGACATCTGATGCATGACTCCAAGAGGGAGTGTTTTACAATGCGACTCACCTAGCCCATAAGAGATGTGTAACGGTGGGAGGGAGCGGGTGTCTTTGCACGACCCATAGAGGGGGTGCAACCTATCATGTGGTGTTGACGGTAGGGTCATCATCGGTAATGATGATTGATTGAGAAGTGTGAATGTACATTATGCAAATGTGAGATTATATGTATATGAACCCGATATGTGAAATGATTAGTATGTGAATTAAATGATGATATGTATGGTGATGGGTGGGAATGAGGGTAGCCTTCTGTATTGCATGTATATGTATGTATTCTTTTCCTCACTGTACTCTTCTGGTGTTTTTATAGGTGATGAAGATGGCACTCAATGTGCCGAATTTTAAAGGGACAGGGTCTCGCTCTGATACTTGTGACATCAGGGCTTAGTGTTTAGGAGCTTGTTCTTTCATTTTGATATGCAGATATTTAGGAAGATTGTTTTCAATGGTCTTACATGACCAAGACGTATTTTTATGATAAAGTAGTTTTCGAAAACATTGATTTTACTTTTATGGAAATTTAGTTGGATTTGGATTCAGTAATGGTTTAAATGAGGAATTTGAACCTTTTTACCTCAACGTTGACTATAATTTTCCTTATAATTTAAAATGATGATCGTATTATCATTTGGGGGTAGAAAGGTGTCACATTATACACTATATTTTTCGTCAAATTATAACGTTTTAAGATATATGTGCTGTTTGGAAGAGCTTATTTGATCTTATCTTATGACATAAGCACTTATATAATTGTTTGGGTAAACTTTTGAAAAGAGCTTATAACATGCTCATAAGCTGTTTTTACCTTATTTCAATAAGCTCCTGAGAATAGCTTATGGAGAATTTAAGTACACTGCACCTTCTTCAATTTTCATCAATTTTTTAAGAGCTTAAATAAGTTGTATTTCCAAACTGGGCCATAATCACATATAAGAATCATAAGCCCTTGTCGAGATTTCACCCTAGATATAGCAACATATAATTGACCATGAGAGAAAACGGTTTTTGGTAAATAAACATCAACGTGTGACAATTTCTAGCTTTGACTTTTATTAATGGTCACAATAAAACAAAGAAAAATGAAAATGGTCTTCGTTGAAACTTTAATTGAGTGAGATAATCAAATAGAATTAAATTCATTCGAAGTATCCCCAAATGTGTTCCCCATTTCTTTTCTTTTTTTTTTTGAAAAAATAAAAATCTAGTTTGTATACATTTAAATGTAAACAAATATATTATACTGCCCCATTCCTTTTTATAAGGCACACTATATTGAATCACAAAGACCAATAAAAGTAATTAAAGCTATTTAATTATTTTATTTAAGTTTTAAAAAATAGTTTAACTTTCTAGTTTTGCCCTTATTTAATATTATTAACTAACTCCACTATCATTTGATAGTTGGAAAGACATTAAAGTTAATAAGGGAAATAAGGAAAATTATAATAAATGTTTTCTTCAAATTGTAAATTGAGTTATAAAAAGAAACATAAAAAATTCTAAAAGGTGTCTTATAAAAAGGAATTGAGAGACTATGTATTTAGGTGATTTCAATTCCTATTGTATTCATTTCAAAATATTTAGTGTTGTCTTGTCATTTGTGTTTACTTAAATTCCTATTATTTATATGTATTTTCGATTGCAACATGTAATGTATTTATGTATTTAATAGTTTAATTTTAAAATATATAAGATTTTTTCATGCCTATTTTTTTTCTTTTTATCTTTTTTTTTTCTATCACATCAATTGTCATTTATTTCACACTCTCTCTTGAAGTGTTTCTTTTTATCTCTTTTTTTTCTACTTTCAATACCCAAAAGTTAACTATCAAAGTTTTAATACTTTTAAAAAAGAATAATATTTTTTTCACATTTTTTGTTTTACACTTCCTTTAACACCTTAATTTTCTTTTCATTTTTCTCTTCATTTCATATCACATTTTTCACATTCTTTCTCTTTATTATTTTTTCTTTTTATTTTTCTCCTCCCTAAATTTTCCATATTTATCTACCTACTAATATATGTATCTTATAGGTCAGGCTAAATTTAGAACTCTTAACTTTACTACTTATAGGAATTAAAAAAAAATAACCTCCCAATGAATAGTAATAAAAAATCTAGCCAATTTTAATAGTATAGATATATGAAATTCTTTCACACATTTTTCTCCATCCCCTTTCCTTTTCTATTACATTAATGATCACTTTTTTCACCTTTTCTATCTTTATTTTTTTCTTCTCATATCTCTTTTTATACACTTCTCACATCCTAAAAATGAGTTGTTAAAGTTTAAGACTTTTAAAGACTAATGATATTTTTAAAATTCTTTATTTTACACTTTCCTTCGCACTTTTTTTCCTTCGTACTTTCCTTCGCACTTTATTTTTCCTTAAATTTCTCTTTTTTCTTTTGTACCACGTTTTCACCTTATTTCACTTAATTTCCTTTCTATTTCTTACTTTCATACATTTCACACACACTAAAATTGATGTGTAAAAGTTTTACACTTTCTTTTATACATCATTTTTTATCTCTCTATCACATCAATTATCACATTTCCGTCGTCTTCATTTTTCATTTTTATTTCTCTTTCCTACACTTACCACGCCAAAAAAAATAAGATATCAACATTGTCAATGAACCAACTGTCCAAAAAGTTTAAGCTATTGGGTGGAGGACACATTGATGGTTTTATATTATATATTTCTAACAAATATATTAATACATTTTTAAAAAAGTTTTAATATTGTTTTCTACACTTACAACACCCTAAAATTGAAATCAAAGTTTTACACTCTATTTCGCACACCATTTTTTTATCTCTCTATTCATTTCCTATCACATAAATGATCATATTTTTCATCTCACCTCTCTTCATTTTATTTGCTTTTCTTTTTATCTATTTCCTTTCTACACTTACCACATCTTAAAAGTAAGATGTCAAAATTGTAATACTCTTAAAAAATAGGGATGATTTTTTTACACTCATTTTATTTTACACTTCTTTTCACACCTAACTTTTCCAATCTTTTCCCCCTTTTTTATCACATTAAAATAGATAAGCTTTGTTCTTAGTCTACATATTTTAGAATCCTTTTGACTTCCTACGAAATTAGATAAACAGGAAAAAAACTGATTATAGAAATTAGAATAAAAAATACATAAATCACATTTCCAGGTTTAAAGCTTTTTTATTAAAAATGGTCCCACATGGACCCTAGGGACTCAACAAAAAGAGTCTGCAGCAGAGGATTTAGGATGACCTACAATCTGATAAAATAAATCACCGACTGAAGAAATGCAGGGCCCAAATAAATTATGCAAAGCCATAGATCTCCAATATTGCCAAAAAACTCATTAAGTGAATGAATAGTGAATAAAAATATCCTAGAATGTAATAGAATAGATAGACACTCATGATCCTTATGACAATGCAAAAACATATAGAATTGCCCTTTCTCCATACAGTGGGACTATATAGTCACCAAATTGCCATACTGAAAAAGTTATGCCTCTGGACATGGATGATCTCATCATTATTCAACGAGAGCTAAATACCTTCACTAGTTACTGATTACCATATATAACCATTATTATTTGAGATATTTTACTCATATAATAAATACACACAATGACGAATTATTTTTTCTTTCTTTATCACATCATCCATTACATTGTATAACTTTTTCTTTTTTTTTTCTCTTTCATTTTTGTATCATTTATGAGTACAAGCTGTTTAGGGTGAAATAGTAATTTAAATGGATTTTATTGAAAATTATGAGATTGATTTGCATAATTGCATTTGTAATATTATTATAAATTTAATAAAAATTTTCTTTTTTAATTTTTTAATGGCACTTAATAATATTTCTCTGAACAAATAATTACATTAGGAAAAGACAACAATGTGAACAAAGTTGATTTTTTCACATGATTGTGTTCATTTCCTCATTCATGCATAAAACGATCTTCTTATTGTCTTTTCTCTTGTTCATCGTTCAAACACCTATCATGCCGCGTCGGGAAATGTCACTTCATCAACTTCAAATAATTGATGTCTTTTCCCAAACAAAAACATTTTCAGTGTTCATGGGCTTATTATGTCATATTTTCTTTTTTTTGAGCGGATCTTTTCGGTATTAGAGAATGTGCATTCACAACCCAATGACTATAAAATTTTGGGAACCGGCTCTTTTCCAATACTGGAGTCAAAATTTTGTATCTTCTTTTATTTATTAGTATGAAATTCATACAGAGAAAATTTGAACAGTCAAGTTTTATTATTTTAAAAAAAAAATGGAGAAGATCTAGTCCCATACTTTTAGTGGAGTTTTCACCTTTTGCTTGTCCTTAATTAAAGTTGACAAATCAGCCTATTCAATGATACTATAACAAGTTTTACCAGATTGAACTAAAAAACATAATAGTTATTTTGATCATTAAAATAAATGTTTGAGTTATACATTTTTTTTATGTGTTTATAAATAGCACAATTTTTTATTAATTTTATGAATAATCTAATTTTTTTCACAGATTTTGTGAATAACAGACTTTATTTAAAGGGATTAAAAACTCTGGGACTTTTTTAGACTTTTAAAATAAATGAGTATAACTCTACATTTTTACGAATTTTTACAAACCATCCCTTCTGACTCTAACTGTGGCACTTTACCTGCTCTACTTGCCCCACAACATTCCAATCAACCTTTTTCTTTTTATTTTTCGTTTAGTCTATTTTCCTCCTCGGTTTCTCTTCATTCTGTGTTTCCCATTGCTCTCTGACATTTATGCTTTCGATGCAAAAGGAAAATAGAGCAAGGGAGCAAACAATTGCATTGTGCACATGCTACTGATTGTTTATGTCTCCCTTGTTGTTTGACTTTAAAGGCACAAAGCTAGGATACTCTATAATTCTAGCTCTTACTATGCATTATCTCAGGAAAGAATCATGCAACTTGATATATACCTGTGTATTGGGCGGTGCTTAATTACAATTTTTATTTTTTGTAAAATGAATCTTGTTAAATAATCAATAACCCAACTTTGAACCACAAACCCAACTTACAAAATATTTTTATTTTTGCCCTCCAAGTCTCATCATTATCCTTTCATTATGACTTATGAGGGTCCGTTTGGTGCATATGATAGGATATATTAGGATAGGATAGGAGAGTTGGATAGTGACATGATAGGATAAGAGCAAGATAAGCTCTTATTCTATCCTATGTTTGATGTACACCAGGATAAGAAGACATCTATGTTTATTTTATCCTATCCTACGTTTGAGATGGACAGATTATGGTAGGACAGGATATAAAGAATATTAAAATAATAAAATTACCCTTATTACAAATTTAAATTATTTTTTTGCTTTTCAGCAAACACACATAAATAAAAAAAATTATTAAAAAATATTTAAATTTATTTTACAAAAAATAAAATTGTTAAAAATATTAAAATTAATGTCAAAATTACCACAAAAAATCGTTATTATAGAGAGAGGGGAGAGATCAGAGGGGGGAAAGAGAGGGAGGAGAGGGAGGGAGGAGACGGAGAGAGGAGGAGAGAGAGAAAGAGGGGGATAAAGGAAAGAGAGGAGAGAGAGGGGAGCAAGAGAGAGGAGGAGAGAGAGGAGAGTGAGGGGAGAGAAAGAGGAAAAAGAGAGAGAAAGGAGAGAAAAAGAGGGGGAGAGGAGAGAGAAAGAGGGGGGAGAGAGGAAAGAGATAGGGAGGAGAGATGGGAGAGAGAAAGGAGAGAGAGGGAAGAGAGAGAAAGAGGGGGAGAGATGAAAGAGAGAGGAGAGAGAAGGAAGAGATAAGAGAGAAAAAGAGGGGGGAGAGAGGAGAGAGAGAAAGAGGGGGAGAGAGGAGAGAGGGGGAAGGGAGAAGAAAGATAGGAGAGAGAAAGAGAGGATAAATGAGGAAGAAATTTTTTATCTTATCCTATTCTATCACTCCCTCACCTAGCTCCCCTGATAAGAATTACACTAGAAGGAAAGGATAGGATAAGCAATAGGATAAAGTTATCATATCATATTGGTGCAACAAACACATGATAAGTGATAGGATAGGATAAAGTTATCATATCCTGTCTCTTATCATGTGCACCAAACGAGCCCTGAGTGTATTTGTTGGTAAGTCATTTCAAATAGTTGAAAGCTGAAATTAATAAAATTAATTACAAGTTTATCCTTCAACCACCCTCACTTATCATTATTTAATAATTAATGATATCCTTATACTCCCTCCGGACTCAATTATAAGCAAAAAAATGACCCATCTATGGTGGATTAAAATATAAGCAAAAGTTAACTACTTTCACCCTATTAAATGTCATCATCCCAAATTACCCTTTATTTAATTCATATTTTATTTTTTAACCACTTTATTTAATGAATCATGTGTCAATGGGAAGAGAGTATGTCCACTTGAAACAAGTTTCAATAAAATTAAATGTAGGGTAATTTAGGTAATGCAATTATTTTTTAGATGATATCAAGAAAATTAAATGAGTTTAACTAACTTTCTTAATAAGTGTGAATATGGTTATTTTTGCTTATAAATGAGTTCGGAGGGAGTATGTCATTTTATCATTTTCAGCTAGTTTTACCAAACACATTCAATCAAATCAGCTAGCTTTTCAGCTTTGATCAGCTGCTAGCTATAAGCTTTCAGCTAGCTTTTCAACTAGTTTTACCAAACACACTCTATACTCTCTCCGGTTCTATTTATAAGACAATTCAGACAAAAACATACATATTAAGAAAATTAATTAATGGGTTGATTTTCAAGAAATTACTCTATAAAATTACAAATCTACCCCTATTTAAAATTAAACTCCACTATCATGGTAATTGTGTCACTTTAAAACATTTAATGGTCAACAAGGGCAAATATGGGAAAAAAATAATAAATGCTTCTAAATTAGTGTATTTTAACTTATAAATAGGACCATTAATACCGGGATTTTTTCCATCCACAAGACTCGAACCCGAGACCTTGCTTAAGGGAAATCAAGTATGTACCACTTGAACCAACCCCGCTGGTAAAATATGACACGTGTAATTAACAAATTAAATGTTAATGTGTCAAGATGTTATTGATTGTGTAAATTTGCATTTGTAAGAGTTTTTTTTTTAATCATGAAATGAGTAATATCAATTTTTTATTATTTTCCATTGGTCATAACAATATGATTTTCATTAAAAAAAATTGATAAAGCTAATGATAGTGTGAGAGAGCAATTTAATTTGATAAATTTGCATTTGTAAGAGGTTTTTTTAATCATGAAATGAGAAATATCAATTCTTTTATTATTTTACATTGGTCATAACAATATGATTTTCATAAAAAAATTGATAAAGCTAATGATAGTGTAAGAGGGCAATTTAATTTGATAGATGTGAACAAATTTATATTGTTCATCATATTCTCAATTTACTTTCTTTAAGATATCATACAATTGCTTCTCAATGAATTTATTTATACCATCTTTTTAATCAATTTTCTTTTGTTAGTTTTATATTTCATAATTATAAAGTTTAAGAAAATTATTATGAATATTTGTCACTGCTGCACAAAACAATTATGAAATTTAAAATGTCACATATCTTATCATGAGCATCATGTTTGGTGTTTGTTAGTTGAATAGACCAATTAGTGGTTATGTTAAAGCATCAAATAGGATGGAAAAGAGTGTTGAGATATAATAAACATAATGTTAATTTATTATTAGAGAAAATGAAAAGGAAGTAGAAAGAGAGTTTTTTTTTTTTTTGACGAAGTAGAAAGAGGGTTAAATATGAGTGATTGTCATCATAATTGCTATGAGGTCTAAATAATACAAGTAAAAAGAGTAGAATTAGAAATTGAGACTACTTATGTGTCTTAAAATTAAAGATAAAGAGAAGTTGAAATATCAGTTTCACATATTGTGCTTCAACTTTAATTTATTTAATACATAGATTGATTGTAAAGAATTTTTATCTCACATACATGAAGTTAATTAATTATCAAATTAATTTAATTAATATTTAAAATCAGTCACTTGATGATGTAGTAAAAATAGTTGGTAAATTATATTTTATCAAACATAATTATATAAATGAAATATTTAAAGAGACTAGTCATAAGTTCGTGATTAACTAGTATTTTTAATTTACTTGAAATATATGAGGTAACATTTTTATTTTTTTATTACTTCTAAAATAACTAAAAAAATACTAAATATAAAATATAAAATGTTTTAATAAACTTAAACAAAATTATTTAAAACATAAAGATATTGTTTATCAATATGTTTCTTAATTAATATGTTTTAAAATTTAGATGAAAAAATCCAAAGGATAAGAAGAAATTCAAATTTTAATAATGATGATAAACTTTTCAATTTATCATATTAATTGTTTTATATAATTTTAAATAAAATAGGAAAACCATGTATACTATTGGTTAAGAAATTTAAATTTTTACAATGATTAGAAACTTTTCAAATTTTTATAATTTTTAAAATAATAAAAAAAGTCATGTAGATTAATATAAAAGCTCCATTGATTTGAGAGTGACTCACATTTCACAATAAGAACTCATATTTAATAGATAGTAGTAGAAGTAGTAGATTTGTGCAAGAAACATAATCCCTCATAAAAATATCAACTTTCATAACTAGGAAAAAAAACACATCCAACTCATTATTTGAAGCAAATTTATATACATTGTAAAGATTCAATAGACTTCAAATTTTATATCGAGGTATTTTTGTAGTTCTCATGAAGTATAATTTCCTTTTTATGTATCCTGCTATATAAGTGCTAGTGTGGGGGAAAATTACTCTCGTGGTTCCTACCCACTAAATGTGTCCTATGTCATAACTGTAATCATATGCTTTTCTCTGTTCTTTTTCAAAACTTTGTTGCATTGAATGAAGTGAAGAATCCAACGCGTGGAGAAATTAATTCCCTATCTTTATAAAAAGTACATTATCATGGGAATCAAGCCTGCTGATCTAGTGATCTGTTTTTGTCTTGGCATAAGCACTTCAAAATGTTTGTCACTTTTAATTTAACATATAAATATTCTAATATGAAGTAAAAACATTCACCGCATATCAACCTGATGAAGTATCATTTTATTAAAAAAAGAAGTAAAATTGTACAATTATAAGGAAAAAAAAAGGGGGGGGATAGTTCAGATATTTCCAATTAGAGAAGATAAATATGCCTTGAAAAAATAGAAGTTTAATTGACACACATGGTTGGTGTAAAGGAATTTTACAATGAGTGTCCTAGTGACAAGTTATTTATTATTACAACATTAGGTTATCTACATCTCAATATCTTATTTTTACACTATTCACGAATCTTAAATGGGTCCCACCAGTATATATCATCTATTTTTACTTTTTTTTTTAATTTAAGCATCTCTTCTCTCTATACCAGAACCTCTAAAAATTCAACTAAATAGATCCCACAAATAACCTCATATATCTTTATAATAGATATTGGATCTAAAAGAAAAATAAGATCAGGTTTTTATAGAAGCATCTATGCTTATTTTAAGAACCGGATGAAACGAACTCCATCGCTTCTTTCTATAAGCAATGATGCTTACCTAAAATCCCGTGTGAAGAAGCTCGCGATACTGGTGCTTTTATTTCATTAATTAAAATAAAAATAATAAATATTGATGTTATAAAATATTCCATGTATAAAACTGCTTCATACTAATTAAATTGTAAAAATTTTCAACTGATTTGAACCATCCAAACTAAAGTTATATAACATTTGTTAACAGAATCACCCTAGTTAGAGTGTGTTTCATAAGCCTAAGAAACTACCTTCCAATTTATTTGACTAGCTAATAAGCTAGTTTGACCACTAGTTTATTTTAGGAGCTTCTACTTATAAGTTACAAGCAACTCCAACTAATTTCTAGCTTATAAGGGTGTTTGGAAGAACATATTTGAACTTATCTTATTACATGAGCACTTATGCAGATGTTTGGGTAAACATATGAAAAGAACATATGACATGGTCATAAATTATTTTCAGCTTATTTCAATAAGCTCCTCAGAGTACGTAGCTTATGTAGAGTTTAAGTACATTGTTCTTTCTTCAATTTTCATTCACTTTCTTAAAAGCTTGTTATAAGCACTTAATTATGTTGTTTTTCCAAACAGCTCTCATAGCTTATTTATTTTTCTTCAATTTTTATCCATCAGATTTTAATACACTTTCCTATTTGTTTTTAATTTCTTTTTACGCTTTTTTTGTCATTTCACATTTATTAGCTAACTTATCAATTAGTTTTATCATACACTTCTAATTCAATAAACACTTCTAATTCAATAAATTAGTTTATCAACTCGAAACTTATCAGCTAGAAACTAGCTTATCAGCTATAAACTCTAAGTAGTCTCAATAATAATACCAAATATGGAACATCGATTCTTTTTCAACCACCCTCCCTTCCCCTCTATCTTTTTCTGCTGCATAACCAAACTCAGGCTAAAAAACCATCAAGCTTTATCCAAAATAAATAAATGAAAAAATTGATTTGCAAGACTAGTTGGATAGAGTGGCATACAGAAAGCTTATAAAAAGCAATTTGAACAATCATCGCCACTCCAAAGTCCAAATATTCCTCAACTAAATGGAACAACATTTATAAGTATAAAAGGGTCACGGCTCTAGGTGAATATATATAATAATATAGGTGAGATTAGAGGTTGAAGATTGATGCAATACTCCTAAGTATAGAAGCATACAAAGCCCTTATCTGGAAAGGAGTATCCTCTTATTCTGACATTCTTGAGCTTTGAAGCAGCTTTGAGTTGGGAAAATCTGAAACCGTGTCCACCCTTGAGTGCTACTTAGCAGTTCCTCAATTGATATCATGTCCAGTGTCATTATTGACCAGTTTCCAACTTGAGACAGTTGAAAATTAGTACATGTAAAACTGTTGGTCATATACATTTCTAGTTGGGGAAAGACAGAAAATGAAAGGCTCTAAAGAAGCTAGATAGAAACTACATTGCTGATTTGAAAAGAGAGAAGAATGTACACTGCAACTATCTCTATAGACTAATTTACAATCACTGGACCAACAACAGAATAGAAAAGGGATAAGACAAAAATGGAAAGGCAAAGGGCGGAGAAGAGCAGAAAAGAACCTCTATAATAATAAATACATTAGATGGCCTTAAGATTGCTTTCTGACAATCTTGACACTGCTATAGAAGCGCTTGAGATCTTTCATAGCCTTTTCCTCAATTTGAATAGAACGAATGGAGGATGGTGTTTCCACCTCAGGCTTGAACCAACGGTTCACCCCAGTTGCTTCAGATGGTGAGCCTTGACTAGTAGTAATAGTAAATCCAGCTGTTCTAGTCTTTGGACTATTGGATATGCTTTGGTGTTTCTTTCCCTGTTGTTTTCAAAACAACACCCTCAGTTGAACACTATAACACTATGAGAGGTAACAAAATACCAAAATGCAATTACAATATGCATGAGATAAAGAGGCATAAAGAATTATCACCAACTGATTCAAACTATACATTACAATCACATCAACATTGGATATAGAGATGAAAGGAAGCCTCAATTCACAAACCTGTTGCATTTGGATGTCCCTTAACGATGGCCGCGAGGGTTGAGGAGGGGTTCCTGAAGCAGCCCAAGGAGGGGTACTTATTTCTCCATCAGATGCATGGGAACCGCGAGTTGAGGAAACAGGTATTGGGCTAGAAGGGAATAATGAACTCAACTTTATTTTTCCCCCACTGCCAAAATCAGAGAGATCTTCCACTTCAACCTTAACTTTACCCCCAGCTGGCTTGTTTCCCTTTATTTTGCTCTGTTCATCCTGGATTTCACGAAGAGAAGCAGAACCCTTCATAAACTTGGCCCCACCCCATGCAGGAACATCATTTCTTGGCGTTGGTGGAGGCGGGGGAGCCACCTCTTTCGGGGCTTCATCAAGAGCGCCACTCAGAAACATAGAAAGCCCACCCTTCCTACTCTTCTTCTTAGAAACCTTTGCTGACTGACCTTTATCTTTCAGCAAGTCTAAAGCATCTGTCTTCTGTACAACAAAAGCTAAATCTTCTGCACCCTGGTCTGCTGTGGAATGTTCGCACATGGAATCCTCTTCCACCTATTAAAAAAAGTTAAAAACTTTAAGCAATATAATATATGAAAGGAACTATGTAACTAATCTTGTTGATAACAGGAAAAAAAAGATGAGAACTTAAAAGATCTGTTCTTCAAAATATAATAATGTTCATGTTAAGATGTAGTTGTTCCTTCAATTCACAATCTCTTTAAATGGGATTTCCTTGGCATGTATAACTAGTTGAATTGTCTTGGTTAATCAAAAGGATAATGACCTATATAAACATATATTCAACAAACAGGGATATGAACTTGCATAAAAACCAATCCCAAGCCAGGATCTTAATAAGCAACCCATAAAGACTATGGAGCAATCTGAATTGACAGCATCTTCAGACTGTATATCTAACCCAGAGTCACTGAGTCAGAGATGCTTGTCAATGGCAAATACCCTCAAATAAGGGATCAATCTAAAACTATAATTAGTCTATAACTGTATCTAGTACATAATTTCTTGTTGGAAACCTCTTAACACAAGAAAATATATGCAAGAAAAGAAATTGAATGAAAATATAATTTCAACCAATGTTTTCAAATAGTATGAATAACACATTCGAAACCAACCTTCAAATCAGGAGCTGTCATGATGGCAACGTCCAACAAATCTTCAGATTTGGGAATTATTTCAGTTTTAGAATAAACAGATTCAATTTCTCTCTGCTCTATGCCTGATTTGCTGCTCTTCCTCCTTTGTTTTTTTGATGACTTACCTTTCTTACCACCTTTCCCTTCTGGTAGTATAGAAGATGATTCTTTATTCGGTGAAATCTCAACAGGAATGCCTAACTCTGCAAGTGAGCTCTCAAGTTCTGACTTAGATTGAAGCTTTGCAATCTGCTGATCATCAAGATGATGTCCCTTAGACTGCTTAACTTCAAGCATCTCAATCTGCTGCAGCTTCTTCCTTATAGCTCGAATTACTTTGGAGCTCTGGTTATTAGGATCATCCCTGGGCTGTAGAAAGGAATCTAGTCTTTGGACTTCCTCCGATTTCAGTGCAAACATGGGTTTGTCACGAGTCCTTTGAAACTCTAACTCACTATCATCCTCTTCACTGTTAATGATGACAGGGAGTGTAGCAGTTGGAGTAGGGAGCCGACGGTGACTCCATGGCTCAGATGATCTCTGGTCTAACAACTTCTCAAGGTTAGCCAAAATATCTGGCGAGGCACTTGCTACAGCATGTGATGAAACTGTATATATATAATCAAGGTTGCGCATGACAATCTCCTGAAACCAGTAAATAATAACAGCCTCATTATAATCAATCACCTTACTAATTCAGTTAAATATATCAGCAAAGACCAACTAAATTACAGGGATAAATACATAATGGTAATAGTATTATACTATTATGTGATCTGTTTTGCTCAAGGATACTACCTGAATTTAATGATAAATTTATCTCATGAAGAACACTAGTACAAAAACACCCATGCATTGTACAGAATACAAAAAGTGAAAAAGAATCATTTATATAACAGATATTACCCCTCATAAAATTTGAAAATAAAATAATATTTTTGTAAACTACAGATATAAGAGGAAAAAAAAGAAAACAATTAAAGCGACAGTGGAAGTTCAAATCAAGTAAAGTATAACAATTCTTCATATGTTTAATTTTATTTTAGTTTCTGCCCTAAATTCCCTCAATTCATCCATAAAAAATGCAGGTAATCCATTCATATTCAAAATTCAATGTAACTTTTTTCTTTCTCTTAGATCTTGGACTCAGGCCTAACTCAACCCCAAAAGCTAGCTCATAGGGTGAGAATTGCCCAGTGTTTATATACTATAATTTGGCCTTATCTCTAGTCAATGTGGGACTCTCCAACACTTTCATTTATATCTCTCAGTGATTCATATATAAATAAAATGAAAAGTACTTTTCTATTATTTTGATGTCAAATTTCAAAATTAATATAAGAAATTATTCATAAACACTTTCAAAAATGACATTAACTTCAATGGATGAACACAGACTAACCAAATCTTGCCCAATGTAGGACATTTGCATTAAAGAGACAAATGAAGAATTGCAGTAGCCATTTTTTCATGTATTTAGGTGTACTTTCATACCATTTTACACTATATTTAAAGAGACAATAAAGGTTGTACATGGATCTGATTCAAGAATCGATGAGTACAAGCTCCACAAAGGCCCATAACCGTGTTAGTTTCTACCCACCGACTTGCTTTTTGAATTTTGAGAAATGATAAGTTAATAAAAATTTAATTTCATATTGAGCTTTTATAATTAAAAAAAAAAACAAGTTTGAACTTTTATTAAAAATAATCTTGTGGATGGAAAGAAAATTACTTTCTACAAAACAAGATGAAGCAAGTCTTGGTTCTATTGTTGTTTAATTAATAGAAAGCTTGCCAACAGATAATAATTAATTTGTTCAAATTTAAGTTCACATCATTTTTACAATGTTTATTATAGCAGTTTTGTGAAAGCATCTGATAAATTTATGGCAGTGACTTTCTTAAGTCACCAATTTATTGCCAATAATGACATGAATTAGTCAATTTGGGTTCGAACTACTTTATTTAAATGCAAGCTTGTCAAATTGAGATCTTTAAGGTGACACATGTCAGCATTTCTTTCATGGCCTTAACTTTTGTGTGTGTATATCTGTTTTGGATGGAATGTATTTCAAAACTTAAGAAATAATGAAATATTATATAATGAATCTGAACAAGCAAGTATACAGCTATTATATAAATTATATTGCAAATGTTTTGTGCAGTAGTGAAGATCAGTACCTCACAATATTTCTTTAAATCATCTGCTCCAAGAGAATCAGCAATCTCAAGTAGTTGTATGGCATTCCGTGGCTCCACTAGACACTCTGCTGCTACTTTTTCACAAAGGCTTTTTAAGCTGGGTATAGATCTCTGCCTAATAGTATTATTTTGTACAGTAGATATCATATTATTGGAATCCATATCCTCAAATAAGATATCTTCATTTAACTCTTCCATATCATCTCTGTTATTCACCTTGAGCTTCTGAGAATTATCAATCATATTGGGAGGGTAGACAGGATGATAAAGGGAAGCCACAATTAGTAAATGTGTTTCACCAACTGAAACTGAAGAAGCCTTCTTCACACCATGCAACCGAGTAGCAACAAGTGGCTTATCCTTACCTTTCTTCCCATCCCACATGTAAACATCACCTGTATCTGTAACTGCTGCACTCCAGTACTTTCCAGCAGATATGCTCACCATATTTCTTCCACACATAGCATATAACTGCACAAATTAGAAAAAAAAAACGAATGGAGAGAAATGAATTTAATCAACATGTTTGTCTCAGAAAAATCAGAACATAAGTGAAGAAAGAAAATTCAGAGAATAAGAACCTGTTGGCATCTAAGATCAGGATCTGAGGAGATCCAGTAAAATAATGCACCATCATCTGTAAGAGCCATGCTGTGTACCATTCCAGCAGCTATAGAAACCACTTGAAGTCGTTCCTTGCGATGAAACTTTAAGGGAGTGCTTCCACTTTTTTTTAAGTTCCTAGTAATCACTACACGTTTTGGAGTAACAAGTCGATGACCCCAGGTGTATACCTGCAAAACAAGGAAAATTAGAACATAAAGATGAAAACTAAAAAGTATTCTTAATTTCAAAATTAAAAAAACAAGTATCTACTGAGAACTATATATAATTATTTTCTTGATAAAACTAAATCATGATAAAATGTTTCAGCATCATATCCATGTACCTGAAAAAATTGAGTAGTTGAACATAATTTTGGGAAAGAACAATAATAGTGCCCAAAAGCTTAGGTCTAATCCCTCTCTGTAAAATGTTTATATTCAAAACTATGTGATGAAGGAGCAGTAGAAAAGAAAATAAATAAAAGTGAGGTTATCTTTTTAGAGCTACAGTTTCTTACAATTAGAAGAAGCTGAACTTATAACAAAATGACCATAAGCTGCAAATAGCTACCTCTCCATCAGATCCCAATACAATTGTGTGATATTTTGCAGCAGAAACTTTGGTTAAAGTCTTTCCCTTCAAAGATTCAACCACATGTGGGGTGTAATTAGATGCTGAGTTTGAGGTGCCATAACCAAGCTGACCCTCTCTATTGCAACCCCAAGTAAAAACTTCACCTATATCAGAAACTACAGCGGTGTGCTTGTTTGCTGCAGCAACAGCAACAATTTTTGACCTCAAAGAAGATACCCTACGAGGTGTAGGTTGTGTATCAACAGAAGTGTACCCAAGCTGTCCTTCTGCACAACAATGAAAGAAGAAAATACTGATGCCAATTCTGTGTCATTCTCATATTTCATAATGCAGAACAAAGCATAAATAAAGACAACCTAGTTCTTTCCCAATTAATCAACAATAATTGGTGTGGAAAATCATAACTATACTTAACAAAGGGCAGGGCAGGGATGAGGGGAAAAGATTATTCAATTGCATCTGGTGAAGTAGTTTACAGTCACAAGACGCAAAACTTATATAAACATAAATATCATCAAGTTTTACCTCTATTGGATCCCCAAGTGAACACGTCCCCACCCTGAGTAGCAATAACGGTATGATGCTTAGCTGCAGCAATTGCCATCACTCTGCGGGAACCCAGACCAGAAGTCACCTGGCGGGGAGTGATGACAGCAGCTTGACCACTGCAATGAGTATAACAATATAAATTCTGATTGAAAATTGTCCAAAAGCATAAACACATTACAATGATTAACACCCCACCTCCTTCACTCCTCATCCAAAAAAACAATTTTAAGTTTGTAACTATTGCTAAAACACTAGCAAGCAGGCCAACTGAAATAAGTTCCCATTTGCTCTTGCTGTGAAATTTCTGATGTGGCAAGTTAATAAGAATCACTATTTAAAAATAAAAAAAGCTGGTTCTTGCTCCTAATTTGTGCTTTTAACAAAGCTACAAATACCTGCTTCGCTTCTCTTAATCATGTATAACAATAGACTCTGCTAGTTTGCTGCCACATAATATCAATAATGGTTTCCAGCAAAACAACACCAAAATGTATTTCATCATAATGAATAAGAAGTTTGAGAGCAATTGCTTATTACTGGAAGCCAACTAAAAAAAACATGCAAATACATGTCCTAAATCAGAACCTATCAATATGCAATTATCAGCTTCATGGAAACAGAGAATGTTGATGACCAAATTTTAAACCATGCTTTTGAGAAAAAAAAAAGG
The DNA here is from genome assembly GCA_026901365.1 of Sesbania bispinosa. Classification (NCBI taxonomy): domain Eukaryota; kingdom Viridiplantae; phylum Streptophyta; class Magnoliopsida; order Fabales; family Fabaceae; genus Sesbania; species Sesbania bispinosa. Next base: position 131,705 of record QLOH01000215.1, read on the forward strand.
AGCATTTAGTAAGACAGTCAACGTGGTAACACTAAACTGACAAAAGCATCTTCATCTGCCTTTATACAGAAACAGATGATATACCTGTGTATGTCAAAATCAGGATGCCCTAGTCGGCCACCCCGTCCAAATCCCCAAGTATACACTTCTCCGCGAGCAGTAAGTGCCACACTATGGAACTTCGCTGCAGAAATTAGCTCTATGAATGAACCACTAAGTGAATCAACTTTTCCAGGTAACTTTTGAATGTGCGCATTTCCAGTTCCAAGCTGATAATTTGCACCGCTGCCCCAACTGTAAACCTCAGTAGCCACTAAAGATGCACCAAAAGTCAGGTTATCATCCCATATGACCACTTTCTATTGGCAACAATAATCCAAATCGTAATAAAGTAGACAGAGAATGGCAATTTATACCTGAACTGTGTTCATTTCCAAAAGCCTGAAAAACAGAGCCAGATAAGAGATCTACAGGTATTCGAGATTTAGAGTCCTCCAATGTAATAGAGGCACCATGCTGGAGAAGGATGCTTGCCACAGCAAGATGACCAAAATGCAGAGCCCTGTGAAGGCTACTCCATCCTGATTCTCCATCCTGAAAATAAAGCAAGTTTCAGCATTAATTGATTCAAAGGAATAAAACAGTAGTCAATTTCTCCTAGATTATGGCTTATCTTCAGTACAAAAACACAATGAATTATGAAATGATGAAAGGTTTCTGGGCTAAACTTCTGGACATAGGTCAAACAATCAGAAACTACTGTAGAAAGATATCCCACCTTTTTCAAAGCCACCAGGCTAGCAGGTGTCTTTGATTTAATGATACATTTCACAATGTTGAACCACAAATGAAATGCATATAATCTATAATATAGCAAAAGATTAATTCACAGACCTGTTTAATTAAGGAACATCAACAATTCATTTCAATCCTAAGCAGCCACTCAAATAGGGATTAAAGATAGGGGAGATTCAACTCAGATGGTTTAGCTTTGTAGTACAACATAAATATTTGAATGACAATGCAAAACAATGAGACTATATAGTACACTTGTTAGATGATTAAACAATACCCAAAAATATTAAGCCAAATGAAGAAGGAAGATATGACCACCAGAGATGTAGAAAAAAACATCACTCTACATCTGGATCAATGATCAGAAAATAATTAATGTGGAGGATCCACTTAAATAATTTTTGGATTTCAAGAGGCTCCTCAAAAATTGAGATTAGAGGTCTGTTAAACATTGTTTTATTAACTCTTTACCATACCAAGGTTTTGAACGCAAGTGGCAATATGGAAGATCGTCACAAATTTAGGTTAGAAAACAAGTGATTATGCGAATGTTACCGATTGGCATCTAATATCATTGATACCACTAATTCACCCTAAAATGATAAGCAGTTTACATAACAAAGAAATCTTGTAAGGACATTTGATTTCCTGACAAGTTAGGGATGATAGTTTCATGACAACAATGGTTTTTTGTAATTGTCATCACTACATTTTACAGCTCATAAAATTACAGGGATATTCATCGATGCAATATGAGTTAGATGTTAGAATGTTAACTTGTGAACTGTCTTCCTATCCTAGGCAGTTTAAAAATTCATATAAATTTATGCACAGAAATTTTAAACATTATCTGAAATCAGCTAATATTAGATTGTGGCAAAGTAGCAAAACAATCATCCATCAACCACCCACTGTATAATGTACACTAAGTGATTAGTATAATATGTGAAATTATCATTACAAATTATAACAAACACAATCAAATCTTGAGAATAGAATATGAAGAAACAATTACAGAACCAATGCTACTTAAAGAAAAGAACAAGAATATATCTGCAAAACTAGAAAATTCAGAAAAGAAAAATTGTCATACCCGGGCATCAGGATCTGCACCAGCTGCAAGAAGCCTTCTTACAATGGGAATGTGGTTTCTCCAAGTTGCAATATGAAGAGGAGTCAGTCCATAGGTGTTCCTCAAATTGATATTTCCCCCACTTTTTTTCAATAATGCCAAGGCTGACTCTACATCGTTCAGAGATCCTTCTCGCACAACAAGCCACAGATCTTTCTGGGATCCAGCACATAAAATTTTGCGAACTGTCGTCTGCAAATTCTGCTTTTGTGCTTGTGGAGAAACAGCCAATTCCATTATTACAAAATGTGCACTCCAAGTATGTTAGTAATCCTTCACAATATTATATCTCAATTCTGAAAGATGACTCTGGCTCAGCAGTTATATTCCATCAAACCACTACCTGATAGTGCCAAGAGCCAGATTCTCAAAAAACTACTTAACTCTCCAAACTGCACTTGAAAACCTAACAAAAAACTCTGGCCATTGAGTCCATCAGTTGATTCTCACTAATCCATGGTAATTGATATAGAAATCAAAATATCACCTACAGATATCCAGTTACAAGTGGAATTGGCCCTCTGCTAATCTACCACCGACATCACCATAGCCACCATCATTACCATAATATCATGTATACTGACAAGTTGCAGCAACCACTGACAAATCCCAAATGGTTCATGTGCCACAGAGGAAGCTGATATTAACAGCAACACTGAAGATGCAATTCATCTATTGGTAAGAGACTAACCTTGTGGGAAAATAATATTTTTTACCTAAAAAAATGCATAAAAACATACAGAGGGAACTAAACTCTCTTACACATATAGTCTCAGTCTCTAGGGGCATAACCAACAACAACAAATAAAATAAGTCTTAAATTAGGTCACTAAATTGATCTTGTGAAGGAAAAAGTCGTACAGAGCAAAATGTACTATAAACATAACTTTACAATCACAACAAGATCAAAACTGATGATTATGTACTCCTCTAGTCAGAATTGTATATTGAAACAATTGAGTCCTCTAATTCTTCCCTACAAGATCCATAGGCTCAGAAGTTCACAAGACTAACAATCATCATACAGATGATTAGAATTGAAAAAAAAAAAATGAGGCATTGATGAGAGGGAGAGCCCTTGGGAAGGTGGTACAAATTTTGAGAGGAAATCAACGAAGAATGAAGAATCAAATGCCATAAATGTTTATCTACGAGGACTTTCTTATTTGATCTATACAGTCAAAAGCTAATGCATTACCTCCATATAAATACTGATTTTTAACTCAATAATTAGAAGAACAATTAAATCAGGAAATGAGAACAACCTCAAAAGAAACACAAAAGTTCCAAAGAACAAGAAAAGAGAAAAAAAAAAAAAAATCCCCGTTCCACCCGATCAGGTAATAAAAGAGTAAACTTGGCACAAAGTGAGAAGTCCCTCCAATAGTTCGAATCCATTAAAAATCATAACAAGATCAAGACAAATAGTTCAAATCCATTAAAAATCACCACAACACCCACTGTCCAAAAACAAAATCTTCAACGAGAAACAAGAGCTTAGAAACGAAAAACAGCAATGCAACACTAACCCGCATAAAACATTTCGCTGGATCAACCCCACCATAGCCAGATAACTTTTTCAACAAAAAAAAAAAAGGCGAATTGAAGAGACCCATGTGGCCAGAAATCGCATTAAATTGAAAACAAAATCAACAGTAAAGAAATAATGAGAAAGGAATTCATGAAGCTCACCTCATATCCTGTTGAGAAACAAACCCAAAACTCTGCAAAGAATATGAAGCATGTCTTTAGAGTTAAGCTTAGAAGAGTTATAGATGGTGATTTTTTTGTCTCCAAAGAGTATCGAAACCCAGAATATACCCTTACACACACACACCAAAGCCACGAGCCCATAAAAATGGCAAAATAAAAAATAAATCTTTTATTATTAAATAAATCAATTTTTCTTACAAAATTTTAGAAAATTTCTCTGTAGAGAGAAAACAGGTAGGATGAGAAGGAAACAGTCACGGTCACGAAAGGGGTAATTTCGGAATTTCGAAGAATTTTTGTTTGGACCAAAACGCCCCTCACTCCGCTACCGCGAGACGTTGGTTCCAACGACGAGGTCTCAGTTTCAGTTGTCGCGTCGCTTCGACCAAACTCTTATTTCTCCGCAAAACAAGTGTGCTACCGGATGACACGTGGCCGTTCCATAAGCTGACGCGTGTTCATAAGATCTGAGGAGTAGGACCCAGGAAAGAAATACATTTTTTATTTAAATTAAAAATTAAACGAGATAAATAATGGTTTATTTTTTATAAAATTATACTCTTAAAAATTTACGGACCTTCAATTTTGTTTTTTTAAATATACACCTCTAACTTTATTTTTTTATTAATTTTTCATTATCGTTATAATTGATCAGTTTATTAATTGAATTAATTTACCGAACAATGAATAAATTTGTAAATTTTTATCTTTATCAAATTTTAAAATAAGCTTACATGTTAATTCATGGGCATTTTTTATTTTATTATAAAAAAATTTAAAAATTTTTATCATCATACAAATTTGTATGAATGATTAAAATAGCTGGTAGTTAATGGTAAGAATAAAAATTCAGGATTAACTTCTTGTTAAGATAAAGAGTTATTATAATTTTAATTAAGACTAATTTAAATATAATTTTCTCTGGGGAATTTAATTTAAATAAAGTTAAAGTACTTTAAAAAAATATTTTTTAACATGATTTCACACATTTTTTAAAAGAAAATTATATATTTTTTTTTGGTCAAATGAAAGAAAATTATACGTTAACAGAGGGAAAAAAAACATATGTATGTATGCATAGTTTAGAATATGGAACGCAAATAATTTTCTTGTTTGTGAAAGTCCAATTTTCTGATTGGCAGCTTAGAACTATTCAAACCTCCGAAGGGTTGAAATTTTTGCAACCAATCAAAGGGCCAATAATTTATTAATTTTGTCAGAATTAATGTTAAAACTTGATAAAAAAAGTCAAAAACCTCATTTTTTTAGTAGGTTTTTAATGAGCTTGTCTTATATTGAAAGCAAGAGTAACATGCGTTTAATCATTTTGTAGATTGAAGGGGTTACTGTTTGAGTGTACTTGATAAATCACTTATAAATTAGAAGGAAGTTAAAAATTAGTTAAAAGCTGAAAAATTGGTTAATTTAATTAAAAGTGTTTGATAAAATTAGTTAAAAATAATAAAATAATATATAAAAATAGTATTAATTATTAAATAATAATGAGTGATGGTTGTTGAGTAATAAATTTATAATGAATTTTTTGCTAGTAGTTGAAAAATAGGGTTTTTTTAAAAAAAAATTATCTCAAATATGTTTTCAAGAAAAACTAGTAATTATCTAAGAAAATTATCTTACTAAATATTAATGAATGATTTTAACTCCTAATTTTAGTTTTAATATTATTGAAATATTTTACCAAACACATCTATGTCTCTGTTATGAATAAATCCAGAATTAAATGAGAAAAAATCTAAAGAAAAATATTGAAATAGCGAGTTCTATCCTAACTGCAACGAATGTTAGGTGTTTGGCCTGAAAATGACAATCCAGCCCTCGGCGACTTGTAATTCTCCTTAACTTTTGACTAATTTTAGTTAGTTAGTATTTGAAGGAAAAGGAAAAAGAAATTATGAGAGAACAAATTGAATTCAATGTTTGATCTTTTCATCCAATGGAAAGACATGCATGGTCTACAAAATTCGTAAGATAAAATGTTATTATAATATTATTAGTTTCTTTGGACCATGTTTTACATATTATCATCAGGGATTGGTCACTTATTCGGCTTGGTCATGTATTTGATAAGATAAGATGGTTGGATTATGTTTTTTTTTTCAGATTATCTTCCCACCCGGTAGGTAAGAGATTAATCTCTCGGATACTGTCAAGCGTAAAACGAGAATCCCTCCCAACAATATTTTTTCCATACACATGAATTCAATGAACGAACCCAGGACCACATGCTTAAGGGACTGGATTATGTTCTACGTAAAGGCTCTAATTAATTCTTCTTATTATTTCTCATAATAATAAAATATTATTACTTAATACGCTGCATATATATATATATATATATATATATATATATATATAAAAGATTTATATTGTTTTTGTATTACTTAGTGCCTGATTGCTATTGAGAGAGATATAATTGATTTTTGAAAAAGTAGAAAAATTAAATCACAGCCACTTAATATTGTTATGGAATTTGTGTAGATTCGATTTTTGCTTTTTCTAATTATAAAACAAACGTACTCTTAATTGTTTTAGAATGTGAAATTTTCAATTTAACAATGGAATCGCATAATATTACTTTTAAATTTTAGACAATTTAGAATTACTAAATATTAAATATGTATTATTTATATGCTATTGTATTAAATTAGAATTATAATACATATACAACCAAAATGATGTTGAAAACTCAGATTAATTAGTCTAACATTTTTTTAATTTATATGAGCCAGCCAGTAATTATTTTGTGTATTGAACAAATATTTTATTGAAATGTACAAAAGAAAACCTTAAATTAAAAACATCAATTTAATTCATAGTAGATTATTTTAATGGTAATAAAAAATATTTTAAAATGTAAAAATACTAATGTTTTAAATTTTAAATTATAAAGAATCTTAAAGATTGATTTGATTGTAGAAAACTATTTAATAAAAATTTGTGAATATCTCTCATTTTGTTTAATGTTAATTGAAGAAATCTAAGCATTAATTAAAAAATTAAAAAATATTTTTAATTTAATAATTAATTAAAGAGGGAATTAATATTGATTTGATTTGAAAGTTTAAAATACATGTTAATTACCACATAAGAAAAATACATGACTTGATGAGAAGAATAATATATACAAAGTTTATTTTTCTCTAAATATAAAGTTGCACATTTATTATATAAGTGCTTCGAATCACAACCCAAGAATCAGTCAAGCTCATAAGACTTCTCGAGCGTTCCAGATGGGAGAAATGAAAAGACTGAAGTCATGCTTTGCATCTCAAAAAAGGCAGTAGAAAAGATGATTGCCATGACGGTAGGGGGGCGCAGCAGGACAGTGTCAGCAGGGAGACTCACGAGGCGCCTTGAGGAGACAAAACAGATGGACACCTTACGTGAGAATGGAAGCACTTACACTGATATAAACCAAAAGATATCCTGCGATAGTCGAATAAACAGACAACATAACACTTTATGATCAAAAGCATAGAGAGATACCTTTTGTCTTATTAAAAAAATAATTAATGTTCCATCTAGGAAGAGAGAGAACCCTATGAGAGAAGACTTGTAGGAGAAGGATTGTTGTAACATATAAGCGAGTTTGATAACAGAAAGAAGGGGATCTTTAGCAGCATCTCACAAGCAAAATATTAAACCTTGAAACACAAACATCTTCATTTTCTAACGAGACTGAAACATTTGACGACTCCACCGGGGAGGTACAGCTAGAGATGGAAAACTACCAAAGAACATAGGGAGCTACACCCAGAACTATCCTTCAACCTAGAGGATTTCAGTAATGTGCAAAGAAACATGGTGGCCGATGGAACGCCCGAACCGAAGTAGCGGGAATGGAGACAGGAATTACGCACACACAGACGCTGTAACATCCTAATATTTCTAAAATAAAATAAAATAAATAGAATGAATAAGTAATAGTATTATTATTATTAGTTAGGAGTCATATTATTTAATTAAATAAAGGGATGGGTGGGTTGGAGTAGGCCCAGCCCAATTGAATATTTAAATAAGAGAAGGGTTATCGATTTCACCCTATCTTTTTTCAAAACGTTAGATAACCAAACCTTAAAGAAGGGAGAAGCGACTCCACAAGGAGAAGGTGCCGCAGAATAGATCATCAAGGGAGTTTTGCCTTTCGTTGTCGATCATCATCTCTAAGGTACGGGGGGAAGGGGTGCTACTATATGTGTATGCTGGAGTGCTTGGGTAGTGAGGGCAACCATAAGTCCCTCTAGGATCTCTAAATTCGAAATATGAACCGTGAATCCTATGTTTTGCATTAAAAATTGTTTTGTGTGATGTATAATGGCATGTTCCCTGATAAATTTGAGGGTTGTAAGCGAGAGTGTCGAAAAGGGGTCAAATTAGGATTTGGGGGTGAGATTTCATATTTGATCGATTGTTGATTTAATGGTAATCCGTAGGAATAATTGATGTTTTCAGCAAATTTAATCGTTAAAAACATGCTTAAACAAGTTAGGAACTTAAAGAATTAAGTAGAGATTGAAGAATGGGGGTTAAAAGGGGAAAAAACGCAGGTGCAGTCGCGTTCTGCGACACTGACGCTCCACCTGCACTGAAGTATGGTTTTGTGATGATCTTATATTGATGTTCTTCGTGCATTTTATTCAAGATGTCATGTGGAATGAATGGAGTAGATGGTGTTGTATGATAAATGTATAAAATGATGTTGATGCATTGAGTATGAGCATATGAGGTGTGATACATGAGATGCATGCCCTACAAAGGGTGGTGACCATGATGGGGGACATTCGATGCACGGGCCCATAGAGGGGATGCAACCTATCGTGTGGTGTTAACGGTAGAGTCGTCATTGAGGGGGCAGATGTCTTTGCACGGGCCCATCGAGGGGGTGCAACCTACCGTGTGGTGTTAACGGTAGGGCCATCATTGGTAACAACTAAGGGGATTGATGAGGTGCGCCCATTGTGTGGAGTTCCAAATCATGACTCTTAGGATAGATGTTGTGCATGTGCATGGTGTGAGCATATGCCTTAATTGAGATTGTATTAAAGTGTGAATTTATACTTGTACGAACCTGATGTGTGAATTGAATAGTATATGATGAATAGTATATGAGTCGAGATGAATGATGATATGTATGGTGATGGGTGGGAATAAGGGTAGCCTTCTGTATTGCATGTATATGTTTGTATTTCTTCCCTCACTGTACTCTTCTGTGGTTTTCATAGGTGATGAAGAGGGCACTTAATGTGCTGAATTTTGAAGGGACAGGGTCTCGCTCTAATATGTGTGACATCGGGGCTTAGTGTCTAGGAACTTTATTTCTTTATTTTGATACGTAGAAATTTTGAAAGACTATTTCTAAGGGTCTTACATGGCCAAGTTATGTTTTCACTCCGTTGATAATTTAGCTTTTGAAAACATTGATTTTACTCTTTTATGGAAATACATTGGATTTGGATTAAATAATTGTTTAAATGAGAGTTTGTGAATCTTTTTACCTCCGTGTTGACTATTATTTTTCTTATAATTCAATTTGATGATTCTATTAGTATTTGGGGTAGAAGGGTGTCACAGACGCCATTCCCTATCGGGACCTTAGGAAGAGGAGAGCTCAACCTCTTAAAAACTTTAGATATGCCCATCAACAACACAGAGGAGATGGAGGGCGCGTCTCACACTATAATCCCAGTTGTTGTCCTTAACAATCTCATTGTCAACCAAGAAAATCTGGCCAACCTTGTCACTGACCTCGGCGCTCATGTCAAGGAAAATGAGACGTCTCAGCCTGGTAGCGACACCCAGATACAGCTCGGACCAGGCAAGAAGCCGGGTGATGACGACCCGGTAACACAGGGGGAGCTAAGACGCCTATTGCAGGCCAACAGCAACGCGCTCCTATGATGTATGATTTGGATCCTCCTTTGGCCATGGAAGTGTTAGGAACCCCTTACCCGACAGGGTATAAGCCACCAACTTTTGAAAGTTCGACGGAGCAGGAAGTTCCAGAGAACACCTCATGAGAGAGAACATATTGCCCACTTACCTATTTAACAAGTTAAGAATGCCAAGAAGTCGAGTGCGAAGCTCAGACGTGACGCTTAGCACCTTCCATGGTGAAGCAGTGGAAGCTAGAGGGCGTATAAACGTCGTCTTGGAAGTGGGCCTAATCAAGACAATCAATGTTTTCCACATAGTAGACGAGGATCCCAGCTATCACCTGCTACTTGGACGCCCTGGATACTCTTGCATCAATGTGTGCCTTCAACATTGCATCAATCAGTAAAATCGAGATTTAGAGGAAGGGAGATAGAAATTCCTGGTGTCAAGGCGCCATTTGAAGCCTTAGAAGCTCACTTAATAGACGCCGCACTTCTTAACGAAATGGCTCATCCAGGGAGTAGCAGTTTGGAGATTGAGCGAGAAGTCTTCATTAAGGAAAAAGAGGAGGTAAGTCAGTATGGGCACGTATTTCATCCGTCTCAGGCATTCAAATGCCCAAGAGTCAAGGACCAAAGGAATTTAGAGAAAGAATACCTACCAAATGAAGTCAAGTGGTGCATCTTATAAGAAGTTAGGGGTTTGACACGGCACCCAGTTGAGCGTCCTGTCAGCCCCGAAGAAGTGTACAACGTCACCTCAATCTTGGAAGGTGTAGATACTCTGATCAAGGATGCCCCCCCAGAATTGCAAGACTCGCCCAAGCAACAAGAAAGTGAATTAGAAGAAATAGACATCGGTGAGGGGGAAAGCGACAAAAGACCCCTCTTCATATGCGCAAGCCTCGACAAAGAAGAAAAGAAAGAGTTGATCGAGTTGCTAAAGGAATTCAAGGACATATTCACATTGAATTATGACGAAATGCCAGGGCTAAGTACCTCGTTGGTGACTCACAACCTGACAATTCGCCCAAGAACAAGGCCAATTAAGCAGGCAGCGCAAAAGTTCTCCCCTGATGTGGAAAAGGAAATAAAGAAAGAGGTAGAGAAGCTACTGAATGTTGGATTCATAAAACCAATCCAACACCTCACTTGGTTGGCAAACATAGTCCCGGTACGGAATAAGAATGGCCAAATAAGGTGTTGTGTGGACTTCAGGGATTTGAACAAGGCATGCCCCAAGGATGATTTCCCCTTACCCCACATAGACAGCCTTGTGGATGCAACGACAGCTAACGAATGCTTCTTGTTCATGGATGGTTTCAACGGGTACAATCAAATAAAGATGGCAGAGCAAGATCAAGAGAAAACGACGTTTAGAACGTCGTTCAAAAATTTTTACTACATAGTGATGCCTTTTAGGCTCAAGAACGCAGGGGCTACGTACCAGCAAGCCATGACAACAATATTTCATGACATGATGCATTAAACAGTGGAAGACTACGTGGATGACCTGGTGATAAAATCTAAACACAAAGAAGAACATGAGGCACATTTGAGGAAGGTGTTTGAAAGGTGCGAGAAGTTTTCCTTGAAGATGAACCCTATGAAGTGCGCTTTTGCTGTTTCTTCAGGGAAGTTCCTAGGGTTTAGAGTTCACAAAGGAGGCGTGTCGGCAGAAGAAGACAAAGTGGAGGCCATCAGAAAAATGACGCCACCCATAAGCACCAAAGGGACTCAGCAGCTCCTGGGGAAGTTGGGTTACATCCGAAGATTCATACCCGCATTTGGTGAGTTGATCAGCCCTTTAAGAAACTTGCTCAAACAACATAGTAACTTTAAATGGGGAGAACAACACCAAAAGGCGTTCGACATGATCAAGGAAGCAATGGTGTCTATACCACTCATGTCGCTCCCGGTGGCCAAAATCCCCCTAAAACTATATCTAGTTGTAACAAAACATGCCATCAACGGCCTGATCATACAGGAAATAAAAGGGGAGGAGCGCCCTATATCATACTTGAGCAGGGTTTTGAAGGATATGGAGACCAGGTACTCCATGCAAGAAAAGCACTGTCTTGGCCTTGTATATGCAGCCCAGAAGTATAGACGCTACTTCCAGGCTCACAACATTCATGTTATAAGCAAATCTGAAGGCATTAGATATTTACTGCAAAATGCCACTATCACCGAACGCGTCAGTAGGTGGGCGCTCTTGCTGAGTGAATACAACATTTAGCTGATCCATCTAACCAAACTCAGGTGCCAAGGTTTGGCTGACATGATGGAAATCTGTGCCAAGGATAGCAGAGGGGAAATAGAAGAAGAGATAAATGAAGACGCATCTAAGGTAAATGGTTGCGTAGATCACAAGGACGGTTGGTGGACTATGAAGTTTGATGGTACCCCTTTTATGCCTAATGGAGGCGCAAGTGTGGTCATAATTAAAGAAGGACAAGAAGTGTTTGCATTTTCATATAAATTGGCATTTCCATGTACTAACAATGAGGCCGAATATGAAGCGCTGATCTTGGGTTTGCGCATGCCAGCTGAATTAAACATTAAGTGTCTGCTCATCTGTGGGGATTCTAACTTGGTGGTTAAATAGGTTAAAGGAGTAGGGATGGCAAAACGGGCTTGGCTCGATGGGCCAGCCCGTCAATTTTATAGGGTTGGGCTAGGGACTTCCAACCCATTGGCCCGTCTAGCCCGTCCCATTTTGGCCCGTTAAAAAACGGGCTATAGAAGTATAAGGATCGAGCCAGCTCGTTGGGCTGAAATATTTTTTTAAAAAAAAAATTCGAGACTGTGGGTTGGGCTGGGGCGTTGATAAAAAAAAATTTAGGGTTTCTTCCATCTGTTCTACTCCTGAATCCTCCTAGTTTCATTCCGTCTTTCATTCCGAGACTAACAGAGTGTCGCTCCCTTTCATTTCGTCTCCTCCGCAACAGCCAGCAGTAGGTGCGCGTGCGTCTCCTCCGTCTCCAGTCTTCTCCGCGCCGCTCCCTTTCATTCCGTCTCCTCCGTCTCCGGTCTTCTCCGCGGCTTCGTGCACAGGCATGTGGGTCTTCTCCGAGCAGCAGGTGCGTCTTCTCCGAGCAGCGCCTCTATCTCCTCCGCAGCGACTGCAGCGCCTCCATCTCCTCTGAGCAGCAGCTCCGTCTCCAAGCAACATCTCATTGTTTGCATAATTATTTTTGTAATTAGCAAATATACTGTTTATCCCTTCATTTTGTTATCTCTCTACAATTATCACTAATATAATTGACAAAGTAATGTTATCTTGAAATTTTATAATGATTCGTAAATGGGGACAAAAGTGTTCTTTAAAATGTCAATTGAAAGGGAGTCGGGAAATTAACAATTGAAATTCCAGTTAAATTACTCTCTTCACTCTTCGTTCCCATTCCACGTGGAGGACCACATAGGTTAGCAGATTGCCCAGATTCTAGCATTAGACATCTTTTCCTGCTCAATGTTTAACCTTAATGTTCTCAATATATTACTCTCCTTTAAATTTTTTAATAGAAATCCATGTTTTATGAACGTTGAACCTATATCACCATAAACCTAAGAAGCTTTTGAAGGACTACTTGAAAAGTGGTGCCATACTCATTGTCTATTTTAAAGTTTAATTTTATTGTTTTTTTGTTATGTTTTCTATTTTTTTTCTAATTTTTATAATTTTTTTGGTAGGCCAACCCATTTATCTCATCCCAATTTGACAAAAACAAAATCACTTCATTATAAGGGCTGGCCCATTGGCCCGTTCAGCCCGCTCAAATATGGGCTGGGTTGACATTTTTCGTCCATTTTGCATATAGGTCCAGCCCGGCCCGACCCATTTTCTGAAGGGCTGATCGAGGGTCGGGTCGAGCCAGCCCGTTTTGCCACCCCTATAAAGGAGACTACGGCATGAACGTCCCTGGCGGCTTATAGAGACGAATCACTTAAACTCATGGAGCTTTTTGAGGAAGTAGAGATAGCCCACGTGCCAAGAACAGAAAACAAGCATGCTGACGCTTTGGCCATAATAGGGAGCAAGAAGTAACTGCGAGAAGAAGGCCCCATTGTCGTCTTCAATAAGGTAATGCTCCCTAGTTCTAGCATTACACCTTGGGAACAGACGCCTTCAAATTTGGAGAAAGCCAATATTGGATCAGCTCAAGCGAAAGGTATTCACCAAGGCGGTCAAAGACTACCAGGAACTAAATGGCATGCTACACAAAAAAAGCCCAGAACGGCTCTTGATGAAATGTATCACTGAGAGTGAAGGAGGAAGAAAGTTGGAATTCCTACATCAGACAATATATGGTGAAGAGGGGCCCAACCTTTATCGCAGAATGCAGAGAATAGGTGTATTTTGGTCGACCATGAAGACGCATTGTGACGGCGTGCAAAATGCTTGTCCCAACTATTCAGAAGCACATGATTATGTGGAGGTAAACGTGGTGGGAGAAGAATGGAGACTCCCTTTGAAACAATTTCTAAAAGCGGGGACGTTACCCCAAGCGCCGCACAAAGCAGAGAAGCTCAAGAAAAAGGCATAAAGATACTTCGTAAGAGAAGGACACTTATTCAAAACAAGTGTTAGTGGAGAGACGCCAAGGTGTTTGGAAGGGAAGAACATGAGGCAGTAATGCCTAAAATCCATGAAGGTGTGTGTGGAAGGCACTAAGGAGGAAGAAGCCGGTGGGTAGAAATAATCAGGACAGGTTACTACTGGCCAAACATAAAGAGGATGCAGTGGAGTTCGCTCGGAAGTGCAAACAAAGTCAAAAGCATGGCAATCTCATACACGCCCCCACGACCAACATGTGTGGAGTGGCCTCTCCCTACCCCTTCCACACGTGGGTCATGGATTTTTTAGGACCTATCACGCCTGTTTCGAAAGGAAAATGGTGGATATTGGTTGCAACAGAACATTATACATGATGGGTAGAAGCCATAACAGTCAAAGAGGCAAAAGCAGAAGTCGTGATTAGCTTCATCAAAGAGAATATCATTTGCAACTTCGGTTTGCATAAGAGAATAGTGTCAGATAATGGGACACACTTTATAAACAGCAAGGTGAGAAAGGTATGGGGCAAGTATGCAATCAGACACGACAGATCCACGCCCTACCATCCCCAATCAAATGGACAGGCGGAATCAACTAACAAAAATATGATCAGAATAATTGCAAGGATGGTTGGAGATACGCCTAAGGATTGGGCAGAGTATCTGCCACTGGCGCTATGGGCATACCGAACCACGAAGCATAGCAGTACCAAAGCTACTCCATTCTCTTTAGTATTTGGAACTGAAGCCACCCTCCCCATAGAAGTGATTGTACCTTCTGCACGAATGATCTTAGGGGAAGAAGAGGAGCGGGGTGATGCTACGGAGCTAATTGAAAAAATAAGGGAACAAGTAGGAGAAGAAATGTTAAAGCATCATCGACGCCTAACACTAGCTTATGAAAAGATTGTCAAACCTAGGATGTTCCATCAAGGAGAACTAGTGCTGAAAGCCACTGATGCGGTCATGAGAAAGCAACATACCTCAAAATGGGCACCAAACTGGGAAGGGCCCTATATCATACAAGAAGCTCACAACAGTGGATATTGCACATTACTTGACCTTGAAGATCAACGCATTCTAGGACCGATAAACTTCAAGTAAGTTAAAAAAATATTATGCTTAATCATTTGAAAGAGAAGCATGCCTCTCTTCATTTTGATTTATTTTGGATTTGCCTCATGTTTTGATTTTCTGAACTATCATTCCAAAAATGATATGACCCTTGTCTATTTGAATTTATCAATAGAAAAAATGATATAATCGTTTTGACTGAAATGTGTAATCGTTTGTTTAATTACAATTGAAAGAATGGTGTGAGCCTTCATTTTTCTTTGACTTATATAATATAGTAGCAGCTACACATGTATAACTCTAGTCGTAAGTCCTGGGAGGGATTTTTGAGGCATTACCCTCCCTGAGAGCGTCTGCAGTAACTACAATGCACTCACGACTCTAGGCGTAAGTCATGGGAGGGATTTGTAAAATGCACTCAAAGAACCCCAATGATGATACAAAGTATATATTATATAGATGTATGACAACAATGACACATCAGCATACACAACGTGGCAATGAGGCAAGGAAACGCAAAGAGTCAAAGCACAGAGCGCGATTAGCAATCAAACACACAACCAGGTAATTATCCAACCACTTACACTTTGTTATTGTTGCATTTCATGAACAAAAAACACCTAGGAATGTTGCCTGGAACATGATAGCTAGAAAAGCTCATTAAGGTATGAACAATTTGAGATTAAAATAAAAAAGTAATAACAAAAGAGGGGCAAACAAACAGCAAACGCATGGTATAATATCATCAGAACAGGAAAAGAAGCGCACTAGTTACCCTATGGCTCTACCACACAAGAAACAAAGAGAAGCCAATTGTATCAAAACATAAGAGTCACATGATCTAAAAAGCAACCCAGGCCATGATCAGAACATCAAACAAAAATAAAACAAAAACGACAACAAGTGTTCAATTAATGGATAACACATCCAGCCCTGACCGAGCTTATTCAATCTCCTTACGTTTGGACTCCAAACGCTCAAGCTCCACTTCTCCTTGCACCAATTCATGTTAGAGATGTTCAATCTGCGCTCTCAACTCAACGTCACGCTTATCCAGGTTAGACACATCTTTAATTATTTTTTACAGGTCTTCTAAGGCAGCAAGAGGAATTTGACGGTCAAAGTTGCATGAAAGGTTGTCAAACCACTCACCTCCAAAATCGAAAAGAGATAACGCCTTCACATCCTCACCAATCTCAGCACTATGGGTGCTCAGCAGTTCGAGCATAGGATGAGAATGAACAAAACAAAGAAATTCCGTAAAAAGCAACTAAGTAGGCTTCAGAAATGTCGAGGGATACTTGTCTTCAGACAAAAGGAATCCCACATGACGTGCAGAAAATTGACTAAGTAGGCAAGCGGCTTCTTCAGAAAGCAGCAAGCTCAACACAAGAATGACTTCAACAGATGAATCTTTAACTGTAGTACACATCAATGAAAATAAGAAAGGTGTGCACGTTCAAAATATAAAAAAGAGAGAAAAAGGAAAAGCACAGGTGCAAACATTCACAAGGTGAGGCGGTGACAACAGGGCCAATAGATTGCAAAGGAGTGTCTTGAACAAAAAGCGTACTCCCATCCTTCTGAGGAGTATCATCAGGGGCCACCTCTGGAGAAATGTTCAAATCTACTTTGGGAGACATAGCAGCGAAATGATCTTCTGAAAAGGATGCTAAAAAAAGAAGGAAGGGGAGTAAAAAAAGGGGGACAACAACAACATAAGATAGAGGTGAGAATTAGCATCCCAGTTACCTTGACAACCCCCATCACAACTCAGGGTGGAACCATGATCAGAGCAAGGTGGACTGCTATCCTCATGAGAGACGCCTGGTCCCGCTGAAAAATCTTGAGCATCAGAGAAAGCCTTCACAACCTTTCCAGAAAAAGGAGGAATAGGGTCAACACTCATCTTAATAGGAGAAGAAGGGTCATCAGGAGATGACTCTTTTTTAGAAGGTTTAGCCCTTAATCGTTTAGATGCTCTTACAGGGCCAGAAGGTTGTTTCTTCCCTTTAAGCGACTGGACCAAAGCTTTCTTCTTCCTTGTCGCAGGCGTGGCATTACTAGAAGGTACCAATTTACGTCCCTGCGTCGTTTTCTTCTTTATAGAAGGAGGCACGCCCAAAACTGGCTCTTTCCCTTTGACTGTTGATGGCGAGGAAGCCTTACGCTTCTTTGAAGTGGCACCCCCACCAACTACAAAGCAACATAAAAGACAAGTATGCAATTTAAGCGAAATAGGAAAGGCGACTTTAAAAATATCTAATATATCAGATAATGACAAATGACAAACCTTGCTTCTCCATCTCACGAACAGGTAGTAACAAAGTAAGGATCCTTGCACATGATTGGAATATTATCAAAAACTTGAAGAGAAACTCGCTCTTCATAATGTTTGACTGAATTCTTCAGCTAAACGTACTAGGGAACCCATATGTCTAACACCTTCCCCACCCCGTTTGGGGGGACGAACAGAGAAGCGTCAAAATCAGGAAGCGCGCCAACAGACTTAAACAAGATGACCTTCATAGCCTCCCCAACATCACTAAAACCTATATCAACACAACACGGAGGCTGGTTCAACCCAAAGTGACGACACACGTGGTCGGGACGATAAGAAAACAACCAAAAAGCACCACTGACAGCAAACAGTATCAGTGACTATAAATCCCGGAAGAAACTACACAACAAAAAAAGAAAATCAACTCAAGATGCAAAGGGAAATAACAAATAACACACACGTGCCTAGACATAAAGCCATGTACCTGAGCATGCAACATAATACGCCACAAATCAAAACAGTCCTCAGATCGGGATGAACGGACATTATGAGAAAGGAATGCCTCCGCCTGATATATACGATGCATGGGCTCCATGCTTGGAAAAAAGTTCGCTGTCTAAGGACGGTAAACAAATTGGTCCTCTTTATCAATCAGTTGTAATAACGATTGCCGAGGACGCCCCATCGACCAGCCCCACTCCCTAGGCTCTAGAGGAAGAACCTCACCGTTAGGAGGAAGTTCCGGAACAGCCCTCACTGGAGCATACTCTGTGAAACGCTCAAAATGGAAATACTGGAAAAAAGTCAAGTCTACAAATGAATTAATAGGGAAGCGGCCAAAGGAAGTAAACATCTGGTTTTGTATCTGATCAAGACGCCCGTAAAAACCACCCAAAAACAACGAGGCTAAAGGGAAGGGAGTTCCCTCTGCAAGAAGGCACGCCAAGATGAAAACAGATGGACTAACAGATTCCCATAGAGGACCTGGGAACACAAACTTGGAAAGCCAAGAGGCAATGAAGGCAGCCTATTTCAAGAGCTAAGCGATATTTGGACCAGGAAAGAATGTCTGATTATTGTCAAAATCCCCATAAAAATAGCGCACCCAGGTCGCATAGGTATACTTGAGGGACTCGCGAGCCACCTTTCTCTGATCAGGGGGCAACACATTTCCTGTACCCCTAACCTTGCGAGGAGTTGTTTTCAAGGAATCAGCAGGAGGAGCCAGATCAACGTGACGACGAGCAAGAAACTCCCTACTATACTTCACGCTCTCGATTGTAGCAGCTTTAGTTCCCTTGCCATATAGCTTGAAATATCACAATCACCAAATAAGGGCAGTTTCAGAAGAATAAGAACATCCTCCAAGGTTGGGGCGAACTCCCCCCACGATGAATAAAAAGTGCGTGTGACATGAGACCACCATTGCAGCATACATTCTAAGTCTTCTGATCGCCTAAAAGCACCAAGACGGGGAGAAAGGCGTATGGCATCAGCTATCCTCACCTTAGTTAGGATTTCCATGAAAGGAGCGTCGTTCTCAAACACGTGGTCAACCCATTCTAACCAACAACTAGTCTGAGTACCACGAGTTACAAATACAATAGCAAACCATGGGAATTCTTCCCGAGTCAAACGAGAGCGTAATAAGGAAGGACCCACCAAATGAGTGGGAGTTTCAGGAACACCGTGAAACAAAAGAGCTTCTTCACGACCTACTGTAGGCGCCACCAGAACATCCTTGAAAAAATCCTCACCGGAGGAGGGAGGTAGCCGGAAAGGACGAATAGCAGGTTGACATTCAGTCATCCATTTCCTAGCGAAAACATCCACAGGGTTCGCGCGAGCAGGGGGAAAACAAGTCCATGACACAAACGAAATGGCTTTCGGAAGAAGACTCCCCCATATCTGCGAACGAAGAAGAAGAATCTTCCTGATGAACCTCTAAACGCGAAAGACGAGACCTCACCATGCCAAAGACAGAAGAAACAATGTTTTTTTAGGTAGGGAAAATAGAAGAAGTGAAAGGTCTTAGAAGAAACCAAAGAGCAGAAGTGTACTAGAAGAAAGACGCAACCAATTAGCCTACCCCTTTTATTTTTGAAATTCGAAATTAGTAATCACTCGCCATAAGACACGTACTCACAATGGCAACTGTCACGCCGTCCTAATAATGAATGCCACCATCACGAGACACTGGAAATAAATTTTGTTTTAGGAGTTTTAAACGCCTCTCCAAAACACAAGGGGAAAATTGTTTTGAACCACAACCCAAGAATCAGCCAAGCCCATAAGGCTTCTCGAGCTTTCCGGAAGGGACAAATGAAAAGACTGAAGTCATGCTTTGCATCTCAGAAAAGGCAGCAAAAAAGATGATTTCCATGACGGCAGAAGGCGCATCAGAACAGTGTCAGGAGGGAGACTCCTGAGGCGCCTTGAGGAGACAAAACGGATGGACACCTTACGTGAGAATGGAAGCACTTATGTTGACACAAAGCAAAAGATATCCTGCGATAGTCGAATAAACAGACAACATAACGCTTTATGGTAAAAAGCATAGAGATATACCTTTTGTCTTATTAAAAAAAGAATTATGGTTCCCTCCAGGAAGAGAGAGAACCCTAGAAGAAGGATTGTTGTAACATAAAAGCGAGATTGATAACAGAAAGAAGGGGATCTTTAGCAGCATCTCACAAGCAAAATATTGAACCTTGAACACAAACATCTTCATTTTCTAACGAGACTGAAATAATAAGAGTGAAATACTATTTTGATTTATGAAAGATAAAATGGATATAATTTAGTTTCTAAGCTAATTGACATTAATTTAGTCCTCAAAGTATGAAAAGTGGGTATAAATATTATAACAGCAATTGTTGTCACAGGACACATGTTGAAAGCATAGTTATTTGAATCAAACCGGACCAATCGGTTTAACTGGGAACCGGTCTGATGTCTAGTCCATAACATCCAAAAATCCAACTGGTTTCATAATCGGTTGAATTGACCAGTTTTTAAATTTTCAAAAATTTTATTTTTTTTACTTAATTTAAAATATCTTTTAGACAAATAAGGATATATAAATTTATAGGATTACATATAAATATTTATTATATATTTAATTATTATTAATTTTTATCTAATAATACATATAATAAGATCATTTTTATTAATTTATAATCTTATATATCTTGCTTTCACTATAATTTATGTTATTTTATTACTTAAAATATTATATAAGATTAAAAATATATTACCAGTTTAACTACGGTTGAACCATTGAACTGTGAACCAATACCTTCACCGGTTCGATTTTAAAAACATTAGTTGAAAATACGGTCTACATTCCTTGTATAAATTTAATCTCATTTGAGATAACATGAGTTTCAATGCCGCAAATTCTCTCTATGTGTTTGCTTTGCTATGACGATAAACAAAAGTCAGAGTCAAATGTTTATCAAACATTAGTGTGTGTTTTTACTTTCCAAAACCTATTTTTCTTCTCATGATCAACTATATGCGGCAATTTCAAGAGTTTCATCAAGAGATAGGTTGAAAATTTAGATTTGTGATGAAAATTTGATTCCACGAAAATGTACCAAGAATAACATTTATATAAAAAAATAAATTTCAAAAAAATTAATAAAATAGTTTGACCAATCTTCTCTACATTGCACTTATTTAATTTTATTTTACATTTTTAGATCTTAACACAATTTAGTAATTTAGTTATCAAATTATTTGTTCAATTTACTAGTATAAAAACTTCAATGTATATACTATGTGATCCGTACTTTGTTTGATACAAGCATAGAAATAAGAAAGATATTGAAATAGAATATGCGAATTCACAGGGTTGCCCGGAGGAGGCCACTAAAGTAATTGCTTTAGACTTCCCCTATTAATTACAAGGCTTCAAATTATATATATACAATACTAAAATTGATAAAATTCCATATATCAAATATAAAAGTATAACTAATTCTTTGTTGATAGGTAATAATTAAAAATATTTTTTTCAATAAACTTTATTTTCTTATTTAATATAACTTTCCGTGTTTGTATTGGAAGATGGTGGACAATATTATTTGGTTGATCTTGTTGTTGGAACAAGGCAATTCTCACGCTCCTTTGGGTGGTTAATTGCCCAAGATTTGTTTGGGGTATTTATTTGTAATTTTTTTTCCTTATTTTTTAGGTGGTTGATATCCCTTTAGTTATTTTATCCAACATTACTTGTATCCTAAATTTATATTATTTTTTTGGTAGATATCCTAATTTTATATTATGGGTTAGAGTATCCATTATACTTCTTATTAATTATTTTATTTGTTTAGTAAAAAAAATTAACATAATTTTCTTCTGTTAAAAATAAACTCTTATTTTTAAAATAAAAGAATATGTCACATCTAAGACTTTTTAATTTATAGAAATATGTCGATATATTATAATTTATTTATATATATATATATATATATATATATATTGGGCCGACCCTATGAGTTCATCCTAGCTTAAGATGTGGAAAGTCAGGGTGGAGTAGATAGAGTGAAAGTGTTAGTGAAAATCCGTTTAATGTGTTTAATAAAAATATTAAAATTAAGGTAAATTCTATGGTCCCGTTTTAAATTTATGGGTATCGGTCCAGTTATGACATGTTTAAATACTATTGAGGCACATGTTAATTTTTTCCACATAAACAATGAGAATTATATTATACTTTAACCCATAAATTTTGTTATTTTGCAATTATATACTCATTTTTTGGTTTGTCAGTTTAATCTTAGATGATGAACTTTGAATAAAAGGTGGAAATACAAAGCTTTGAAGTCTCTATCACAGTCCAACACAATATACTCATTTCTTATACCTCTAGTAAGAAAAGGCAACAAGAAGAAAAACCTTTAGAATATCTCCATTTTCTAGATTGAAAAACTAAGTAAATAGTATATACCAATAACCCACCATTCCAAAATCCAGTGACAAAAATGAAAAGGAAAGGAAAACGAATTACAATAAATAGCTTGTGAGGGTGAGGATCATGGGCTTTGTTTGGGGTTGATCTTTGGGGAGGAGCTTGGTGGTGCGGTCACCGTTAGGGATGGTGATGTGGATGGCAATGAGGGAGGAGGAACCGAGGGTGCGGGATCAAGCTCGTTTGCATAATGAAGTTTGATTGCTGTGGGTTTTTCTTTGGTTGATCTTTAGGGAGGAGCTTGGTGGTGCGATAGTCGTCGGGGATGGTGACGTGGATGGCGATGGAGGAGGAACCAGGGGTGTGACGGTGAGAATAGAGAAGGAGCACAACGACAAAATGCAGCGTTTCATTCATTGTCTTCTCAATGTCATACCAACAAAATGAAACCTAGCCTCCGGCAACCTGTGGCAGAGTCAACGGCGATGAAGTGGTGCATCGTCATCGATGTTGGCAAAGTTCTCCAACGGCGCACAAGGAGTGGTCAGTGAGGTCATTTTATTAGGTGAGGAGAATGAGAAAGATTGGGGAATGGAAGAGGAAGACGAGAGGCATACCAGGGAAGAAATAAAAAAAAAGAAAAAGGGAAGTGTGAGACAATTTTGAAATTTGAAAAAGTAATTAATGATATCTGGATAAGAGTTGAATAAATGTGGCATAATATTATTGGTAGATATCATAACTGGACCGATACCCATTAATTATTAGCTGGACCGGAGTACTCACCTAAAATTAATGGTTAAACAACGTGGACATTTCTATTTAATTACATAATTTTATATTTTCTATCTATTTTATTTCTACTCAATCAAATAAGGTAAAAGAGTATAATATAATTTTTTTCTCTTCTATTTTTCTCATATTTTTATACAAAACAATTTATAAAATTATTTTATTTCTCACTTTCTCTCTTTTTTATTTCCCTCTTTCTTAATTATTTTTTATTTTCTCAATTTATCTCTTGAAACTAAACACAAGATAAAGCATTAATTTAATAAAAGTGATACTTAAATTCTATAAATATACTCTATCATAGTATTTACAAGCAAAGGATATTTAAATAATTTCATTTATAAAAAACAGTTCTCAAAAACTGTTTTACAAAAAACTGAAAAATAAAACTAAATCAAAAACACCTTTAAATCTTTTAAATTTATGGGATCGATTGGCTTCACATGCAACCCCACGTTGTTCTCCAACAATATATTTATATATCAAGCTGGCAAATGTGAATTAAAAGGCAAGGATAATATTGGCTTCTTCCTTAAACCAAGGGCCTATGAGTACTGACTACGATTGATAGGCATTTTTCAACGTGAATTTTCCTCCTTCTTTTAATATGATAGCACATGCATACTTGTTTTTGTTATATTAGAGAGAATGCAATGACAATGTTTCTTAAAATTTTACATATATAGAATAAGGACAATCTAAGTGTTGAAGGATGTTGAGAGCACATATGTCAGGAAGACAAATGAAATTAAAATAACCAAGAGTTAGCTCAAGTGAAACTAATGTGTTTTAGAACTATTTGATTCCAATATCCAATTCAGCTTCGTTTCCTATCACTTGGTTCCACTTGCATACAGCTGGTATTTGGTCCCTTTCAGCTTAGGTTGATTAAATTCATCATATAGAAAAAAATTATTAAAAAAGTGTAAGTATATCATTTGACACCTTATTTGACACCTTATATTAATAGATGCTAAATTACTCACGCATACTTTTGTGGTTTATTTAAGGGCTAAAGATGGTTTGACACTCCATTGAGGAGGAGAGAGACACAAAAGAAATAGAAAAAAAAGTGAGAAATATAATGAGTAATATAATAGAAAAGATATATATATATAAATAAATAAAAGAGAGGGAAGAAAGTGTGAGAATGTCATTATTATTATATAAGTATTATAACACTCTCATTTACCTTTTTAATCTTTAGTTCAATCGGAAACGATAAAATGAGTCTGTCTCTATCACTCTGCTAGGGTTTTTTTGACTCGTGGTGGCGCCTGATAGGTGATAGTTTTTTCCAATCTTGGTATTGGTCTTTGTGCCCTGAGTGGATGTCTGTACCCAATCTGAGTAGTATGGAAACGTGGAAAAACATTCGTTTGTCTGAGGAAGAGGAGTCAACTATTGTACAAATAGAAGATCCCGAGGAGACGACGTTGACAGAGAAGGAAAGCGTGCATTACCTAGTATGCAAACTGTTGACAGACAATATTTTCAATACGCGAGCTTTCAAAAATACTATGCTGACTATCTGGAAAACAAGGAATGGACTGGAGATACTTGACCTAGATAAAAACCTATTTTCTATCCGGTTATTCTCTATCAGGGATCGAGATCTCATTCTTAAAGGATCTCCCTGGACGTTTGATAAATATGTGCTAGTGTTGGAGAATATGCCACGCAACGTCAAACCATCAGAACTTGATCTGCACGAGTGTGTGTTTTGGGTGCGAGCCTACGACCTTCCTATGGGATCTCGGAATGAAACAGTTGAAAAGAGTTTGGGTTCTAATATCGGAACCTATATGGAGCGGGATGCCTTTGATGAAGCAAGGTGGGGTAAGTTTCTCCGAATGCTTATAAAGATTGACCTCAGAAAGCCCCTCAAGCGTGGAATGATGGTGCAACTTCCAAATCAGAAAAAGGTGAAAGTTCTGTTTAAATATGAAAAATTGCCCAATTTTTCCTATATATGTGACTGCTTGGGTCACGTGATGAAGAGTTGCCCAGATATTGAAGGAGATCTGGAGGATGGAGAATTGGATAATCTGTCGTGTGGAGAATGGCTTCGTGCATCACCAATTCGTCCCAATATGGTGTCAAAACCTGGGATACAAGGCGTACATCGGAGGATAAAATTACATGCAACAGGGGGAGATGCTAACAATCTGGTTACAAAGGACCCAGAAGCTATAAAAAATAATTCAACACTGCAACCAGTGGAAAACCCAAATGTGGAGTCCATTCAGAAAATCATGGAGAAGATAGGATTGAATCAACAAACTTCACCAATTTTGGCGAAAGATTGTGGCACAAATGAGGTACCTACTGTTCAAGAGGCATTCGTTGATACAGAAAAAAACACATGGTCCTCCAGTGACAATAAGTGATATCTCAACAAGAAGCATGACAAGGTGGAAAAGGCGGGCTAGAGACAACTCACACACAGCTGAGCCATCCCAGGATCAACCTGACTTAGAAGGTCTCAATGATAAGCGAAAGGGAGTGTGTGATATGGAGGAAGACATGATCATGAAAAGAAACAAGACATCAGAGGAAAAAAAGGTGGTGTTGGTTGTGAACCAGCACTACCTCCACCAATGATTCTCATTAGCTGGAACTGCCGTGGGCTTGGGAACCCACGAGCAGTTCGCTCCCTTCAAAGATTGATGAGGAGAGAAGTTCCCCAAGTGGTTTTCCTTATGGAAACCAAGAAGATGGTTACAAAGATGGATTATGTTAGAAAGAAAATTGGCTTCCAAAATATGATTGCAGTTGATTATTGTTGGAGCGATAGAGGAAGAGCGGGAGGATTGGCTATGTTTTGGAATGATGAAGTGGATCTTCAATTGGTTTCCTTTTCGAGAAATCATATCTCAATGAAATGTTGTAGTGAGATGCACCAATCTTTCATTCTGACAGGATTGTATGGCTTTCCAGAGGAAGCAAATAAGGTGCAAACAATTCAACTCATACATCATTTAGCAGGCGAAGGTGAAAATATGTGGGTTCTTTTTGGAGATTATAATCTTATTGGATCCCCAGAGGAGAAAAAAGGTGGGAGAATGGTGTCTCTAAATTCATGTGATGAGGCGCAACAATGTTACCAACAATGTGGGCTCATTGATATGGGATTTGAAAGATATCCCTTTACTTGGACAAATGGTCGTGCAGGTGCCGATGCTGTTGAACAGAGGCTAGATAAATGTTTTGCTACTTATAATTTCCTCTCCCTTTTCCAACAGTATAATGTGACACATCTGGGGAAATTGCATTCTGACCATAGCCCGTTATACATCACATGGGCTCAATGTCAAGAGGAGATCAAAGTTAAAAAAAGAAAAAAAAAATCGGTTTAAGAAGGTTTGGCAGGAGGATGACCGTTTCTCTTCATGCATTGTCCGATCTTGGAGTAAAGGTGATGCCACATGCCCAAATAAAATTAATGCAACTAAAGAAGCTCTTGTCTTACTTGCCAAGGAGATTGGGTCACACACAAAGAACATGAGACAGCTGGAGAAAAAATTACAAGAGGCAGAAAGCTAGAGCCCAACACCACAAAATATAACAAAGAGAAGAGAGTTACTAGACGAATATGACCAGATGCTTAAAGAGGATGAAATTTACTGGCAGCAACGTTCTAGAGCTATTTGGTTTATGGAAGGGGATAGAAATACAAATTTTTTCCACTCCAAGGCTTCCATGAGACAAAAACAAAATACCGTCAAAAGAATCCAAAATGAAGCAGGTGATTGGGTGGTGGGGTCGAAGGGCGTCTCAATGACAATTCAAAATTATTTTCAAAATATTTTTGAAAACTCTCAAACAATCTCACACTCAGATATTTATGAGGTTGTTAAGAATAGAGTTATAGCCCCAATGTCTGATCAGTTGTCTAGGAGTTTCACCAAAGAAGAAGTGCACCAAGCTCTCTTTCAAATGCACCCTCTAAAATCTCCAGGACCAGATGGTTTTCCAGCACTCTTCTTTCAACACTATTGGGACCTTGTGGGTAATGATGTATGCAGTTTAGTCCTCAACATTTTGAATAATGGTATGGACCCAACATGTATTAATAATACTTTTATCTGTCTTATTCCAAAGATAAAGAAGCCCCAATCTCCAAAGGATTTACGTCCCATTAGCTTATGTAATGTGGTAATGAAAATTTCCATAAAATGAATTGCAAATAGGCTAAAACCTTTTCTTGATTCTATAATTAGTGAGAACCAAAGTGCTTTTATTCCAGGAAGACTCATAACGGATAATGCTCTGGTGGGTTTTGAGGTTTTTCATCATATGAAGAAAAAAGAAAAGGGAAAAAAGGGATTATGGCTTTAAAACTAGATATGTCAAAAGCTTACGATAGGGTCGAATGGAATTTCCTAAATGACGTTTTGCTTTCCATGAATTTTCCTACATCAATGATAGATTTAATAATGAAATGTGTCACAACTGTGTCATATTCTATCTTGTTGAATGGAAAAAAAGGAAGGCCTAAGAGAGGACTTAGACAAGGAGATCCACTTTCACCATATTTGTTCATTCTCTGTGCTAAAGTTTTTTCAGGATTAATATCTCATCATGTACAACAGAAAAATCTTCATGGTGTTAAAGTTGCTAGAGGAGCGCCTCCCATATCACATTTATTTTTTGCAGATGATAGCCTCATGTTCTCCAGAGCTACAATAGATGAAGCTAATAAGCTTCTCACCATTATTAATAATTATGAAGCTGCCTCAGGACAAAGAGTCAATTATGATAAGTCAGAGATATCGTTTAGTCAAAATGTTCCAGTTAAAAGTCGGCAAATGATCTAGCAAATGATCTAGCAAATGATGGGAGTAAAGACTGTGAATTCTCATGACAAATATCTTGGCCTACCTACTGTTGTGGGGAAATCCAAGAAGCTTATTTTCTCTATTGTCCAAGAGAGGGTGTGGAAGAAGCTCAAGGAGTGGAAAGAAAGAGTTTTGTCTAGAGCAGGCAAGGAGGTCCTACTGAAATCAGTAGCTCAAGCAATCCCTTCCTATGTTATGAGTTGTTTTAAGCTGCCGTCTCATTTGTGCACACAGATGGAATCCATGATGGCCAAGTTTTGGTAGGGTCAAAGAGAATTAGAAAATAAAATCCATTGGATGAGGTGGAAATATCTATGCAAGCCAAAGTATAGTGGTGGTTTGGGATTTAGGGACCTTGAAAAATTTAATCAAGCCTTGCTAGCTAAGCAAGTCTGGAGGTTGGCCACAAATCAAAATTCTTTGCTTTTCAAAGTTTACAAAGCAAGGTATCTCCCTCAGACAGATTTGTTCTCTGCCAAACTTGGTTTCCAACCAGGTTATGCATGGAGGAGTATTTTGGGGAGCAGAAATATAATTCAGAATGGCACAAAATGGGTAATTGGAAATGGCTCAAAAATTCAGATTTGGCGAGATAATTGGCTGCTAGGTAATCATTCTGGAAAAGTTCTATCTGATCCTAAAGTTCTGTTAGAGGAGGCTACTGTTGATAAATTAATAATGCAAAATGAAAGATGCTGGAATGCAGAATTATTAACGTCAATTTTTCATCCTACTGAGGTTGCTCTGATTGCTAGTATTCCGATCCCCTGGCTATAAGCAGAAGATAGATTATACTAGAGAGACTCACCCAATGGCTGCTATACAGTTCAGACAGCTTACAGGAAACTATTGAGTATAGATAGTGAGCCAACAACAAGCATTTCTCTCCCTGACCAGAACTGGAATTTTTTGTGGAAACTACATGTTCCCCCTAAGGTCAAACATTTCCTTTATAGGATGTTGCACAAGGCTCTTCCGTGCAAAGTAAACCTGCGTAAGAAAGGAATTCAAGTTGATGATCATTGTAACATGTGTGACTGAGAGCATTCTGAAACTTTAGAACATGTTTTTCTCAAGTGTCAAAGAGCTAGAGGCGTATGGTTCTTATCACCATTACAGTTGCGGGTAAATGACACAGATAATAACATAGGAGATTGGTGGAGGAAAATTGTATCCCTGCTCACTATAGACCACTGTGAAGTTGCTGCCATGATTTTATGGAGCATATGGAAAGCTAGAAATTTATTCCTATACCAAGGGAAAGTAGAGGATATTTACCATACAGTTTTCATATCCTCAACAGTTCTGGAGCAGTGGAAACAACACCAACCAGCACAGCCATCTACTTCTCATTTGCGCAATTCAACGCACACATGGGAGGCACCACAAAATGGCTTCTTAAAGATGAACGTTGATGTTGGTTGGTCTGGAGAAGAAGGAACAGGCTTCGGTATTGTTGTTAGGAATGCACAGGAAGCAGTTCAAGTTGCAGCCTCCAAGTATATGCCTGCTCGCATGGACCTTGTAATAGCTGAAACTTTGGCGCTGAGATGGGCTTTAGAGAAAGCTCTTTCGTGGGAAATGGATACTTTAAACATAGAAACTGATTGCCAACGCCTTACCAAGGCTTTTACTGATCCTACCACATGCTCTCTCATTTCAAATTTAATTCCTGATTGTATTTCTTTATTATCACAATTTCATTCCGTTTCCTTAAATTTCATTCATAGGGAGGCTAATATAGCTGCACACATACTTGCAACCTCATCCCATAGCTTATATGATTATACCTGGTGGACTGAAGTCCCACCTTGTATCCTTCTTGCTGTGACTTCAGATTTTCCTATGAATTAAATTTGAGTCCCACTTTCAAAAAAAAAAATCTTTAGTTCAATCAGTTGAATTGGCAGGCAAATTGGATATTAAATGTATGACACAAGCTTTTTTTTTGAACTCTGATAAACATAGTACTAAAGATGGGGATAAAAAACTACTCATATAAACAAAGAATCAAATAGTTTAAGGTTAAAGAAGAATTGAAGAGAATGACCAATGGTAAGATAGTTGGATTGGATAATATATCTATTAAGGTATAGAAAGGTTAAGAAAGAACGACATAAAGATGATTTATAAAATTTGTTCAAATAGATTATAAGATCTAAAGAGGATGCTATGAAGGAATGGAAGAGAAATACCATGGTCCCTATTTTCAAGAACAAAGGTGACATATATAAATTATATAGAGATTAAACTCATGAGTCATAGTATAAAGTCATGAGAGATTGTACTTATGCATAGATTAAGATGAAGACCCACAATACAAAATATCAATTTGATGTTGTACCAAAGAGATTGACAATGGGAGTTATATGTTTGTTGTGAAAATTAATGGAGATATATAGGAGAAAAAAATAGACCTATATGTGATTTTCATTGATTTGGGAAAAAAGTACGATAGAATACCTAGAAAGGTTTTGTGGAAGGCTTCAAAAAAGAAAGAAATTATGATTATTTATATTCAAGTAGCTAATGATATGTATGAAAGGGGTCATGACTAATATAAGAACAAAATATGGGAATACGAAAAAAAATTCCCTATAACTATAATTGTACCAAGGGTATATTGAGCTCATATCTTTTACTACTAAACACTCTCAGTTAACATATCCAAGAAATGGTACCTTGGTGCATGCTTTTTACAAATGATTCAGTATTAGTTACAGAGTAAAGAGAAGAAATAAATAGAAAGTTAGTGTTTTGGAGACAACCTTAGAAACAAACAATTTCTGCCTAACCCTTTGTTTGGTAGGGGAAAGTAATAGGGAAGAGAAAATGAGAAATAGAGAAATAGGGATGAGATGGAGATAATTTATAGGTTGTTTGGTGTGAAATAAATAAAATAGAAATAGGGAATTTACTTGTTTAGTTTGATAAAAGTGATATGGGAGAATTTGTATTTTTTTTATTTCTCAACTACCCTCGACACAAAGCTTTATTATAATCGATTTTTTTTCTATAAAAGCCGATTTTCATGAATGTTAATTTTTTAAAATGAGATATAGATCAATTTTAATTTTATACAATCGATTGTTGGGTATAGATGAGGAATTTAAATTAGATAAAAATCAACTTTGTACCCTCAAAAATTGATTCTTGGTGAAGTCAACAACACAATGTTGACTTACAGCCTTGAAAATCAATTTTGTACCCTAAAACTGAAGTTGAAATTCCAATCACAAGAAAGGGGGGTTGAATTGTGATTTCTTTTGAATTTCTGCAAATTCCTTCTAATACAAATTCTGCTCAAGTGAAACTTGGCTATGTATTAGAAGATGAGACTCAAGAAGATAGAAGTTATAATATGTTTAGTATGCAGAAGATATGATTCCTTTAACTGGAACTCTTGTAGGTATCACTTACTTAGGTATTAAGTAGTTTTCAAAATAGTTTTATGCACATGTAATCAAAATGAAAAGAGAGTAAGGGTAAGAAGATTGCACACACAGATTTTATACTGGTTCACCTCTTCCAACCTGAGGCTACGTCCAGTCCCTACACCAAGTAGGATTTTCTTACTTAACTTTCACTTTACAGTCACCTTGGGTACACCTTACCCCTAGTATTCTTCTGCAGTCTCTTCAGGCTCCTAACAAGTTCCTTTTATGTTACTTAAGGCTTTACACTTACTACAGCTTCTTTTGCAGAAGGTACAACCACCAAAAACACTGCAGAACACACTCTGCAGACCTTTTCTGCTCAACCTATCTTACCATAACTCAGTAAACCTCTCAGATTACAAGCACACCACTCAGTCACAAGAGGCACTAACAATCTTAAGCCTCCTTGTGAGTTTACAGAAGATGTGAGTAGTGAAAATGATAAATACAAGGCTCAAAATTAGTATAATTTATGTGCAGCGGAGGATGTAATGAGCCAGCTCTCTCTCAAGGACTTTTAGTAGCAGAAACTCAAAGAATTGAAGAGAGAGAATTTAACCAGAAGATATATATTGTAATTCTGAAGATTTGAAGTTTCTTCTGGAGAGAGGTGTGTTTCAACTTGAAGGGAACTCCTCTTTTTATAGGAGATTGGAGGAAATAGCCGTTGGAGAGATGCTTGGACCTCCAGCTATGTTCCTTGAGCTGTCCCTATCAAGTTGCAGCTGTCTCTTGCAGGTACAACTGCCATTTTGACTGGTCATATCTTCTGTAGGATGTTTCTTCTGCAGATAGAAAACTTATGAATTTTGCAACCATTTCTTCTGGGAGCACATTATGGGCCTTAATTTACTTGACATAAATTATTTCAAATATATTTGACTCAGCTGAAGCTACATAAATGAGAAAAACATAATTTAATGGATTCTGCTTCTTCTACAGCATGTTTGTCAGTAGATTTCTTCTGTAGAATATCCTTCTTTCTTCTGTAGAGGATTGTCATTGACATATGAGAATTGTAGAGGCCTTCAGAGTATAAATTTTGCTTGACTGCATTTTCGGGAAGCTGAGGAAGTCATGAATCTCAAGCAAAGTGCTGCTTCTTCACTTTTTACAAAAGTGAATCTTCCTTCTAATATGTTATAATTTGATCCAAGTCTGGGAATCTGATTTTAAGGACTGATTGGGTTTAGTCCAATCATTTAATGTTCAGGCTTCCTTTTTCTTGTTCTTTGAATTGCTTTTTTTATATTTCCAATCATGTTTCTTCCATAGAAATGCATCTTCTGTATCTTCTGCAGAACTTGTTCTTCTTGAATCTTATTACTGAAGGCCTTTCTCTTCATTTTCTCAACTGCTTTCTTGCTTTCATTCATCATTTCAGTATTTCAGAGATGTTGAAAACATCTTTTACAGCTTGATGTAGTGTGAGTGTTGATTTCTTTCTTCTGGACCTTATTTCTATCTTCTGAAGATTCCCGCCTGTATCTTCTTATCATACACTCAAGTGAAATGATTAGTTCCTTTTAAATCAGAATTATGACAAGTGAATTTTGATAGTTTGTCATCATTAAAACCACTTAGGAGGATTCTAAAGGGAATCAAGCATATGGTCAGGGTGCAGCGGAAATAAATGGATTCCCTCCCTTATTATGATCGTTTTACGAAAACACGAATCAAGGCATAAAAGGTATTGAAACGAAAGGTCGTACCTTATTAGGATTACAAACGAGGCAAGAGTAGCCGCGTCTCTATTGGTATCCACGCCAACAGCCGTACTATGAAACCCTCCTCAACTCTGCTAGTAGCCTTAGAGAGTAAAAAGTGATTGCTCATGTGTATATGGGGTAGTGGATCTCATGCTCTATTTATAGAGTGGTGGCTAGGGTTTTACCCCCTCACTCACTTAACCCTCACACTTATGGGCCTGGCCCATTATGTTATAATAATTCTAATTAAATTAAATTAGAATTATTATCCTTTTCCTAGTGGCTTGTTGTATGCGTGTGACCCAATAGGATTTTAATATTTGGTTATGATATTAAAATAAAACCCCTTTTATATTTAATATCATAAATAATGAGCGGTATCTAGCAACACATCACTATCCAAATATTGAGATTATCAATAACTTTGATAAATCCTATTTTATGATAATAATTTATATTATTTGTCCCTTTGTCCAAATATCTAATTGAACACAAGGGCATGGATTGTGTCAACCTTGTATAGTTCAATTTATATTTTCTTGATCCCCAAGTAGACTGTACAGAAAATAAATATCTCATATTTATCCTCCTGAGCATGGCCATGCATTTTGCAGTCTCACTTTATCAAGAGGCCTACAGATATAACTCCTGTTACATAGGAGGGACAAATCTCATCTAGGGCACTCACATTCCACCACATAATTTATTATATGTCCAAAAACCAACTTTATGATTACCCTGTTACAGGTAACGTTTGATGATAATTAAAACATATAATTCCTTATGCAGGAATCGTAGTGATTTCAGGTCGAAGGACTTCATATAACATTTATCAATTTAAGAAACGTTCATGACACTTATGTAACAATCCATGCAACGTTCTTAAGGTGGGTCTGTCCAGTACACCATTACTCTTAATGTGTACCTATGTGAGCACATGATATCTCATATCCATGATCTGTGAGATATGATCATCTATGCACTCATATACTAGTCTAAATGCATCTTTGTCCTAAGATGATACTTGACTAGGGACTATTTAAGAATAGTTCTTCATAAGATCTCACGATCAAGTCATCTACTTGATTTCTTATGAAGTTTAAGCTTACTATTCTAAGGACAATAATTATATTCTAAAAGAATAAGTTTGCCTTTATAAAATAACATGATACAAGTGATGGATGTTCATAAATATATATATAAGTCTCTAGTGCATATTCCTAACAGATTCTTGGACCTTACAAAAACATCAATTCTTGTTGTTGTGGGTTTGTTCATACTCTTATCTTTGTGGTTGCTATACCAATTTTCGAAAAAGTTTAGGTTAGTGGAGTTTGGTAACATGAGCACTAGTGGTATTTCGATTTTGGTTCATGCCATCATATCCTTTTATGTGCTTATTTTAATTCATTATTGAAATTGGCATTCATACACACATAAAACTATGTCATGATTACTTTTACACGGAGGGAATCGAATTACAATTTGTGGCAATTGATGAAGAAGAAGAGTAACTAATTAGGATTTGTCGCACTCAAGGGAGAATAAGAGCTAAGAGCTTAGACTATTTCCAGGAAGAGTATGGCTCACACTCTGCTTTCGATTTCTTTGTTATCTCTCATTTATTGAGAGAAGGAATAAAAAGTGTGGGACCCACTCCACTTTTGTATTTCATCCCTTTTTCTTCATTAAACCAAAATAATGGAAGTTTAAGAAGTTTTTTTCCTATATCTCTCCTTCCTCTCTATTTCTTTCCTATAGCCTGCATACCAAGTACAATGTAAATAAAAAGCATGACAGAGTATATAAAATGTAAGTGTAGTACGAGAGACAAATTATAACTTACAAGTGAAAGTTAGGGAACATATAATGTGGTAAACCCCTTAGTGGAATAGATAGTTAGTTTGGGAATTAGTCAGTTAATTAATTAAATTAGGAAAGTTAAAAGAGTTAAGGCATGTCGCATATAAATAAAAGGAGTGGTTGAGAGGGAGAAGTATCTAAACATTCGAGAAAGATTTAGGGCCTTTAAGCTTTGGGAGGAACAAACCCTCGAAGTCCTACAAGCTTGTAATTATATTTAGGAGAATTCTTCCCCATTATTTCTAATAAAAAAACTAGTTTCTATCAACTGGTATTAGAGCTCTAATCTTGGAGCAGTGGGATTAGAATAAGGATGACTAACAAAGATCTTAAGGCTCGCTTGGAAGAGTTGCGACGACAAGTAGAGGAGTCGTACACGAAGATGGAGGAAAATCAATAGAGTTGGACGCGACACAGATGGAAAAACCGTGAAACCATAGAGATGTTGAAAAAGTTGGTTCAGAGGTTGTCCAAGAAGAATCATGTATGTAGTAGGTACATGCCCAACAACATCGTATGATAGAAGAGAAGAGGGAAAGGTGGCGTTCGACAAAAGATGGTTGGTGAAGTGGTCAAAGATCCCATTCTCGACCTTCAATTGGACAAATAATAGTAAATAGAGAGCAAGGTGTGAGCAATGTTTTGTTTTGTGAGGTTTCACAAAATTAGAAAGTTAAGCTCTTGTTGATAGCTATGGAAGCAAAAGCCTTTGCATGGTAGAGGCTCTATACAAGATTGGAGACAAATCCTTTATTATGTTGGGTGTCATTTTAATGATGGGAACTAGAATTATCCTTTGCTGAAGTTATCAATATTAAAGCAAACCAAGTCATTAGGGGAATATTTGGAGGCCTTTAACAAGTTGTTAGCAAGGGCTTGTGTGGATGATTCACTGGCTTTGAGTATTTTATACAGAGGGATGCAAAGCTCCATAGAAAAACTCAATTTGATTACACAAACCCTAATCAATTCAAGAGGCTGAGGACTATGAGATTGCATGAAGAAACTCTATTAGAGTTAGTTTGTCATATCCCAAATCCTAAATAGCTAGGTATTCAAGAATCAAGGAGGATAAAGAGTTCAAGACAACATTGATTATTTTTTCTAATTATACCCTTACATTCACTTTAAAATACATGAGAATAGTAAGAATAAAGAAATTAATTAATAAGAGAAATAAAAGAGTATAACAGAAAACTAAGTAACAATTTTAGTAGAAACAAGAGAATTAATTATATTTTTTTTATTCCTATGCATAAATAAAATTATGATAGATAAAAAAGAGTGGAGGGAGTAGTTGTATTAGAAGAGTTAAAAAGAAATAAAGCATGTTGCGTATAAATAAAAAGGAGTGGGTAAGAGGAAAAATATATTGTCTTTTGAGAGAGACATGACAACTTTATGTATTGGGAGGTGCATACCAATTTCTTCCCTATTCTTTCTAATAAAAGACCAATTTATATCATAATACCACAAATTTCACATTTTAAGAGAATGTTACTGTCCAATCCAATTATCTTAATGTCATAAAAAAGAGAATGTTACAATGGACAAATGGTTACATAAGATGAGATAGGATTAAAAATATAATCATTAAAGAGAAAGTTGGGATAACTCCTGTTATAGGAAAAAATAATAGTCTTATCTTTAGATTGTTTTGAGTAAATGTGGAGAAAACCCATGGGAGCATTAGTAATGAAGATTGACTATATGGAGGATAATCCACTAGTTTGAGATTAAGGGAGACTAAAGAAAAATATAGGTTAAACCATTAAGATAAATTTTGGTAAATAGTTATTCTTTACACTTAATACTTGATAAAACTCTAAAGTTGTTTCATCTATGTAACTTATCCAACCTAATGAAAAAAGCACTCAATTATGTTTATTTATCTCTCGCATTTAATGAGAAGTCCACTTGATATTTCTCATTTCATTAAGGGTAAAAAGAATATTACATTATTTATTCATTTCTTTTCATTTTTTCATTAACTAAATGATAGGAGAGATTACTTTTCTTTCTATTTTTTATTCATCCAAATCTATCAATTCTCTCTTTATCTTTTCACTCTTTTTTTCCTTCATTATCTTCCTGACCAAACAAAGTACAGATTATTCATCCAAATCTATCAATTCTCTCTTTATCTTTTCACTCTTTTTTTCCTTCATTATCTTCCTGACCAAACAAAGTACAGAAGTGTGTTTATTTGAAGTTATAGAAATATATTCCCAAAAAAGTATACTAAAAAATGTTACATTCTCTTGTTTGGTATAAGTTTTAATAAACATATTTCCTAGTATTATTAAGTCCCAACATTATTCCTAAGAGATTATTAAGTCCCAACATTACTCCTAAGAGAATAATTTTATATCTTGAAACAAACTTCCCGAAATAAGCTCAGGATTAGAAGGAGAATACCCTGATTGGCTTTTTATTTTTTTATTTTTTGGTTTCCAACTCTGATTGGCTTCCTGATGTACCCTATAGTTGAGGGGATTAGGCTGAATAGCTGACTTGATAAGAAATTGGAGGTGCAAACAAGAATGCCTCAAATTAAAGGAATATATTATTATATATAATGACAAAGAACTTTAACAAAAAAGAAAATATACAGATAACACGTGAAACTATAATGAGTATCCAAATCCAAAAATAAATTCTAATAATTGAATATTATATATATATTTTTTAAAGTTTTGTCTATGTATGCTGAGGCCCTTTAATTGCCCGACAGCCATCATCTTTGTCAAAAGTGTACTAATTTCCATTATTTCGCCTGAGAGGATCCTAATTATTGTGTTTAGAGCATAGTCAAACGTGTGGTTGACTGAGCTTGTTAATCATTCATCCTGCATTATTTTGAAAATATCCATACATTTTCACACACACACACAAAGAAAGAACTCAGATAATATAACATTTATTTACAATTATCATCAATTGTATCAGCAAAGAAATAAAATAGTGTAGCCTGCAAGATAATAATTTCCCAAAGCATTGATGAAAGAACAAGATGTAAGTCTCACATACAAATCTATTTTTTTTTAACTCTGTAAAAAGAAATACAGTTGCATCACACCTATAATTTCCTTTTCACAAAAAGAAAAAAAAAAGCCAAAATTACCAATGCTAAATCACATAGAAGCAACAACTAAAACACCAGAGTGACAAAAGAATACAAAAAATAGGATTCAATTGAATAACCATACTTGCCACATGCATCTAATTGTTGAAGGACAGAATGTTTTACACACAACATGCTCTGAAAGAGATCTTCACTGAAGACCTGATGAAGTGACTGTGATTATCAAAATTCTAGCCTTAGCCTATGCAGCAGCCACTGATGGTTCCTGCATCAATGAAAGAAACCATGTTATCAAGCAAGATTCAATTTTTCTTCCACTTAATATAAGTTCTGCTCAACAAACATATTATAGGTTTAATATTTCTTTTATCTTCAGACTCTCATCACTCATCACAAGTGTATATCTAACCTTTGTTGTCAAATTTGAAACTGCTATGTTAAACTTCTCTCTAGTTTTAGTACTAGCAACATGTCCAGCCTTTGCCACCTTGCTAAAAGCACCATTTAACCATGCTGTTCCAGCAGTTACATATCTGCAGAGGATGAGGGCAAGCCATTAACAAGCATAAATTTTAACACCAACATCCAAATAATATGCAATCTAGGGTCAAATTATGCCAAAAGGATCGTTTTTATGTCATTTCTCTCCAACTTATAGTTCATTGAGATAGGAACTATAGAAATATCCAGATTTCTTTTCTTTACTCTCTATATTTTCCTATTGGATCATACTGCAAAATCATAACAACTTCATGTAGAAATCAAAGTGCAGAGGCTGCAGTGGAGATCAGGTATCATATTCAACCAAACCTGCTAGTTTTTACTGCTGATCCAGTATCATTCAACTTCCTCTCAGCTGCAAATATTGCTGCCATAGTTTTATCAGAAACATGAAGCCTTTGATCCACAGACTTCACTTTCTCATTCACTACAGAAAGGCCAACTGTCAATTTCTCTGTCAGTCCAACTCTCTTGTCAAAAGAAATGACCTTTGCAGATGCATTAGCAGTTAACTGATGCTTCTCATCAAATGCTTTAGCTTTGTTCACGGCATCTTGCCTTATTGCTGAACCTTTCGCCAGCATACTTGTAACTACAACTTGTGCTCTATTGAGATACACTCTTCCATTGGTGGAGCTGGGTTTCTCCTCCTGAAAGAGACGTAGTACAGCAGACATGAGCTCAATCAGAAAAACACAATTTGAAGAGTTCCAGTAATTATTGCCTAGGTACAAAACTAGTTACAAAATAAACAGAATGCACTGCTGAAGATTATAAGCAAGTGATGCAAGGTGGACACAACGCAAGAAGCCGTAAAAATAGTTAGATCCTTAATGAGATAACTTGCTTTAAAAAAATAATGTGTGTGTGTAAACACATATTAGGAGCTGTTAAAATCGATTCTCATAGAATCGAAAAAAAATCACGGTCAGCCAATCTGTGTTGGGATCCGTGAGTATCAATTCTATAGCACCTCCAACAGTACCAATCAGAGCTATCATGGTCAAGACTATCTTCTCTAACAGTTTTCAGAATCACAATGTCGAAGTAATCTAGTGTATTTAAAACACACTCCAATGTATCAATAAAATCCTAGGTATAATAAAAATAATTTCAAAACCTTTTTAGTCAACTCCAAATGCCCATGGAGAACAGCTCATTAGGACAAAATGACCATGCAAAATACTACCTCCGTTCCTATTTAACTGTCCACTTTCAAAGAAAAATTTTGTTCCTATTTAACTGTCCACTTACAAACCCAAATGCACTAATAATTACACTTTTCTCCATTTTACCCTTATGTTAATAAATGACCCACTATTGAAAACTAATGAGAGCCAATAGTACTAAGAGAGATAAAAGAGTAAAATAGAAAATTTAAAATTTATTTGTATGAAAACAAGAATAATGATTGCATTCCTTAATATGTGTGATTTTAGTCAAAGTGGACAGTTAAAAAGGAACGGAGGTAGTATTAAATTTGGATTTTGGTCTTTACCTCAATATTCAATGAGATATTTCCAGAAGGAACAACATTTGTAGCATTTTCGACCACCCTTACTTCCTGCATAAATTGCTTTTGATAAGTTCCAAATTTCACATCAACATGTGCACATGTAATAA
This sequence comes from Sesbania bispinosa, assembly GCA_026901365.1. Taxonomy (NCBI): domain Eukaryota; kingdom Viridiplantae; phylum Streptophyta; class Magnoliopsida; order Fabales; family Fabaceae; genus Sesbania; species Sesbania bispinosa. The sequence goes on from QLOH01000215.1 coordinate 171,920, forward strand.
ATAACTAATATAAGAGTTATTGGTTTGTTACCTGCATCTCGTGATTTGGTACATAGTTCTCAGCTGGAGTTATACTCACAATCTGGTCTACTATTGTTGCTCCCTGATAAAAAAGACAGCAAAAATTTCAGTCTCACACGGCAAAAAGTGCAAAGGCTTTATATAATGAATAAGTTCCCTGCTAGATATCAATATCAAAATGTGATGTCAAAAGACAATAGGCGAGAAAGGGAAAAGAATTGACTCAATATTAATGAAGATAACCAAATAGACACTAATAGGGAAATATAGCTCTTCTAATGTGAAAAAGGTTAGGCACTGTAATTTGTAATTCTAATTGCAAGCAATATAACCTTCCGAAATAAAATGCTTGCATAAAGCCTAATATACTAAAAATACAAGAGAACTTCTCTATACTTGCAATTACTTAAAAGAAGCAATAAAATGACATTTTGATTCTTAAGGGTTTCAATCAAGCAGCCATCAACAATGAACAAAAAACAGATAAAGCAAACTAAATGCTGCAGCAAACACTAAATCACTAGTACTTGATGCAAACAAACACCACTTTCTGATTTTCAAAATGACCAACTTAAATCTGATCTTAAAATTTCAAAAAATTGAAAATGATTCACTTTGTCTAATCATCCTTTTCAAAATTGAACGGAGAACCTTTTTCAACATGTAAAAACACAAATTATACACCAAATGATAACTTATACCTTTTCTCAAGACGTAGTCATTATGAAAATGACTAGTACAAATCAAACTTGACAATTGATATATTATTACCACACCTCCACTAACAAAATTATAAAAAGAAAAGAGACATTACCGATAACAATAATGCAATTTCAAGCGCTCTGGGATCTTTAAATGTCACAAATGCAGTCTTTGATTTCTCATTTTCACTGCAACAAGCAAACACAAAGTATGCAACCATAATATGGATTTGACTTCTCTAAACAAGCATGAACAAAAAGTGAAAAAAGTGCTAGTTCAAGAGCTAAATTCAACAATAGATCGTTTCAACAATACAAGAGAGTAAGTCAAATTCTAGAATAGAAATCTTTGAGTTCATCTTCAATTACTTTTCTGTGCTAAAGTTTAAAAAAAAAGGAAAGTAGCTTAGTAGACTGCAGCAGTAAAATAGACCCTGCCTCCCAAAAAAAAGATAGAAAAATTCACAACCTGTCCTTTCTGCTTTGCTATAGTTTGATTTAATTAATGCAATTTTATATCATTAAAATCAAAATTAAGAGCACCCCGTGATTTCTTATTTGTCTTTTCTAAACCTCCCTTCCTTTCTCAGCATCGTTAAACGGTGTGAAGATTGAATTGAAACTAACATAATTTGAATTCAAGGGGGTAGCAAAAATACAAAGAAGATAATTTTGGTATAGAAATTACCCACCTCAGGATCTCAATGTGCTCGATTTCTCCAGAAAACGAGAAGAACTCGTGAATCTCTCGTTCACCAGCTAGATCTGAAAGTTGCTTAACTTGAACCGTCCTTGTTGTCTGAAATAATCAAGGAAAAAAGGGAGAGACCCAGAAAAGGAAAACAAAATAAGACTCAAGTTACATGAAGAAAAACAAAAAAAGATGGAATTTTGAACTGGAAGAAGAAGAAGTAGTAGAAGGTAGAGGTAATAGAAGTAATAATAACCTGCATTGTGATATAAGTATGAGCGATTTTGCGTAGCGGAAAGTGATTGTGTTATGAAAGCAGAGTCCTGAGAAGGGTGGTGTGTGTGTGGCGTGCTACGTTTCAGAGTGATGTTATGTGAAGAGAAAAGAGTTGCATTGAATTGAAGAAGCAGAGACAGAAAAAGAAAGAAAGAAGAATGTATGATGATGAGGCAAGGAAGGAAGGAAAGGAATGTAATGATGATGTTACCTCGTCGAGACCGGAAAGAATGCACAATGCACTGCGCAGTGAGTCTTATGTAATTCCAAAATTGTCCTCTTCCTACTTAATAAATTACCATGATTATACAAATGGAAAAATTGTCAACTAATAACTGTTTTTAAATATAAAATGAAAAATATTGGATCTGGCTAATCTTTTCTTTCACTCAAAGTCGATACACTTAATAGGATGTTCCTTACCATTTACATGAATACTTGAAATTATTTTATTTGTATTTCCTAAGATAGTATTTTAGGTAATTATTAATCTTTTAGTAGTTTTTTAGAAATTATTTGAGATAGTAATTTTTTTTAAAAAAAAAGTTTTTATTTTTAATTAGTCAAAAATTTATTATAATTTTATTTTTTAATAACTCTTACTTATCATTATTTAATAATTAATGATGTTATTATATGTCATTTTATTATTTTAGTTAGTTTTATAAAAAAAATTCAATCAAATCAACTAATTTTACAAGTTCTATTAACTTTTTAGCTAGTTTTACCAAATACATCCGTCATAGTGTATAATTAATTTTGTACAATAATTGATTTTAAAACACTTTTGTTTAACACTTTTCTCTACTTTTTATTTTATTTTTGCTAAGCTCTCCCTGCTTTTATTTATTTTGATTGTTTTTTATGTGTGTTATTGGTTCATTAGGACATTGGTTAGTAGGATTTTTTTTATAATTTACATAAACTATACTCATAATGACATGTTGATCTAGAAAAACCACCGATCTCAAAGAATAATTATATTTATTTCACCAAAAAAAAAAAAAACTTGCCATTTGTCATGTAAAATCCTGTTGAGTAGTACCACGCAACCATTTGGAGATAACTTATGTTTTATTTTGAAGAAATATGTAATGTCACCCTCTTTCGACCTTTCGGATGCTTATTTCCCTTAAGTAATGTCTCGGGTTCGAGTCTTGCGGATGGAAAAAATTTTCGTGGGGAGAGTTAGCCTCACCATGATGTGGATGTTTCCGGCTCGAACAGGATTGCCTCCCGTAGAGGATAATTAAATCAAAAATTGGTGACTTGAATTTGCTCATTAATTTATGATTAAAAAATTTTCTACAAAAAATTAATAAACGTAATTAATCCAGTTCGCGGTGTGGCTGGCGGCTTATACACCAAATAACTAACATCTTTAAAACAAGACAGTAACGCTACTAAAAACAAATAGATTTCATTCAATGTATTTCTCTAAAAAAGTAGAAAAAAATTAATAGTACTCTGCTACCACAATAACTGTATATATATATATATATATATATATATATATATATATATATATATAAACAATGTCGCTGTGGATGTCCTTGTCAAAAAGAAAAATGTAGCTCTGAGACAGTTCACACAATAAAATGTTGAATTTGAATTTTTCTTCTTTAATTACATGATATCAATACATAGTACAGTTGGAAGGAAAAATAAAAGCAATATGAGTTTTACTAATTATATAAAAAAAAATTTTACCTGTGCAAAATCACCATATCTTGTTCCAAGATAGTTGTCGTCTAAACCGAAGTTGGAAAAGACTTTTCACGTTAAAATTTTATGTAAAAACTTTGTTACTTTTTTTCTATTAAAAGATATAAATATTAATTTTTTATATTTTAAACTTATATAAAATTTCAGTAATACTAAATTGCGGGAAAAGTTTGCACAAAATGTTTTTTTATTTATAACCTTGATTATGTTGTTGATCGTGGTTGGGTACGCACAAGGTTGTCTGGGATGAGAGATCGAGGTAGGCACGACGTAGAAGTTGGATAGGGGGTGTCTGGATAAACAAATGCAATGTTTCTAATATCTAAGATGGAACCTAAGAACATTAAGGAATCACTCATTAATCAATCTTGGACTAATGTCATGCAAGAGGAACTTGACCAATTCGAAAAGAATAAGTTTTGCACTTTAGTTCCTCCTCCTAAACATCAATCCATCATTGGAACAAGATGGGTGTTTAGAAACAAGATGGCAAGGTGGTGAGAAACAAAACAAGGTTAGTGGCTCAAGGGTACAATCAACAAGAAGGTATTGACTATGATGAAACATTTGCCCCTATATCTAGATTAGAAGCTATTAGGATCTTGCTTGCATTTGTTGCACATAAAAACTTCCAACTTTTCCAAATGGGTGTTAAAAGTCCATTTCTAAATGGATATATAAATGACAAAGTTTATGTGCATTAACCACCTGGATTTAATGACAAGAAGCATCCTAATCATGTATTTAGACTCGCTAAAGCTCTATATGGATTAAAGCAAACTTCTAGAGCTTGGTATGAAAGATTAAGTAGCTTCTTGATCAAAAATGTTTTTTCTAGAGGAAAATTTGACACCACTTTGTTTAGAAAAACCTATAAGGATGATTTGTTGATTGTCCAAATATATGTGGATGATATTGTATTTGGTACCACTAATGAAAAAAATGTGCAAGGAGTTTTCTGAGTTAATGAGAGGTGAATTTAAGATGATCCTTATGGGAGAATTGAAGTTCTTTCTAAGACTTCAAATAAGGCAAGAAGATGATGGAATCATCATTCATCGAGAAAAGTATACAAAAGACTTACTCAAAAAGTTTAAAATGGATAAAGCTAAATCCATGACAACTCCAATACATCCATCCACAATCCTTGACAAGGATGAGAAGGGCAAATTTGTATCTAAAAAAGAATACAGAGGTATGATTGGTTTTTTACTATACCTAACTGCAAGTAGGCCATATATTTTGTTTATTGTTGGATTATGTCCTCTGTTTCAAACTTCTCCTAAAGAATCTCATTTAACTATTGTGAAGAGAATCTTCAGATATATCGTTGGCACTACTAATTTTGGTCTTTGGTACAAGAAAGGAACAAGTTTGGATCTTATAGGCTATTGTGATGTTGATTTTGGTAGATATAGAGTTGAGAGGAAAAGCACATTTGGTGCATGCCAATTTGTGGAGAATCCCTCATCACTTGGATGTGTAGAAAGCAAAACACAATTGCTCTTTCAACTGTAGAAATTGAATATGTTGCAGCTGCTAGTTGTTGCTCACAAATTTTGTGGATTAAGCATCAAATGGAGGACTACTCCTTGAGGTACACTGAAATCCCAATATTTTGTGATTAAACTAGTGCTATAAATTTGTCAAAGAATCATATTCATCAATCTAGATCAAAACATATAGATATCAAGCATCTCATCATAAGAGATCATGTTCAAAATCATGATATTGAGCTTAAGATCATTGAAACCAAGTTTCAACTTGATGATATCTTTACAAAACCTCTTTTAGAGGATAGGTTCAACTTTATCAAGGAAAAATTGCATATGTGTGTGCTTAATTGATTAATATCTATGTTTGATATGTTTGAAAAAATGTTCAAAAAAGAATCTGAGCCTTAAAGCCTTTAGAAGCATGATCAGAAGCAAGGTTCCTGCTTCTAAAGAAGCCTTAATGAAGAAAAACCTCAGATTCTCCCTGTAGTGAATTCTTATATAGGAAAATTCTTAAGCCTGATATTACATCAGAATATTTCTGGCTTAAAAAGTGTTTAGAAGCACTTGAAAATGTTCACTGCTTCTTTAGAAGGTGAACATTTACTTAAGAAGGGGACAAGTTAGCCTTCTGTCTCAAACACCTAAATTGAGAAGTAAAAGTCATAAATTTTAAGGATTAATTCAAGTAATTTTTCCTAGGTTTATTTAAGTAATTCAAGTCATCTTTCGGTTGAGAATCTCCTAAGCTAATTTGGGTTGTTTAGCGTTGGTTGAGGAGCTATGTAGCTGGTGTATGCTTGAAAAGGAAAGGAGAAAATAATACTTGGTCGAGTTAAGCCTGAGGAGGCTAGGGTAAAAGAATACCTTGTGTGACAAGCTTGTTGAAGTAGTGGAAAATCCTACTGAGGTGGGTATTGGACGTAGCCCAAAGAGATTATGGGTGAACCGGTATTAAAATTATTGTGCAGCATCTCTATACCCTTACTCTTTTAATATTCTGCACCTTGAGTGATTTACTTTCTTATATTTGACTCATATCATTTCCACATTTTTACAAGAAGACATATTTCTATATAACCCATCTTTAAACTACAATCTCCTCAAATAACATGAGAAACAATCTTTCCATCATTCAAATAATTATTTTGGAAAGTCTTATCAAGTTCTAAATTGGTTTAGTCCTTTAGAAGCATAAAATATAGTTTCTGTATTTTTATCAAGTTCAAACTTTGGGAATTTTACTAAATTCTTCTAGAAGTGCTTATAAAGAGATTTTTATCAAACGGTGATTATATATTAATTATAAAGGGGTTCTGGAAAGTTACACAAATTTTCAATAAGTTTTAACCCTTTAGAAGCATACTGATAAGTTCTTACTTTCACTATTCTAGTTTCTAATCACAAAAATAATTCACATTTGTTGTTTTAATCACTACTTGATTCCTTCCAAACTTGATTAAAGTCATTAAACTTGAGGTGCAAATTCCTGTGAACATAAGTTTCTTTAGAAGGTACATTTGTATTATTTAACATTATTTTAACTGTGTACCAATATCTAAAGACGTCTTCTGATAGCGAAGAAATCTCTTGAGCAAAATATCAATAAGGATCTAAGTTTTGCAGGTTGAGCTAAAAATTATCAAGGGTCACAATTCAGATCCGACTCCTATAACGTCATAATTTCCCAACTCAGAAATAATTCCCGTTGGAGACACTTTTCCTGAAATTATGAAATTATTTCGTTATATTTTTGATATCGTCAAACAATTCGCTTAAACTCCCCAACGATTAGCTTAAGCTGTCCAAATACATACATCTTAATCTCCTAATAACTGAAAATCTTAATTAAACTTAGGGAAAGAACCCACACTTGGAGTAGTGTGGTTCATGAGATCCATACCGGAAATCCGGCAGAGTCTCCCCTAAAAACATATGTTACCAATTTCAAGTTTAACCTGAAACTCAGTAAAAACCAGTACAGTCTAACAACATGAATATTCCAAAAATCATAACTAAGCCTCCATTGCTAAGAAACATATACATATACATTTATAACATTAATCAACCATCCATTATTACAAATGAACTAATTCTATTATAAGAAGCTTCCATTCTAAAACAAAACTCAGCTCCACCATCACCTTTCCTACCTTATCATCACCTAGAATTCCTGCACCACTAAAGTATATCCTCGAAACGTGGGGTGAGACTACGGTCTCAGCAAGTACAACTAAACATGTATAATGTGTGGGAAACAACAATCATGCGACAAGCAACACTTAAAAACACATTAACAGATAATTAATAACAAACTACCAACATAATGCAACTCACTTAACATGAACAGAGAAAGAATGCAACTCATGATGCATTCACTGTTGTGCCCAGCAAGCATGATCTTATCACTTTCTATGGTTAGAACTGAGCTCGGACTACGGGAAACGTCTTTCCCGGGGATGAATCCCACCTTACTGGACAGAATTCGTGTTTTAACATAATTACTTAATTTTAACTCACGGCCGAGGCCGGCTTGAATTACTCACGATTGAAACCGGCTAATGTTATCTCACGGTCGAAACCGGCTTAAGATGTTATAATGCTCAAAGTCAATGAATCAACAATTAGCTAGAATTATGTAAATAAAACAATTCAAGGCTTAATAATTTTTCATGAAAACTCAAATTAGCATGCTAAACAAATTCATCATCTCATTAAATTGTGAAATTAACAATTAGAATGCAACCAAACCCTAATCCCCTAAATTTCACATCCTAGGTTTAACATATTCGATACATGAGCCTCCCTAATTCATAAAATACACATGATCACTATAAATCAACATGTTATAAAGCAAGAAGAAGAGGGATTAGAGAATTGGGTTCATGCACAAGACACACATCCATAGAAAGTGAGAGTGTGTGAGTTGTACTTACCTCAATGGAGTTCAAAGATAAGGGAAAATGGAGTTGAAGAAGGTTGAAGGTGGAGATCCAAGGCACCCCTTTTCTTCCTCTAAGCTCCAAAGCTTTTTTCCCGAAATCCCTTCCTCTCTCTAAAATATATATCTCTCTCTCTCTAAGAAATGAAAAGGAGGAGGAAAAATGAAGAGGAATGGAGCCCTAATCGCATTTTATGTTGCTGTTAGTGACTTCTCGCTTAAGTTAGATTCTCGCTTAAGCTAGATGGTCATTCTCGCTTAAGCTAGATATTCTCGCTTGAGCGAGATGGCCGAGACCTAAAATCCTCTCACATTCTCGCTTGGGCTAAAATTCCTAGCTTAGGCGAAAATAGCCCTGAAAATGCACCCTCTCTGGACAATTCTCGCCTGAGCGAGATATGTAGAATCAAAACTCTCAAGTTTTTGTTGATAAACTCGCCCAAGCGAGCCCATTCTCGCTTGGGCGAGAATCCTGAAGTCTAACCACTTATTTTTTCCTCTATTTTCTTGACAGCTTTCTTGATTGAGAAAGAATACGTCTATTTGGGGTGCAAATAAGCTCGGAATACTATCATATAGCATATCAAACTGAAGCCCCGAATCTTAGCTTTCTAACCCAAGTGGAATCATTTTAATTGGAAACCCTTAACTCTAGATATTTGCAATTTAGTGCACCAATGTCATTAGGCTTAAAACTGAAATCAAGCAACAACATTGGTTTTTGCCCCTCTTTGATTTCCAATTCAATCCTCTCATTCTCAAACCTAATTCATCTCCTCCAAAACCTTCTTCTAACTTAGTTCTTCTCATCCAAAGCCTTCCCTCATTCTCATCTTGCTACACAATTCCATTATTCCTTGGGTAGTCTCCATTGTTAACTTATTTTACTTAATGGCCAAAACCTATGATAATGCACTCGTCCCCAATCATTACTAACCACATACTTCCTAATCTCATTAGATAACCAATTTCCATCCTAAATTCACATTCCAAACTTCAATTCCTCATACCGTTCCCTATCCTTTGACCCTTGGCTAAAACCATAACCTAAGCTTCTATTAAAATTCCTAAGTCCTAGATTTGGGATGTTACAACTCCCATGGCATCGTTTTTTATGATGACTTCAACCCTGATCATCCTAAACTAAATAGCTTTTTCTACTCGGACCACACAAAGGAATGGTTTTGGTCTTCTCAGGGCTCTCTTCCAAATTGGCTTCAACATTATTTGCGGAATCATCTTCAGCAGTTGGCCTTCCTAAAGTATTTGGAGAAAGATCTGCTCCCGACCACCTAGAATGTAAAGGACGCCTATGATAAGGTTTGTGTGGCACAGAAGTAGATGGAGCAAGATATTTCCTAGTTGAAGAAGGGAAGGCAACTCTGGAGCCCGAAGTGGCGGTGGCTGGGAAGGCGAATGGGGGCATTGAGAAGGCCGACGTTCTGAACACGATTTCTAATCTGGAGGCCGAGGTGCTGGCTCTAAAGAAGGAGGCAACCGACCTAGGGGTTGAAAAATGAGGAGCTGAAGGTCGTCTTGAAGAAGGCCGGGGAGGAACATCAAGTTGCGGTGGAGGCGTGGGCGACGAAGAAAGACGAGATTGAAGTAAATTAGAGAGTCACAAGAAGGGGGTTGAATTGTGACCCTTTAAAAATTTTGGTCCAACCTACAAGTACTTTGAAAAACTGATCTTTGCTCAAGGAATACCTTGGCTATCAGAAGTTACTTCTAGAAGATAGTGGTTAGTGTATAATGCCAACTAAGTTGATTGAAACTATCTTTGTAAAGGTAAGCAATATCATAGGGACTGATATCATCAAATTTTATTCTTCCATATAGTGTATTTAATGTAGATACAACTCAAATAAGGTTCAGAAGAATAATATAAAGTTTCTGCAGTTATGCAGAAGCAAAACAGTGAATCTGTCACTTTAAACCATTCTTCTGAAAAGTCAAATGATTTTATATTTTAATAAAACTTTCCAGAATAGTTATTTAACCAATAACTAATAAGATTATATGAGAAAATCTATTCAGAAGAAAGTTTATATCAATCTGATATTTTTAAATCAAGTTACACAATGAAACTTGATAAATGTTTCTTCTGAAGTATCAAATGAACTTGAAACTTTATGAAACTTTCCAAATCAAATATTTAAATAGTAAACAATCAAAATATAAAGTTAATTCTTATTAAAATCAAGTTTGTAAAGATCTGGTAGTTTGAACCCCAAGTTCAACGTTGAACAATGGAAAGATTTCAAGAAATGTGCTTCTAAAGCACCAAACAATTTCATAATTTAATGAAACTTTTCATATCAGTATTTGAACTGATATAGATGTGATTTATGTGAAAATATCAGTTCAAAAATAGGTTTATCAAAATCTGGTAGTTTGAACCCCAAGTTTCAATGTTGAACAATGAACAGATTTCAAGAAATGTGCTTTTGAAGCACCAAACAGTTTCATAATTTAATGAAACTTTCCAAATCAGTATTTGAACTGATATGGATGTGATTTATGTGAAAATATCATTTCAAAAATAGGTTTATCAAAATCTGGTTTACAGCTTGCTAAATATCCAAAGTATGAACAATAACTAGCAACTCAATGAATGTAATTGCAAAGAAATAAAGAGAGTAAGGGTAAGAGACATTGCTCAGATGATTTTTATACTGGTTCACCTCTCAACCTTGAGGCTATGTCCAGTCCCTACTCCCAGTAGGATTTTCCACTATATCAACCTTGATACAATGACTTCTTGGGTGCACCTCACCACTAGTATTCTTCTGCAGCAACTTCAGGCTCAACCCAGTATTCTTCTGCAACCTCTGCAGGCTCTTACAACCGATTTCTGCAAATAGCAGGCCAAACCTTACTCTTGCAGATTCAAACTAACTATCTCTCAAAAGAATCTACCTCCTTTGAGAGTTACAAAAATTGTGTGATGAAAATACATAATGGAAAGGCTCACAAAACACTCATGGAGTGGATTAATCTTTAAAAAACTGAACCTAGACACACTATCTAAGAATTTATGAATAGCAACTATACATTTTGGAGTGGTCGTAGGAGAATTTCAATCTTGAAGGGAATTTCTACATTATGGCTCTTTGGATTTCTTCCCTTTTTCTCTCCTCATGTTGCCCAGCTAAATGGGGCTGTATTTATAGAGTTATGGTGGTCAAACTAGTTGTTGCAGTTGCTTGGAGAAGTGGTCAAGCTCTCAGCTAGCCTTGTAGGAGCTGTCACTATCATGGGACAACTTCTTTCTCTTTCATTCTTTGACCAGTCAATCTTTCTGATGTGTTTCTTCTGTTCTTTCACAATATCTTTCTTCTGGACGTGTAAAAACATCCAACAATTGTTAAATAACAATAATAAGCTCATGGAAAAAATCTGTGATGTTTTTCCTGCATTTGAAGAAAATTGTTCCTTTTGGAAGTATGCAGAAATTTTGTTTCTTCTTCTGCAAAAAATTGTTTCTTATGGAAGTGTGCAGACATTCTGTTTCTTCTTCTGAAGCTTCAAATATTCTTGTAAAGCTTCCAATCTTTTATCCTTGCTTTATTTACATTGTGAGAGAAGCAATTATGCTTATGGAAGCTTCTTTAAGTGTTCTGCAACTTGAAATATTCAAGGATAATAGCTTGAGGAGTGTGGGAACTTATTCAATGCTTCTAAAGATACTTTGAACATGTTTACAACTTGAAATGTGAATTTGATGCTCCTGCAGAAACTGTAAGTTCTGTTATAAGGACAAAATTGTGTTTCTAGTGATATTGACCTTCTCCAATTACTTTGTTTGCATCAGTAACACTTGGAATGAATATTCTTGAATTGCTTAAGTTATCTTTCACATTCAGAAGGTGTCAGGTTTCATGAAAAGCTCATTCTCATGCTTCTAGTGGTCTTAAATGATCCTTCTAAATCTTCAACTTTGCTTCTGAAGCTTGATACAACTCAGTTTAATATTAATGGGATCTCAGATGAACTGTCTTAACCTTCTTGAAGCTAAGAAGCTACTTCTTGAACTTGTTTCATCACTTTTTACATGAAAGCTCTGTTAGGTATATGCACTAGAGACTTATATGTTTTTGAAACATCCATCACATGTATCATATTATTTTATAAAGGCAATTCATTCTTTAAGAATACAATTAATGTCCTTAGAATAGTAAGCTCAAACTTCATAAGAAATCAAGTAGATGACTTGATCGTGAGATCTTATGAAGAACTATTCTTAAAATAGTCCCTGGTCAAGTATCATCTTAGGACAAAGATGCATTTAGACTAGTATGTGAGTTCATTGATGATCGCATCTCACGGATCATGGATATGAGATATCATGTGCTCACATAGGTACATATTAAGAGTAATAGTGTACTGGACAGACCCACCTTAAGAACGTTGCATGGATTGTTACATAAGTGTCATGAACGTTTCTTAAATTGATAAATGTTATATGAAGTCCCTTGACCTGAAATCACTACGATTCCTACATAAGGAATTATATGTTTTAAATATCATCAAACGTTGCCTGTAACAAGGTGATCATAAAGTTGGTATTTGGACATATAATAAATTATGTGGAGGGATGTGAGTGACCTAGATGGAATTTGTCCCTCCTATGTAACAGGAGTTATATCTGTAGGCCTCTTGATAAAGTGAGACTGCAAAATGCATGGCCATGCTCAGGAGGATAAACATGAGATGTTTATTTTCTGTACAGTCTACTTGGGGATCAAGAAAACATAGATTGAACTATACAAGGTTGACACATTCCATGCCCTTGTGTTCAATTAGGTATTTGGACAAAGGGACAGATCATATAAATTATCATAAAATAGGATTCGTCAAAGTGGTTGATAATATCAATATTTGGGTAGTGATGTATTGTTAGATACCACTCACTATTTATGATATTAAATATAAAAGAGTTTTATTTTAATATCATAACCAAATATTAAAAGCCTATTGGGTCACACGCATACAACAAGCCACTAGGAAAGGATAATAATTCTAATTTGATTAGAATTATAACATAATGGGTCAGGCCCATATATGTTAGGGTTAATAGAGTGAATGGCTAAAACCCTAGCCACCACTCTATAAATATAGCATAAGATGCATTACCCTGTACTGATGGGCAGTTGCTCTTACTCTCTAAACACTACTAGTAGAGTTTAGGAGGGTTTCCTAGTTCGGCTGTTGGCGTGGACACCACTAGAGACGTGGCTGCTATTGCCTCGTTCGCAATCCTTAAAAGGTACGACCTTTTGTTTCATGCCTTTTATGCCTTAATTCGTGTTTTCGCATTAACGATCATAACAAGGGAGGGGATCCACTTATTCCGCTGCACCCTGACCACATGCTTGATTCCCTTCAAGCTCTATGTAACATGCTTCTGGACACATGTTCTGATGTTAAATGATGTTTTTGATCTTTGCACCTTCCTTCTGTAACTTTTCCTGTATTCTTTCAAGCATTCTCAAGTGAAAACATTAGTACCAAAGTATTCAGAACACTTAGAATATTGTTGTGAAAGTTTGTTGTCATTAAAACCTTTGCTCAAAAGGGTCTTGGACCTTACAGAGATTGTTCTGGAGAGCCTCTCGGTCGCTCAGGAGGCTTTTGACTTTGGCATTGCATAAGTTTAGGCCCACACTCGGCCTATATGTTGGACGTGAGGAGCTTGGCTCTTCACTATGATGTTTGTGATGACCAGGTTGTGAGGGAAAATGGTGCCATAGGATATGAAGAGGTCCCGACCGACAAGATTCCTGAGCCTAAGCCCAGTCGGAAGCTCCAAGTCAAATGGTTCATTAAGATGCTCCTCCTGCATAGTGTTTTTTCTTCGGCTTGTATTTTGGCCGCTTATATGAACATTTTTTTAAGTTTGTATAAACCTTGTATCTTTTTTTCGTTAAAGTTTATCGTATTTTGCTTTTGTTCATGTATTTAATTTATTTGCTTCTACTCGCTTGCCTATCTTTTGCTTTTGTTTGTGTTTGATATTTTGTTTGGTTAAAACATCTCGGACTACGGCTTTGGCCGATTATCTTGATTTCGTTTTCATAGAGAATACCTTGATTTTAGGTGCTCGATTAATATGTCTCGGATTCGATTTTCCCTAGTTTTGTGCAAAGTAAACCTTGATTTTCAAACATCGATTTGGTTATGATGATAACTTGGTTTTCAATCTTTGGTTATTTTTACCAAGTTTTGGACTTGGTTTTCGTTTAAAGCCTTAGTTAGGGGTGGGAATAGGCCAGTCGCCTGTCAGGGGTCTACGGCCTAGCCTATTTATGGCCTGGGCTGGCCTGACTCGTTTATTAAAAAGGACAGGTTAAGGCTTGTTACAAGGCCTGTTTAGTTAAATAGGTCAGGCTTCAGGCCTATGAAAAATCCTATTAGGCTTGATAGGTCGACCTGTTTAATATAACAATATATAATATATTAAATTAATTATATAAATAACTATAAATATAATTAAAAAAAACTATAATATAGTAAAAAACTAAAATATATTAAAATAATTATATAAAAAAGCATGCTTAAAAGGCCTTCTGGCCTACATAGGCCTATAGGCCTGTTGGCCTATTTGTAGACCTTGTTATAAAACAGGCTTCTAAACAGGCTTACATGTCAGGCCAGGCTTTTACGCAGGCCAGGTCAGACCTTAAAAAAAGGACTGTAACAGGTAACAGGACCAGGCTCAAGCTTAAGAATTAGCAGTCAAGCCAGGCTCAGGCTTGCCAAAGCTTGGTCTGGCCTAGCCTGTTCCCACCCCTAGCCTTAGTTTAATATTCTATTGGCATACCTTGGTTTTCATGCCTCGGTTAAATATTTTGTGTTGGTATACCTTGTCTTTCACACCTTGGTTTAGTATTTTCCATTACTGCTTTCACACTTAAATCTTCTGAGAAGGTGCATTTGTATTTCAAAAAACGTTACAATGATCGGCATAAATGTGATACCCATAACTCGAATACTTCCTCAAATTTGTTATGTTCTAGTGTCTTGGGATTTCTTTTCCTTCCGATACGCGCCTTTCCCAATTGACTCAGTTACCTGATATAGGCCTTCCCAGTTTAGGGCTAACTTTTCTTTCTTCCCTCCCATGTCAACTCGTCTGAGGGCGAGGTCCCCGATTTCGAAATGGTGAGGAATAACCTTTTTGTTGTGTCTAATGGTGGCTCGTTTCTTCCTGAACTTGGGCAATGACTGGTCTTTCCTCTAGGAAGTCAAGTTCTTCTAGGATAGCTCTCTCGTTCCCTTCTTCTCTAGTCATCTCGATTTTGCACGAGGGTTCTCCAATTTTGACCAAGATGATTGTCTCGATTATGTTTGTTAACCGAATGGAATTTCCCCTCTGGACGAGTGTGGGGTAGTCCTATATGCTTAGAGGACATGATCCATCTACTCTTCCCATCTTCCTTTTACCTCATCTAGTATTCTTATTAAGCTTCTTAAGATTACCCGGTTTGCTGCTTCTGCTTGCCCATTCGTTTGGGGGTGTTCAACCGAGGTGGATTGTTGTTTAATGTGTAGTCCTTCTAGGAGTTCTTTAATGCCCTTATCTGCAAATTGTGTTCCGTTATCATGACCACTGAGTTTGGGATTTCGAATCTACTGATTATTGATATGTGCATTTATCGCATATTTTTTAGGTAAAATAATATTTTAATTGTGCATAATCATGTATATATATTAATTATTAAAGCATGCATTTTTGTTCCTTTTATTACAAATAATTGCTTTTTGTCTTTTATTTGGTAGATGAAGGATTTAGGGCGTAATTTGACTTTTAATTGCTACTAATTGGTTGTGGGCTAAACCCAATTTTTATTCCCCAATTAAAAAATCCAATTGAAAACACAATTTAAAGAATTCTAAAATTAAGTCAAAGAGTGACCTTATTCTTTGAGGATCAAGATGAGAGTTCAAGACCTTTTGGGAGCAAAACATTGAATTTCTACCATATTCAACAAGACAATGAGCTTCAGAGAATGGGATTTGCAAGGCTCCTTATCATTTGTATGTTCATGGTTCTACTGATAAAAAACGGCTTAATTTGAAATTTTATTTTTTTTAATCAAAAAATTTTTATATTTCTGACGGTACAACTTTTAGGTGAATTAAACTTTGTCAACTTGATTTACTTATTTAACTTTATTAATATGAATTATGATATTATTGAAATTTATTGAAAGATTTTTTTTTTATAATTTTTGATAAAAAGTTCTTAAAAAATTTCTATTTTATTGATAGAACTTTTAATTAAATCATTAATTATAAATATTTAGAATTTTATAATTAGATATTTTTTATGTTAATTTTAAAGAAATTAAAATAATTTTCATAAAATATTTTATCAAACAACTTTTAACTTAAAAGTAGATTTTAAGTTAAAAAAAATTAGACCGCCAAATGTAACACTCGGGATCCCATGACAGGTGCTACTCGACTAACTCAAATGAATTTCGTTATTCTTGCTTTAGAAAGGTGATGAAGATTTTTAATAATTTTTTTTTGAAACATTATTCTTGTTTAACAAACTTTTGCTTAAAACAAAGGAAGAAAGAACACGTTAATGTAAAAAATGTCATTTCATTATAATTTGAATCACAAATAAAGTAATTTAGTTTAGCTTAATACATTACAAAAGGAAGAGAAGACATTTCATTTGAGGTACACTTTAACTTTACTCTACACTTATAATTATATATTACCCTAAGTTAAACCACCTGACCTATCAAAATCCGACTCTACTTGGACTCCACGTCTATCTCCACCATATCAGATGCCCACGAAATTCTTGTCCACTTAGGTGCCACAAGAAAACAACAATAAAAAAACACAAAGGGATTGAGAACACTTTACATGAACTCACTTAACGTAGGATGTAGTGACTAAAGCCACAAACTAAACATGACACAACGATTCACATAATTCCTACATCAGCATACCCAATCAAACACACAGGTACATACCACAAATACTCATAACATCATGTTATTATGTGATCATGCTCATGCAATGCAAGACGACTATATCATATTTACATATTTTCTCACAAGCTGCCATATACCATGCAATGCATGAGGGCCCATGGTAATTTCACCATCACCAATGCACAACAACATTGCCACAAGAAGCAATCAGGAGTTAGAGTTTGTACTAGCACTAGTACATATATAGAGCCACCTGCTCTAAAATAATATAATAATAAATTCCACTGGTTGATCAACCAAAATATTAACTTCCGAACGATCTCACTGATTAGGATAATGGTCAGAGTCTAGTCAGGGTAACCCAACCATATTAAGGAAATTTCGGCTTACGGGGGTGCAACCCGTGCCACTCAGCAAATTTTCCCCGACCTGTAGTCCAAACCCCCAAGGCCAAGTGAATGTACTCACCTAGTATCAGTCACAACCGCCTTTCTTCCATTTCACAAGGTACCACTTGTATCTTCCCGTCCCGTCATAAGGCCCACCGCCTTAGACGTCACTATGCATATCATGCATGTCACACAAACTTATGCATTCACAGCATACTCATCTCTTACTAGTAAAGTCATCCTGAATCTTTCCATACAAGTCACCCACCATGACATAACAATAGATTCAACCTTTAAGCCCCACCGACAGAGTCGCCTCAAACCTTTCACACAACCACCTATCGTGGTACATAACAGATTCAATGACTTTATCCTACAAGAAACTCAAACCCCAACTCGGTTCCATCCACACCCTCTTTCCAAGCTTCTCAAGTCTTATGTACTTAGAGTTTGCTTAATGTAAACTTTTAGGGTAGGTTATGTCTACTTTTTCCTTGATTTGATAATTGATTACACTTGTACCCTATAGCTTACTAAGACTTATGACCGCGTTTTATGAATTTCTCCTCATGTGACAAGCCTAATAAGCTATCCTGAAGCAATTATTTTATTTTATGATTATTTATGGTTTAGAAAGGTATTTTATGATTAAAAAGACCTAAAATAGTGGTCCAAGTGTTATATGACCCATGTGGGCTATTACCGTCAAGTTTTAACTATGGTAACTATATTAAAAAGTGACTTTTACATAGGTTAAGAGTTTTACCCGAACTTTAATTAAGTTGTTGAGACAAACTCACCTCCATATGTTTTAATATGACAAACCACTAAGTTTTAAATATATGATATGCTCTCTTTGTTGATACTAACTGTTTGCTCAAGTCTGTGGCAGAACATTGTTAGAATTTATATTGCAGATCTTAACATCATAAAGAGAAGCACCATGTGAAAGAAACAAGGAAGAAATGAAGAGCCTAAAGCATCAGATGAAATACAGATTCAGCAACAGCTTGAGACTCGTCTCAAGAACATATGCAAGGCCATGAGACTATCTCAAGGAAAAGAGACAAGTCTATCAATACAATATGAACTACATTAAGAATGTCAAACAAGAACCATGAGACTTGAAATTAAAAAAAGGGAAGAGATCAGCCCAAGAAAAGTTCAGATGCAAGAGCAGCTTGAGACGCTGTCTCATGATCAGACGCCATCTCAAGGTCAGATGTTGTCTCAGGTTCAGATGAGAAGAGTTAAGTGCCATGCAGAAAGAAAGAAAGAGTCAGATCCTATAAAGAGGCTCAAGTACAGTCTAACAAGTCAAGTTATCAAGTCAGAATAAAGTAAAGACTAGTACATTGTGCAACTGTCAACAGTGACATATGTACTTGGAAAGCAACTTGTCACATCCAGGAAGCATGGGCTGACTCATGTCTAACGGCTCTCCAACGGTCATAAACGGCCAAATACTCTTTGATATAAAAGGTTGAAGGCCACAGTAGAAATCGGGGAGACTACATCAATCATTAAAAAAAATCTACTGCATCCTAACTCATCTCAAGTGACATCTCAAGTGCCTATCTCAAGCAGTTCATATTCAGAGCTTATCTCAACTTGAGAATCCCATTAGTCTCCATCTCTCTCTCCTGATACAACTTGTATTATTATCATTTAGAAGAAAGAACTACTAGCTTAAACCTACTGCCTATTCATACACTGTATATAAGCTAGATCCATCTCAAAATCTCATTCTCTTGTAACCTGTCTCATCTAAGATAGGAAGTGTGCCTAGTCTTATAGTGAGTTGTTTGCGTCCTGAAGAGGCTGTAAGAATAATTGTGGCTCACCCAAGGTAGGAGTACATGTGCTTGGTGTGAGGGACGTCCTGAAGAGGCTGTAAGAATTCTTGTAATTGACAGGTTGTCAATAGTGGAAATCTCACGTGTTGTGAGGAGTGGACGTAGCCCAAGGTGTGGGTGAACCAGGATAAGATCCATGTGCCATCTCTCTTCCTTATCTCTCCATCTTGCTTTATACATATCTTATCTTAAATCTGCAAACAACTAAGTAAGTGCTTTGAAACATAACCGAAACTGATTTGAGATTTCAAGACCACTAGAACATAATTAAATCAACTGAAATTGAAACTGTTTATAACCTGTCTTAACTAAGACCCCAAGTCAGCAGACTTGAGACCACGTCTCAACTTTCAATTTGAGTGTGCAAACTTCAGGAACAATTTTTTTTAAAAAAAGTCTCTATTCAACCCCCCTTCTAGAGACATTCAGCCAACTTCAGTTGGTATCAGAGCTTGGCCTCTTTGGGGTTGAGCACACCTACGTGTGAAGAGGAAAAGATCTATGGCTGGACCAAGTGCAAGCTTGTTCATTCCTGAAGGAGCATCTACCAACAAACCACCTGCCTTTGATGGAACTTACTACTACTATTGGAAGGACGGGATGAGACTGTTCATTGAATCTCAACATGTTGATCTGTGGGAAATCATTGAGAGGGGACCTTATATGCCCTACATCACATATGAGCTTGGGCTCAGAGCAACTAAGCCTAGAGAAACATGGATAGATGCTGAGAAAGCAAGATATGTACTTAATTCAAGAGCAAAATACCTACTCACCCGTGCCTTAAGCAGAAGTGAATATGACAAGGTGGCTGGATGTGCTACAGCTAAAGAAATATGGGATGCTCTTGAGATAGAGCATGAAGGAACAAATCAAGTAAAAGAAGCCAAAATCAACATACTTGTCAGACAATATGAGCTCTTCAAGATGAATGAGGATGAAGGGATTGAGGACATGGTGAGACGGTTCACTATCATTACAAATGATCTCAAGTCCTTAGGAAGAACCTACTCAAACCAGGACATGGTAAGAAAAATCCTGAGGAGCCTGCCCAAATCTTGGAGACCTAAAGTTACAGCTATCCAAGAAGCCAAGGATCTGAGCACCCTCAGATTGGATGAACTCCTTGGATCTTTGAAGGTTCATGAGCAGGAGCTGATGGAAGAAGATCTCATTAGACGTCCCAAGACAATAGCCTTGAAGGCATCATCCAACAGCTCTAAAGGTAAAAAGGTAAGCTCATCTCAACAGACTTCACTAAACTCATCTCATGACACAGAAACTGAGGAAGATGAAGGAGATGATGAAAGTGAGATGGATGATGAGCTAGCCTACATCTCAAGAAAGATCATACGTATGTGGAGATCTAGGGGAAATGGAAGAAGAAGTTTTCCATCAAGAAGAGGAGAAATCAAGTCTGACAGAAAAGGCCAATTCATATGCTTTGAATGTAGAAAACCTGGACACATCAAGTCTGAATGCCCACTTCTCAGAAAGGAAGTAAAGAAAAGTCCAAAGAAGAAAGCAATGATGGCCACTTGGGATGACACAGAAGGAGATGATAGCCAAGATGATCAATCAGCTAATCTGTGTCTCATGGCTAATGGAGACTCATCTGATGAAGAGGTATATGAGTCTAACTCTGAACTTTCATTCAGTGAACTTAAGTCTGCCTTTGAAAATCTTTTATATGATTCAAACCTCCTTGTCTAAAAAAGCTCCTTATTAAAATCAGAATTAAACACAGCTCTTGAAAAGGTAAAATTTCTTGAAAAGAGAATGAAAGTTTGAATCATAAAAACAATAGTCTCATGCTATCTCACATGAGACTGTCTGAACTTGTTAAAGCAAAGACTCAAGTTCATGATGAGCAAGAACAAAAAAATCTCTCTGAAGAAAACCATAAGCTCAAAAGACAAAACAGAATTCTCATAGATGATCTGGAAAAATTTGTAAAAGGTACAAAAAACCTTGAGAAACTCATTGGGTCTCAGAAAGGAATTTTTTGACAAAGCTGGATTAGGCTATGAAAAATCTTCCAATGAGGTCTGGTATAAGGATTTCTTTGTTCCTGCAAGAAAAAGAAGGAAGGAAAGATGTTCTTGTTGCAGCAAATTTGGTCACAAGGCTACTGAATGTTACCTGAGACATGTAGCATTCAAGAGAAGGGTAACTAACCATGAAGGACCCTAATATAAGTGGGTACCTAAAGCTAAATCTTGTGTTTCAACATATGTGCCTAGCAGCAGCAAGATCAAAGAAAATGTGGGTGCTGGACAGCGGATGTTCAAGACACATGACAGGGGACAAAAGCAAGTTCCTGTCACTTGAAGAGAAAGCAACAGGGGTTGTCTCCTTTGGAGACAACATCAAGGCCCAAATCAAGGGCATAGGTAAAATTGGTAAGACAAACTTAGCTCAAATTGAAAATGTCTACTTTGTTGAGGGGTTGAAACATAATTTGCTGAGTATAAGCCAGTTGTGTGACAATGGTTATCATGTTAATTTCCAACCTACTTACTGTGAGATCATAGACTCTAAAACTGGGAAAACAGCCTTTTCAGGAAAAAGAAACAAAAATCTCTACTCAGTCTCACTTGAGAGCCTATCTGATCTCACATGTCTCATGTCTCATGACCATGAGAAGTGGCTTTGGCATAAGAGAGTTGGACATATTAACATGAAAACCATAAGTCAGCTTGCAAGTCAGTCTCTTGTCAAAGGATTACCTAAAGTAAGATTTGACAAAGACATGATATGTGAGTCCTGTGTGAAAAGTAAGCACAACAAATCAAGTTTCAAGTCCAAGTCTCATGTCTCAACCACTAGACCTCTTGAAATCCTCCACATTGATCTATTTGGACCAACTAAAACTGCAAGCCTTAGTGGTAAAAAGTATGGTTTTGTAATTGTGGATGATTTCTCTAGGTTCACCTGGGTTCTGTTCCTATCTCAGAAAGATGAATCTTATGAATCCTTCAAAACCTTTTGCAAGAAGATTCAATCTGAAAAAGGATATGGAATAGGTACTGTGAGAAGTGACCATGGAGGGAAGTTTGAGAATGCAAAATTTAAGAAATTCTTTGATAAACATGGCATTACTCATAACTTCTCATGTCCAAGAACTCCTCAACAAAATGGAGTGGTTGAAAGGAAGAATAGGACCCTTCAAGAGATGGCAAGAACCTTGTTATGTGACTCTAGAATTGAAAAATATTTTTGGGAAGAAGCTGTGAACACTTCATGCTACATCATAAACAGAGTCACTATAAGAAAGATCTTGAATAAAACTCCATATGAGCTGTGGAAAGGGAGAAAACCCTCTATTTCATATTTTCATATATTTGGATGTGATTGTTATATCCTAAATACCAAAGATCAATTAGGAAAATTAGATACAAAATTAGACAAGGGAATTTTCTTAGGATATTCTCAAACTTCAAAAGCTTATAGAGTCTACAATTTAAAAAATAAATCTACTGAAGAATCTATGCATGTAGTCTTCAATGAGATACAGGGCAGCTCTCAGAGAGAGATAGATGAAGAAATTGAAGAGATGATGGGAGAATTGAGAATCTCAACTCAGGAAGCTGAAGAGAGATCCTTACCTGAACAAAAGCTAACAAGATCATCTCAGCCTGAACATAGAAGAGAAGCTCAATCTGAGTTGTTGTCTCATAGAAGCATTCATCCTGACCCATCTCATGTACTCCAAGAAGAAGATAAACCAGAGAGCTATGCTCCATCTTGCGCTCAGCGCAGATGGAGCGCAAGTGTCGTAGAATGCGACTGTTCATACGTTTTTGCCCCTTTTCAACCCTCTTCTTCAATCCCTACTCAATTCTTTAAGTTCTAACTCGTTTATACTCGTTTTCTCCGATTAAAAACACTGAAATCCTCAATCATTCCTATGAATTACAATAAATTTAACATTTAATCAATTATGGTTCCTCATCTCTAAACCCTTATTTAACCCCTTTTTGCTATTCTCGCTACCATCACCCAATTCATCAAGATTATCACGTGCATACATCAAATCAAACACATTCCAAACACACAACACATGATTCACAAATAGGTTCTCAAATTTAGAATTCTTAGAGGGTCTTATGGTTGTCCTCACTACCCAAGCACTCCCACTTACACATACAAGCATCACATTCCCCCCCCCCCCGTACCGTAGAGGCGAAGATCAATCAGCAAACTGTAGGCTCTCTCTCTTGATGATTACTCTGCAGCATCTTCCCCTTGCGAAGTCGTTTCTCCCCTCCTTATGGTTTCGCTCTCTGACGATTTGAAAAATAAGGATTAGGGTGAATTGATAACCCCTCCTTAAATAATTACTTAACTGGGTTGGGCCTACCCTCAACCCACTCATTCCTCTTTTTATTAAAATAACATTATTCTTAAAAATATTAATATTACTATTATTTATTTCTTTTATTTTACTTTATTTTATTTTTAAAATTTGGGATGTTACAGAAATACCGTGGAAGCCTTAGGCTGTGAATCCCACCGCAAGAAGGGAAGTTAGAAGTGAGATGAGAACTTAGGGGTTGGAAGGGAAAATATGATGAGAGTTAGGGAATCGATTAAGAGTTATGAGTTTTAAGGGAACCGAGAGGGGAAAAACTAAGTATTAAGCCAAACCTGACTATAGAGTTAACATAGTAGGAGTCACACCAGGTGGTAGAGAGGTAGCATGGTAAAGAGGGGAGGAATGAAGTAGAGACATTGGAACTAAGGGATTAGATTAAGACGGAAGGGATTAAGCGTAAACGAATTGGCTGGAAGAAAGAAGAGAGACGTAAACACAAGGAACCGAGGTAGAAGGTGATTTTATGGAAAGGAACAAGGGAATAGAGGAGCATAGTCTCATGGAGACTTAGAACCCTTAACGTTAGCCTTATTGGAGTTAATTGATGAGTTCTCACATGATTCATGTAAAGTGTGCCCCGTTAGGCTTCAACCAAGGTTATTGTTTAATTTTGGGTTTTAAGCCCAATGACCTTGGTGCATTAATTCGATAATATCTAGAGTTGCAGGTGTCCAATTGAGGTGATTCCACTTGCATTAGAAAGATAAGATCCGGGGCTTCAGTTTGATATGCTATACAATAGTATTCTGAGCTCATTTGCACCTCCAAACAGCAAGTTTAGGAGATGTGCGCTCAAGCGCGCAGAAGAGTGAAATTAGGAGTTCTGGCAGAAAATCTGGGCGCTCAAGCGCCCAAGCCTGATGCTCATGTCTCCCAGGCAGAGACTTTGGGCGCTCAAGCGCACGAGCGCGTCCTGCCCTCATTAATTCACTGCAGCTCTTCTTCTTCTTCTTCCTTTCTTCTTATTTTTAGGGTTTTTAGTGAGAGAGAGAGGGGGTTTCTAGAGAGAGAAAGAGGAGCAAAGCTAGCTTGGAGCCTTTCCCACCACTCCTTGGAGCTTGGATCTTCATCTTCTTCCCTCCATTCTTCCTATTTCTCTATTAGAGGTGAGTGTGGTTCACCCACTCGCTTTCATTTTGATTGAACTCCCTTGTATGCTCCCTAATCTACCTTCCCTTGCTTATATTGTTGATTATGGTTGAGTAGAGGTGAATCTAGGGTTGATTGATGGTTTGATTTGGTTATATGTTGTTATGGCTCAAACCCTAGGTTAGGGGATTTGGGGCTCTTGGGTGAAATACTTGTATATTGATGTTAGTAACTTGGATATGTATGTAGTTGAAATTATTCCTATTCTATGATTGAAAAAACATGTAGGGAGTTGATGTAGTTAGGGTTGAGGGAATGAATAAATGTTGTAAACCCTTTCCATTTCTTCTCCTTATATGTTAAATGCTAAGGTAATATGTTGACTGTGAATTCTCCTATGTTATACACTGAATATATGTATAAATGTATGACTGTTAAATGGAAACCAAATGGGACTTCGGTCCAAAGAGAAAAATTGGGACTTCGGTCCAAAGAGGAAAAAGGGGGTCTTGTACCCAAGAGGATTAAGAATGTTAAAATGTGAATGTGTTGCTAATTAAAACAGAAGGTTAAATGGCCACAAGGGAGACGTTTCTTGAATGGTATTGAGCTCAATCCAGGTCAGAGGATTAAGTGTAAAGACCCTACCGGTGTTGGGTAATACACCAAAAGGTTGAATGTAAAGTTTGATGAATGCATTATTATGAATAGAATGTAAAGTTTGATGAATGCATTGTTATGAGATGAATGTAAGTTTGATGTATGAATTGTTAAGAGTTGAATCTATGAATTTCCGCTATGCATATATGTATTGTTTGTACCCCTACACTTTTACATAACCACATTCACTAGGACGTAGTCTCATCCCACGATGTGGGAATTATATTCAATTGTGCAGGTTGCTGTCCAGGTTATTGGCGGAAGA
Source organism: Sesbania bispinosa (assembly GCA_026901365.1). NCBI lineage: Eukaryota > Viridiplantae > Streptophyta > Magnoliopsida > Fabales > Fabaceae > Sesbania > Sesbania bispinosa. The sequence goes on from QLOH01000215.1 coordinate 197,365, forward strand.
GTTGAGGCCTCAATTGAAGTAGAATGTTAAGGCTTTGTAATTGTAAATGCTTCGTGGGTTGTGGGGTTGTGCCTAGGATATGAATGCTAGGGGAAGGGATATTATGATATTTTAAGAAACCATATTGTATCTATATATATGTATATATTGTATTGGATGCATTTTCTGAGTTTCAGGTTAAGATGGAAAATTTGGAAATATCCAGTTTTTAGGGGAAACTCCACCGGATTTCCGGTAGGAATTTTATAAGCCATAACTCCCCAAAGTGTAGGTTAGTTCCATAAGCTTGAATGAGGATTTGTATTGAAAGCAATGATGTATGAATTTTGTGGAAGCTTAAGCAAACGTTGGATTGGCTAAGTAATTGTATGATTTGCATGACGATATCGATAATGGCGCGAAATAATTTCAGAAATTCTGGAATAGTGTTTCCAACGGACATTATTCTTGAATTAAGAAATTAGGACGTTACACACCAAATCTTACTTTCCACCCCTCAATGGACTCCTCTTGATCTCCTCAACACACCTTCTTAAAGATGTATGGTGAAATTTTTTGAGTTGAAGGCTAAAAGATTGAATCTTCAGCCATGAGTAAGAAGCAAAAATGGAGAGAATGAGAGAGGGAGATTCTAGCCACGGTTTTTGTAAGGGAAAATGAGTGTATGAGTGAAACTAAGGAGATTCTAGCCACATAAATATTTTATTTTCCATAATGATGAACATGTAGAATGAAAGTATTCTAGTTGAATAAATTATTGCAAGTGTTCCAATTACTTTACTTTTAAAAATGATTAGTATATATTTGGCTTTCTAAAAAAAACTCTCACTTTTTCCTTAAAGTTGTAGTAATAGATTTACATAAAGTTAAGTAACGTCTGCTGCAAGGTTGGGTGTTACACCCTCCATACTAGATTTTGATGATAACAAACAGAAATGAATTATTAAGAAATCTAATTTTAAACATTTCATATTTTTAGATGAAATTATCATAAAATTTCAGATAACAAGACTATCTGAAGATACAAGCTCTCTGAAGTATGAAAGGTGTCTGAAGAACTTAAGTGTCTAAAGATAAAGACCATTTGAAGACTTAATGTCATCTTGTCTTGTTGCTGAACCTTTCGCCAATTTGTTTTTTTAAAAGGAACTTACAGGTCATTTGAGACCCACCTTTCTTACTTCCCTCAAATCCCCTTTGCCCTAGAGAGGAAAAGAAGGAGAAAAAGATTTGGAGTGATTCCACAAAAGAAGGAGAAGGAGAAGGAAGATTGAACACCCCTCAAGGTCTTTGTTGGATTGTTTTGGAGGTGAGTGTAACCCACGAACTCACTGTCATTGTGTTTGAAAATCCTAAATGATCCCTCTTCTTGGTTCTCTTTCTTGCTTTCAGTGTGTTTCCCTTTATTATTCTTGCCGTATGTGCTATGTTGATTATGTGATATTTTATTAAAGTTTTGAAAGGCTAATTAAGTCCTTAGGGTTAGAGTTTTGATTCATGACACAATGCATGATGATTTGATTGTTCTAGACCACACCTATGACTAATACTCCCTACTCCCAAATATGAGTGATTTTCTCCTTTGCTATGTCCTAGGGATTGTTGTATGAATACATTCTATTTTGAGTTGTGTTACAAATGTCTATAGATGGGTAAATGTTGAATGGTAAAAAAGGATAGATTAATGTGTAATATTCTTGAATCTCCTTTAAGTGCAGATTCTTGAAAATGGGTAAATGTTGAAATGGTACAAGTAAGAAAATTAAGCCTAACATTATGGACTGGTTATGTTGTTGACTAAGATTGTGCTTGTATTTGAGGGCCTGTAGGCCGAGAGATCAGCTCCGCCAGACATGGTGTGTGTTGTGTATGTATTTGTTTTTCGAGGGCGTGTACGTCATGATTATGTACTTGAGGGTGTGCGTGTCGTGATAATGTAATTGAGAGCATGCGTGCCGTGATAATGTATGCCATGATAATGTATTTGAGGGCATGTGCGCCGTGATAATGTGCTTGAGGACGTGTGTGCTGAGATTATAGACTGTGTACTTTGAATCCTTATATGTCTATACGTTGCAAGTACTTATTTGTTATATTAATGATCCGTTTTATTTGCCTGTGTATGCTAGCATGTCCATCTGTGTGCCTGCATACACTGCATGTTGGTTATGCTCACTGAGACCTCCGAGTCTCACCCCATTCGATTTCTTTTAGATGTACAGGATCCTTAACTAACTTATGATCGCAGAGATTTTAATGGTTAAGGCCAACTCCCTTACTCTATTTTGATATCATTAGGACTCATAAAACATTATTGTATATATACATAGTTAAAATGAATAAACTGCTTAGGTTGATTTTAGCCACGTGATGGCATAGTCCTGTATTTATTATTTCACATTGTTATTTTGATGATGAATGCTTATATAAACGTTGGACTACTTAAGTGAATTTTATATGATGTTTATTTGAATTGATATCAGTAATGTCGTGAAAATGATTTTGTAAATTAGTTAATAATGCTTCCAACGTGCATTATTCCTTAATTGAGAAATTAAGACGCTACAATTTATCTGTTTCATTACATAAAAAAATACATTAAAAAATACAATAAATTTGTTGATTTACATTAAATTTAAAGTGTTTTTTAATATATAATTTATCTCCCTATTTTATTCATTAATGTGTTCACTTATTATCTCTCTTATCTATTTTATTTATCTATTTACTCTATATCTTAAAATTGTTTCACTAGTACAGCTGTCACATTTTCTCACTTGAGATTTTTTAGTCTTTTTATTCTTACTTCAATAAAGTGATTATTTTTTATGAACTGCGTGTGTTCTCCACGTTAGGTAGTATTAAAACACTCTCTCCTTATTCGTTCTTATTTATCTGCTTCATTACATAAAAACATAAATTAACAAATACAATAAATGTTTTGATTTACATTAAATTTAAAGTTTTTTTTTAATATATTATTTATCTTTATTTTTTTCATTAATATGTTTTTACTTATTATCTCTCTTATCATATGTAGGACCCAAATAAGATGAAAGTCTATATTTTAAGTCGGTTTTCTTGTGCCTCCAAAGATGAAAAGACAAAAAGTGAGATTAAAAGGGTTAATATTATAAATTTTTTAATCAATATTATAATTTTTTAATTAATCACCTCATCCTAAATACAATTGTTTTATTTAAATAACAATATTTCAACTTGAGTTAGATCAAATATTACACTATTGATAACTTTAAATTAAATGTGAATTTTATTGATCCAACCATTGAATTATAATTATTTATCATCTTAATTATTTATGTCAATTTTCATAAAATTTTAACACTAATAACGTGATAATATTATAATATAACAAAAATGAAAAACTAAATCAAATATATAGAGAATTAAGATAAGAGTTTAATATGGAGGAGTGCTATCATCACACTCTCTAACACACTCTTTCCAACACACTCCATATGATTGGTTAAAATTCACATTTATCCCACCAAATTACGTGGGTCCCACTCCCAATGTGGTGGGATCCATATGACTTTCAACCAATCACAAGGAGTGTGTTGCTAGCACTTTTCGTTTAGTATATATATACACCATTAGTGTAAAATATTTTTACACACATCCAATGATGTGTTGTCACGTCATTTATTAAATTTAATAAAACATAAGGTGTCACATTCATTAAATGATGTGGCGACACACCATTGGATGTCTGTGTCAAATTTCTTTACACTGACCGTGTATATTAATTAAATCCTTAAGATAAACACTTATAGTTATATATGTATATGTGTATCTAACTTAAAAGTTCATAGAATTATTTTAATTATTATTTTCTTTTAAAATTTTATTTTGATTATTTATATATTTATTTCAGTTTTAATTAAATGTTTCATCATTAAAAAATAAATACGAATTTTAACTTTATAAAATAAAATTCTAATTTTAATTAATTAATATTTTACTTTTATCTAGAAAATAAAAATAGAATTTATATAATAAAATTTATGTAAATATATTTTTATATCATTTTACATAAATTATTCACTTAAATCAAACAATTATAATTCAATGAATTAACTCACCAGCTTCCAACTAATTTATCAACTTGTCACAAAAAAAAAACTAATTAATCAACTAATTATTCTAAACATAACCTTATGACTCATTTTAACTAAGCTTCTATTATATAATTTTATCTAATAAAATAAAATATATAAATTTTCACAATAATATAATACAAATACATTAATTTTATATATAATTTAAAATAATTGAGGGGGCATGGCCATTTTAGCCTCCAATGGCGCTTCGCTTGCTCCGAAACACACACACATATACTCCCTCCGTCCCTATTTATAAGACCCTTTCTAGAAGAATTAGGTGTCCCTTAATATAAGATCCTTTGCAAATTTTTAGGTAAAACAATAATTTTTTCTATATTTGCCCTTCATTAATATTCAACTCTTTTTGTTCCCCATATATTGTTAAGTGTGATAATTAATGAAGTTTTACCTACATGCCCAACTACACCATTGGAAAGTGACTTTTGGAGTCTTCCACCATATCACAATTAATGTCTCTAAAATATAGTGACTTTTAAATAGGGGTATATTTGGAATGCTATTATTTTTTTTAAAAGATCAATACATTAACTAACTTTTCTTAAACCGTGTGAAACGGTTGAAAGGGTCTTATAATAAGGGACGGAGGGAGTATCAGTTATATACACATCATTTTGTGAAAAGATTTATTATCCAATTAGAAATTATTGAATTCCATTTTTATACTCCTACATTTTAATTCTATGAGTTTAATAACCATGTATTCTCAGAGTAAATAAGTTTTAAACTGTCAATTATCAGATCATCTAATGAATAAAACATCTTAAATATTATTTAACTTATTAAATAATGTGTTAACATATCATTTAATAATAATAGTATAACATTTATTTACACTAAATTTTTTTAATACTATTACATTTTTTTTATGTGAAAGTTGTGAGACGTATAAGTGATGACATGTATAAGGCAGTTTTCATTCATATGTACGCTAACCTTGTGTTTGGATAAATTAATTTGAAATTACTAAATTTCATAGTAAAAGAAAGAATTTCAAATAACAAATAAAAGAGATTTTTATGACAAATAGAAAAAATTTCAAATGACATATATTGAATGAGAATTTTTCAACATTTCTCAGTTATGTTTAATTTTTTAGATTATTATTCACAATTTCTCTCTTACTTACAATTTCACTCAACATTCTCTATTACAATTTTAAAAATTCTAAAATTTTCCATCCAAACACACATTAATATTATTGGTTATTAATGAGCAACATAAAAGTAGTATTGAAAAGAAATTTCTTCTGATTAATTACTGTGAATTACAAAATAAAAATAAATTTCATTCTGAAAACAAGTTTCTTAATGAATATAAAAATTTATTTTTAAATTATTACGTTTATTTTATATAATGTTACCAAGAAAATTAACTAGTAACACCAGTCCTACATATAAAAAATATATAACTAAAATTATCAAAACCAAAGAAATACATTAAAACCTATATATGATAATTAATAACGTTATATGTTTTATTTTAAAAATATTATTAATATTAAATGATTGTATAAGTGAATATCTCATTAATCGCTCCTAATAAATTAAAAGTATATAAAATATTTAATAATTAATATAATTAAAATAAAAAAAATCACTTCTTTATTTCTTATATATAAATTATAGAAGCTAGCTAGTACTCTATAGCATTTGCCGGATAAAACTGTAAATGAATTTTGGGTGATTAATTACATGTGCAACGGTAGAACTGAAATATATAAAAACTTGAGAGGATAGAAATGTAAAATAACAAATAAATGAGCGGCCACAGTTTAAGTCAAGTCATGATGATTATTTTCGAGATACTGACTCCGGTCAAAATACTTGGGCCCTGAAAGCCTACTGCCTTGCTTTTTTTCGTTTTCCAATGATTTATTTATATTTTACCGAAAAAAATTATATACATATATATTATTAGACCAATACATATATATATATAATTATTATACATGTTTTTTAAATATTTTTAATAAATTATGATGTTTCTTTTTTTGAATCAAGAAAGATTGTGCAAATCATCATTGGATCAATTAGTAAGGAATATTCCAACTTAAGTAGTGGTATTGGGTTCGAGGTTAGGGTATACAATGATGTTAAATACTTTGAGGAAGAACTTTACCTCCCATAAAGATTCTACGTGGCTTATAAAGATTGTCTATCATAAAAAATATATGTGGTCTTGCACTTTAAATAAAAGATAGACTATGCAAACTAAGTAAGAATTGAACAAATAATAGAAACTAAAGTAGATCTCATAAAAAAAGGCGACCACAATCAACTCAAATGAAGAGCAGGAAAGGTGAGTTGCTTACAAGCCAGAGTCCATAAATGTCGTTCTAACAAAATGTAAACTATCCCCAAACTTTAACTAATGATAATGACACTCAATGATCTTAATCTATAATTTTACATGCCTTTAGATTTTTGTCAATTGTTCACTCATGGGGGTTATGTTTTTTGGTCCAACGAGCGACTCATATTGTGTGGCTTTTGTTTCTTTTATATCGACAACCCATGGGTGGGTGAGTAATATTGTGTGGGTCCCTTTATATGCTTGATAGGTTTGTGAATTGGGGTGGTAGTCTGGGCTTGCAGTAGGTTATATTTTCCAAGTCTATGTTTTTAGATTGGATGATTAGTTTCTGTTATGGCCATTAGATTAAGCTATTTGGAGATGGTGGAGCCGTGTGTCAATTCGATAGCCTTGTTGTAGGAGGAGTTTGATTTTCAGGTGGACGTGTGGGACAAACAATTTTCCAGAGTGATAAGTGTTAAATTAATGATAAATTCTTATATAATTACAACACTTATCAAGGACAAATATTAGATTTATACCCCAAATTACCTTTTTTTAGTTTAAAATGCAGATATTGTGATTATTTGATTCAAATTTGAATTTGATGCTATTTTGATAAAAAAACTGTTGATTTTGCAGTTAAAGAGGAAAATTTTAAATGAAGTAACAAGATAGCATCAAATAAAGATAAGATCAGCAAGATGTCAAGCTAAAAAGAGGAAAATCAGGAAAGCACAACAAATAAAGATAAGATCAGTAAGAGATCAAGCTGAAAAAGAGGAAATCAGGAAAGCAGAAAACGGAGATCTGCGCTCCACCTGCGTTGAGCGCAAGAATAAAAAATTCATTCTGTTTCCTGCACTTCATCTGCACTGAGCGCAGGAATATGGAACCCTAATTTCCAATGGGCCAAAACAAGGTTTCAACGAGCTTTCCAAAGTTCTATTTAAAAGACCTTTTGCAAAGATCAAATGAGGAGACGACGGAGCAGATTTGGAGTTAGAGAAAAGTGTGACAGTCTCTCTATTGGTTTGTAATGGCTACCATGAGTAGTTAAACTCTCTCATAGGATTGAATGTAGTCGATTAAATCCCCAATTGTATTTTGGATCCTCTTGTTATTTATGAATCCCTGTTTTTATAATATTGGTGTTTTTATTCTGTTCTTAATGCTTAGCTTCCGTCTTTGTGCCGGAGTTATAGTTTGATTTTATGGGGCACACTGGAAAGTGGTTTTATGAAATCAATAACGAGTTCTTGGGAGCTTAGGAATAGGGATCTTGAACTCTGATTAGTGAAAACACTCAAGTTGTCACTGTGGGAACCAGGATGACTTGATAGCTTTTACAATTGTTCTTCAACCGGGGCAATTTGTCACTGTGGGAACCAGGATGAATTATTTCTGAGTATTTCATATCTGTGGGAACCTTTTATGAAATAACATTTATTTGTGCTTCGATATTATAATTACATATCCATAAATTTCATTGGGTTCCAAATACAAGAGGGGTGAGATAGATAAAATTCAATCATAGTTCCAGTAATTTGCTCAACATCATCCCAACTTATTATTCTTTTATTTACTATTGCAATCTACACAAACAACCACCATTCTCTACTTGATAAGTGTGACCACTAGGATTTACATTGAACTGCTCCCTGTGGATACGACAACCCCTTTTACTTACTATTATACTGCTGTGATTTTGGTACGCTTGTCAGAATTCCAACACGGAGCAGTCACTATTTAAGTTTTCACTTCTCTATCGTTTCTGTGTCATTCCAATGGGTGGCCATTGGAACATGTTGAATTTTTTTTTTATCAAGAGAATATATTCATTGAAAAATACCCAATGATACTTACAAAGCTTAAGGATGCTAAACATAGAGTATTACAGCAGTGCACTACAAATTAAAACAACAAATCGAGCAAGCATACTCAGTCAATGTAAACAATTTAGCAGTCCTAATAATAGAAAAATAAAATCAAAGCCTCCTATTATAAAAATTCTGAAACAGCCTGGACTTTTCTTTTCTTTTTTTATTCCTTTCGGATCAGCACATGTCCAACATCAACTCCAAACAAAAATCCACGACATCAATTGCAGTCAATCTGAGTAAAACAGTGCTGCAAAATCGAGCTTTAATATGGAAATGTATAGAGGGCAACGAATCTGAGTAGAAACAGTGTTGGAAACAATGACTGTAACAGAATCTCGCAATAGAGGAGAGGTAAAAGGTTACGGAGGTGGTGGCTAGAAGGAAGGAGGGAGAGGTGATGATGGTGGTGGGATGGAAAAAGAAAAGAAAATACAGAAAAAAAACCAAACAAACAAACAAAAAAACTCTCACTAAAGAGATAGAATAACTCACCTATAGTGAGTAGGAAACCCTCTCATGGAGGGAGGAGCTCCTCCCATGGTGGGAAAGAGCCCCCAAAGGGGCGGGCAGCTGTGCGGCGCTCTAGGGTTTAGGGTTTAGCTAGACATAAGGGAGAGGATGCTATTGGGTCAATGGGATGTGCATGTGGGCTTTGGATGCATGAAGGATGCGGGTTTAATGGGTTATGGATGTCCGAAGGGAATTTTTGTAGTACTCCTATAGTACCTACTTCCTCCACTATAATATTGACACTTAGCATTGCATAGTAATTATTTTTATCATATTAAAATTTATTGTAAATAAAAATAAAATACTAACCATAAATTGCGGTTGGAGTATCAATAGGGGTGCTCGCAGTTAAGTTTGGATCTATTTTAAGGCAAAAAAATAATATGATCCAATCATTGTGGTTTTATCAATTCATAATCCGATCGTTTTTTTTTCAAATCCTGATCCAATTTAAATTGGAGTTGGTTGGATTGGTTTTCGATTTTTTTTAAAAAACCATAAATATTAGATAAAAATATAAAATTTTATAATAATAGTAAACATTTTTATTGGAACTTATATTTATCAAAATAAATACAAAATTATATAAAAAAGGAGAACATGAAATATGAAACTAAATTAAAACTAGTTTAAACCTGATGTATTTATACAAATATTAAAATGATAATAGATAATATAATCATAAAAAAGTATATTAGTATAAGAAATTTTATAAATATATACTTATACAAGTATAATATATGATTATTTTATAAATAAAATAATATATGTGCATATAAGTTTGGTTTGGATTGGATTGATTTTCAACATATGATCTGAAAACCAATCTAATCTAATAAAAGAATTCAACTTTTGCGGTTTTTGGTTTTTAGGTTTTCGGTTTGATTTGATTTTCGATTTTTTAGATTGGGTTTTTTCGATTTGAATTTGATTAGATTGGATATGAACACCCCTAAATACCAAAATCTTGCTCGCCTAGAGGAGGTAAGAGAATGTAAATGAGTGACGATTAAACATAGCCACCGCTCTATAAATACCACATAAGATGCATACCCCTAATTTTGAATAGTCGCCATTTTTTTCTCTCTAACCACTACTAGCATAATTAAGGTCAGTTTCCTAGTGTTTGGATGTGGGACATTCACTTGTTGGGGTGGATACTTATAGAGACACAACTACAACTTTCTTGTTATTGATTTGAAAGGTACATCTAATCTCCTTTTATTTTGAAATGCCTTAATTCATATTTTCACATTAAAATAAGAGGGAGAGGGAATCCAGTTTTTCCCTTACACCTTGTTTGTGCTTGATTCCCTTCATTTTTGTATTGTTATTGCGAATATGATTTGAATAGGGAAAATAAAAGTGGATATTTCTAAAGATTTTCTAAGATGTCACAACTGAAATTGAAGTAAAGGTCCAAATGTTGAAATAGTAGTAGATTGGAAAGGGTAGTAGATTTGATTTTTATGTGTGGGAGTTGTTATTGATTTGTGGTTTTTGACTTCAGGTTTAAGGAGTGATAAAGTAGAAATTGTTGAAGGAGGATAAAGATGTGTATTGGTGGAGGCAATGAATGTTGGAGTGTTGGGGAATGAAGGTTAGTGGAAGAATGCCTTGGTGAAGAGTGGAAATGAGTTAAATTAGCGGCGGCTAAGGTGGCGCATATGATAAAGGCTTCGTCGATTAATGAGAAAAGTAGCATTACACTCGATAAAGATAGTAACCACGATGGTTTTTGGGCTGAGATTGAGTTATCGAAGCTGATAGATGGTGAGAGTTACAGAAGTGCTCCGAGCGAGTTGTGATGGACTTGCTTCGACGACATCACAACATGGTTGAATTTTGAGCTTTTGTTGCAATAATCATTTATGGCATGTCAATAATCTGTATTGATGTTGCCAGTGCTTAGTAGGCTGCTTATATATAAATGAATATGATATTATATTTTGTGTCAACTATTAGTGTTGATGTGATTAAAATCATTTTAGGGCCTGCACAATAATATTAAAATCATTTAATGGATGTGGCCATCCAAGAAAGCAACAACAAGAATACCACACCACACCAGAGCTACTAGAGATAGCAAAAAAACTCGTACCCGTGGATATCCACGAATATACTCGTAATAGGCCACATATTTATAAAATGAGTGAGGAAGAAACTATACTACCTGCCCCACGGGTACCCACAAACTTTTTAAAATACTTTTTATCAAATATATTAAAATTTATGTTTTTTTTATTATTTTATGATGACATATGATTAATTTTATATTATTTTATAATGATATTTTTAATAAATTAACTTGTAATGATATTATATAATGATAATTTATATTATATAATATTAAATTAAATAATATGGTATTATAGTATATTATATGACATTTTTCTCTTTCTTTTTATAAATTTTAAATTCTTAAATATTAATGGGTGTCCGTTAATTTTAGTAGGTATAAATACGAGTATTGTACAATCCCTTGTGTTTATTATAGGTGTATAATAATTATTAAGTCTCAGCTAAACTTTCTTAAGTATTATCTCACCTTGCTTAAGCTTAATCTTCCTAAATTAAGTCTTATTATAATCAATTAAAGCTTAATGATCCTTAATTAACTAAGTATAATTTGGTTTAACCCTTATTTAAGTCTTATTTAAGATTAATCTTCCATAATTAAATCTAAATCCTATCTTAAGAATTTAATTAAGTCTTAATCATCCCTTAAACACTTTCTTAATCCCTAATTAAATCTTAATCAACTTTAGTTAGTGTTAATCATGATTACTTAAGTCTTAATCATAACTAACATTTAATTATTCACTAATCATTATTAATTAAAGTAATTAAGTTTAATATTAATTAATCACCTTCATCAATTAACCTAAGTGATTAACTTAATCGAGCTTCTTGGTTAGATGATAATCTTAATTAATGATGTGTTGGATTAGGGTTAGGCCGAATCATGTGACAAGGCCTAACAAGTTATCATGAAGTAATTATTTTATTTTATGATTATTTATGGTTTAGAAGGACCCGGATCCTCTCCAGTTTAAAAAAAACCTGGATGAGATCTCGGTCGTCCAAATTTCACCGCTCGAATTAAATAAAAACAAAAAAATGTAATACAAAAATTCTCGGCCATTGGATGCCCACTTGACACTCTTAAGTACAGGAGATGATCCAACTTGTGGTTTAGAATGGTATTTTATGAGTAAAAATGCCCAAAATAGTGGCCCAAGTGTTATATGACCCATGTGGACCCTTACCATCAAGTTTTAACCATAGTAACTTAGTGAAAAAGTGACTTTTACATTAGTTTAAGGTTTTACCCGAATTTTACTTTTAAGTTCCTTTACTTTTTACTTTTAGTTTTTACACTCTAACTTTTCACTTTTACTTTTTTACCATTAATAATTACTAATGGGTCTCTCTAAGCCCACAAACACTTCAACATATCACTCTGCTCATCATTTTGGATTAAACTACTTATCTTCACAAACACTATGAAGAACATGATAAACACTCAAGAACACTATGAATTTAATGAAAATTCAATAAATTCCCAAAAATTATAAACTTTATATATGATGATCTACACATATCCAACGTGGATAAAATCATGTCATTTCATCATTTCATACATTTCAACGATACAAAATTCATACATTTAAAAATAGGTTTAACACTTTATTTATAAACCCTAATTTCATGAGAAGCTTTGAATTTAAACCAATTATTCATACATGCTTCTAACCATTATATAAACACATTTCTATCATCAAATGAAATAAAAAAAATCCACCAATACCAAACCAAAAAGCCCAAACTATATATATATATATAAACATTTTCATACTTAAAAAATTTTAAGAAGAAAAATTAGAAAAGAGGGTGAAGGATTACCCCGCTCTATGTAATTAAAACTGAAAAAGAGAAAATGTTTTCTGAAACAAAATGACCCCAAATTCTTCCACTAACAATTTTTTTGATTGATCAAATAAAAGGAGCATACATGCCCTTCCTCACTAAAAGACACCATAATAATCACCTAAGATAAATTTATGCGTTTTAATTCCACCAATAGTCATGTAAAATAAAAAAATACAAGATTTCTAAAAAAATTTATTGAAAAGATGTTTCAATTTAAAAGAGATCATTGGTCAAAACTAATGTGAGGACCAAATGTCTCTTTTTTTATTTTATTTTGTGTGTACTAAAATTAATTTTTTCAGAGATAAAAATCAAAATCGGTATATTTTACGAGGATTAAAAATATATTTTATCTCAGACTATATTTATATTTTTTTATTATAAAAGCTGAGATAAAAATACTTTGAAATTAATTTAAAAATTATTTCACTTCATTTTTATCAAACTAATAGTTTTAATTTGAGTAAACCCTCAATTTGATTCCTGAAAGATTCGAGGTCGGTCAAATTAGTTCCTGATTAAATTGATATTTTAAAAAATCTTTCAAGTGAACGACTTTTTTTTTTTTTAATTTTGTGTGGACTAAAACTAATTTTTTTAGAGATAAAAAACAAATCAGTATATTTTATAAGGATGAACAACATATTTTATCTCAAACTATATTTATATTTTTTATTATAAAATCTGAGAAAAATAATTTAAAATTAATTTAAAAATGATTTCAACTTCATTTTTATCAAACTAATAATTTTAATTTTATTTTAAAATTTACATTTGGCCTTAAGTTCTAGTAATAAGCATCAAAATAAATCCGACCAGTAGTGATAGCTCCATCTTTTACCCAAAGTTGACCGTTGCATCTCCGCCATGGATCCTGCGCTGCCCAAACCCTCCTTCAACCCTAACAAGCATCTCAAAGAAGAGTTACTCTCTTCCCTAACACATGTTTTAGTTTTTGTTATATCATGTTGATGCTAATAATCTTCAGTTTTCATCATTAATCTCTCTTTCCTTATGTTCTAATTTTACAGGTTTGTGAGCAATTTGAGCGGATCCTCAATGCTCGAAATCGCGGCACTTACAGTAACTATCCCTGTGAGTTACCTCATAATTTGCACATCAATTTTCTTCGTACAAACTCAAATGTGACATGTTCATGTTTAATTTCTGTTCCCTTAACAGATTTTGGTCCTTATTCGTCACTCCATTACAACGCTTCAATTTGGCACTCTCAAATCTAGTAATTGTTTCTTTCTTTCTTTTAAGTATTTTGGTTAGTTCATTTTCACCCAAACTTATGCTCAATTGCAACATTTCATTCTAATTCTGCATGAATATATTTTTTTTCCTTTAATCTTTATGTTTTGATTATCTCTGGCCTGTAATTCTGTTGTTTGATTAAATGCAAGCTTAGTTTATCTTATCATATGCATGATGTAAATAGCATGTTTCTTTTGCTTGAATTTCTTCTTTTTCTTTAACTTGTTTTCCGATTTATTAATTATAGGTGCCTCTCTGAGGAAGAAAAACGATGACGCACCTTCTGGGAATAGGAGTTTCAAAGCATACCTAGCTATGTTGTCTCTGGATTTTCTTGTCATTGTTGTTCCCATGCTCTTATTTTTCACTGTACGTGTACCCAAGTAGTGTCAATTGTTTTTCTAACAAATAGTTGTGCCAGGCCTGAAAGTAGGCATTTATTATTAATTATTATTATCATCATTATTTTGAGGTGGGACTTGGGGATTACATAAGGTAGCTGCTTGTTTAAATGAAGCTATGTTGATAATGAGGCTTTAGACTTAAATTCAAGTCATTTTATTCTGTAATTATTACAATAAACTTGGTGACAGGTACTTGCGGACTGGACCCATGTCTTGGCAAGTTTGTTCACAATCTTAACATTACTTTATATTGTTGCAAAGTGGTAATTATTCAATTTTGTTTAGTCAACTTCCTGAAGGGACAGACTTCTATCAAGTAAATAAATAAGGTCATAATCAATACACTTAACTGCAGGTCTGGTGGCTCATCTCCTGTTTTAGAAGGAGAGCCCAATTCTCTGCGGGCATATATTACTTCCTACAGAGTTATTGTGGTATGAGGTGTGAGTAGTGTTACTAAGAGAATTCTTTATTCCATTATTCTGATCTTACTCTGTTATTATGTTTATGAAAATGATTTTTGCAGATGATTATAACAGTCTTGTGCATCTTGGCTGTTGACTTCAGAATATTTCCTAGAAGATATGCAAAGACTGAAACTTATGGATCTAGTTTGGTATGATTCTTTAGCAGTTCCAATGTGATAAAAAGAGAAATAAATAAAAGACATGTCTTACGAAAATAATGTTGGAAAGGAGGTTTCTTATAAAATGTTTTATTTGCTTCCTATTCCAACACTTCTCTGCAACAAAAGTCATTGATTAACTTTTGAAGTAGTTTTGTGACTCAAATTTAGGTATCATGAATGTATTTTAAGTTCAAAAAGTAAAATGATTTCAGATAATTTCTCCTGGACTATATTTCTGTTTATCAATGAAAAGAAATGGTTTAAAAGGTTGTAAAGTTTCTGTTGAAAGTCAATCCGGGGGGGGGGGGGGTTCTCAAATTCCTTGGAATGGTAATGCCTGAGTCTATAAAAACAGTTTTGGTTATTAAAGCATATTATTCGGAATAGGTTTTTCTCTTTGGATTCCAGCTCATGGTATTTTTAGCAAGGTCACTTTGTCTTGCTTGCGAAGGCATTGGAGGCGTCTTTTGACCTATGCATTTTTCTCTTTCCTTGTGTTTTTTTTACTACGGAGGATTTATTGTCCTCTACTATGGTTCACTTCTTTTGATAAATGCTTATTCTATATTACTTATTATTTAGGTGATATACAAGTAAAGTGAATGCAAAGAAAAGGAAATGGGTCTTTCTTTGCGGTGGGTGGGTTTGAGGGTTGGAGAGATTGGCTGTTTTATTCAATTTACAAATTACTTCTATTCATGATTTATGTGAAGTTACATTTTTTTTTTTATTTCACTCTCTGGCTTCAGCTATTTATGACAGTCTCATCTGTAATTACTATTTGGTGCCTCAATTTTATTTTGTTGTGTTGCTAACAAGCAGTACACTCAATAATTTGATTGTTCTGTTAAGATTTGAGATTATTTTGCATTCCAGATGGATCTTGGAGTTGGAGCATTTGTTTTAGCAAATTCATTAGTTTCTCGGCAAGCACGAAACATCACATCTGTGTAAGTCCTTCAATGCTGCCCTATCTACTGCCTTCAGATATCAATATGACTCTTATCTCACAAAATGGACTCTTATAAATAAATTTTGCGTTTGTATGTTTATCAAAATACAAGAATTTATATTTGCCTAGATGTAGAAATGTATTTTATCTTGAGTTTGACAAATTATAAGTTGTCTTATGTGAATGAGTTAGGGAACTCTTATGACAAGCTCATACAATGGGCAAAGAAGCAATATTTACATGCTTCTGAAAATTTTATTGCTCCTTTCCTAATTCTACTTACCTGGTCTATATTCTATAATGAGATTGACTTTGTTTTGAACAAACTTGCACAGATATACTGCATTTTGCATTCCTCTGATTATATCATTTTTTTCTCATGCTTCAGAAACTGGAAGACTGCAATAGTTTCAATTAGTCCACTGATCATCTTAGGATTTTTTCGTCTTGTTACAACGACTGGTGTGGATTATCAGGTGGGATTATTTTCATTGGGATTCTTAGAAATTTCTATGTGGAACAAAAACATGTAAACACAAATTTGCATATACTGCATCTTATTTAAACTTTAGAAGGATAGTCTCTGTGTTTTTGAAACTTGAAAGTAATATGCCCTAGTTTCTGGAAGACCACAAATAATATTTTGGGTGGTGTATGTCTTATGTCAACCCCCATGGTTTGTATAAGCCTGGAAACTGTATAAACTGTAATCCTGATAACCAAAAGAGTAACATAAGAACAAAAATTAAAGAAAGTATTGATGCAGCAGTTCTCATTTTTTCAAGTGGTCACCACAATGTACTTTTGCCTAATTTCTTATAACATGTATGAATGTGCGTGAACACCCAAAATCACGTTTGCAGGTGTAAACGAGGTTTGGAATTCGTACCAACATGTTTGGTTACTCTGCATCACTTCAAAGTCACTTTTAAGCAAAACCAAATCTACAGAATCAAGTATTTTCAAACTCAAGTTTGTAAACGCTCACTACTCATTCTTAAAGAAGGCTGTAATCTTTTTTCTTTTTAATTGGAAGGATCAATGCTATGCAGTTTTGAATAACTACAAATTGAGTTATAACTGTCTAATTCATGACATTCTCAAGAAAGCCAATAATCATTTTTCCTTCTTATAGGTACATGTGAGTGAATATGGCGTGCATTGGAATTTCTTCTTCACACTTGCTGCAGTGTCAATCCTTACTTCCTTTATTAATATTCCCCCTCAATATTCTGGAGTTTTTGGTTCACTTGTCCTAGTAGGTACATTTTTATTTCAGTTTTATCTCTATGTCTTGTCTTTTGAAACCTGATTTTCTTATGAAATTTAATTTCTGTTTCTAAGGTTACCAGTTCTGGTTGATGCATGGTTTAAATCATTACTTGCTTTCTAATGAAAGAGGAGCAGATATCATTAGTCAAAACAAGGAGGGGATTTTTAGCATATATGGTAATTGTACCTTACGTTGTTCAATCATATGCTAAGCCTGTAATTTCATTGGAAAGTATTTCTAATCATTTGACTCGTGTTATATAATATTTGATACATACAATCTTATTTTGTCACCAGGATACTGGGGTATGTACCTTATTGGTGTTCATTTAGGAAACTATCTTTTCTTTGGAAGCCATTCCACTGCGTTTAGAAGTAGCAGATGGGTTCGTATGAGAGTTTGGGTTCTATCAATCCTGTTTTGGTAAAGCTTAATCCAAACCTTGTTTACCCTTTTGAATGAAGTCAATTGCATTGAACTTGTTCCTTTCTGTGTGATTCCCATGTCAGGTTATTAACTGTGCTTCTAGACAGGCATGTGGAAAGAATTTCAAGGAGAACGGTATGGATCACTAAGTTGTAGTATATCTTGCTTAAAAGGACATTCTTTACACATCAGTGGTTCATGAAAACTAATTGTTGATACATTGTGCAGTGCAACCTGCCATATGTTACTATGGTATTGGCTGACAATCTACAGGTTATTCTTACTTCAGTTCTATTTATTGGATCAGTGCCTAACGTAGTGTGATGTAGCGTGTTGACTTTGTAGCTTGTATTGCGGTTGTTGCATTTTAGGATGCTTTTGTTTGCTCTTTCTTGATTAGTGATTAAATTATATTCATGCAATGGAATCTTTTTGAACCAATCTGACATACCAAAAATATGGATTTGGACTAAAGTTAGATCAAGTTTCTTATATCATTGTCATCCAATTCTTAAATGGAACAATGACGTGTGTTTGTTCCTCTAATTCAGAAACATATTCATAATGGAGGCTAATCGATGTTGGAAAAAAAATATTCACATGTCATTGTTTGATTTGAGAACTTAATAACAAACATACAGGGAACTTGACAATTAGTATCATAATCCTAATTTCACTGCATGGCATTCTTGAGTTATTGCCTTCATTGTAATTACTAATTTGGCATCTAATTTTGGATTTGGTTTGATGTGAATATGTAACCTGGATATCACCCATTTTTCAGTTGTTATCAATTCTGATGCTGGCTGATCTTATTCCTGGAAGTAAAACTTCAGTACTTGAAGAAGCATTTAACCGAAACTTATTGGCTACATTTCTTCTGGTGAACAAGATATTCTTAGTGCCTATCATATATGCTTTCTCTCTCTAGATTTCTGTTATAATTTCCTCTAATTATTTGTATGCAGGCAAATATCCTCACTGGGTTGGTAAACTTGTCAGTTGATACCCTCTCTGCGTCATCAATCACAGCCGTTTGTATCTTGCTTGTCTATGCTTATGTTTTATCAACTGTGATTGGAATCGCAGATTATTTTGGCATGAAGTTAAAATTTTGGTGAAGCAGCATTTTGTTATGCTTTAATCTGTTTATTTATTTATTATAAAAGTAGGATCTTTTTATTAATCATCAGTTGGATTTAAAACTCAGTATGATGATCATAGTTGTCAATATTGCGCTTATACGTCATAGCGGTGCATAGTAGCCCCTGGCCGCTATACGCACACACTTAACTGTAACAGCCAAAATAGCGGCATTTAGCGGTGCTACACTATAGTGCCACTATGTTGATGGCATATAAAATCCTGAGAATGTCTCCAATATTAATGTTAGAGGGGAATTTTATAGGGGTAATTTTGGATTTTTGGGTCAAAAAGGTTTCAACTTCTTTCAAAGTTCAGAACCATCGTGTCTCACTTATGTTTGCCTTGAGACCTATGACTTTTTATGGTTATTTATGAATATGTCAAAATATTTGAGTTTTTTTAAATTTTAAGCATTTATCTGTATTTAATATAAATTACATAAAATGTATGAAAGATTTCAGAATCGTGGTCATCGCAATGTGTTATACTGCTATATCGTTTTTGGAGTCGGTTGCTACACTCCGCTATTGGGGAATGATAACTGTAATGGCTATTATGGATTTATGGTTTGTAGTAAAAGGTAGACATGATATATGAAGCTATGCACCACAATTTCAATTGCCTCAAGCTCGATCTATGGTTAATAATAAGGAAGATTTTAAGTGATCCCCTCGTGAGCAAATTTAGGAATGCATTCGTATGACAATAAAATAACGTAAATGGGGCAAAGCTTATCTCAGAGACACTTATATCTCATTTGGGGAAAAAAAATATTGCACAAGATCGAATTTTCAAGAAGTGAAATGAAATCACTTCTATTAAACAGTATAATAATTTGTGCAGAATTTATTTTTGGTCATTGTACTCCATGCGGATTTTTAATAGGCCTAAAACTTTGTTTAAGCCCAAAACAAGCATGAAGAGCTCGATTGCCGACCCATCATACTTAGGGGGTTGTACATCGTAGAGCTCCGTGGGCCCCAGTTCCATGGGCCCCCACATTTTTCTTAAGAGTGAATCCGAGCCCATAGTATCTCTGATCGACCTCAAGTATGAAAGGCTCGGTCACCGACTCATCATACTTCAGGGGCTGTACATTGTAGGGCCTAGAGGGATTTAAGAAGTCTTTGTTAAAGATATGGCGCTTTATTCAAATTTAAATAATTAAGTGATAACCTTTTATCTCTTTGAAGATTAACTTTAACTAACCCCTTTACCCCTAAAGGGCTGCACTTAAAAGATAATAACAGAGAAAGGATAAAGATAAAGTAAATCGAGAAAGTCAAGCCAAACGATAAGAAACCTTAGGCTATATATAACCCCTTAGGATCACTTAAGGGGTCATGGTTTGCGAAGTAACTAGAGCCTATTGTCTTTAAGTTCGGCCTCCAAAGTTTAGGAACATTAGGACTTGTGATGTGAACATTGGCGCCCACTGTGGGGTCTACGGTAAAACCTTTCTCGTTGACCACACATCACTCGAGTTCTCAGTTTCTTGAAGATCCATCACGATGGTTTCTACACGAAATAATGGGGTGTCGAGTGAAGGAATCAAGGGTAATGCCGATACTCATGCCATGCTTCAACAACTCATGGCGTCAGTAACGACGTTACAGGAGCAAAATACACCATATGGGAACTGCGCGTCAAGAGACTGGCTTGCTCGCTCACACAGCAGCGAAACCTTCAATTCATGACCACGACAGGTATATCTCTATATTCAATTTTATCCTATTTTAATCAATAATTATTATTTTAAAACAGAAATTTAAAATTTCTTTTCTTTTTATTCGAAATTATAAAACAATGTTGATTATCATCGTGTATTTCTATTTCTATTTAACTAATTAATAAAATTATAAAATAATATTGATGACTAATTACTTTTTAATACAATTGGTGAATTTATTTTATCACCGCGACAACAATAAAGACTTGGGATATTCTTAGACTACCTTAGATTTTAATGGCACGATAATGTTTCAAAAAAAAAAATGCAATGTGTTTACACCCAATGATATATTTAAGATTCTTTTCTTGATTTTGCTACATTGTTACCGTTCTTTTTTATTGTTAGTGAAATGTGGGTAAGCAATTTGAAATATGTCAATTTACATAAGAATTTTAAATACAAATTTTATATAATTAAATGTTCACATTTTCTATGTAGAAACATGATGGCATGTTAACTTACTATTATCTTTTTTATAATTGTGATTTCTTATACTATGAATTTCTTGCAAGATACTAATAAAAATATGGTTTTAAAGTGATTTGATTAAAAAATCTTAAATAAAAAATTAATAGATATAAATATTGTATGAATTTATCCTTTTTGAATTATTTGTTATTTTTATTTGATTGTGAATAAAGAAAAATGAAGGAAAAAAAATATGTGTTCATGAAGTCATACGCCTCATGCGTAGTGTAATAGGATTTTGTTTTTAAAATATGAATTATAGTAAAGTGTACCATAATTGGCTTAAATCAAAATGCTTTTAATTACCATTTCACACGTTTGTTTGAAGCTTAATTAACTTAGTCAATATAATCAATTTAAATAAATGTAGCTAATCAATTTTGCATAATTAAATATACATAAGAAATATTCTATTACTACCAAATTAAATACGTATATAAATTTAAGTTCAATTAAATAAATTTCCTATTTATATTGATTGGTCAAATAAGGTTACTTTATATGATTTCTTTAATTACCATATTTGGGAGCATGAATATTAATATGATGGCATTAATTATAATTATTATCTTAATTACAAATATAGATTTTTTTTATTTTCAATCTCGCAACCAATATGCTGGCATGGTGGAGGATTGACCAAGCTTTCGCCTACCAACTTTGGGAGTTGGCTAAATTCAAATTGCCTACCGACTCTGGGAGTCGGCTTTCGCCTACTAACTCTCGGAGTTGGCTAAATTCAAATCGCTTACTGACTCTGGGAGTCGGCTTTTGCCTACCAACTCTGGGAGTTGGCTAAATTCAAATCGCCTACCGACTCTGGAAGTCGGCTTTCGCCTACCAACTTTGGGAGTTAGTTAAATTTGAATCGCCTACCGACTCTGAGAGTCGGCTTTCGCCTACCAACTCTAGGAGTTGGCTAAATTGGAATCACCTACCGACTCTGGGAGTCGACTTTCACCTACCAACTCTGGGAGTTGGCTAAATTCAAATCGCCTACCGACTCTGGGAGTTGGCTAAATTTGAATCGCCTACCGACTCTGGGAGTCGGCTTTAACCTACAAACTCTGGGAGTTGTCTAAATTCAAATCGCCTACTGACTTTGGGAGTCAGCTTTCGCTTACCAACTCTGGGAGTTAGCTAAATTCAAATCGCCTACCGAATCTGGGAAGTTGGCTTTCGCCTACCAACTCTGTGAGTTGGTTAAATTCAAATCACCTACCGACTCTGGGAGTCGGCTTTCGCCTACCAACTCTGGGAGTTGGCTAAATTTGAATCGCCTACCGACTCTGGGAGTCGGCTTTCGCCTACCAACTCTGGGAGTTGGCTAAATTCAAATCGCCTACCGACTCTAGGAGTCGGCTTTCGCCTACCAACTCTGGGAGTTGGCTAAATTTAAATCGCCTACCAACTCTCGGAGTTGGTTAAATTTGAATCTCCTACCGACTCTGGGAGTCGGCTTTCGCCTACCAACTCTGGGAGTTGGCTAAATTGAAATCGCTTACCGACTCTGGGAGTCAGCTTTCGCCTACCAACTCTGGGAGTTGTCTAAATTCAAATT
Source organism: Sesbania bispinosa (assembly GCA_026901365.1). NCBI lineage: Eukaryota > Viridiplantae > Streptophyta > Magnoliopsida > Fabales > Fabaceae > Sesbania > Sesbania bispinosa. Next base: position 219,978 of record QLOH01000215.1, read on the forward strand.
GCCTACCGAATTTGGGAAGTCGGCTTTCGCCTACCAACTCTTGGAGTTGGCTAAATTGGAATCTCCTACCGACTCTGGGAATCGGCTTTCGCCTACCAACTCTGGGAGTTGGCTAAATTTAAATCGCCTACCAACTCTGGGAGTTGGTTAAATTTGAATCGCATACCGACTCTGGGAGTCGGCTTTCGCCTACCAACTCTGGGAGTTGGCTAAATTGAAATCGCCTACCGACTCTGGGAGTCAGCTTTCGCCTACCAACTCTGGGAGTTGTCTAAATTCAAATTGCCTACCGACTTTAGGAAGTCGGCTTTCGTCTACCAACTCTGGGAGTTGGCTAAATTGAAATCGCCTACCGACTCTGGGAGTCGGCTTTCGCCTACCAACTCTAGGAGTTGGTTAAATTCAAATCACCTACCGACTCTGGGAGTCGGCTTTCGCCTACCAACTCTGGGAGTTGGCTAAATTTGAATAGCCTACCGACTCTGGGAGTCGGCTTTCGCCTACCAACTCTGGGAGTTGGCTAAATTTAAATCGCCTACTGACTCTAGGAGTCGGCTTTCGCCTATCAAATCTGGGAGTTGGCTAAATTCAAATCGCCTACCGACTCTAGGAGTCGGCTTTCGCCTACCAACTCTGGGAGTTGGCTAAATTTGAATCTCCTACCGACTCTGGGAGTCGGCTTTCGCCTACCAACTCTGGGAGTTGGCTAAATTTAAATCGCCTACCGACTTTGGGAGTCGGCTTTCTCCTACCAACTCTGGGAGTTGGCTAAATTCAAATTGCCTACCGACTCTGGGAGTCGGCTTTCGCCTACCAACTCTGGGAGTTGGCTAAATTTGAATCGCCTACCGACTCTAGGAAGTCGGTTTTCGCCTACCAACTCTGGGAGTTGGCTAAATTTAAATCGCTTACCGACTATGGGAGTTGGCTAAATTTAAATCTCCTACCGACTCTAGGAGTCATCTTTCGCTTACCAACTCTGGGAGTTGGCTAAATTTAAATCGCCACTGTCCAAGGGTCAACTTTGTCTTATCGACTCTGGGAGTGGACTTAATTAAGACCATCATTGACCACGGGTCAACTTTCTCCTACCAAAGTGTGGGAGTTTATAAAGAAATTTGAACGCCACACGTGTGCGATGGAGAATGTAAAAATGTTAAAGAGATAAAGTTGTGAAACTACAAGTTCTAAAGCTCGGTTGCCGGCTTATCGTAAGGGCCGCTCTCCATCGGAATTATGCTTCAAACCAATACAAGCATGAAGAGCTCAGCCACCGACCTATCATGCTTGGGGGCTGTACTCCATGCGGATTTCTAGTAGGCCTAAAACTTTGTTTAAGCCCAAAACAAGCATGAAGAGTTCGGTCCCGACCCATCATACTTAGGGGGCTTTACATCGTAGAGCTCTGTGGGCCCCGGCTCTATGGGCCCTCACCTTTTTCTTAAGAGTGAATCTGAGCCCATAGTATCTCTGATCGGCCTCAAGTATGAAAGGCTCGGTCACCGACCCATCATACTTTGGGGGCTGTACATCGTAGGGCTCAGAGGGATTTAAGGAGTCTTTGTTAAAGATATGACGCTTTATTCAAATTTAAATAATTAAGTGATAACCTTTTATCTCTTTGAAGATTAACTTTAACTAACCCCTAGAGGGCTGCACTTAAAAGATAATAACAGAGAAATGATAAAGATAAAGTAAATCGAGAAAGTCAAGCCAAAGGATAAGAAACCTTAGGCTATATATAGCACATTATGATCACTTAAGAGGTCATGGTTTGTGAAGTAACTAGAGCCTATTGTCTTTAAGTTATGCCTCCAGAGCTTAGGAATATTAGGACTTGTGACGTGAACAATCATTGATTTTAAAATTAATTTTATCTAATCGAAATCAAGTGAGCACTTAATAAGTTCCTGTATCTTTCACATTTGAAATTCACATTCTAGAATAATCTACTATTAAGAGTTCATTTGAATATTAGTGCTTGTTTGGTTAAAATTCCTAACAATATAGAATTAATTTCATAAAATTAATTTTAAATCATTTCTGTCTAACGTGTTTCATAAGGCTTGTATCACTCATTTTTAACTATTAATTTTACAATAAATTCCACTGAATTGTAAACTAAATACACATTTAGTTGGATAATAATAAACTCGGTTTTTACTTAGGCAAATCGAGTTTGGAGATTTGTTGATGGACCTGGAGAAATTTGGGTGAATAGTAATATTTATAATTGATTCAATTTAGATATTTGATTCTCATTTCACAAAAAAAAAATGATTTCCATAAAATTTTATCTATATTCATTTTAATAATTTTATCTCTAAAAGTAATTTTACTCTATTTCATTTAAATAAAATTGATTTTCCTCAATTTAATTTTAAAATTTTATATTTAAACATAAAATCAATTCTTTTAAAATGAACTTTATTTAAATTAATTCTACCTAACTTTAAAATGTTCTTTATTCTAGAACAAACAAAACATTAATATGCACATATCTCAAGAAAATAAGCAAGAGTCACGTCATATTTGAATTTATCATTGGCAAACTATCAAATTCCATTTCCGAAATAATGGTTTTTATTTAAATAAATAAATGTATGTTAATACATTGACCAACAAAAACAAAATAAATAATGATAACAATAATGAAGGGGTTAATTATTAGTTAATAGAAAAAATAGCCCCTCTCCTTTGAAACAGCACACATCAACAAATTAGTAATTAATATTAATTCAACCTTAGACAACTATTGAATTTCACTGAAACATTTTGATCTTCTTTGGCAGCGATAGACCAAAATGGGGAATACTAGCAGGCCATGGTGCAGCATGTGGAGATGGTACTTCAGAGGGCACGGGTGAAGGTGAAGGTGCTGGAGACCATGTAATTCCTTGTGGTGGCAGCACAGTTATAACAAGCTTTTGGCCAGATTTGCAGTGATTAGCAACACCAGAAATGTACCATCTTCTCCCTGTGTTTGCCAATACAAATGTATTGTATCCATTACTCAATACCGGTGCATTTGGAGGAACCGAGCAGTTTATGAAGTCACTTCCATTCACTCTAATCACATTGTCCTTCCCAGCCGGATACTTGAATGCTGCAAATTGTTTTAATACTATTTATCACAAATTAATTAATTAAACAATCAAATAACAGTGGGTGTCAAACTTGTAGACTTACACCAAGTTGAAGTAGATCAAATTTACCGAATTTAATATAAATTAAAAACTAATTGATACTAAATCGCACTACTTTATTTAAACGTATGTGCACCATTGAATAAAATAATAATAAGTGTTTAAATTATATAAAATTTGATATACATGATCTTGAAGATAATAAGAGTTATGATTTAACAGTTGGATTTACCAATTTAACATTCTGTAAAAAGTTATTAAGAGATGTAAGTTTACAAATTTGATAACTAGTGTGTTAGTTGATCCTATCCTAATAGACTTCGTAATTAATAAGGTTTAGTTCGGGTAACGGGTCTAGTGTTTGTAACCCGTTACCTGAACCAATTATGGACGAGTTACATTGGTCTGGTTCAAGTCCAGTCCAATTGAGTAAAAAATTAATCCAATTAAATTGGTTCGGTTCAGTTTATCAGTTAGAACCAAACCAATTATGAATGAATGGGCTTACTAAGTGTGTCACCAACACGAAAGACCTTGTTTGCAGCCCAAGCATGGTAATCAAACCCGGTTGTCCAGCCACTATCATCTCCAACTATGAAATCTTTTGCCACAGCCATGGACATGGTTGAGAAGATAGTAGCAATGAGGGCAAGAAGAATGAGGGCACGAGAAAGAGTCATGCTTGATTCACTCTATGAACTATGAAGTAGTACTATAGCTCTTTCTCTGTTTTGGAATATTGCATATGATGGAGATTGAATACCAATATATATACAAGATTTCAGGGCGAGGGTTGTATTAGCTATAGACGGCTAAGGACGGCTTTGCAGAATTTCAATATTAAATTAACCACTGCTATAGTTCGAAGACTAGGAAATAACGTAATATACATAAATATTGTTTAAAGAATTAATATAGATCGATAGTTTAAAAAAAAACAGAGAGCTTACCATATACGATTTTAGCATTAGATTTGTTATTTTCAATTTTTCATCCAACAATGGCTCTAGCCTTGTGACAATAATGTGACCAAACGAATGTGGTATTCAATATTAATTAACAAAAGATGTCATATCTATCGTTGTGTACATATATAGTATTTCTAAGTGTGACTGATATAAAACTCATGGTACATATGTTATATGGCAATCTAAAGTTAAATCTAAAACATCAATCACCATTAAGTAGTACTACTCGAAATGGCAGGTTTATATTTAGCCATATATTAATTAATAGTTGGAAAAGTCTATGATACATCAAGATTAAAGTTCTTCAATTCCATGAGTCAAGTACAAGCCTCGTGACAGATCCCTTTCTTGAGACAAGGGAAATAGTGAATTGTTAAATTAACTCCAAAGATGAATTAAATATCCCATGCATATCATCTCAAACTTCCTGGATTTATGTTCCAAGATAGGTATGATGGATCCCCTAGAGGTCTGCATATGCACCAACATAGCAATGTCAACATATAGTCCATAACAAAATAGAAACAGAGATTAGCTTTTCTCTTCTAAACATCATAATCTTCATGAGGATAATGAGATATTCAATTTATATGTAGTTTGAACATAAAAGAAAGTTTAATTACTATACACTTACACTGTCATCCAATGATGTGCTGCCACATTAATAAATGAGTATGACACCTCATGTGTTATTAAATTCAATAAATGATGTGGCGGCACATTATTGATCATTGGATAACGGTGTAAAACTTTTTTATACTGTCAGTGCATACTTATTAAATCCTAAAAAAAAAGCCAAATATTCTTGGCATAAAGAAAGGGGCTTCAAATAAATCCTCCAACAAAGCAATATCTTGCTTATATAGTCCAAAATCAAAATTCAGAATTCTTTTTAATGTGGCCCTATTTGGAACCAGGTAAGCAAATAAATAGAAACATTCAAATGCAATTTGTTTATAGTCCATATTTTTTTTTTAAAAAAAAAGACCAATTTACCAAATATTTTTTTTACCCATAAAAATAAAGACGGTGATGAGAATGTGTAGTATTTTCTTACCTTGGCTTCATTACATACATAAGTAGGAAACCTACAGCCAATAACAAGGAAACCCCACCAATGAAAATATATGCCAACCCCAAGGAGTGATTTTTTCCACCAACCCATGTTGTGGTTGAAAGAACAAGGCTCTTTTTTCCTCCAAACTGGTATGTATTATAATTGTTCTCTATGACTATCATTATTTCATCATTAACTTCAAGGTCAGCCTCAATCTTCCCATATAATTTTCTGAAAGTTGGCAGTGCTGCTGTTCTCATCCAAACAATGAGATCCTCTTGTTCACTCAACTGGTGCATGCCACATGATGATAAAGATTAATTAAATTCCTCAAAATATCAAAGATTAAATGCAAATTATACAGCAGTAATGAAAATATAGTTACAGGTATGCTCTCATTCAGTCTAGCACCACCAATCAAACCTCCAGCCTGAAAATTCTTTGGATAAACATCAGACCCAAATTTGGCATTTTGGTCACTCTTCCATGCTATGTTCTTTTTGTTGATCACCAAATCTTTATTACTGTTTGAAAGTCTGTATGTGTCATTGAACATACTCCATGCAATAAGGCCACAAGGAACAATTGGTTGATGATTTGGTGTATAGTCATCAGGGCTACATGAGCTTACATCACTCTCAGCTGACTTACTTTTTAGTTGATTATCATTTCTACTTTTGACATATCTGCAAATATCACCCAAAATACAGGTAGGGAAAAACATTTTAGCATTCAGCACAAAATGTGGGCAAGAAGAAGTGGCTTCCATAAGAAGCTACTTAATAAAATGTTGCTATTTTCTATGCTCATCATGTCATATATAGTGTGTTTATGTGCAACATGAGAAAAAGCCAATCTATAAAGGGACTAGACAGATAAGTGAGGCATTTCCTAATCTTAGAAACAAAATTTACTAATACCTAACCCCACTGCTCCTCCCAGAAAAACAATAGACAAATTGAAGTCCATTAAAATCAAGATATGATCTCTAGATGTAATCCTGATGTGCAAGAGGGGAAAGGCACAAAATGAAGAGTTAATATATGAGAATAAGAAAACAGAACACAATATAAATGACAAAACTCACTACCTATAACAATAAAAAACAAGTGAGAAAATGGTGCTATAATCTCAGCATGGAAAATGTTTTCAATTTTCAATTTCTCCTGGTAAAGTCAACACCAACAGGCACAAGTATGTGCATTCACATGGAGATAAGGATTAGGGAAATTAGTTTCATAATAAGTTCCATTTTACCAATCCACTATTTGGTCTTATTCTCTTTCTTGATTGAAAATATGGCAATTTTTCTTTTTGGTGAAATTCAATATATGACACTTATCACACCTGTGCTATTCTCAGTTACATTTTTGCAAGTTAATGAATTGTGCATGAAAGCACTTCATTTGCTTTTTTCAGATTAATGCAAAATTTCCAGTAATCATAGCATAAGATGATACTGTTTAATGAAATTAGTATTTAATAGAAAATCTTCTATTTGTATTGGACAGATACATTAAAGCTTAATGTTTTGCTTCATATCATTCATGCATCCTTTCCTATCAATAACCAGAAAGCAACTCATATATCTTTCAATAGTCCAATGAAGAGGCCTTTATACTTAAAAATGGAATGAAATGTCAAATCAATTTCACTGATGCATAAGATAAAAGGGAAAAAGATTTTGCTAGTTATTTGCACATACCGGCGATGGTTTTGGTAAAAGTTATCAAGCTGATAATAGACATATATAGGGGCTTTCATTTTATTCTTAACCTGCAAAATTTGAAGCAGATTACTTCATAAATGTTGCTGCCTAAAATGATCATATCATATATCAAGATAGGAGAAATAAATTCTGCAGAAGCAATAAAGAACTTTGTATTCAATCAAATCATTGATAAGGAATTGTACTAACAGTCCATGTCCTGGTGCAAGTTTTGTTTGAGCTATCATCTTTGATATATGCCATTGCATCATCTCTATAATCAGGTGGGAGGCATTGATCATCATATCTGTATGGAACTTCCACCACCTGCATCAGAATTTCTTGTTCAGTATACAATCAGTTTGAGCACTATCTGAATTCAATTTGATACTATGTATGAAGACAATAATGTATTACACTCTCTGATGCAAACAATGAAGAAAGACCAAGAGGGATGAAGATGAGTCCTATAACTGTAAATATTGAAATGACCTGAAAAAATAAATCAAATAAAATCAAATCACTGAGTTAGCAAGAAAACACTTGGAGTCTAGACAAAGACTGTCATAAATCTAAACAAGTTAAGTTGGAAGTTGTACCCATCCAGGTGTTAGAATTGGTTGCCATGCTGGAAGTTCTTGCTGTGAGAATTTAGAATCTGCCATGAATAAAAGTTTTCATGAGTGACATTGGCCAGATAAACGTTATTCAGGACACAAAAGTAAAAAATAGAGAAAAAGACAATAACAGAATTATCAGCATCATTTGTTATGATAAACTAGAGTCCCCCAGATTTGAACAATCAACAAACAAAAGAACAACAAATGCAAGAGAATAACACAATGAAAAAGGTAAAATTACAAACTCCATAAGCTATGGTGTTTTGTTCAACAAAAACAACACAAAACTCTGATACCATCTTAGATTTTGTATCTGGACCTAACTCAACATAAGGCTTATATACTTTTATTTGACTTTTTCTCTGATCAACGTGGGACTCTCCAACAAGAAATCAATAGAATTCAAACAAGATACAAAGATACACATGTATATATGAGATTCATATGGGATTAAAACATTTTTCAAAAACCCAAATGGACTAAAGTTTTGCAAAATCCTAACTTTTTAATTTAATGAGCATCCCTCAGCCAGCTTAATGTAAAACTTTCATATTGATGATCAAAATCCTGGAATTAAAATTTTTAAAATTCTACAACTGCATGGAAATGCCCCATTTTTTTCCCAGGGACATTTAAGGCAGCTCAATGAAATTTACCTACAATCAAAACCAAAAGAATAAATTAAAAAATGGAGGGAAGAAGAAGAACTTACATTTGGGTTTCCTGGAATTCTTGGATTGTTCATTTGCGTCAGCCACCGAGATGGATGAAGGTTCTATAGACATAGCCAAGAAACCCAACGTTACTAAAAGATAGAGAAATTAATTAAGAGAATGTGATTAAAAATAACATGCAAAGTGGGAGGTTTTGGGAAAATGGAAAAAGCACAAAGCTTGGTCTTAATTTGTTCCTCTCTTTCTCTCTCTCTCTATATTTACATACATATATTATTTAGGTATGTTCTGTTCTGTCTATATGTCTGTTTAAGGTTTGTATGAAGAGGGAAAGGGTGACAGGTCAATGAACCACACATTGTGCCTATAACATTCACATATTGGTTTGAGAATGGAACTGTAAGGTGGGTTTTTCAAGAGTACAACTACCAGTCATCAATCATTCCTAACTCCACAGGTCCTAAAAGTGAAGACCATGCACCTATTTACACATGTGGACGTAACATCTTTAATTTGTTACCTGAAATTGTAATACCTCATTTTTTTGTTAAAAAAAATTTAGGGTAAAGGGATGGTTCCCCAGTCCAAGTCTAAGGTAGGAAAAGCCTCTGGGCTCTCTGAGCACCTATAGAGGTACTTACATTTTATTTTACCCCAAGGGGACGGGTGAGGTTCGAAACTGCAACCTATCAAATAGGAGACCCACCCAATTCCACACAATTCCCAACACAACTATTTTTAGTGTGAATTTATCACGTTTTAACATTAAATCAAACGTACTTTTATTACTTATGTATATGTATTTTACTTATTTTCAACTATTAATTCTAGAATAAATTTTACTCCCTAAACCAAACCGGCACTAATTTGGTACACCGTACAAACACCATCTCTCTCCTTTACATATAATCCGCAATTCCCTCATTCAATTTCAATTATGGATGGATGGCACCTATCTATTGAATATTGATTCTTTTTTTTTTTTTTCATCTTGTTCTTTCCACATTTTCCATCCTATCAGTTGGTATATTAAATCCTGTAACAAAGTAGGCGCAGGCGCATATATAGACAAGGTGCATTTTTTAACGCTAAAAAAAATAATGATATAAAAAAATGTTTTAAGCCTAGCTACCGAATGAAACTAAACAACAAACATGTATGTGAGCACCAAAAAATAATTATAAAATTCGTTACAGAACTGAATTCTACCAAATTTGGTTAGGAGATTTGCCATGCTTAGTTGTTCATCAACTTTTACAAACAAATATACTAAATTCATGTAATTAAAGTTTTTATTAAATTTTCATTGCAACAATTTTAAAATATTCTTGTTATTTTATGATATGAAATTATGATTTATTTCATTATTTATTTTCTTACGTTATTATTTAAATTATGTTATTTTAAATTTTTTATTATTTAAATATTTAATAATTTAAATTTTTATCATAGCACAGAGATTTAATTATAATGCATTAATAAAATAAAAATGAGGTTTTGTAATATTTATGAAATAGAGGGTTTTCATGTAATAAGTATAGTTTTTTTTTTTTGTCAATTTCACATAAAAATAAAGTTTGGGAATTTAAATGCAGTATGTTTATAAAATAAGATCGAGGTGTTTTACGTAGGTTTTAGAAATAAAGAAAGTTTTATGTACGAAATACAAAATTAAGGATAATTTACTTAAAAAACTACAAAAGTTTGTTATGAAAATGCTCATTCTTCTTTCTTGATGCTTATATAGTATGAACTCATATTCGATGTTAGGAGCAAAGTTCTCGGGGCCGGCCCAATACTTCTGTGGGCCTAAAACAAATTATAAACCGGGACCTATTCATAAGAGATAAAAGACCTCACATAACATATATATATATATATATATTTAAAAAAGTGAAAATATATTTTTAACAAATGAAAGTTAATAATATTTTTTATATTTGATATAAATTTTTTATTAATTTTAATATATAGAATATATAGCTATAAAAAATTTGAGGCCTTGTAATGGGAGACCTAAAGCCATTGCTTTAGCAGCTTCCCCCTTGGGCCAACCATAAAAGGTCTAAAATATTTTTTACTCTTTTAATCCTTCATTTTAATGATAAAGAATTAATCAACGTATAGATAAAAAAAAGGAGTGATGAGATTTTTTTTTCTTTTTTACGCAATTACTACCTTCGTTCCTACTTTACTTTTCACTTCTAGAGAAAAAAATTATTCTTATTTAACTGTTCACTTAAAAATCCAATAGTACTAAGAGAGATAATTACATTTTTTTCTCCATTTTACTCTTACGCTAATAAATGACCCACTATTGAAAATGAATGAAACTCAATAATATTAAAAGAGATAAAGGGTAAAACATATAGTTTAAATTTTATTTTCATGAAAATAAGAGTAATAATTACATTTCTTAATCTGTGTATTTTTTATTCAAGTAGACAATTAAATAGGAACAAAGGTAATATATAATTATATTAAGTTACATCACACAACTATAAAAACGATCGACAATATCGGTTTGACCTATAAAAACACCTAAAAATATATGACTTAAATCTTTATTTTATAAATATGAATAAATGTTCGCTACTTATAAAACTCATAAAAACCCATAAAATTATAAAAAGCCCGTAAAATTATAAAGTTTAAACTTTTAACTTAAAAAATCTAAATAAACTCTTGAACTTTTTAATATTAGTGAATTTACAACTCTAAATTACATTACATCATAGAGATAAAATTGACAGCCCTCAATGTTTTTTTTCTCAAGGCTTGCTTTTTCGTATAGACTTTGCATGCCTTATTATCACGAATGGAACAAAATGAATGATCCCATTCCTAAATTCTCAGAGAAATTACTTATCCACATACGAAGGAAGAGTATATTCAAACACAATAAATTAATTTAAACAATACAAATTACTAACACATGACTTGGAAAGGTTAACAAGGAATAATTCTTGTCCATGATGAACTCAAAAGGCAACTTAATTTGAAGCCATTTTTCCTTTCAAGTCTCTTCTATACGTACGTTCTATATGTAAAAGAACTTTTAGAGACACCCATCATTATAGTTGGTCTACTTTCATCCTAAAATTAAAGCAATTCAGACTCCTGCAATTAATGGAATCCAAGCATGCACATAATCGGTCCTATGAGGATTTTGATCCTGTCTTTAAATGGCGTAGAGAAGAGAGCCGTGACACCATTGAACTATATCTTCCAGGCATGTTACTTGTGTCTAAATTATGGATTTGTTTTACAGGGGTATTCTACCAAGGAACAGGGTATATAGTGTTATCAGAGGAATTATCTATAGATTTTCTATGAATTTTATTACCTATGAAAATTTCCATAGATAAATCCCCAGTAACACTATGATCCCTGTGATCCACGGTCCATCATGTAGAATTCCCCTTATTTTATACAGATTAAATTAGGATTCAATCGATATACATTGTTCATATAAAAAAAAATTATTTATTATTGCTATATCATTTATCAAATTTAATTACCTAGGTGTTATATTTATTAATTGATGTGGTAATATATGTTTAGAGTTAGACTGACTATGTGTATCTATTAAACTCAAAACTCATTAAATTTACATGCTTTTGAATGGTCCATGACTTCATAAAATTATGTTATTTGAATTTTATTTATTTATTTAATTATGTTTTTGGCCCCCTAAAATATCCAAAATTTTCCTTCGATATATCTTCCATTTTTTAAAATTTTTAAAGTGGTCCTCAAAAAATGTTTTTTTTTTCTAAATAGTCTCTCTATTTTTTATTTACCATAAAGTGTTGATGTGATACATAGAGGGACCATTTAAAAAAATGGTGATATTTTAAAATACTGATTTGGAAATCATGATATTTTATATGGACTAGTTTGGAAATTATGATATATATTTAGGGATCATTTGAAAAAAAATAATTGTAAAATAGTTAAATGGACTTCCGTTTAGAAAAAAATCATTTTGAGAGTACTATTCTAAAAAAAAATGGACCAAATGAAAAAAATTGTGATATAAAAAACATAATTAAACCTTATTTATTTTATGCATACTAATGTTAACATTTTATCCAAAATAGAGCACATATTTTATTTTTTTTTCCATAAATAATTATGAAGGGGTATTAATTTGTTTTCAGCTTTTAAGAGAGAGCAAATACGAATTCAGATAAACCATCTTGGTTTTCTGGTAATAAGTGGAGAGCATCCATTGGATGGATCAAGATGGAGACGTTTCAAGAAAGAATTTGAAATCCCAAAATATTGCAATGAAGATGCTATTCATGGCAATTTCATGCAGAACATTCTCTCAGTTGTAATGCCAAAGAAAACCTCTCTCATTCCTCAGGAGGAAGAGGAGGAGCAAGAAACACAAATCCCTGATGAATTTGAACACAAAAAAGAGAAGAAGACATCTCATAAGAATATGGAATTTAGAGGAAAGGGCATAACAGAAAAGACTGAAATAACCTCAGACAAAGAGCAACTAGAAGAAGATTATATTTATAGTACTCATCACAACAGAGATAATATTAATAATGAGTTTGCAGAAAATATTGATCATGAGGGGTTACCACCTGAAACAACAAGAGAGGTTGCTCTCAAATTCTTGGTTGTCATGATTGTGATATTGGTTATAGTAAGTTACCTAGCAGACATGAGTAAAAGCCTCATGGCTCATGCTCATTCATATTTTCATAATTATTAGATGAGGCTCTCTGCTTTAAGGTGGTTCTGTAAATTTTAGTGCTGTGAACAAGGAGAAAATTATTATCATATATATTACTAGTAGATGTTGTGCCTCTCTTTCCACATTTTTTATTGTGTAAAAAAAATCTATTAAGAGAAGTAAATAAAATAATATTGTAAAATATGATGGTTATTGTTTTGATTTGAGTGGTTTTTAAAGTAGTTATTATAAGAGTATTTTTGAAAGGGAAATATGGACACCAAAAGCTGGATTTCCTCTTTATAGATTATATTTGTTTGACATAACTTTCCCAAGGTTTATAAGTAATTAAATTACTTATCATAAAATAGCAAATCATTAAAAGAATAAATCCATAGATCTAATGCTTTAATTAAGGATTTGAGTGAAAATGTATTGTTGTGTTCACTTATGTTTGTCAACATGTGGTATTAGGGATGGCACCCGCGCGGGGCGGGGGCGGGGATACCTCCCGCTCCCCGTTCCCGCCTCCCCATTTTATCCCCGTCCCCGATCCCCGCCTCAGGGTAATTTTCTCCCCCATCTCCATTCCCCGCATCCCCACGGGGACCCTACAATTAAAAAAATAAATAATATAATATAAAGAATAAAATTAGTAAAATAATATAAAATAATTAGAAATTTAATTTTTAAATTTAAAATTAGGATAATATAAAATAGAAATTATATATATTATATTATAGTATATTATATATATCATATAAGTAAAAAAAATTATATATACCCCATCCTCGGGGCCCCATATGGGGCAGTCCCCGCGGTTATCCCCACTTGCAGTACAAAATTGTCATCCCTATGTAGTATCTGATGATCACTCTTATCATGCCTGGCCCATTGATGTAGATTCCCCTGCTTTCAAACCCCTCTAACCCAACAAAAGTAATTAGATATCCCTTACAAAAGAAATTTTGGTTCCTTAAAAAATGCATCAAAATGTATAGATTTGATTCTCGATTTCAATTTGGGGAAAGGAATCATTTCCTCTGGAGTCTCTTGCACAGATTGGTTATATAAGTTGAATTGGGAAGCAAGCAAACATATAATTGAGTATTAGGAAAAGTGATGGAAGGTTTTTGAACCAATCAAAAGATGGGGAATTAGTGGATAAAAAGTAAATTAAACTACACTAGTTATTGCCATACTTATTGATCATCCATTCGCAATTAAATTTAATTATTGAGAGTGCACTACAACAATAACTTTAAAATTAAAATAAATCATCATATTATATAATTCATTCAACATTCAACAAACTCAAACCAAGATGGCAATATATGTTGCCAATTAGGGGTCATCTCAACTCAAACTCTTATTAATTTCAAGTACCATTAACAAAACAAAGTTCAATAAGTGACACATCGTTGTTTCTCTCACGCAAAGATGGCTGTAATGGCAACCATGGATGCCATGATAGCCCCAAACAGAGAAGATGAAACAGAGTGAGCAACAGAAGGAGCAGGAGCAGGACCTTCAGCAACAACATTGATGACAAGCTTCATTTGATGATCAGAGCAATGGTTGGGCTTCCCACAAATATACCACTTCCTCCCTTCACTTTTCAATGGAATCACGTCTTTCCCACTTGTAAGTGCTTCGTTTTCTGGTGGTACAGTGCAGTCTTTGAACTGTGTTCCATTCACTTTGAACACATTGTGCTTTGTATTGTCATAATTGAACACTGCAAAATATAGAAATTAAGACAAGAGTTCATCTTTGACGAGTGAAACATACCCTTCTTAACACACTCCATGTTTCCACATTACTTAAAATTAATGTGAGTGTTATCAAATTATGTGGCATGTTATGATGACACCATATGATTTTCAGCCAATCAAAAAAAGTGTTTAAAAGAGTGTATTAGGGTATTTGTTGATAGCATTTTTCTATAAATTTTGATTTATTGCAATTGATTGCAATGCAATTAGAAAATCCAAACCGTCTAATGGAGATCGGACGGTTCAGGATGTGTAATCTAATTTAAAACGTCATCTTGGTCTGTGAGCTGTCCGATCTCTCTGGATTTACTGACTGCAGTAACGGTAGGAAAAATCGACCGTAGGAAATCCGGATATATTATATATATTAGTGTTATGTAATAATGAATAAGTAGTTATAATGTTGTTAAAGTTTAATTAGATTTTATCATAGGTGTTATTAGAAAGGATCGAGTAATGTTAACTTATATATTTCTTTGGTTTATCAAAAAAATATTATATATATTAGATATTGAAACACCGGAATTATTTAAGGGTGGTCATTATAGATAAATCAAAGTAGACTATATAATAGACATACATAGAAGTTCTGTCAAAAATCCTAACTGCATATAGTCCATTTTTTGTCTAAAAAAAAAGGTAAAGGTATTAAAAATTACTAGTTACTATACTATAATAATCTCTATTAATTAAATCACAAAATTATGTGTTAGACATACTTTTTCTATATATTTTTTAGAATATATAATTTTAAAAGAAGAATAACACAAATTCTAATGTGATATGATAATATAATATGTAAATAACAATTTTTTTAAAACCAAAGAGACAAAGAACATAATTCATCCACACAAAAGTAATGAATTAAGTACAAGAAATGTGAGTTGGTGCCAAACAATAGCATTGTTTTGAACTTACCAATGTTGTCACCAACACGGAAAACTTTGTCCTGAGCCCACTGAGTGTAGTTAAAATCAGTTTTCCAGCCATTGGTATCACCCACAACGTAATCAGTTGCCATAGCAACTGAGGAAAGCAAAACCATGGAAATGGCAAGGAAGGCTACGCGAGAAGAAGCCATTAATTTGATTTGAATTAAGGGTTAATTAATAAAGCTAGCTAGCTAGCTACTTAAACTCTCAAAGAACTTGCTATATATGCAAATGTTATTGCTTAGATGAATTGTTAGCTAGCTCACACCAATTTGCATTTCAAGTTGGGCTATATATATATAGGATTTGTATATTGATTTTATCGACATACAATACATATGGAAGCTTTGCAACAAGGGATTACTACCGGATCAGGTCGGCTTTTACTATGATGAGGTTACTGCAGAATATACAATTAATTTCTTTGACTTGACCAAGATGTGGACAATTGTAATTACTAGGTTCTATCGAATAGAATTATGCTTTGAAGCAACTCGGCTATATATAAATAAATATATATATATATATATATATATATATATATATGCTTTCTCCTTCGCTTTGGAATAGTGATTTATATATATATATATATATATATATATCTGTGTGTGTGGATCAACTTATTCCAGAGTAACTCTGGTAAAGTTATTCCGCTTAATAACTTCTTATAGAATGTGAATTTAACAAATCTAACCGTTGATTAATTTGATATTAATATGATAATTATACACACAAAATTTTAAATTAATTGGACATTCATAGGTATGTAATTTTAGAATGAACATTTACTTATATTTTAAAAAGTATATTGCACATTAAATTGAAGTGATTTGATGAAATATTAAATGATTTTTAAATTTTATGAAATTTTGTAGGCTTGATCTACTTAATAAAAACTGTTAATATGACGATTGGATTAATGAAATTCAATGTTAATCCCCACTATATATATATATATATATATATATATATATATATATATATATATATATATATATGGAACGTCTCAAAGGAAAAAGAGAAGATTTGTTCCCGGCCTGCGTTAGTTATGCACTGTCGTATTCTTGCCTCCTGTATGATTCGTAGGCTTGTAAAAGTACATGTACATGTACAAAAATGTAAAAATTCCATCTCAAATAGTTCCGCAAGAACATTACCTAATTTGTCATCAAAATTTTTATTTTAATTTAGAATAATTTTAAATTAAGACAAACAAACTATGTATGGTTTGTGTCAAAATTTTAGTAGGGATAGTACCAAAAAATTTCATAATGGAGGTATGTGAGAGAAAATGAGATATAGATAGTTATGTGATTAAAAAAAGAGAAAAACAGAAAAGGGGGAAAGATACAAAGTGATGTGAAACAAATTAGAGTAATAATGTTTTTATTTACCATCAAATTTTGATAATTTTAGATAATTGTTCAATTTTAAATTGTAATAGTAAATCATGTTTTACAATTGAAATCCAATTTACATTACTATTTAATAATATGTTATAATTAAATAAATTAAAATTATAACAATAAGAATATAGATTTATATTAAAAATAAGGTTTAAAATAGAAAATGATTATGATAAGATTTTTAATTTTAATAAATTTAAGAAATAGGAATTAGTATTTATTAGCATTTTAAAATTTAAATATGATTTTAATTTATTTCAAAAATAAGGATAATCATTTATTAACATTAAAAATTCAAATAGGATTTTAATTTAGATAATTTTAATTTATGAAGAATCTCAATCTCCGAGGTGAAATCTCAAAATTATAATATAGAATTGGTATGTATGCGTGTATGTATGTATGCATTATATAATTTATTGTGTGTATACAAATATATTACTCTCGTATACAAATATATTACTCCCTCCGTCCCTATTTATAAGACCCTTTCTAGAAGAATTGAGTGTCTCTTAATATAAAACCCTTTTCAGATTTTGAGATAAATTAATTATTATTTCCATATTTCCCCTTCATTAATATTCAACTATTCTAATTCCCAATATATTGATGCGTGTGAATAATTAATGAAGTTTTACCCACATGCTCAACTACACCATTTGAAAGTGACTTTTGGAGTATTCCACCATGTAACAATTAATGTCTCTAAGATATAGTGACTTTTAAATAGGAGTATATTTGGAATGCTATAATGTTTTTTAAAAGACCAATACATTAACCAACTTTTCTTAAACTGTGTGAAACAATTGAAAAGTCTTATAATAATGGACAGATGGAGTAACATAAAACTATTTTTAACATACATATTATTTTATATTTAGTATTAATTATATTATACATATATTATTAATCAAAGTTATTAAAAAATTATAATACAGAGTAAATTTTTATTTCATAGGGGAATTTAATCAAAATAAAATATTTGAATCTTAGATCTTATTTTTTAAAAAAGTTTATGCAATTGCATATATTATTATATATTATTATAAATTAAGTTGGACAAGATACATATATAAAAACAACTAAAAACTAAACCAATCAATCAATTTCAATCAATTAAACTAAATTAGGTTATGTTAATATAAGTTATTTAATTTAATTAAATAACAATATACATTTTTTTGGTTCAAACCACATGTATTCTTTACGGAAGACAATCCTGTTTGAATCTGGAACATCCACATCTTGGTGGGGTTAGCTCTCCCAACGAAAAAAATTTTAGTCCTCCCACTTTACCGGGCTCTCAGTACTATGCTCATTAAAAATATAACATGTGGAGTATTTTTATCTAACGTGGATTTATTAAGAAAACCCCCCATTTCTCTCCACTTTGCTGAAGGAGGGCAATGGTGATTTGGTGGCGGCGGTGTGATGGACGATGAGTTGCAGAGGACAATAGCGCTAATCGGCAACGATGGCACTCGATTCCGTCGATAACGACATATAATAAGGTGATGAGCAAAGATCCTGCACGCGCGGGGTGGTCTGCTGCATCATCGGGACGACGAGACTGAATGAGAAGTTATGCATAGCTGATTGTTTACAAACCAAACAAGAATATGATTCTTTTAATTCATTTGAAGAAAAAAAAAAGGAGTGCCTACAAGCTGATTAGAATTTCAGAAAATAAAGGTTGTAGATTGTGATACCAAAGACTTTATTGATCAAAAAAGAGAAGAAATGATGGTTTCAGATTTCATGGGATGTTGCCTTCAAATTGAGTTTCTGTGGTTTGCAACTTAAGAGAAATCGGTATTCACCTTGGCAAAGTGGAGAGAAACGGGGTTCTTTTTAATAAATCCACGTTAGATAAAAATACTCCACGTGTTATATTTTTAATGGGCGTAGTACTGAGAGCCCGATATAGCGAGAGGACTAAATTTTTTTTCCTCTCCCAACGGAAATTTTTTCCATCCACAAGACTCGAATCTGAGACAATTGCTTAAGAGGAATCAAACATGTACCACTTGAATTAACTCTCGTTAATAATAACAATATACATTTGAGTAATAGAAGAGAGATAATGTTAAAAAAATTTCTATTATTGCAACCAAATACAAATTTGCTTATGAACATATATATTGTAAATAATAAAATAATTTTTCAGAGATTTTGATTTTGGTGGAATGGTTAAATATGATATCATAATAAAATTAATTTGATTGTTTTGTGCGACCATGGATTTTTATTAAAGCCATCAAAACGAGATGTCCCGCCCGGCCCGGATCGGGTAGCGGGCTTTTGCGGGTCGAGCTAAAATACCCAGCAAAAGTTTGGTTATGTGAAATTAAGGCCCGAGCCCGCCCGATGAAATATTTATTAAAAAAGTTGCTCATTAAAAGTGATAAACAATTACACTTTTTACAAAAACTAAAAAAAATACAATATAGTTATAAAAAACATTAAAAAAATCATGTACCCTAATAAAACACATTCAAATAAATTTAAATAATACATTCTAAAACACATTGATACACATTCATCCATCAATTCTATTAAACTAAAACATATGTAACACTTTAAATAAATTTCAAAAACACATTAAAATACATTCATCCATCATTCCCATAAAACTAAAAACATTAAACAAAAATAAGTGAAGAATATATATTCCTCCCCATTTGCAACAGGTAAATTTGTCATCATAATGCATATAGCCATATTTTAAGATCTTTATCATAGGCATTCTATGTAACATTTACTCTCCACACAAAAGTTGGCACCTTTGAAGGAAACCATATTACACCATATTTGCTGTTATCTCCACATTTCTTTTCATCACGAAACAAAGTCATGTATATGTTGAAAATTTTGTTAATTAAATAGATATCATTGTTAGGTTGCGAGTGAGCGAGAGAGTTACGGGGACAGGGACTTAGGTTCACTTTCAAATGAAATTTTTAATTAATTGGAAGTGTTGATTGAAAATGAAAAGTTGAAAACGCTATGACTCAGAGACTAGCTCACTATTTTTAGTTTTTTTTATATATTTGGGCAGTCCGAAAGCTCGACCCGGGCTACCCGGCCCGGAGCCCAGATTAAGTCTGGGTTTATTTTTACCAGGCTAAAAAGCTCGCAAAAAAAATGTGCTTTTAAATTTAGTGTCAAGGCCTTGCAAAAGTACAGTTTCGGGGCAGACCGACCCTAGTTTTTATAAATACAATTTTTTCTTCCTTTCTTCCTTTGTGTCATATATTTCTAATAATGTTGAAGAAAGATTGTAACTTGAAGTCATATGAGTGAGGCCCAAATATTTTGAAGTGTTAGCCCAGACTGATCAAATCCACTCGAACCAACCGGTAAGAGCCCGTTGGTTTACAGTTTTGCAGGAATTGATTTGGGTAGATAATTGATTTTGGTAAAATTGATTTTTGTTTGGATACCTAATTATAAAAGTGGGTTGACACAAATTGATTTTGTTTGGATGAGATAAAGTAAAATCACTTTTGGATATAAAATTACCAAAATGGGTATTTATTACTCTCTCTCCTTGTTACCCAAATTTACACGTCACAACTTTATTGGACTTGGTGATAGGGGTATATATGTAAAACAGACAAACGTATTTTACCAAAATCATTTTATAAGGGTATGTTTGGAATGGGCGTTTGGTAGAGGTAAATGTGAGTATGTGTCAACTATACGTGAGTTTATCTTTTTTGGATTGTTTGGATTAGCATTCATGAATTGAGTTTGAGAGAAACTTGAGTCTAGTTGGAAGCAAAAAATTGTAGCTTTCCACGTTACTGATACTTGAGTTCAAATGGACCATGTGAGGTTGATGTGGGCAATTTGCTTTTTAACCCTTCACCTTTAACCGGGTCAAAGCATGTTTTCTAACTGATGCTCTCTCACTCGGTCCTTTATTAGTAATTATACCTACAAACGTGATTTATACAATCTCAATCAAACAACATTCACTTTCTTAAACTCACGTTTGCAACAAACTGTCCAAACAAGAAATCACGTTTATACAAAATCAAGTTCCCTTCAAATCACGTTCAATAAATCATGTTCACCTAAACTCAAGTTTACAAACGCCAATCCAAACACACACTAAACCAATTTGGAGAAACCACGTTTATAGAGTACTAAAATTGATTTACTGTGCTGACAAAATTATCTAAACACTCTGACCAAAATTGTAATTTGACCGGTCAAAACGTGGTTGAGAGGAGGCAAAATCTTAACCAAACATACACTAACCTGCTATAATTGTGACCTGATAACTTAATAGTCCACAGACAAGTTCGGCCATAAATTTCATGCCATCGATTTTTGGAGATATGTAATTTTTTGGGCTCAAAATCAACCAAAACCGACTAACGACACCCCTGCTTCCTTCATTTTTTCCTCTTCCTTTAATATCACATCAATTATCATATTTTTCACTTTTTTGTCTCTTCATTTCCTTTTTTTCTTTCCATTTTTCTCTTTCCTACACTCCTCACACCCAATAAATAGTGACAAAATATACTTTTCCTTTTGATATTTTCCTTTCCCATTCCAAATAAAAATTGGAAAAAAAATATTCTCCCACACTCAAATTTTGAGTGTGGAAAGTGTATGGAAGAGAGATAGAAAAAAAATGAAATAAAGAGAGAGAAAGTGAAAGAAGTGATAATTGATGCGATGAAAAGGAAAAGAGGAGTGTACAAGAGAGTGTATTAAAATTGAGTGTAGAAAAATCAACATTGATAAAAATTTTAAACATCTTATTGAGCAATGAGATTGCAATACACAATAACACTAAAATACATATCAGCAAATTTAATTCATTCAATGAAACTAAAAGATGGCAATATCTTGCTAAACTCTTGTGTAATTTATAAATTAGTAACAAAAAAGTTGGAGAAGTGTCACTACAGCCTCTCTCACACAAATATGGTTGTAATGGCAACCATGGATGCCATGATAACCCCAAACAGAGAAGAAGAAACAGAGTGGGCAACAGAAGGAGCAGGAGCAGGACCTTCAGCAACAACATTGATGACAAGCTTCATTTGGTGATCAGAGCAATGGTTGGGCTTCCCACAAATAACCACTTCCTCCCTTCACTTTTCAGTGGAATCACGTCCTTCCCACTTGTAAGTGCTTCGTTTTCTGGTGGGACAGTGCAGTCTTTGAACTGTGTTCCATTCACTTTGAACACATTGTGCTTCGTATTGTCGTAATTGAACACTGCAAAATAAAAAAAGAGAGGAATAAAATTAAAAGTTTTATATTAAAAAGAAAACAAAAATCTTGCCAATAATAACTTAATAGCTAGAAACAACAATATATATATATATATATATATATATATATATATATATATATATACATCAAATCTTGCACACAATTATTTTTTACACTGATAATAATATAGTATGTACTGTAAATAACAAATTATTGTCTCAAAAGAAAGTGACAAAGAACATTAATTCTTCCGATCCCCCCAAAAATCAAGTACGAGAACTCATGTGAATAAATGTCAATGAAACTAACGAAGTAGGATTTTTTTTTTTTTTGAACTTACAAAGGTTGTCACCAACACGGAAACTTTGTCCTGAGCCCACTGAGTGTAGTTAAAATCAGTTTTCCAGCCATTGTTATCACCCACAATGTAATCAGTTGCCATAGCAACTGAGGAAAGCAAAACCATAGAAATGGCAAGGAAGGCTACGCGAGAAGAAGCCATTTGATTTAGTTAAAATTAATTAATCTCTAACAAATACAGGACTAGTTAGCTAGCAAATGTTATTGCTTAGATGAATTTATTGCATTTCTACTTGGGCTATATATATAGGACTTGTATATTGAAATTGAATCATTGATTTTATCGTGGCACATGCTTGGAAAGCCTCGCAAGATAGCAATGGTCGGCTTAATTTTAGTATATATTAATTGCACTGCAGAACTTCTATTTAATTACACAAAAAAAAAAACAATATTTTGACTTAATTAATCATGAAGCGGACAATTGTAAGTATTGGGAGTCCTAATTATAGCAATTTGGTTATAAACAAATATGCTTATATACATTCCTTTGTTTTGGAATGGTGAGTTCTTCAATATATATGACATGTGGAACGTGTCAAAGGGAGATGGAAAAGAGTAGATTTGTTCCTTCCCCCGGCCTGCCTTAGCCTTTTTTTTTTTTTTTTGACGTAAGAGATAATTTTATTCGAGAATACTAGGACTAATGTCCTGAGCAACAACAGCTGAAATACAACTCGGAGTTTCCTCAATCTAGGTATGTTCCGAATTAGAGCAAGCAAACTTTGCTAGCCAATGGGCTGAATAATTCCCAACTCTATTAACATAATTAAAATTAGGAAAATGCTACCGAGTGCCCTAAAGGCACTTGTTAAAGATCCAAAAATAGAAATATTTTATTGAAATGTGTAACATTGAATGTTGCCAACGCAATCAATGCTGTAATTTCCAACAAAAACCTTCTATATGTAGATCCTTAACAAGTGCCCTGGCACTCGTTAACAGGACCCTTAAAATTATATCTCATGATATTAGTACTGAGCATTTGGCAATCTGAGAGCACCATATCAGTGTAGGATGTAGAATTAGATGGGGAGGAAAGATGGTCAATGATCTCTTGCAATCTGATTCTACTATGATGTCATGGAAAGAGAGGTCCAAAGCCAGTTGAAGTGCAAACTTAATACCAACCGCTTCAGCTAACGTGGCATCATTCAGGGTCTCAATATGTCGTGTGGCTGCAGCCAAAACAAATCCTTCGCTGTCACGAACAACAATGCCAATTCCCCAGCTGCCTTCTGTTATACAAGCTGCATCAGTGTTAAATTTATATCTGCCTGTAGGTGGGGCGGACCATTTACTAGCTGGATGTTGCTGAATTGGAGCTGTGGGCTTGCGGTTGTCATTGCTGATTAAAATCCGGTCTACTGATTCTCTAACTTGCACAATTAATCTGTCCATAGCTGTCTCCTTAGCTTCAAAAATCATTCTGTTTCTGGCATACCACACATTATAGCAAACAACAATATATAAGCATATGAGCTCCTCCTTTTTTATCAAGTAATTCAGCTACCCACTGAGTATAAGGGATATCCGATTGCGAATCAGGTTATCCCCCAAAGAAGCTTTCCGCCATACATCCTGGAACCAAGGACAGTCACGGAATAGGTGCCTAACTGATTCAATTTCTTCATTGCACCAAATGCAATAGGATCGCATTGTATGCCCCTCCGAATCAAGTTTTTTGACAGGTAGGGAGTTGTGCAGTAGCCTCCATAAGAAGTGGTTGTGTTTAGGCTGAGAGGGAAGTTTCCAAATTCGGTTCCAATTATAACTAGGAAGACTTGATTGTCTACTATTACCAATCTCCCCAGCCCGGAGGTGATTCAAAGCAAAATAATACCTAGAACGAACAGTATATATTCCATTCTTTGTGCAGCCCCAACAAAATTTATGTCTGTGATGTGAATGGAAGTGGAATTCTAAGTATTTGTTCAGCCTCAAATGAAATGAAACAGCTTCTAATCAGTTGGGTGTTCCATTCGACTGGATCATTTTGCAAGAGATCAGCCACACTCCGAATTTCATGAGTAGGACTTTGTGGGGACCAAACCTTGTGCCCAAATTGGTTAGGCAGCCACCCATCTCGCCAATATCCACCATGCTTCCATTTCCAATCCTCCAATAGCCCCCTTTTTCCATAATCCATGCAGCTTGGTGTATACTCCTCCAAGTATAGCTCGGCCTGAAACCAACAGTAGCATGCGAAAGTTTATTCCGTGGGAAATACCGGGCTTGTAATGCCCTCTAGATATCAATGTATCAGGTTGGTTCAGAATTCTCCAACCTCTTAGCAAGCAGGGCTAGATTAAATGCTTGAAAGTCTCTGAAACCCATTACCTCCTGAGTTTTTGGAATAACACAAGTTGTCCCATTTCACCCAATGAGTGCTTTCTCTCTCCATTTTTACTTCCCCACCAAAATCTTCCAATCATCCCTTCAATTTATCACAAACAGTTTTTGGCAGCAAGACATCCCATAATATAGCATGGAATGGCTTGTACAACAGCCTTCACAAGGACCTCCCGGCAGCACTTGAGAGATATTTTTCCTTCCATCCTTTAAGTTTCTTCCAACTCTATCTTGAACATAATCAATACTTGTTGTTTGACCTTCCCACGAAAGTAGTTCATTCCCAGTACTTTGTATGACTATCAACCGCCTTAATAGACATCCAATTTTGGATCAAGACTTTCCTCTCTTCACGCACATTTCGGCTGAAAGATAGTTCGGATTTGTCAAGGTTGATTAATTGGCCAGAGGCTTGTTGGTACTGTCTCAAAATGCGCAAGACAAGATCAATCTCTGAGTGCTAGCTCCGGAAAAAAATGAGGCTGTCATCTGCAAAAAAAAAAAAAGATGGGTAATTTCCTTCCGGGGCATGCTTGGCAATTTTAATACCATGAAGCACCTTTTCTTCTTGGGCTTTTAGAAATAACCTGAAAAGACCTCGACACACAAAATGAAAAAGTATGGGGACAATGGATCCCCTTGTCTCAACCCTCTAATGTTGATGTGTAAAGTCACTTTAATTGTGTGGTATAAGTGATGAACACATATAGCTACTTTGCCTTGTGGTTCAAATTCAAGCAAGCATGTTGGAAGCCACAAAATTTCATGTGGTCATGAATGTGGAAGTTTTGCTATAAATAGCACAAGGTGGCAAAACATCTAGCATCCAACACTCAAGTGGTGTTCTCCACTACAAGAGTAAATATTCCTAGAGTGTCTAGTGAGTGTTTCTCTCCTATTTCAAGAGAGAGTGTAATTGTTCTCATCCTGTATTTAGAGAGAAGGTTGTAATCATCTTCCACTTAGTAAATACTTTTCTAGCCTTGCCCGTGGTTTTTTCCCTTATCACAGAGGGTTCCACGTAAATACTGTGTGTCAGTTCTAATTTCTCTCATCTCTATTTTAAACCGCGGAATATTATTTTATTACTCTGATACCCAACATCTAAATGGAGCAAAGACTCACAAGGGTTACCATTGAGTAAAATAGAAAAAGATACAGTGGTAACACATCTCATAATGAGATCAATCAAATGAGTAGGGAATCCCATAAAGTCAATACATTTTGCAAAAAACTCCATTCCACCCTGTCATAGGCTTTGGCCATATCCAGTTGAGCCCAACATACCAGCTCTACCTGAATATTTTTTCCTCATGTAGTGGAAAGACTCATAGGCAAGTAAATGCATTATTCGTTATAAGCTTGCCAGGTACAAATGCACTCTGATTGGCACTCACAAACTCTGGAAGAATTAATTTCAACCTATTGCTATTGTTTTAGTCACCAACTTCATGATTACATTGCACAAAGCAATAGGTCGAAAATCCTTAGTATGACGAGGCTTTTAATTTTTGGGATCATGCAAATGAAAGAGTTATTGATCATGCTAGGATCCCCACCATAATTGAGAATATTAAGAACAAAGAAAATGATATCATTACCCACAATTTTCCAGTATCGTTGGAAGAAGAAAGCTGGTAGGCCATCCGGACCGGGAGCAGCAAACGGTTTCATATTCTTTAGAGCAAATTGCACTTCCTCTGCAGTAAACTCTCTGCTTAGAGTAGACAACATCTCCGGTGAAATGCGTACCCTGAACCACACTAGTGACTTCTTCAATGTTTTGGTGGGAAGGATGATGAGAAAAGATTAATAAAGAAAATTATCTATCACTCTTGCAATGGACTCCTCATCATGGTTCTCAATTCCATTATCATCCTTGATGGAATTAACCCAATTTCGCTCTTTTCCGCTGAGAGGCTTTCAAGTGAAAAACGCCCCTCCTTTAACCACATGGCCCTGGACCTCTGGCTCCACCAAATTTCCTCTTGTTCAAGGAGCACTTCTTAAATTAGATTCCTCTTCTATTATCTTTTGAAGCTTGCCAGGCATGTGACTGACTTTCTCAAGCTCCTCCAACTTTTTTTGGCATCTTCTGATTTTCCTGGTTTGTTACCAAATTTGCGGGACCCCCAAGCATCCAGTGTGTGCAAGCACTCGTGTAATTTGGACCGCCACCTGGAAGACCCACACGTCCAACCTTGAGCCACAACTTTCTCGCATTCAGCTCCTCGACCCATAACTGTTCGAAGCAGACAATACGGGACGGTCCATGATCCCCTCCCTGAGAGCTATGAGTGTCAAGTACAATGGGGCAGTGATCGAAAAAAAACCCTGTTGAGGTGGTAAACGGGTGGCATTAGGAAAGGGAAAGGCCACCTTCCCACGTCAGGTGCTTACGATTGGCTTCGGGGAAACCATATAGTCCCAGTACATCTCCAACATGTCTCCCCATTATCGGTGGACACCATAGTGTCAATGTAATTTGAGGAGGTAGCCTGCACATTGACTGTGATGTCATCATTATCATTCCAAAGGATCGCTAAGCCCCCGGAGCGTGATCTACCCTCACCACTACAACCAACTGCCCATATGTTGTTCATACCTCCAACATGTCTCATCTTCATCATCTCCCCCTCCGTTAGCAATGAGCTTCTTCAAAGCTCGAACTGACCGCGGGTTCCATATTGAATTAGCAAACCCCAAAGTTGCACCCATATTGCTACGGATGAGAAACACAATCGCCAACGGATCAAGGCCTCTCTCCCACCTTTTCATAATTAGCCAAGAGTTGCGGAGAAGCCACAGACTTCCACCAACAACCTTCTCTACATCCTTTTGAATTTTGGAAGAAAAATTGGTAGGTTTTATCCTCCCAAAGTTTCATATCTAAGGCCCTTTGGTGCGTTCCAAATGCTATAGAGAGCATTATAGAGGCTATTGACGTGGATGGTTTTATCAGTAACAATTCTTCCTATGGTGCTGATCTCGCATTCCTTGCACTCCCTCCTCGTCATAAAAAATCACCAATTTTGGGTCAGGGTCAAGTTTTCTATGCTGATTCTTGTTATTTGTCTCTGTCATGTTGTCTGCTAACAACCTGCAAGGCGCAGAAAAGTAGTTGCATGAAGCGTTGTTCACACGACAAGCGACACAGAAGCACTACAGAGAAAACCCTAGGAGCGCGTGCGAAAACACACAAATCTAGAAGTATTATTTATTCCCTCCGTCTCTATTATTTATAAGACCCCTCTAGAAGAATTGGGTGTCCCTTTAATATAATACCCTTTTGCAAATTTTAGGTTGACCTTTCAGAGAACCTGAGGCGACTGGTAGCGTAAAGAAGATTCGATGATGCCGATCGATAACGATTCGCGACGGGGCAGGGTGTACCTGCAGGGACTCCAACGCTCAACGTAAGATATCAATTCAACAGAGTAACAGTAGGTATCAACAGAATGCGTACCTGAAGTGTGATATTCCGGGGGTATATATAGAGTAAACATGGCGGGAAAAGTTGTTATGTCCATAACGGTCTTCCGTAATCGTCGTGATCACGCGCTATCAGGGACGTGTCGATACGCGCGGGACGTCATTGTTATGTTGAGATGTCGGGGTCCGGGGAGTGATGTCAGATAATGTGTCGTCATATCGTAATGCATGCAAAGTCCTTGTGATGTTGATGTCGACCTGGGTGACGTCGGATCTCCTGATTACTAGGTCATGTCGACATCATGTCGGCATGTGTAGGTGGCAGGTCATCTCCGGTAGTGTCCCGGAACAGTTGCCCCCCAAGTCGATCATTCCATGCGTGGATGGTCGAGTTATTTGTCCGACTCATGGTGAACATTCATGATGTGACCTTATATGGGTTCTCGTCGTCGTGGTCATCTCGGGTGTCTTTTGGTATTATCAAAAAGTAACCGTTATTCTGAACCAAGCTCACGTCTCTTCCTTTTCCTGCCACGTGTCTTGATCCGACGGTAATGGGCCCGTGGGCCTTGCCAGCTGGTCTGATCTGATCCGTCCGTTGAAATTTATATATGAAAAGGGAGGGAACCGTTTCTCACTTTTCCCTTTTCTTCTCCATCGTGCCCTACTCCCGGTGACCCTCCTCTGTCCTATTCCTTCTGCTCAGAGCCCCTTTTCCGTACAAACCTTCGCAAGCTTCCTGCATTTCTCCACCTAGGGCACGGGGTTGTAGTTGTATGAACTTTGGTGTTGCGGATTTTTACGAAGAGTTCAAAGGTTCCTGCCGAGGTGCATAAAGGTACCATCTTTTCTCTTAAACTTGTTCTTTTTATCATGGTACTCATGAGGGCTGGGGCCAAAACACTTGTTGTCGAACGGAGACGGCAGTGTATTGTGGTGAATGAGGAGGCTGAGGATCCATCCATCCCGGATTTAGTTCCGAGGCATAGGGGTGGTCCCAGGCCGGATAATCTTTGGCTGTCGCAGCAAGAAGCGGTGCGTAAAACTGCTCATATTTTAAGGAAATGGGGTTATCCCGAGGTGTTTCCTGCCAGGTCCTCCGGGATGAACCCCAGTCGTCCCGGGGTGGAACCTCCATCTCACTCTACTGACTTTGTTGACGGACTTTTGGGCAGGTCCGAGATGGGTAGGCGGAAAGTACATACCTCGCCGGCCTTTAACTATCCAGTGCCGAAGGGTTTTGGAAGACATGAATTGGGTTGACACGGAGGCTTTAGGAACATCCAGTATTTACGCGACGAGCGTCGACTTGAGGCAGGCGTTCCGTGACGTCGAACGGGTGGAGCCCGACAAGGAGAAAGAGTGGGCTCTAAGGTGTCCCAAGGAGGATGACAGAATCTGTAGCCAGGGGGATTTGGATGAAAACTTCTTCATCCCTATGTATAAAACCGTATTTGCGGACCTCGGAGTTTGGATGCCGTTAATGTGGTTCGAGCTCGAGGTATTGGGGCATCTGGAGGTGGCTCCATCGCAGCTACACCCCAATGGATGGGGCTTTATAAGAAGCTTTGAGATCTTGTGTCATGCGCTCGGCTTAGAGCTTAGCAGTGTCGTCTTCTTCTATTTCTTTCGGCCCTTGGCGGTGAAGGAGTCGTCAGATAGGTATTCTTGGCTGCCGCTTCGGGCTGGATCCGGGGGTAAAATCTTCGAAGCCTACTACGAATTGTACCGCAATTTTAAAGACAAATTTGTTTTCGTGATTCCCAGAGGCGCGGGAAGAGAATCCGTGTATCATGAGGACGGGAGATTGATCATCAACCCCTACTGGAATACCGGTTTTTATGAGAAGGACTCGAGTGCTTACACTGTCGACTTCAAGTCTTTGTCGAAGGGGGAGCAGAAGACGGCAGCCGCCATTGTCAAGTTTATTGAAAAACATGGAATCCTAGATTGTAAGTCCGTAATAAAAAACGGCGGGCTAGCGACTAGAGATCTCCTGGGTAAATATCCGTTTAGAATAGCCGTTATTATTTTTATTCTTTAACTAACCCCTGTGCTGATGGCGTTTGTTTCTTTGTTTTTACAGTTGAGATGGCATCGCATCAACAAGAGAAGCTGGCGGAGAGGAAAGCGAAGAAGGCCCTCCGGGATTCTCAGAAGAGGAGTGAGGCCCCTGAGTCGGAGACTGATGCGGCCGACCATAATTCTAAGCGGATCAAGGTGACGATCCCCCGTCCACCTCCTCATCATAAACAACTTGAAAATCAGTCAAAGGGATCATCCTCTACTTCGCTGATTGGTGATAAAGGTAAGAAGACCCTGACTTTCGGTGCTGGACTGCCTGCTTCTGACATGAGCGTCGAGGAGGTGAACAAGCATTTGGAGGCGCAAGGTCGCGCGATGTTCGAGGGCAAGTCCGCTGAGGAGATTGATCAGATCCTCGGGGCTGCCTCCGAGTGGGGAATGAAGTTTGCGATGATGTCGAGGTACTTTATGGGAGCATCTCGGGATCTTGCCGCCTTTGTTCCCATGAAGAAGGATCTAGAGAAGATGACGGCCAAGCTGGAGGCCGATGAGGTGAAGATGCAGAAAGCCCTCTCTGTCGTTAAGTCTTTAACGGAGGAGAGAGACAAGTTGATGACGGCCAATGCCGACTTGACCGAGCAGGTGGAGACCTTGACCTCGGCGAGGAAGGCTGCTGAGCTAGCTGCATCGACTTCTCAATCGCTCCTTCAAAAAACTGAGGAGTCTCGGGAGGCCCTTGAGGGCGAGGTAGTGGAGCTGAAGACGAAGCTCGAAGAAACTGAAACCCTTTGGGAGGATGCTGCCGACATGTACTTCTACCTTGCCATCAAACAAATGAAGTTCCTGAATCCCGGGGTCGTTCTGAACACTAAGGGGATGTCAACGATGTGCACGGTTGAGGATGGGAAATGGTATGATGTTTTCCCTACGGGAAAGGTAGAAGGCACCCTTGGGGACGTGGAGCCCAAGTCTCCACCGTTGGATGATGAAGAAAATCCGGATGCAAATGCCGAGAGGGGACCTGATGGTGCGTTGACCTTGACTGTTGCCGGCGAATCAGTCGAGGTGTCCACCTCGGCAAAGGTGGATCCGAGTTCCCAGGGTGACGCTGGTCCGCAAGAGTGAAGGGCCGGAATGCCGGTTTACATTTGTACTCATTTATTTTTATTTCGCATTTTATCGTTGTCTGAACCTGATGATCCTTGAACGAATTGTTTCCTATTATGCACTTTATTTGGTTTGACCTTTAAGTTTTCATTATGATTCTGTTTAAGTCTTTCGAGTTGCGCCTTGTGTACTACTCGCTTGTAGCGCGTTCAACGTTGTATTTTGATTCTAACGACAATTTCGGGGTTGTGCCCGACTTGAATCTCGTTCGGGGTTGTACCCGACTTCGCGTGGCTCATTCGGGGCTGTGCCCGACTTGAGTCCTGTTCGGGGTTGTACCCGACTTGGCGTGGCTCTTTCGGGGCTGTGCCCGACTTGAATCCTGTTCGGGGTTGTACCCGACTTGTAAATCTCGTTCGGGGTTGTACCCGACTCACATGGCTCCTTCGGGGCTGTGCCCGACTCACAAGATGAATAACATGATGAAATAAGTTCTTTTATTGCTGCGGAACAATATTACATGGTGGTGGATTTACAATATGGGTTCTCCGGGTAGCGTTTCAAGACGATAGGCCCCGGTTCCCGTGCTGGCCGTGACTCGGTATGGCCCTTCCCAGTTTTCGGCCAACTTTCCTTGGGCGGCATTCTTGTTGCCGACGTCCGCTCTTCGTAATACCAAATCGCCGACGTCGAAGGTTCGTGGAACGACTGTCTTGTCATGTCGCCTGGCTGATCGCGACTTTATTGCCGCTTCACGGATCGAGGCCCTTTCCCGTACTTCCTCGATCAGATCTAACTCCTCTCGAAGCCTCTGGCCGTTAGTTTGCAAGTCATACTTTTGGAGCATGAGGCTTTGCTCGCCGACTTCTACCGGGATGATCGCGTCGACTCCATAGGCTAGAGGAAACGGTGTTTCTCCGGTCGTGGAGTGGGGAGTGGTGTGATAGGCCCACAAGACATTGGGTAACTGGTCTGCCCAGAGTCCTTTGGCGGTGTCGAGACGTTTTTTGAGTCCTTTAAGGATCACCTTGTTGGCAGCTTCGGCTTGGCCATTGGTCTGGGGGTGTTCTACTGAGGAGAACCTGTGATTAATGTGGAAATCGGACATAAGCTCTCGGAATCCCCTGTCAGTGAATTGTGTGCCGTTATCCGTCACCACGGTGTTCGGGATCCCGAACCTGCAGATCACAAATCGGTAGATGAACTTCGAGAGGTTTTTCCCGATGATCTTTGCGAGTGGTAAGGCCTCGATCCACTTGGTAAGTAGTCGACTGCTACTGCGAGATACTTCAACTGCCCTGGAGCCTGGGGGAATGGCCCCAAAATATCTACGCCCCACCAAAAGAATGGGCACGGGGTTAGAATAGATGTCAACGTCTCGGCGGGAGCCCGGTGGATGTCGGCATGTTTTTGACATTGCGAGCATTTCTTGACATACTCCATTGAGTCTGCCTCCATGGTAGGCCAATAATAGCCTGCGCGAAGGATCTTGCGGGCTAGGGAATGCCCCCCGGGGTGGTGTCTGCATACGCCCTCATGTACTTCCGCCATTACATAGTCGAGCGTATCGCCTGAGATGCACTTCATCAATGGTTGCGCCAGGCCTTGCCTATAGAGGCATCCGTCGATTATGCAATACCGTGCCGCTTGCCTTTGTATACGGCGCGCTTGGTCGGGGTCGCTGGGGAGTGTCCCATCTTCTAAGTAGTTCTGGATGTCGGTGTACCAACATCTATCTGTGTTGATGGTTAGCATTACGGTAGGTGTGGTCACGACTTCCTGAATGACGGATCTATTGTTCCCGGATGACCTTGTGCTGGCCAGTTTGGAAAGGATGTCGGCCCTGGCATTTCGTTCCCTAGGAATGTGATGGATCTCGACTTGGAAGAAGCTGGGAATGATGCGCCTTACCACCTCAAGATATTTGAGGAGCAGCGGATCCCTGACCTGGTAGTCGCCATTTACCTGAGATACCACAAGCTGGGAGTCGCTGTAAACTTTGATCCGGGATGCTTCTAATTCGGACGCCATTCGGAGGCCGGTAATTACCGCCTCGTATTCTGCCTGATTATTCGAAGTAGTGAATGAGAAGCTCAGGGAGTGTTCTAGCATGACTCCTTGTGGGTTCTCCAGAAGGATGCCGACACCACTGCCTCTGGGGTTGGATGAACCATCGACATGCAGTTCCCACCATTCGTCCGAGTTGGGGTGTGCCGGGGTCAATTCAGCTACAAAGTCCGATAGCGCCTGAGCCTTGATTGCCTGTCGCGGTTCGTAGGTCACCCCGAATTCTGAGAGCTCCACTGCCGAAGATACCATTCTGCCGGCTAGATCAGGTCGGTGGAGGACTTGTCAGATTGGTTGGTTGGTTCGCACCACAATCTGATGTGCTTGAAAGTATTGTTGTAGTCTTCGTGCTGTAACAACAAGGCTCAGGGAGATTTTTTCGACTTTCGGGTAACCGAGCTCGGGACCTTGCAGCGCCTTACTTACAAAGAAGACTGGATGTTGTACGCCTTCGGGCTCGCGGACCAGGACAGAGGTTATTGCTTCTACCCGCGACAGAAAGGTAAAGATATAGTATTTCTCCGGGATTGGGTTTGGACAAGATGGGGGGAGATGCCAATATGCCCTTTATCTGTTGAAACGCATCTTCACAGTCTTGGTTCTATTCAAAGAGTCTTCCTTTTTTTAGTAGTCGAAAGAACGGGAGTGCTCGAGATGCGGACCTCGAGATGAATCTCGTAAGGGCGGCCATCCTTCCGATTAGTTGCTGGACCTCTTTTACAGTGGCTGGGCTCTTCATTTCAAGGATGGCTCGACATTTGTCGGGGTTGGCCTCTACTCCACGTTCTGTTAACATAAAACCCAGGAATTTGCCGGCTCAGACCCCGAAAGTGCACTTCTTCGGATTCAGGCGCATATTGTATTTTCGAAGTTGATCGAAGATCTCACCAAGGTCGCGGAGATGGTTACCATCAGAGGTGCTTTTTGCGATCATGTCATCAACGTATACTTCCACGATCCTCCCAATCTGATTGTGGAAGACGGTATTCATCATTCACTGATAGGTGGCACCGACGTTCTTCAGGCCGAAAGGCATCATTCGATAACAATAGTTCGCTTGGTCGCTCATGAACGCCGTTTTTTCCTGGTCGGGGGGATACATTGGAATTTGATTGTAACCGGAATAAGCATCCATGAATGATAAAAGGCGATAACCAGAAGATTGGTCGACCAAACGGTCGATGTTAGGCAGCGGATACGAATCTTTGGGACAAGCTTTATTTAGATTGGTGTAATCTACACACATACGCCACTTGTCGTTGGGTTTCTTTACAAGTACTACATTAGAAAGCCACGTAGTGTATTTAACTTCCCTAATAAAGCCAGCGTCCAGAAGCTCGGAGACCTGTTGCGTAGCTGCTTTAGCTCTGTCAGCCGACATCTTGTGACGTCTTTGTTCTACAGGCTTGATTCTGGGATCTACAGAAAGGCGGTGGCAAATGATGTCGGGGTCAAGGCCTGGCATGTCGGCAACTGTCCATGCGAACAAATCTGAATTCCGGCGTATGAGAGTGCAGAGTGCCTCTTCAACTTGGGATGTCATGCCGGAACCCACCATCACGACCTGCTCCGGGGAGGATCCGATCTGCAGGGGTTTCGAGTCGCCCTCTGGGACCGGTCTCGTTTCGGCGAAGTCCTCTCGAACATCGAGGTCGGCTAGCAATACCCCGGCAGCCGCTGGGCTGTCAGCTTTTTCTGAAACTATGCCTTTATCTGGCCTGGCGATCTTCAAAGACTCCTTGTAACACGATCTCGCCATAACCTGGTCACCACGGAGACTGATAACATCACCCGCGTCACTCCAAAACTTCATGACCAGATGGTTCGTGGAGATTATAGCAGATTCTAAATTCTCACAGCAAGAACTTCCAGCATGGCAACCAATTCTAACACCTGGATGGGTACAACTTCCAACTTAACTTGTTTAGATTTACAACAGTCTTTGTCTAGACTTCAAGTGTTTTCTTGCTAACTCAGTGATTTGATTTTATTTGATTTATTTTTTCAGGTCATTTCAATATTTACAGTTATAGGACTCATCTTCATCCCTCTTGGTCTTTCTTCATTGTTTGCATCAGAGAGTGTAATACATTATTGTCTTCATACATAGTATCAAATTGAATTCAGATAGTGCTCAAACTGATTGTATACTGAACAAGAAATTCTAATGCAGGTGGTGGAAGTTCCATTCAGATATGATGATCAATGCCTCCCACCTGATTATAGAGATGATGCAATGGCATATATCAAAGATGATAGCTCAAACAAAACTTGCACCAGGACATGGACTGTTAGTACAATTCCTTATCAATGATTTGATTGAATACAAAGTTCTTTATTGCTTCTGCAGAATTTATTTCTCCTATCTTGATATATGATATGATCATTTTAGGCAGCAACATTTATGAAGTAATCTGCTTCAAATTTTGCAGGTTAAGAATAAAATGAAAGCCCCTATATATGTCTATTATCAGCTTGATAACTTTTATCAAAACCATCGTCGGTATGTGCAAATAACTAGCAAAATCTTTTTCCCTTTTTTCTTATGCATCAGTGAAATTGATTTGACATTTCATTCCATTTTTAAGTATAAAGGCCTCTTCATTGGACTATTGAAAAATATATGAGTTGCTTTCTGGTTATTGATAGGAAAGGATGCATGAATGATATGAAGCAAAACATTAAGCTTTAATGTATCTGTCCAATACAAATAGAAGATTTTCTATTAAATACTAATTTCATTAAACAGTATCATCTTATGCTATGATTACTGGAAATTTTGCATTAATCTGAAAAAAGCAAATGAAGTGCTTTCATGCACAATTCATTAACTTGCAAAAATGTAACTGAGAATAGCACAGGTGTGATAAGTGTCATATATTGAATTTCACCAAAAAGAAAAATTGCCATATTTTCAATCAAGAAAGAGAATAAGACCAAATAGTGGATTGGTAAAATGGAACTTATTATGAAACTAATTTCCCTAATCCTTATCTCCATGTGAATGCACATACTTGTGCCTGTTGGTGTTGACTTTACCAGGAGAAATTGAAAATTGAAAACATTTTCCAAGCTGAGATTATAGCACCATTTTCTCACTTGTTTTTTATTGTTGTTGGTAGTGAGTTTTGTCATTTATATTGTGTTCTGTTTTCTTATTCTCATATATTAACTCTTCATTTTGTGCCTTTCCCCTCTTGCACATCAGGATTACATCTAGAGATCATATCTTGATTTTAATGGACTTCAATTTGTCTATTGTTTTTCTTGGAGGAGCAGTGGGGTTAGGTATTAGTAAATTTTGTTTCTAAGATTAGGAAATGCCTCACTTATCTGTCTAGTCCCTTTATAGATTGGCTTTCATGTTGCACATAAACACACTATATATGACATGATGAGCATAGAAAATAGTAACATTTTATTAAGTAGCTTCTTATGGAAGTCAATTCTTCTTGCCCACATTTTGTGCTGAATGCTAAAATGTTTTTCCCTACCTGTATTTTGGGTGATATTTGCAGATATGTCAAAAGTAGAAATGATAATCAACTAAAAAGTAAGTCAGCTGAGAGTGATGTAAGCTCATGTAGCCCTGATGACTACACACCAAGTCATCAACCAATTGTTCCTTGTGGCCTTATTGCATGGAGTATGTTCAATGACACATACAGACTTTCAAACAGTAATAAAGATTTGGTGATCAACAAAAAGAACATAGCATGGAAGAGTGACCAAAATGCCAAATTTGGGTCTGATGTTTATCCAAAGAATTTTCAGGCTGGAGGTTTAATTGGTGGTGCTAGACTGAATGAGAGCATACTTGTAAATATATCTTCATTATTGCTGTATAATTTGCATTTAATATTTGATATTTTGAGGAATTTAATTAATCTTTGTCATCATGTGGCATGCACCAGTTGAGTGAACAAGAGGATCTCATTGTTTGGATGAGAACAGTAGCACTGCCAACTTTCAGAAAATTATATGGGAAGATTGAGGCTGACCTTGAAGTTAATGATGAAATAATGATAGTCATAGAGAACAATTATAATACATACCAGTTTGGAGGAAAAAAGAGCCTTGTTCTTTCAACCACAACATGGGTTGGTGGAAAAAATCACTCCTTGGGGTTGGCATATATTTTCATTGGTGGGGTTTCCTTGTTATTGGCTGTAGGTTTCCTGCTTATGTATGTGATGAAGCCAAGGTAAGAAAATACTACACATTCTCATCACTGTCTTTATTTTTATGGGTAAAAAAAATATTTGGTAAATTGGTCTTTTTTTTTAAAAAAAAATATGGAGGATTTATTTACAGGTAGGGCCACATTAAAAAGAATTCTGAATTTTGATTTTGGACTATATAAGCAAGATATTGCTTTGTTGGAGGATTTATTTGAAGCCCCTTTCTTTATGCCAAGAATATTTGGCTTTTTTTTAGGATTTAATAAGTATGCACTGACGGTATAAAAAAGTTTTACACCGTTATCCAATGATCAATAATGTGCCGCCACATCATTTATTGAATTTAATAACACATGAGGTGTCATACTCATTCATTAATGTGGCAGCACATCATTGGATGACAGTGTAAGTGTATAGTAATTAAACTTTCTTTTATGTTCAAACTACATATAAATTGAATATCTCATTATCCTCATGAAGATTATGATGTTTAGAAGAGAAAAGCTAATCTCTGTTTCTATTTTGTTATGGATTATATGTTGACATTGCTATATTGGTGCATATGCAGACCTCTTGGGGATCCATCATACCTATCTTGGAACATAAATCCAGGAAGTTTGAGATGATATGCATGGGATATTTAATTCATCTTTGGAGTTAATTCAACAATTCACTATTTCCCTTGTCTCAAGAAAGGGATCTGTCACGAGGCTTGTACTTGACTCATGGAATTGAAGAACTTTAATCTTGATGTATCATAGACTTTTCCAACTATTAATTAATATATGGCTAAATATGAACCTGCCATTTCTAGTAGTACTTAATGGTGATTGATGTTTTAGATTTAACTTTAGATTGCCATATAACATATGTACCATGAGTTTTATATCAGTCACACTTAGAAATACTATATATGTACACAACGATATATATGACATTTTTTGTTAATTAATATTGAATACCACATTCGTTTGGTCACATTATTGTCACAAGGCTAGAGCCATTGTTGGATGAAAAATTGAAAATAACAAATCTAATGCTACGATCGTATATGGTAAGCTCTCTGTTTTTCTTTAAACTATCGATCTATATTAATTCTTTAAACAATATTTATATATATTACGTTATTTCCTGGTCTTCGAACTATAGCAGTGGTTAATTTAATATTGAAATTCTGCAAAGCCGTCCTTAGCCGTCTATAGCTAATACAACCCTCGCCCTGAAATCTTGTATATATATTGGTATTCAATCTCCATCATATGCAATATTCCAAAACAGAGAAAGAGCTATAGTACTACTTCATAGTTCATAGAGTGAATCAAGCATGACTCTTTCTCGTGCCCTCATTCTTCTTGCCCTCATTGCTACTATCTTCTCAACCATGTCCATGGCTGTGGCAAAAGATTTCATAGTTGGAGATGATAGTGGCTGGACAACCGGGTTTGATTACCATGCTTGGGCTGCAAACAAGGTCTTTCGTGTTGGTGACACACTTAGTAAGCCCATTCATTCATAATTGGTTTGGTTCTAACTGATAAACTGAACCGAACCAATTTAATTGGATTAGTTTTTTACTCAATCGGATTGGACTTGAACCAGACCAATGTAACTCGTCCATAATTGGTTCAGGTAACGGGTTACAAACACTAGACCCGTTACCCGAACTAAACCTTATTAATTACGAAGTCTATTAGGACAGGATCAACTAACACACTAGTTATCAAATTTCTAAACTTACATCTCTTAATAACTTTTTACAGAATGTTAAATTGGTAAATCCAACTGTTAAATCATAACTCTTATTATCTTCAAGATCATGTATATCAAATTTTATATAATTTAAACACTTATTATTATTTTATTCAATGGTGCATATACGTTTAAATAAAGTAGTGCGATTTAGTATTAAATCGTTTTAATTTGTATTAAATTCGATAAACTTGATCTACTTCAACTTGGTGTAAGTCTACAAGTTTGAGACCCGCTATTATTTGATTGTTTAATTAATTAATTTGTGATAAATAGTATTAAAACAATTTGCAGCATTCAAGTATCCGGCTGGGAAGGACAATGTGATTAGAGTGAATGGAAGTGACTTCATAAACTGCTCGGTTCCTCCAAATGCACCGGTATTGAGTAATGGATACAATACATTTGTATTGGCAAACACAGGGAGAAGATGGTACATTTCTGGTGTTGCTAATCACTGCAAATCTGGCCAAAAGCTTGTTATAACTGTGCTGCCACCACAAGGAATTACATGGTCTCCAGCACCTTCACCTTCACCCGTGCCCTCTGAAGTACCATCTCCACATGCTGCACCATGGCCTGCTAGTATTCCCCATTTTGGTCTATCGCTGCCAAAGAAGATCAAAATGTTTCAGTGAAATTCAATAGTTGTCTAAGGTTGAATTAATATTAATTACTAATTTGTTGATGTGTGCTGTTTCAAAGGAGAGGGGCTATTTTTTCTATTAACTAATAATTAACCCCTTCATTATTGTTATCATTATTTATTTTGTTTTTGTTGGTCAATGTATTAACATACATTTATTTATTTAAATAAAAACCATTATTTCGGAAAGGGAATTTGATAGTTTGCCAATGATAAATTCAAATATGCGTGACTCTTGCTTATTTTCTTGAGATATGTGCATATTAATGTTTTGTTTGTTCTAGAATAAAGAACATTTTAAAGTTAGGTAGAATTAATTTAAATAAAGTTCATTTTAAAAGAATTGATTTTATGTTTAAATATAAAATTTTAAAATTAAATTGAGGAAAATCAATTTTATTTAAATGAAATAGAGTAAAATTACTTTTAGAGATAAAATTATTGAAATGAATATAGATAAAATTTTATGGAAATCATTTTCTTTTTGTGAAATGAGAATCAATTATAAATATTACTATTCACCCAAATTTCTCCAGGTCCATCAACAAATCTCCAAACTCGATTTGCCTAAGTAAAAAACGAGTTTATTATTATCCAACTAAATGTGTGTTTAGTTTACAATTCAGTGGAAATTATTGTAAAATTAATGGTTAAAAATGAATGGTACAAGCCTTATGAAACACGTTAGGCAGAAATGATTTAAAATTAATTCTATATTGTTAGGAATTTTAACCAAACAAGCACTAATATTCAAATGAACTCTTAATAGTAGATTATTCTAGAATGTGAATTTCAAATGTGAAAGATACAGGAATTCAATATGAATTTTAAACAATTTATTAAGTGCTCACTTGATTTCGATTAGATAAAATTAATTTTAAAATCAATGATTGTTCACGTCACAAGTCCTAATATTCCTAAGCTCTGGAGGAAAAACTTAAAGACAATAGGCTCTAGTTACTTCGCAAACCATGACCTCTTAAGTGATCATAATGGGCTATATATAGCCTAAGGTTTCTTATCCTTTGGCTTGACTTTCTCGATTTACTTTATCTTTATCCTTTCTCTGTTATTATCTTTTAAGTGCAGCCCTCTAGGGGTTAGTTAAAGTTAATCTTCAAAGAGATAAAAGGTTATCACTTAATTATTTAAATTTGAATAAAGCGTCATATCTTTAACAAAGACTCCTTAAATCCCTCTGAGCCCTACGATGTACAGCCCCCAAAGTATGATGGGTCGATGACCGAGCCTTTCATACTTGAGGCCGATCAGAGATACTATGGGTTCAGATTCACTCTTAAGAAAAAGGTGGGGGCCCATAGA
The DNA here is from genome assembly GCA_026901365.1 of Sesbania bispinosa. Lineage (NCBI taxonomy): Eukaryota > Viridiplantae > Streptophyta > Magnoliopsida > Fabales > Fabaceae > Sesbania > Sesbania bispinosa. Next base: position 261,437 of record QLOH01000215.1, read on the forward strand.
GTCGGGGCCCACAGAACTCTACGATGTACAGCCCCCTAAGTATGATGGGTCGGGACCGAACTCTTCATGCTTGTTTGGGGCTTAAACAAAGTTTTAGGCCTACTAGAAATCCGCATGGAGTACAGCCCCCAAGCATGATAGGTCGGTGGCTGAGCTCTTCATGCTTGTATTGGTTTTAAGCATAATTCCGATGGAGAGCGGCCCTTACGATATGCCGGCAACCGAGCTTTAGAACTTGTAGTTTCATAACTTTATCTCTTTAACATTTTTACATTCTCCATCGCACACGTGTGGCGTTCAAATTTCTTTATAAACTCCCACACTTTGGTAGGAGAAAGTTGACCCGTGGTCAATGGTGGTCTTAATTAAGTCCACTCCCGGAGTCGATAAGACAAAGTTGACCCTTGGACAGTGGCGATTTTAATTTAGCCAACTCCCAGAGTTGGTAAGCGAAAGATGACTCCTAGAGTCGGTAGGAGATTTAAATTTAGCCAACTCCCATAGTCGGTAAGCGATTTAAATTTAGCCAACTCCCAGAGTTGGTAGGCGAAAGTCGACTTCCCAGAGTCGGTAGGTGATTCAAATTTAGCCAACTTCCAGAGTTGGTAGGCGATTTCAATTTAGCCAACTCCCAGAGTTGGTAGGAGAAAGCCGACTCCCAGAGTCGGTAGGCGATTTAAATTTAGCCAACTCCCAGAGTTGGTAGGCGAAAGCCGACTCCCAGAGTCGGTAGGAGATTCCAATTTAGCCAACTCCCAGAGTTGGTAGGCGAAAGCCGACTCCTAGAGTCGGTAGGCGATTTGAATTTAGCCAACTCCCAGATTTGGTAGGCGAAAGCCGACTCCTAGAGTCGGTAGGCGATTTAAATTTAGCCAACTCCCAGAGTTGGTAGGCGAAAGCCGACTCCCAGAGTCGGTAGGCGATTCAAATTTAGCCAACTCCCAGAGTTGGTAGGCGAAAGCCGCTCCCAGAGTCGGTAGGTGATTTGAATTTAACCAACTCCCAGAGTTGGTAGGCGAAAGCCGACTCCCAGAGTCGGTAGGCGATTTCAATTTAGCCAACTCCCAAAGTTGGTAGGCGAAAGCCGACTTCCTAAAGTCGGTAGACAATTTGAATTTAGACAACTCCCAGAGTTGGTAGGCGAAAGCTGACTCCCAGAGTCGGTAGGTGATTTCAATTTAGCCAACTCCCAGAGTCGGTAGGCGATTCAAATTTAACCAACTCCTAGAGTTGGTAGGCGATTTAAATTTAGCCAACTCCTGAAAGCCGATTCCCAGAGTCGGTAGGAGATTCCAATTTAGCCATGTGACTTGTATCTCCAGTTAGTTTTCTGAGATACTGTTTGATCTGTCTGAGACTCAACATTTGTCTGAAGAGGTTCAGTGACAGATGGTGCTTCAGACACTTGTTCATCCTTCAAGCTATTAGGATCATTCAGCTCCATACCTACAAAATCATCTTCTAAATCTGATAGTTTCCTATCAGTCTCTTTCTTGTCATTAAATTTTACATGAATTGATTCTTCCACAATTAAAGTTCTAGAGTTGAATACTCTATAGGCTTTAGATGTTTCAGAATATCCTATGAAAAATCCTTTATCAGACTTTGCATCAAATTTACCAAGATCATCCTTAGTGTTGAGTATAAAACACTCACATCCAAAAGGATGAAAATATGATATGTTGGGTTTTCTTCCTTTCCACAATTCATAAGGAGTCTTTTTCAGAATTGGTCTTACCAATATTCTGTTCTGAAGGTAGCAAGTTGTATTAATAGCTTCTGCCCAGAAGGATCTTGGTAGGTTGCAAGAGTTGAGCATGGTTCTTCCCATTTCTTGCAAGCTTTTGTTCTTTCTCTCAACAACCCCATTTTGCTGAGGTGTTCTAGCCACAGAGAAATTGTGTGAGATCCCATTCTCATCACAGAACAGTTGGAAGTTTGCATTCTCAAACTCTCCACCATGATCACTTCTGATGACAGATATACAGAATCCTTTTTCATTCTGTACCTTCTTGTAGAATATTGTGAAATTCCTGAAAGTCTCTTCCTTGCTTCTTAGGAATAACACCCATGTGAATCTAGAATAGTCATCAACAATGACCAAACCATATTTCTTACCACTAATGCTTTCTGTTCTAATAGGACCAAACAAGTCAATATGTAACAGTTCTAAAGGTCTGCTAGTGGAAACAGCATTCTTACTCTGAAAAGAGTGTCTTGTTTGTTTCCCTTTCAGACAGTTTTCACATAAAATGTCAGATTTGTAAGAAAGCTTAGGAAGTCCTTTAACAAGGTTGTGTTTTGCTAACTTTGAGATTAATCTCAAGCTGGCATGCCCAAGTCTTTGATGCCAAATCTATTTTTCATCTTCAACAGAGACAAAACATTTTACATTTTGACTTGTTAGCTCCTCTAGATCAATTTTGTACACATTACTGTGTCTTTTAGCAGTAAAAAGGATTTGATCAAGAGAGTCTTTGACTATGCATCCTTCTTTAGTAAAGGAGACCACATATCCACTGTCACATAATTGACTTATGCTCAGTAAATTGTGTTGCAGTCCCTCTACCAGAAGAACATTCTTAATGAGGGAGAGAGGAGACATACCTAAAGTCCCTATTCCTGTGATCTTCCCTTGCTGGTTTCCACCAAAGGTGACCACACCTCCTGCTCTGGGCCTAAGGTTTTGGAATAAAGACCTTTCTCCTGTCATGTGCCGCGAGCATCCACTGTCTAGGTACCATTTGTGGGGTTTCCTTTGTCCTGTTAAACTCATCTGCAACAAGAATGATCAAGTTTTTAGGTACCCATATTCTTTTGGGTCCTTTCTTGTTAGCTTTGGGCTTTGCTTTTCTCTTGTGTTTGCACTGAGCCACATTGTGTCCAGGCTTGCCACAGTGAGAACACCCAATAACCTTCTTTTTGCCTTTAGTAAAATTTAAGACAGTAGGAGGTTCAGAGATGTTGTGATCACAAAAGCCTAAACCACTTTTGTCAAGGGAATGCCTTTGATTTCCAAGCATTATATTAAGATTTTTTGTTCCTTTGACAAATTTGGCTAAGTCTCTTGTTAGTTCCTCAACCTGTTTCTGAAGTTTTTGATTTCTTCAGACACAGTTTATGAACTACTATTTTCAGATACAAGGATCTTCTCCTTGAGCATAATATTTTCTATCTCAAGAGCCTCATATTTACTACACATTTCTGTGTGGGCTTTGGACAGATTCTTATACTCTTTGAAGAGTTCCTTGGAACTTTCCTCCAGGTCATCATACATCTCTTGAAGGGTTAAAGGAAATACCTCAGATTCTGAGTTGTCTGATGAGGGCAGGCTGGCCATAAAACATAGATTGGCCTCTTCTGAAGTGTCTTCCTCTTCTTCTGAGGTAGACTCATCAAGATCCTCCCATGTTGCCATCAGACCCTTCTTCTTTTTAAGAACTTCTTCTTCTTGAAGTTATTCTTCTTTAGTCTTGGGCATTCTGCCTTCATGTGACCTGGTTGTTCACACTCAAAACATATAATTTTTTCATTGTGTAAATCCTTACCTGATTTACCTGATTTAGAGGTAGAGGATTGGTTCTTTATGAACTTTCCTCTGTTCTGCAACATCCTCTTGATCTTTCTGCTGAGAAGAGCAAGATCATCATCTTCTTTTGAGCTATCTTCAGAGTCTTCATCTGCTTCTGAAGTTTCCTCAGCTTGCATGGCTTTTATATTCCCATGCCTAGTCTGTCTGGTCCTGGTGTTCAATGCCAGAGATTTAGTTTTGGATTCATCCTCTCCAAGTTCTAACTCATTGACTTTGAGAGAGCCCAATAGTTCCTCCATTTTCAAGGTGTTTAAATCTTTAGCCTCTTGAATGGCAGTAACCTTGGGTCTCCAAGCCTTGGGAAGGCTTCTCAGAATCTTTCAATTATTATCTCCAGATTCATAAGATCTTCCCAAAGATCTTAGTCCATTTGTTATTGTCTGAAACCTACCAAACATTTGGTCAATAGTTTCAGACTCATGCATCTTGAACATCTCATATTGATGAACAAGCATGCTTATCTTGGATTGTTTGAAATTATCAGTTCCCTCATGGGCTGATGCCAATGTATCCCAGATTTCCTTGGCAGAGGAGCATCCATGAACTTTCTCATACTCTACTTTGTTCAATGAACATACCAGGTAGGGTTTTGCCTTAGCATTTAATTGAACCTGAGCTCTCTGCTCCATGGACCATTCAGACCTAGGAATGGGTTCATCACCACGCATGGGAATATAGTCACCTTCAGTTACTATATCCCAGAGACTGATGTTGCTGCTTTCAATGAACAACTTCATGCGATCTCTCCAGTAATGGTAGCCTACACCATTAAAAGTTGGATGCCTTGTCACAGAGGCTCCTTCTGTGATGTAATGGCTGCTGTTTGGTTGTGCTTCCATCTGGATCTTTAAACCTCAACACTTGTTAGGTGCTCAACCCTGAGTTAAGCTCTGGTACCAACTGTAGAGACACAAGGAAACACTAGAAGGGGGGTTGAATAGTGTTTCTTAAATAACTTATGAGAGCTTTTCGCAAACAGCTTTTATAATGAAATTTCAGACAGGTTAAAGGGGCTGTCTGAAGTTTCTTAAGACAGGTTCTGAAAATATGTTTTTAAAACGTTTCTTGCTTTTATAAATTATCGGAACAGTTTTTCAACACCCTTTGATTAGAATAAACGAATTGACAAGAGATAAGGGTAAGAAAACTTAGCCACAAAATTTATCCTGGTTCACTCACTACCACTGTGAGCTACGTCTAGTCTCAATGCCAACTAGCACTTGGATTTTCTCTTAATCTCAACCAGATTACAAGTATTCTTTTACAGTCAAGCCTCTTCAGGCTCTACAACCAAGTATTCTTTTCAGTCAAGCCTCTCCAGGCTCTACAACCAAGTAACAAGCCTCTCCAGGCTCAAAAACAGTTTTACAAAGAAAAGATTGTTTAAGCTCTAAAACTAAACCAGTTTGAAGCTTAAACTGTTACAATGTACAAATAACTTAGGTACTCAGAATATATGAAATGATGTACAAAGAATTTTTATCAGAGTATGTTTTACAGAGTAAAACTAGCAGCGTTTTGTTTCTCTTGAAAAATAATCTCTTGTTCTTGTTCTTCTTCTTGTTGTTCTTCGTGTGATCTTTAGATGAAGGGTATTTATACCCAGTCTTCAATCCGTTGAAAAATCACCGTTTAGAGATAGCATTTAATGCTTTTTAATCCGTTGTGAGACATGCTCCTGAGCATTCTGTGCGTTCTGAAACTTTTCTGACAACGTCCAAGGTTGCTGCTGACAAAAGCTGCCACAACTGTTACTGCAAAAACTGCGCTGCAGAGATTTCCAAATGGTGTATAAAATTCAAACAACCCAGGAAAGGTATCTGTGTCTTTGCCAAAATAAGCCTTGAAAAGTTGCGTGCAGCAGAGAGAGATTTGACTCTTCAGAACTTCAGACAAGTCTTCTCACAACTTCAGCAAGATGTGCCACGTCATAAAATACGACTTCAGACGGCTTCAACACTTCAGACGGGTTGATCCTTCAAACGGCTTCAACACTTCAGACAGATTGAACCTTCAGACGACTTCAACACTTCAGACAGGTTGAACCTTCAGACAGTCTTTATTAAGATTAAAGTGGCTTGCTGAAATCATAGATAAAACATTAAAAACATATGTATCCATGATAATTCTTTTAACCAAATTTGTTAAACATTAAAACTTAGGGATTGAGTTGTCTTAAATCATCATAATCTTCCTTATGATATTTTTGAGACTCAACAGAATTGAAATAAAATTTGGCTATTACGTTCAACCCAAGAAAATCCTTATAAAGGATTGAAGAAGCTTATAGCTTTGGCTATTCTGTCAACCTCATCAAAGATGAAATCAAGAAAGATCAGGTTGCACTTAATAGCCAAAGGAAGAAACTTCTTCATTTTGAACAGAAAAAGGAATGAAGATGAACGTCAAAGCCATGGGGTATTTATACTGATAGGATTGGACGGTGCCATCAATGTGCCTGCAGAATGGTCCAATCAGTTTCAAGGTCAAACCCACGTGTGGTTGGTAGTCAAGTTCACCAATGAATTGACCAATCAGGATTTACAACACGTGAAACTTAAGGGAAATAATCAATCAATATTTGGTTAAGTTTCCCAATGTGGTTCGAAATCTGATCAGAATCGAAGACTTGTTTGAGTTTGAAAGGAGTCCAATAACTTAGAAGAATTTACAAAGTCAGAAGTTTGAGAAGTCATTCGAAGACCATTCAAATTTCAAATGAAGCAGTTATTGGAAGTTAGCGCTCAGAAACAAGTGTTAAGAACTTAGGCTATCAGTTATTTTTCAAATAGAAGATTGTTGCTGTTTTGAATACGTGTCTTGCTTAGAAATTTGACACGTCATTTAGGCTTATAAACGTGTCAAAATCTGGTTAAGTGTCCGTTAGAATAGAAGTCTATAAATAGGCAGAATTCTGATGTAACAAGGTATGGATTTCATTTTACTGAAAACGTCTCTGAAAACACCCAACGTCCATCCTGTAAGCAACGTCCAATTTAAAAACATGACACATGGGAAACAATTTTAATATAGATTGAATAGATAAGAGAGATAATAAATTAAATTGTTGATGAATAAAATAATGAGATAAATGATATGTTGATAAGAGAGATAATAGATTAAATTATTAATGAATAAAATAATGAGATAAATGATAGAAGGAGGACTGTGTCCCGTGGAGTATATACCTGTGGTTTATAAAAAAAATCACCTTATTAAAATGATAATGAAAAAACTAAAAGAATGTAAGTGAGAAAACATGACACATGAGAAACAATTTTAATATAGATTGAATAGATAAGAGAGATAATAAATTAAATTGTTGATGAATAAAATAATGAGATAAATGATATGGTAAAAAAGTAAAAAAACTAACATCTTAAAAAAAATTATTTTGGTGAGAAAATTTAAAAAAAAAGGGGGGGGGGAACGGATTGTTCCCATGGATTAAAAAAAAAGAAAAAAAAGGGAAAGGGCGGAAAAAAAATGTGACGCGTGGCACCCGAGAGGTTTGTTTTCTAATAGATATATAGATAAGTTGTAAATAGTTACTTTTAAATAAGCTCATTTTCTTCTCATAAAATAAGCAGCTTCTCAAGTATAAGAGCTTTTGTATTTAAGTGTTTGGCTAAACTTTTACTTTTAATAAGAAGAAAAGCTAAAAATAAGCCCCACCAAACACACACTAAATCAATGCAATTTACAATTCTGTAATTTTCTTTTCTTTGATTACTTTTTGTTCTTTACATTTCTGTATTTTTCTTTGATTTGTTTATTTCCTGCATTTGATTTCCTGCATCTTTTTCTTTCTTTTATTTAAATTCTGCACTTTCAATTACTGCACTTTGTCCTTAAATTTTCATCTCTTTGAAATTCTGTTTATCTTTCAAAATGGATTTTCGAAGTTAACATTTTTTCTTGAAAAAATAAGTGATTCAAAATTCTGATACTCTTTGAATACAATTTCTGAGTAAAATCTAATTTTAAAAATAACCTTTAGAGGATTCAGATTCTAGTCCCAGATTGTTCTTTCAGAATCAAGAAAGTTTTCGAATTTGATTGAAAATTTTCACAACAAACATTAGGACATGCACCGAATGTCATCATTACTTATCAAGATAGAGCAATGAAAAATGCAATTGAGGGCGTCTTCCAAAAGCTCTTCATCGATGGTGCTTGTGGGTTTTAATGAAAAAGGATCCAAAAAAATTAGGTAGGCGCTCTAATTATGAATCTATCAAATCACTTTTGTATGGTGTTGTGTATGATTCTTTAACCAAAAGTGATTTTTATGGAGAGGTGGGAAAAATTATTGAAGGTTATGAATTGCAAGATAATGAATGGATGATAAGCGACACTGTTAGGTTCTTGTGTATGTGAAAGACACATTTTGGGCCAGTATGTCAACAACGCAAAGAAATGAAAGTACAAACTCATTTTTTGATGGGTACGTAAATTCAAAGACCACATTGAAGCAATTTTCTAACAAAATGACAATGCATTAAGAGATAAGATTGAAAAAAAAAGCATGACTAATTTTGGTAAAGCTTCTATTAAATTTCATGTTTAAAAGCTTCGTGTAATTTAATAATTTCTCGACCATTTTTTTATAAATATATTTACCATTCATGAAGATTTTTTATTATAATTCATATTCATTAGTGCTTATTTATTATTTATTTAGTTCACTAGTAAAATGAAAGAGCTGATATTCATTTATTTGAGTAACCAATCAGATCACCATGATTGAAGAAACAATTAGACAGATAGGGTTTATAAAAATAATTTTTTTAACCTATGCAATGTTTTCACAGGATAATAAATTAAAAATGAAAAATTTTTTATTGAAAAATGTAACATTTAATATTATCAATGCATTGAATATTGTGATAGTTATAGTTTCCAATAAAAAAAATTCTTTTAATTTATTATCATATATAGTATTACACATGTTAAAAAATCAATATAAAATAAGGCATGTAAGCTAATTTGATGAAAATAAAAAACACTTATTCTTGGATGTGTCAATTCCACAGCCCACACACTTTAGATTTAGTATATGTTAAATGGATGGATAGATTGGTTTAGGTCAAAGAAACACCACATTATTCATTTAAATGAGATAGTCAAATAATCCAATCTCTTTAATTGTTAGACATGAGAATAAATATTATAAGACCAATCCTAGAAATACAACAAGGGCAATGAATCGAAATTTCATTATTAATTATCAAACTTTATAAATGGCATCAATCCAATTTCCTTAGTAATTTTTTAGGGTACAGAGTAGTGATAATTTTTATTTAAATAAAACTTTATTTTAATACATTCATCAACATAATAATAATAATAATAATAATAATAATAATAATAATAATAATAATAATGACGACGACGATTGATGATGATGAAAGCTTAAAAATGATGATAATGATAAAGAAGGGGTTAATTATTACTAACTAGAAAGAAAAGAATAACCCCTCTCCTTGAAACAACATACATCAATATCCAATTGCATACAACTATTGAATTTTACTGAAATATCTTGAATAGCTTCTTTGGTTGACCGAAATGGGGAACACGAGCACTCCATGGTGCATGTGGAGGTGGTAGTACTTCAGAGGATAGGGGTGAAGGTGAAGGTGAAGGTGCTGGTGCTGGAGACCATGTTCCCTGTGGTGGCAGCACAGTGATGACAAGCTTTTGTCCCAGTTGACAATGGTCAGCCTTGCCACAAATGTACCACTTCCTTCCTTCCGTTGCTAGTGGAATGATGTCTTTTCCGGAAGTAAGTGCTTCAATTTCTGGTGGGATGGTGCAGTCCTTGAAGAATGTACCATTCACTTTGAAAACATTGTGCTCTGTATTGTCATAATTGAACACTGCAAAATACAGGAGAAACAATTCAATATCTCAAATTGCAGGTTCAATATATCAAATAAAAATATCTTACCAAATTAACAATTTAAATGTTATTGTACATCAAATTTTACACACAATTTATAGACTAGGAATCAATATGTATTATGTAGGCTTGTTTAAAGTTCAGTTATTCAATGCATAAGGTTATGAACACCCTATGCCACCCGCTTCGAGGCACCGTTGGTGATGAACACACACAAGGAAATAGAGGAAAGTAAGAGGAAGCAGGGGAAGGAGAACAAAAACAGAGATGTACATGTCCGCTATTCATACACCTTGAAAACCTTCATCAACATTTTGAACAAAATAGTTAGCTCAAGGTTTGAATTTGGGGTTTAAAGTTCATGAATGAAAGAATAATTTGACTCAAATTTGAGGTTGAATATTGTAGAAGATTCTGGAAGACTAAAAATTTGTAAGACTAAGAGAGATTAAAAAGAGCTTGATTGAACTGTTCACATACAAGTGTTAGTCGATAGGAAGAGAAAGAAGAGCAATATATAAGTCAAAGGTTTACTTTTGGGTTAGAGTTGTTGTATTTATTCCTTGACCCAATTTTAAAGTTTTCCTTCTGGCATTAAAGCCAATGGTGTGATCAAGTAAGTAAGGTTAAATAGCAGCTGGGATGAGAAGATGGAGTGCAGTTCAATATTTTTTTAAATTGTTTGAACAGGCCCGGTATTATTTATGATTGATAATGGTGATTTATTACTAATTTTACATGGATATAATTATCAACATTCAAGTAAAAGCTTATTAACGAATATTATTATTATTATTATTATTATTATTATTATTATTATTATTATTATTATTATCTAATAAGATTACTAATTATTAGTTATTTACACGTTAAACTCTAGTATATATAAAAAGGATTTATCTTCTAAAAAATGTAAAATTATTTAATAGATAAAAAAAAATGGGGTATAAAAACATAGCGCATGAATAGAATATATCTAATTTACATTATATTAGTGTTATATAATCTTTTTTCGATAAATTACAGGTCATATGTCCGAATATTATTGGGTGGAATATTTGAGATTTAAAATTATATTTTTAATATCTATTGTATATTTCATGATTTATATTTCAATATACATATTTGCTCTATATACTAATATAATAAAATTGTGTGCAATTAACATAAATTGTTTCAAAACAAAGTGATGAAGAACATTCTTCCGTCCAAAAAAAAATCATTAAGTAGGAGAACTCTTTTATTGTAAAAAAATAGACGACGTACAATATCAAAATAGTGATGCTAACAAATTAAGTAGCAGTTTTTTGTTCACATACCAAGGTTGTCACCAACATGGAAAACTTTGTCTTGAGCCCACAGTGTGTAGTTAAAATCAACAGTCCAGCCCTTGTCATCACCCACAATGTGATCAATTGCCATAGCAACTGAGGAAAGCATAATCATGGAAATGGCAAGTAAGGTTAAGCGAGAACAAGCCATTTGATTTGAACTGATCGAGAATTAAAGCTACGTACTTAAAATGTCTAACAAGTGCTTGACTTGCTAGCAAAAATGCTTATTGCTATTAGAAATGAACGAATTGTTAGCTCACACCAATTTGCGGTTCAACTTGGGCTATATATAGCACTTGTATATATTGGTTTTATCGAGAATTCTAGACACGTGGAAACCTCGCAAGAGGAGGGGTCGGCTTTTAATATAGTGACAGTTTGCAATGTAGAACTTTTATTTATTTATACCAAAAGAAACAATGGAGTATATTTTTTGACTTAATCATGATGTGGCCAATTACAAGTACTTTAAGTCCGAATTATATACTTTGAAGCAAGCAATATGGCTATACACAAATATGCTTACTCCTTTTGTTTTGGAATGGTGAGTTCTTCGATGTTGATCATGTTGAATGTGTCAAAGGGAAATAGGAAAAAAAAAATAGAGTAGATTTGTTCCCACGGCCTGCATTAATTAGGCACTGTCGTATTATTGCCCCCAGCTGATTGGTAGGCTTGTAAAAGTGAATGTATAAAGGGAAGGATTGAATAAGCCAACGAAGTATCACTCTCTCATATTTAGTGCTTAAATTAAATAAAAATAAAAGATAGTATTCAAATTTTAAAATATCTATCACATTAGTCCTCCAATTTTCTCATTATCTCGTCACATTGGTCCCTGTTGGAGGACTAATGTGATGGATATTTAAAAATTTGATAACTACTTATGTAATTAATTTAATTTGGAGACTAATTAGGTAAGAAATGATTAGTTTGGGGACAAATTTGAGGGTTTCTTTGGGGAGGATTCTAAAATTTGGTAGAGATAGTAAGATGAATGAATAATTTTATTTTTTTTATTGAATGACCTTATATGATTATTTGTGTTTGATTTAAGGAAAAATATGGATTTGCAATACAACTTATACTTTGTTTTGTTGATAATATATTAATTTAAAATTGAAGGGGGAAACTTACATTACACGGTATTATCGATTTGGATTTTATTCTTTTAAGCCAATATTTAACTAGAAACCAATTTAATATCAGTCATTAATAAAATAAATGTTAAATCTGATGGTGAGAAATTTAAATTGCTATATTTTTTCATTTTAGACCACGTGAATCATAGTCCACACTAGAGAAACCCATATAAAACCTCTGTTTGTTGTCTGAGAAATAAAGTGGGGCCAAGAAATGTCCCACTTCTATTGTTTGGTACACTAATTAAGAGAGATGCTAACAGTAGTAACAGAGGCATAGGTCTCACCGGGTTATATTTCTCAAGCAAAATGGTGAGAGATGGCAGGCAAGGGAATCGTGTAAGGATCCTCACTCGCGTTATATTATCTGCAGTCATTTTAGCTGTGAAATAGCTAGAAAATAGGTACCGATATTAACTACGGAATGATTTTATAGCTATTTCCTAGCTATTTAGTAGTTAATGTTGCTATAGACTCCTGCAGCGCTGTAGAGGATTCAAATCCAAGGAAATCGTCATGTGTACAAATGATAATCGATTTTAGTGTCTTGAAAATCGATTATTTTTAAATATTAAAAAATTATAATTTCTCTTCTATTACTCTCTATCCAACCAAACAACTATCGAAAAATATTTGGCTTAATTGCACTTTTGGTCCCCTACTATCATCAATCCGCGATTTTGATCCCCCCTACTTTTTTTCGCGATTTTGGTCCCCCTACTATTCCAAATTCGCGATTTTGGTCCTCTAACACATACTTGGGAGGTACAGGGGGACCAAAATTTTGAACTACATCGCGAATTTGGAATAATAGGGGGACCAAAGTCGTGAAAAAAAGTAGGGGACCAAAATCGCGAATTGATGATAGTAAGGGGACCAAAAGTGCAATTAAACCAAAATATTTCTATTCTATTTCACCCTTATTTCTCTTCTACCAAATAACTTACATATCATTTGTATTTCATTTCTATTTCTCTCTTTCTTAATTTGCTTTTCTCTATTTCTTTCCCCTGACCAAACATATTGAAAATGTACAAATATAAAAACAATTAGTTACTACCACAATTAATTATATTGGCGTGATCTCATATCATCCACTTGATTATCACATAAATCATGTCTCTCCTTTTTTGTGTCCTTCAAATGAAAATATAACATGTAACAAAAAAATTTCTATTTTTGTTTTAAAATTGATATTCTCTCATTTACTCTATTTTGCACTTCCAACACAAACCCCTTCCATTTTTAAAACTTACATAAACCCCTTCTATTTTATAAATAAATGACATCTAAACTCAGTTTTATATAATAGACTTAATAAAACTGTTAGTCAATAATTATCTTTTGTATTAGCTTGACGAAAATGTCCTTACTGGCTATAGTTTTTCCTTGTTACATAATAATCCCTCTATTTTTCAAACATTACATAAAATCCATTATTTTATATAAATATATTATAATTAAATATATATTACAATAAAATTTTGAAATTATTAAATATTGATATAATTTTTTCAAATAACATTGTTTAAAAATAACAAAATAAAGGAAATTATTATAAAATTTGTCATAAATAAAATTTAGTAACACAAATTATTCATAAAATGAATCAAATACATTACAAAAATAAAATAAAAAATTTACTAAATCTAGTCAAACTTTAGTAAATGTTTATTTCTTTAATGTTTTACAAAATAAAATATTAATATAAACACAATAAGAGTTTATTTAATTTTTTTAAAATATAATATTTAAAATTAAAAAAATGCAAGATGGAATATTATTAAGAAATTCCAACCAAATAAAATTGCATATCATATTCGCTTTGTTATTTAAATAGAAGAGGTAGGCAAAGTTGGCTTTGTTTCAATAGTCCGAGTTCGAGGTATAGAGTGTCATTTCTCTTTTCTTACTCAAAATATCAAGTCAGGTTTTTTTGATTGAATGAATCACACCAATAAAACAAAATGAAAGAATGATATAAATAAATAAAAATGTTTGTCAAAGTATGCTAAAAAAATAATAACAACAACAATATTTCTTTTCTTGCTCAAAACATACACAAAGTCATGGATTTATAATTCAAAGGGGTTGTCACCCTTAGTTTTAAACGAAAAAGAAGAGTTTTTAATTTAAAAAATTAACTCAGAAAGGATAATCTTGGATTTTTGAAAAAATAATCTTTGACAAATAATAAAAAAACATCTAAAGGAATATTCCTAACAGAGCTTGGTTAATTGGGATTTTGTGTGGGTTTTAAAAATAGTGGAGATTTTGTGTTGGAAATGTAGAATAAAGGGGAGGTTGGAATAATTTACTATTTTATTTAAAAGATAAGAAAATGAAGCAACACTAGTGCAAATAACAAGCTTTTACTTCAGGTAGAAAACAACCGATTTAAAAAATATAATGTCAATTTTGAAAGTAAATTGACTTTTGTTTAAATTAGTTGTTAAGAAATTGATGTAGAAAATATTTTATAAATCAATTAAATGCTTAACCGATTTAGAAAGTACTTTATGTAACCAATTTAGAAAGTCATTTCTAGCCAAACAGATTTCATCACAAGTCATCTCCTCCCCGTGTGAATCTCCGCCACATTGTACCCATTACTCCATCCTTGTAGGTCGAGCACATTTATGTCTGTCAAACTATGTCTGTGGCTCCACCTCCATCTTCGTCACATGCATGCAGCATGTCACTGCATCACCCGATAGGGGCATAGCCGAGATTTTATCATTGGAGGGTCAGAATAAAAATAATCTTTACCCCTTATAATTATTGAACCTTTATAATCTCCAGGTGGGTTATTGTGGGAAATTAAATAGAGTTTGACTTAAAATAAGGTTAAACTTGGAAGTTACAGGATTTTTTTAAAAAAACTAATATATTAAAACATCTTTCCTTAATTTTTTGAGGACCAAAGATAGTATTAAAAATTATATATAATAAAAATATTCGATAATTTTAAATAAGAAAAATAAAATTTATTTAAATAAAACTCTTAATTCTTTCATAGTAGTAAAATTTTCTATTAATGTATCAACACTGAACTTTTCAACAATTTCTCTACTAATAATGGAACCAGAACAGGAAAAAGAAAAAAGAACAAAACTATTCTCTCAGGAACTAAACTTTTCAATCAAATAATGGTAACACCTTTTTTTTGGTAATTGAAGAAAAAGAGGAACCAGAACAGGAAAAAGAAAAAAGAACTAGAACAAAACTATTCTCTCAGGAACTAAACTCCTAAGGCATCAACAAGCATAAAGAGCTCATACCAGGTAAAGGTTGATCGAGAAGCTGAAGGTGAGAATTTTCTCGCGCACCCTTCTTTGCAAGGAAGTCTGCACAAGAGTTTCGTTCTCTCAAAAGATGATGTAAAGTCACATTCCAATTCCTGTTGAGAAGGTCTCTGGTCTCGAAAATAATATATGCATATTTATGGTAAGTAATGTCTTCCCTGGTGATTAGATGAATTGCATGAGTAAAGTTAGTATAGCAAATTATGTTTTGCATTTGTCTTAGGCGTGTTCACATCCAATCCAATCCAATGCAAACCGAATAAACCGAACTGAAAAAACCGAAAATTGAATCAAATCGAAATCCAAAAAACCAAAAACCGCAAAAACCAAAATTTTTTATTGGATTGGATAGGTTTTCGAATCTATTGGAATGGGAAGTCCCACATCGTTCAAGACCTGCAACTACAGATACAGAGAAGGAAAGTCCCACATCGAATACAAAGAAGGGAGGCCCTAAGTCCTAAGGAAAGTCCCACATCGTGAAAAGCTTTGCTACCACCAGCTGAGTGTTAGTGGAGTTAGTTAGGATTTATTTTGTATTGGGATTCTGATTTGATTCAGATTTTATTCCTTTTTTAGTTTTTATTTTTGGTGTATTTCTTTCCGGTTCAGTTAGAAGAATCTCCTATATAAAGGAGTATGATATCATACAAAACTATGAAATAAAATCAGTCTTTCATCAGAATAGTTGCATTTAATTTTACTAATATGGTATCACCAGCTTCGGTGATTCAAGAGTCCTGGTGATTTGCTGCCATGGCCAAAGGACATTCCCATGGAGGAGGAGGAGGTGCAGGCTCCTCTACTGTGAATCAACCTCCGCAGAACCTTGCTCTTGACCCCCTGAGTGAGTACTACATACACCCTGGTGAGAATCTTTCTATGTCATTAACCTCTCCTTTGTTCTCTGTGAAGAACTATCATAGCTGGGCGAGGGCCATGAAACGTTCATTGATATCCAAAAATAAGTTTAAATTTGTAAATGGAACATTGCCTATGCCTGACAATTTTGATCCAAGTATAGATGCCTGGGAAAGATGCATTAACCTTGTCTTATCTTGGATATTCAATTCTGTGGAACAATCGATTGCACAAAGTATTGTGTATCTTGAAAATGCAGCAGCTGCCTGGAAACTTCTGAAGAATCGCTTTGCTCAAGGAGACAGAGTGAGAATTTTTGAATTGCAGCAGGAATGAACAACAATGAAACAGGGAAATAACTCTGTAGAACAGTATTTCACAAACATCACCACCCTATGGGAGGAATTTGAAAACTATAGACCATTTCCAGATTGTACTTGTGCTGTTTCTTGTGTCTATGAAGCAAGTAGAAACGGAAAATTGTATAGGAGTGAAGATCGTATCATGAAATTTCTTAGTGGGCTGAATGATGAATTTGAGGTTGTAAAGACTCAGATTCTCATGATGGAGCCTTTCCCTGACATAGACAAAACATATTCACTAGTAATTCAGCATAAAAGGAGGATTACTACTACAGGTCCAAGTGCTAATGAAGAAGAGACACAGATTTTTGTGAATGCAATAGAAAGTAGGAAGCCATTTGGCTGAGGGAGAGGAGGCTACACTGGATCTGGTAGAGGTCAGTTCAAGGTCTGTAGTTACTGTGGAAAGACAGGCCACACAATAGATGTTTGCTATAAAAAGCATGGATATCCAGGGGGATCAAAAGGGAAAAGCTACAGCTCAAACAATGTCATTGGAGAGAGTCTGGAAAATGCAGAAGAAGAAAAACAGCAAAAGGAAGATGATGCCTCAGAACAAATGTCATTGACTAAATAGAAATATCACAACATCATGAACTTACTTCAACAGTCAAATTTTGCCAGTAATACTTTCAATCCCAAAGTAGCAGTTGTAAGCTCTACGCATTCTATACCAAGTTATTCCAGCACATCTCATTCAGGTAATTCCTTTGCTTTCTCAATCAATGCCAATAGACATAATGTTTGGATCTTAAACTCTGGAGCAACAGACCATATATGCTCAGAGAAATCATTCTTCACCTTCCTAAAGCCTTTAGACAATCATTCTATCACTGTAAAACTCCCCAATGGCATTACAGTAATGCCCTCTCATATTGGTCAAGTACAATTTAATCATAAATTGATTTTGTCTCATGTTCTTTATCTGCCAGACTTTTCTGTTAATTTGATTTCCATCTCCAAACTCACCTCAACATTAAATTGTGCAGTCATCTCACTTCCACATGTTACCTTTATTTAGGATTTGACCAGTATGAGGATGATTGGTTCTGCTGAGCTAATGGATGGACTATACTGCCTGCAAGGACCCAAAAGTCAAAGTCAAGCAACCTCACAAAAGCTACTTTTACCCCTTTTCTTGACACAACATTGTGGCACTATAAGCTAGGACATATCTCTTTTTCAAAATTAAATCAAATGATTGCTTTGTATCCATACCTTCAGAATTATAATCAAAAGCATGTGTGTGACATTTGTCACTTTGCAAGACAGAAAAGACTCCCTTATTCAAATAGCTTTCATAATGCATCCAATCCTTTTGATCTGTTGCACTTAGATATTTGGGGGGGCCTTTTAAGGTGAAATCAATACAACATCATAGATACTTTTTAACCATCCTAGATGATTATAGCAGACATTTGTGGATAATCCTTCTCAAAAATAAATCTGAAATAGAAAGTTATCTTAGAAGGTTTGTTCAGATGATTGAAACTCAATTCAATACAACAATCAAAATAATCAGAACAGATAATGGCACTGAGTTTTTCCTTAAGTCCTTTTATGCAGAAAAGGGTATTATTCATCAGACTAGTCGTGTTGAAACTCCCAAACAGAATGGGAGAGTCAAAAGGAGACACCAACACATCCTGAATGTGGCCAGGGGTCTCCTTTCCCAAGCAAATTTACCCAAAACTTTCTGGAGCCTAGCAGTCAGTCATGCTGTTCACCTAATTAATAGGATTCCTACCAAGTTACTTGGAAGAAAATCACCCCATGAAGTTCTTTACAAAGAACAGCCAGATCTTTCACTCCTCAAGGTTTTTGGATGCTTGTGTTATATCTCCACTCTTACAGCATAAAGATCCAAGTTTGATCCTAGGAGTCATAAATGTATTTTTGTTGGTTTTAGACCAAACACTAAAGGATTTCTTGTATATAATATGCATACAAAGCAATTATGTGTTTCTAGAAATGTTGAATTTGAAGAATTTGTATTTCCTTGCTCTTTAAGTGTCACTAATGCTCATCATCCACCTCCTGTTTGCATATTGCCACCATCCAATTCACCATAGAATGCCTTGCCTCCTCACACACAACCAAGTCAGTCCCACATTCATTCAAGTCCTAACTCTCCAGTACCTCAATCAGGTAATAACCTTTCTCCAACTACCATGACCTTTCCTGGGTCTACCTCCCCTACTATAACACCAGTTGCACCTACTGTAACACAAACCAGAAAGTCCACTAGACCCAAAGTCCAACCTAAATACTTACAGGACTATCAGTGTAATGCATCCATCAGCCCTAGCCAGCACCAATCAGGTACTCCATATCCCATCACTTCCTTTGTTTCTCTTGCTAAATTATCTCCTTCACATTCCATTTATAGTTCTTCCCTTGATCATCATCATGAACCTAATTCTTTCCAAGAAGCCAATAAGTTTGATTGTTGGAGACAAGCTATGAATGTAGAAATTACTGCTCTTGAACTCAATGGCACTTGGTCTTTGGTGCCCCTTCCACAAGGTGTTACTCCTATAGGTAGCAAATGGGTATATAAAATAAAAAGGAAATCTGATGGCAGCATTGAGAGGTACAAGGCAAGATTAGTTGCCAAAGGATACAATCAAGTAGAAGGACTTGATTATTTAGACACATTCTCCCCTGTGGCTAAATTAACTACCATTCGGGTTATCTTAGCTTTAGCTGCCTCCTACAATTGGCATCTTCATCAGCTGGATGTGAACAATGCATTCTTGCATGGAGATCTTCAAGAAGACATTTACACGTCTATCCCTCAAGGTATGACAGTTTCAGCTCCTAATTTGGTTTGTAAGCTAACTAAGTCCATCTATGGTTTAAAGCAGGCAAGTAGGCAGTGGTTTGAGAAGCTATTCACTTTCCTACTTAAACTTGGTTTCCATCAAGCAGCTGCAGACCACACCTTATTCCTCAAATTCCATAATTCTTCATTTACTGGTCTACTAATCTATGTGGATGATGTAATTCTTTTTGGCAACACTACTGCTGCATTTGATTCAGTAAAGGAGAAACTGCATTCAACCTTTGGGATCAATGACTTGGGACTTCTCAAATATTTCTTGGGCTTGGAAGTGGCGCATTCCTCTGCTGGTATTTCTCTCTTTCAGAGAAAATATTGCTTGGACCTTCTGAATGATTCTTGCCTTTTGGACTGCAAACCAGCCTCTACTTCATTGGATCCTGCAGTTAGACTTTGTCAAGACAATGGACAAACCTTTTCTGATGTTTCCTCTTATAGGAGACTTGTGGGAAGACTTATTTAACTCACCACCACTAGGCCTGACATTGCTTTTGCAACTCAGCAAGTGAACCAATTCATGGGCTCTCATACTTTAACTCACCACAAAGCTGCTATCTGCATCCTTCGCTATCTCAAGAGAGCTCCTGGGTTAGGTCTGTTCTTTCCCCGCAATTCTTTCCTTCAAATAAAAGGATTCTATGATTCAGATTGGGGTGGTTGTGTAGATTCCAGAAGATCAGTTTCTGGACATTGTTTCTTCATTAGCTATTCCCTTGTCAGTTGGAAGTCCAAGAAACAAGTAACCGTGGCTCGTTCTTCTGTTGAGGCAGAATATCGAGCTTTAGCATCAGCCACTTGTGAGCTTTAATGGATCCAATTTCTTCTTGATGATCTGCGTGTCACACCTCACAAATCTCATATTCTTTTCTGTGATAACCAGAGTGTGCTTCATATTGCTCACAACCCCGTTTTTCATGAACGCACGAAACATCTCGAAATTGACTGTCATTTTGTGCGTGAGAAGGTGCAGATAGGATTGCTCAGACTTTTACCTATTTCTTCCCTTGATCAACTAGCCGATTTTTTTACTAAAGCTTTGCTTCCAAAATCCTTTCATCACCTCTTGTCCAAGTTGGGAGTGTTGGACATCTTCCACCCTCTAACTTGCGGTGGGGTATTGGAATGGGAAGTCCCACATCGTTCAAGACTTGCAGCTATAGATACAGAGAAGTAAAGTCCCACATCGAATACAAAGAAGGGAGCCCCTAAGTCCTAAGGAAACTCCCACATCGTGAAAAGCTTTGCTACCACCAGCTGAGTGTTAGGGTGTGTTTGGCAAAATTAGCTGATAAGCTAGCTGGTAGTTTGTAAGCTAGCTACTAGCTGATAAGCTCCGAGCTGATAAGCTAGCTTATCGAAATAGAAGTGTTTGGTAAAACTAACTGATAAGCTAGTTAGTAAATGTAAAATGACATAAGAGGGCATAACTACATAAATTTTATTATATGAATTTTATTTGGGGTTTTTAAAAATATATATATATATATTATTATGCAATTATAATTTTATATTTTTTAAAAAATAATTAATTTCTTATTAAATTTTTAGTAATAAATATTTAATTAAAAATTAAAATAAATAATGAAATTAATAAAGTAAATAGTATAATCTAAAAATAATTTCATAAAATAGTGAAAAGAAAATAACAATTTAATTAATTCGTAATTTTTTAAATTACTTATTATATATATATATATGTAATAATAGATAAAAAGAAATTGGAAGGTTTTTGTCACTAAAATTGAAAATATATAATAATACGTAAAAAGAAATTAAGAATAATAAGGGAAATGTATTAAAATATAAGGGGTAATGATGGAAGAAAATTAAATAAGCTACAAGTTAGAAGCTAGAAGCTTGGTGAAGTAGCTTGTAGCTTATAAGCTAGAAGCTCCTAAAATAAGCTACTTTGATGTAGCTTACCAAACACTTTTGTGTTGGTCAAACTAGCTTATAAGCTAGTCAAATAAGCTAGTAGCTAGCTTATTGGCATTGCCAAACACACTCTATAAGCTCGGAGCTGATAAGCTAGCTTATTGAATTAGAAGTGTTTGGTAGAACTAGCTGATAAGCTAATTGGTAAATCTAAAATGACATAAAAGGATATAACTACATAAATTTTATTATATAAATTCTATTTTTATTTTTTAGACAAAAATATATTACTATGCAATTATAATTTTAGACTTTTTTAAAAAAATAATTAAATTTTTATACCTTCTAGTGATAAAATATTTAATTAAAAATTAGAAAAAATAGTGAAATTGATTAAATAAATGGTATAATATTAAAATAATTTCATAAAAAAGTGAAAATAAAATAACGATTTAATTAATTCATAATTTTTAAATTACTTATTATATAGGTAATAATAGATAAAAAGAAATTGAAAGGTTTTTGTCACTAATATTGAAAATAGATAATAATAGGTATAAAAAATTAATGATAATAAAGGAAATGTATTAAAAAACTGAAAACCAATCCAATCTAATCCAATTTAAATTGGATCGGATTTGAGAAAAAATCAAAACCGATTGGATGATAAAATGATAAAACCGCAATGATCAGATCGAATGATTTTTTCCTCAAAACCGATCCAAACCGATCCGCGAACACCCCTAATTTGTCTGTTCTAGGCTATTATGAGTCCATTAAGAATCCCCTGCATAATGGTAGCACTTTAAAAGAGAATGCTATATTATAATTATTTAAATAAAATTAAAATAAGGAATATTTTTTCTTTTTTATCACATAATCCTAAAAAATAATTCTAAATTAAATAAAAACTTTTAGATCCTTTTTTTCTCTTATCATATCATCCTTAAAATAAAATTGAAATCAAGATAAAGAAAATATTTTTAAATTTTTTAATTATATTTCCTAGTTTTAAAAGTCAAATTCAAATCAAATCAAAGAAAATTATTTTTTATTTTATTTTATTTTTATTTTTTATCATGTAGTTACAAAGATCACATTCTAATCAAATAAAATTTTCTTTAATTTTAAATGATACTTTTTATCTCTTAATAAGGATAAAGAATATATAAAAATGATTTTTTTTAAAAAAAATATAAAAATAAGTAGTGAAAGAGACATGAATAAGTAATACTACAATTTTTACAAAATATTTAAGAAGGCTAAACTAATAATTAATAAAATATTTTATGTGAAATCCATATAATTATTAAAAAATTAAAAAGTAATTGGGGGTATGACCCCTGCTAGACTGCCAGTCCCCCTTGACTATGTCGCTCCGCACTGATAGAGAAATTCATCTGAATCCATTTATACATGTTACATAATAAGAAGAGCACTAATATTAGGCTTTTTTAAATTAAGAAAAGACTTAAATATGTTTTTGGTCCTTCTAAAATACATTTATTTTCATTTTAGCCCCCCTAAATTTGTTTTTTAGCTTTTCGTCCTCCTAAAATCATTCCTTTTCAAAAATAGTTATCACTGTTAGAATAGTTAACAGAGTGCTGATGTGTCCATTAACATGTTTGCTGACCTGGCATTCTTAGACTTATGTGGCATCCAATATATCAATAAATTAGTTTTATAATTTATTTTAGGCTTAAATATGTTTTTTGTCCTTCTAAAATACACTCGTTTCATTGTAGTCCCCATAATTTTTTTAGCTTTTCGTTCCACTAAAATCATTCCTTTTCAAAATAGTCCTCACCATTAGAATAGTTAACAGAGTGCAAATGTGCTTGTTGACATGTTTGTTGATCTGGCTTTCTCAGACATATGTGGTATCCAATGTGTCAATAAATTAGTTTTATAATTTATTTTTATTACATAAAATGGGCGAATTTTTCAAAACCAATAAATTAGAAAAGAACTCTTTCTTGTCTCTCTCGAAGAACCTTCTTCTCGTCTTCTTCAACGCCATTCCACCATTTTTGAGGTTCAATATCAATTCCTCCAACTCTCAACAACCCTAGTGCTCCATTCTCGTAGATCTGAGGCAGTCACTTGTTACATCTAGTACAATTTTGATTGAGGTAAAGAGTGACTGCCTCAAATCTGTGATAATGGAGCACTAGGGTTGTTCAGAGTTGGAGGAATTGATATTGAAGTTCAAAAATGGTGGAATGACGTTGAAGAAGGTTCTTCGAGAGAGATAAGAAAGAGTTCTTCTTTAATTTCTTGGTTTTGAAAAATTTCCCATTTTTTATGTAATAAAATAAATTATAAAACTAATTTATTGACACATCGAATGTCACATAAGTCTGAGAAAATCGGGTTAGAAAACATGTTAAAAGTCACATCATCACTATGCTAACTATTCTAACGGTGAGGATTATTTTGAAAATGAAAGATTTTAGGGGGACGAAAAGCTAAAAAAAATTTGGGAGACTAAAATGAAAACTAGTGTATTTTAGAGTAATCAAAAACAGATTTAAGCCTGAAATAAATTATAAAAGTAATTTATTGACGCGTTGGATGCCATATAAGTTTGAGAAAACCATTTCAATAAACATGTTAACGGCCACATCAGCACTCTGTTAATTATTCTAACGATGAGAACTATTTTGAAAAGAAATGATTTTAGGGGGATGAAAAGCTAAAAAAAAATTTAACGGGACTAAAATGAAAATTAATGTATTTTAAAGGCTCTAAAAACATATTTAAACATTAACAAAATAATGCTTCATAACTATATGAGACACTAGTATTCAAGTTTAATCTAATTTCAAAATACACCATGATATTATAGGTAGGGGTGTTTGTGGGACATGTTGGGTCAGTTTTTACTTATCCCTAACACGATTCTAATTTTTGAACAGATTAACTTTAGAGACTTGAACTCGTCCATAAACCGGATGATGTATAAGTCTATTTAAGACTGGGTCTAGGTATAATAGATCATGTTGACCCGATATATAAGCTTAATGCATACAATAGAATTCCTCTTAATGCATGCAATATTTTTTACTTTCTTTTAATGTTTAGGACATCACTAAAATAAGAATAATACATTTTTAAAGGTATATATAGGAAAAAAAAACTCAAAAACTCTATCTAAAAGAAAAAATGAGGTTAGATGTTTAAATAATAAAAAGAGTAAACCCACAAATTGGTCGCGACTTTTTTAACATCGGACATCTTAGTCCCTAACATTTAAAAAATGCCTCCTTTAGTCCTGACATTCTTTACTATCCATCAATTTAGTTCAACATCACAATTTCTGTTAACAGAAAGTTAAGTTATCACGTTAAGTGATATATAGAACCAAGTAAAATCACAAATTAGTCCCTATCTTTTTTAATATCAAACAATTTAGTCCTGACATTTAATAATGACTCTATTTAGGATTAAATATTATAGAAACACATGAATCTCTTCTACACTCTAAAAAAAATCTTATAATACATTCATTTTCATTCCGATAATGTCCAAATATATTTTCAAGAATCAAGTATGTTGAAATTGGCTTTATTCATTATCTTTCTTATTTTAATTAGCACAATTTATCAAAGGACATGAATCATTAGGATTAAGGTGCCAAAAGCAATTACCCCAAACATAGCCAAGTTGATTGTAGTGGGCCTATAATTCTTAGTCCAATGTAGTGCTACCCATTGCCCAACCGGAAATCGCCGTGCCACTGGGTATCTTTGTTCGATCAAGCTGTGTCAAACCTTCCCAGAGAGAGGCAAGCCATGCCACTGAGATAGCGCCGCTCACCTCTTCGCCGTGCTGCTGGCTTAGCATCGCCTACATCTCCGTTCGCTGCGTCGTCCACAGCTCCGTGTCCAAAATTAGGATTAACAGTAAAAAAGGCTCTGCTGAAAGGTGCATATCAGATAATTGAATCATTAGGTCTCTTAAAATTCCTCTATTTGTACAATCTGTTTTGTAGGCATGCAGTGAAGTTAATAATGCCCTATAATTGACAAGATATAACAGAATAGCACTAAAATAAGAATATGAAATTTGTACAGGATATATGAGATGTTACTTTAATTATGTAGCCATTATAATATAATTTGGCCTTACCTAGGTCAGGTCAGGTCAGGTGATCAAGGCTAATTTTTACTTGCCATTCATCTCTAGCAGTTTTCACTATAGTTGGAGGTGATGTTGGCTTCAGGGTTTAGATGAGATGAGAGGCTTAGTGCAAGAAAGATGAAGTAGTCTTCTTGTATCTAAGCATCCTTTCTTCATGAGTATCTTGGGAGGGACATTCTATCATCTTGGTAGGGACATTCTATTTTCAGTATTATAAAGTTGTTCAAATTCTACCCCTGCTATTTCAATTTTCCTTGTATGGACTAGCAGAAGATACCCTACAATCAGTATATGCATAAAAATAGATTAAAATTGCTATTCTTTTTAATGATATATGTTTTCTTTATTTTTCTTTCCATCCCTTACGGCTGGGATGATTGCCATCTTTACTTCATAGTTTTGGGAAAATTGCAAAACAGAAATGAGTATTCTCAGAGCAAAGAGCAAGCCGACTATTTCTTTATTGGAAACGGTTATTATGACAAAGGCCTGTTCTATTACTAGATTAGCTAGGAACTTATGTTCGTGTGTTTCTTTGTGTTTGTGTGTGTGTGTGTGTGTGTTTCAGCCAAGCTTAGTGCAAGGGTTAATAATGGTTATTGGTTCCAGAGTGTGAACTGAAATGTTCCTCCATGCATGTGTTAGTCACACTGCTGCAGAACTTGGAAACCCCTCACAGGATATGATGGTTCCTTTTGATATGCTTAGGTTTGTTCTTTTCATTTGTAGTTAGTAAAATATGAAAGCACTATAGTATTTGAAAGCAAAATTACATATCTGATGTAAGACCAAGTTCTGCAACAGAATGACTTGTATTGTATGAGAGTCAGTGGTGCTTGGAATAGGATGACTCAATACTTATTGCACACACAACTTTTTCCAACATTTTGAACCTGTTAGATCAATTAAGATAGTGTCAGATGGAGCTCACACAGTTCAGAATATTCTGCTGTAAGGAGGAAACAGATAACAACCATGATATTTTCACACTTATATTTCATGCACTCTCTTCTATACCCACTTTTTTTTTATCTCTAAGTTCTTTTTCCATCACATTAATTATTATATTTTTCACTTTCTCTCATCTCATTTTCTTTTTTCCTTTTCTATCCCTCTATTCTTCACATTTTCCACACACACTTAAAAACTGAGTGTAAAAGTTTCATTTTCTAAAATGCAATAAATCTCATAAAACAGAGAAAAAGGAACCATGAGCAGTGCACAAGAGGGAAACTATAAACACATTCCTATTAATTATTTTAAAGCTAAATGTCAGGCAAAAATGCCTTTAAAGACCAGCTAAATGAGCAGTACTTCATCTAATGCAAAGTCAGGTTGGTTTCCTATCCCCAACAAAAAAACTTGCCTTTCTTTATTTTGATTTGTTTTTGTAATTTGGGTAATCATTATTTATGTGTTCCTGAAATGGTGTGTGCTTGTTATTGCTCTGATTAGATACCCTATTTCTCTTCTTCTGGATACTGTTTTATTCATCTCTTCCTTTCCAATCAGTTTTGAACTTTGCATTGAAAATCTCTAGTTTATTTGCTGGGTATGTTGCTATTTTTCTTTTTCTTTTTCAGTCATATATCTTCCATATACATATATATCATTCTTCTCATTCTCAGCAATTATTACTTTTCCAACAGTGTTGTTTTTCTCAATTTTATTCACCATTTCATTCATCTTCTCTGCAGGAACATAGCCACATATAGAGAGACAGATCACTGTTTTTTTTGGTGGTATGAACAGAATTGCTTAAGTTCAATAAGCTATTTCAATAAGTTCAATAATCACTTTTTTAGGCCTAAAAACAGAATTGCTTGATATATCCAATTAGACTGGTTTAAAACTGGTTTTTTTTCATAAAACTGGAAAAAAACTGTTTTTTTTTTCATTAAATTGGTTTAAAACTTCTTTTTCCCAATAAAACTGGTTTAAAACCGATTTTCAAAAGCGGTTCATATTTAAAACCGGTTTGAAACCGGTTCAGTTAAAACCCAAACTGGTTTAACATTAAAAATTTGACCTATATAACTGGTTTATATTTGGAAGTGGTTTGGGTTTTAAAAAAACTGCCCCATGCACAGTCCTACGATCAAGCTGTGTCAAACCTTCCCAGAGAGAGGCAAGCCATGCCCCTGAGATAGCGCCGCTCACCTCTCCGCCGTGCTGCTGGCTTAGCATCGCCTACATCTCCGTTCGCCCACCTCTCCAGTCGCTGCGTCGTCCACAGCTTTGCGTTGTCCACAGCTCCGTGTGCAGAAAGGGTATGTTGGTTTTTTTGCGTAAATTTTTGGAAACAATTTATTAGTCATTTGCTGTACTGTTATTCTGTTGGTTAAGTTAATTTTGGAGACAATTTGAATGATGGAGAAAGGGTATGTTTGTTCTGTTCCACCCTCAGGCTCATTTGATGTACTGTTATCCATCTCTTGCTTGATTTTGGAAACAATTTATTTTGACTACTCTATTTGCTGCTTAAATCAGTTCTTCCCATTCACCACACCACTCCACCGGTATACCTCTAACCTCTTCACATCACATTTGCTTCTCCTCTTCGCAAACATGGGTAACCCCTTTTCCTTAACACAAAAATATTATTTTTTCAGTTTTGCATTGCATCTTAAGTGACTTCAAGTTTTGTTTCCTTGTTTTTGAATTACGTTTCAGAGGAACAAACCGCACAAAAATCACGCCGAGAGCGAAGGAAAGAATCCCGCTTGGCGAAAAATGCATCGAAACACCAATCCTGGCTCCACCACCAGGTAACTCTATCTTACCTCATGTGTTTTTGTTTTGCTTTCTCACTATAGCAATGGCAAAAGTTTTTTTTTTATATATATATAATTTATTTTTTGTTTTATAGAAATCTCGAGCTATGAAAAGTAGTAACCATAATTCAGAGTTAAAAGCTAAAAACGAATTGGACCAATCAGTTAGTCCTAGTCTCAATGAAACACAAGTTGTGAAGTTGGAATATGTATCTGGGAAACATGAGACAGCTGAAGAGAGCACTGTATCAGGGAAAATTCATGGCTCTGTTGCAAAGAAAATGAGCAAAGGTTCTCTCAAAAGTTCTAAGAAGAAGAGGGCGGAGATAGGTGTGAGTGTGACTGAGCTTTCCATAGCTGCCATGAAGGATCTAGAATTGGAAAGGAAACTTTCCAAGAAGCTCAAGGTGAAGGAAGGAAAATTAAGGGGATTGGATGATGGGCTGAATGTGTTACTAGAAGGAATGTCATCTGCTACCGATTTAATTGAAGAAGGGGAGGTTCCTGGAACTGGTGGATTGCCGGAAAAGAGGTTGAAGAAGGGCTCGTCACATAAGAAGCAGAAGTTGTCATGGGGAGGGATGGAAGGAGAGTCATTAGATGGTGTGTCAGGGCATGTAGAAACTTCTAATCAAGATGTAACATCAGAAGAAGTTACTGACAGTGTACCTTCAAGGAAGAAGCATAAGAAAAGAAAATTTTTGGGTCAAGAGCAGGAAGATAATGTGGAGGATGATGCTGTTTGCATATCAAAGCCTGTGGAATCCAATGGAACGGAGGTAATGTCTGGGGATGTTCCTGCTGAAGTTCCGGTGAAGAGAGCGAAAGAAAAATATATAGCACCTCACTTGAGAGCTCGTGCTGGCAATGAACCTGAAGAGCATACTCAAATTCGAAGACGTGTACGAGGTAAGGAGGAGAGACTTTGTTTTGACTTTGCATTTCTATCTGCATATCATTAATTGTTTGCTTACAACTTGAACTTGTTTCTTCAGGGCTTCTTAACAGGCTTTCTGAATCTAATGTTGAGTCAATAACTGGAGAATTGTCCATGATCTTTCAGGTATACCACTCCTATAGTTGTCTGACAAGTTGATTCTTGTTTCATTTTTTATACAATATTAATATTATATCCTTTTGAATAAGATAATGTAAATGATTTTAGGAAGTCTTACACATTCTTTCCCATTCCTACCAATTTTACATTTAACTATTTACAATATAAAAGGTTAACTTTTTACAGTAAAAAGGTTATCTTTTTATATTATTTGTGCCCATTAAAGAAAGTAAAGTATAAACCTTGAAGAAGAAAATCAACTTAGTTCTTCTTCTTAAATTTGAACTAGTTCAGAGGTAAAGAGTCAAAACTCAAAAACATGTGCTAAACCTAGCATGGAGGTTGATGTTCTCTCAAGGACATAAATTGATATCTCTCATGATTATGAATTAAAATAAGTGTAGTAGAAGATTTAAAAGTAAAAATCTTGTTTATCTTCTCTATTTAAAGAATGGGTGTCCGATGTAAAATCATTCTTGCTGTTACAGTTCCCTGTGTTTTTGCTTCAAATTAAATTAAATAGGGTCATAGACAGTAGTTAATTGAAACCGCTGATGCAATGATTATTCAAAATATTGCTACTCCAACTATTTGACTTGTGGCCTTGACATATTTATATACTAACTTTCATTTTTCGATATATGCCTATGTTTCTGAAGTTTTTTTTCCTGACTTGTTGCTTCTCTGAAATAAAAATCGTTGTGTTCCTCTGGAATTTTAACAGCATGTTTTATGATGTAATCTCTTTGCAGTCTGTTCCTCGTAGTGTTGCTTCACAGATTATGATTGAGGAGATTTTAGCATCATGTTCTAGTGGCCCCCGTGGCAATGAACAGTTAAGGATTTTTCGCCTTCCTATTTTACTCTTACCTCCTTCTGCGAAGTTGCTAAGTCCTTGATTTTTTCTTTTCTGTGTTGGAAGCAATTTGTTGGGCACCAGTATGTATGGGTAGTAAGGGAAGGCCAGAAAATAAAAGAAGATACTCAATAAAATTTAGTTTTAGCCCAAAGAAAAGACAAGATATGGTAATGGTTAAGCCATTAAAAATTGATTGTAGAGTGATTCAGTCTAGTATAGTTTTAGCCTAAAGCCTTACATGCAGATTGAGTGGCTATAGATACTCTTGTGCAGGATTCTGTTAGTTTAGAACAATTAATCTTGACTGTGAAGGCTACTGTTCCTATTGTAAAGATTGTACAGGGATTCAGAACGTATTGCTTGGCCCTTGGATATTTCAGATTCTTCCCTTGATCTTCCTTTGACTATTGTGTTTATCCCAATCCCAACTCCTGTGAAGTTTCCTGGTGTTTAGCTTTCTAACCTTTTTATGCTGCATTCATTGTAACTGACAAATTTTTTTTCTTATGAAGGTATGCTGCTGTATTTGCTGCATTTGTTGCAGGGATGGCCTGTTTGGTTGGTATTGACTTCAGTGCGAAGTTTATGGCATCTTTTGCCAAATGTTTTGAGGTATAGCTTGTGAACAAATAAATTAAAGTTCATTATGTGTTTAATTTGTTTCTCTTTTTTATTTTAGTTTCTTCAGATCATCATTTGCTTTCACTGCAATGTTTTGAAGACTACGAAATTTATAATCTTCATATCTTTTCTGCACAGGATGAGTACCAGAAAGAAGACAATCTCTCCTTGCGAAATCTTACTCTTCTCTTTTCCTATTTATTCATATTTGGAGTCTGTTCTAGGTGGGTAAACTGTACTCCATCAAGCACTTATACTATAATAACTTTTTCAACTATTTTTTTCTAATAAACATCTCTTTCAATGCTTTTCAGTGATTTAATATATGACTTTCTAGTCATGTTGAGCAAGCGTTTGACTGAAGCAGATGTGTCTATCATTTTGGCAGTGTTACAATGTAAGTGTTTTGTCTTTTTAATTCTTTGTTTGGCTTGTGTTTTGTTCTAGTTAGAGCTTCCAGCAGTGTAGGTTATAGAGGTTTATGTAAAAGTTACTTTCTAATCCTCATTTCTAACTACTTGCTAGATCATCATGTGCTTAAGCAATGAAAGGAAGTCCCACACTGAATGGATTTCTAGTGAAATGGACTCCTTTCCTTTATAGAAGGCTTTTTCTACTTTGTTGATATCATATGCAGTTTGTTTTGCTGGGTTGGGATAGCCGGATAGAACAACTTTGACATGGAGGAATTGAATGTTATAATTCATGTTTTAAGTTGAGTTTGAGCTTTTGCGCTTTCAGAAACTTGGGACCCATGTGGCTAACTTAATACTGTTAGATAGCTATGGTCGTATAGTATAATTTTTAGGTTGTTCATTCAGAGAGCTAACCATGCTTGGCTGGTGTAGCCTCGTCAAAAGATTCTGAGTGTGTATCAAAAGCATGGAGTTTTCTTACATTTCTCATTTATAATATGAGCAAGACAGATATCTTTGGGGTTGTTTTCATTTTTATCAATTTTATTGCACAGCCGGCCATAAGACCCACAGTTTTTATGGTACTGAAAGTTAGGTAGTAAAGTGCCAACAAAAGCATAAGCTTAGTGTTGTAGAGATGAGAATATAGCAGTAGATTGAGTCGATATCAAGACAGATAATATCAAGAATGAATGTGTTAAGAGACCCCATTCTTAGTTAGAGCTAGTTGTTTGAGAGAGGAATAAGAGGAAGTCCTTAATTGGAGGGGGATTATCTTATCATTGAAAGGAAATTAGGGCCTTTGGGCAAGGGAGATGCAGATCCTTTAAGTTCTGCAGAGTTGTGTTCTGTAATTTGGGTTGCTTTCGCTATTTCCTTGCAATAAAATACCAAGTTCCTATTAGAATGCATTGGAGAGAAAGTAGGGGTTGCATCTATTGAGGAAAAGATAGTAGAATCTTGCCTAAAGTGCTTTGGCCATGTGAGAAGACTAATAGCCCTATAATTAGAATTAGGGGGAGATCAAGAAAAACTCTAGGTGAAACCATTAAAAAGGACATGGATCTAAATGGACTTCATGAGGATTTGGTTCATGACAGAACAAGGGCATCATTTTATTCATGTAGCCAATTCCATCTAATGGGAAAAGCCTTTTGATGGTGGTTGTTGTTATTGTTGATTTGTGCATGTAGTTTTTGTCTATTTCTTCTCTTCAGTTTTACACTTCTTTCTTCTTCCTTTATCTCCCTTTTCCTCCTTATCTATGTGATTGTGAACTAATGATTCCATGTAGTATTATACAATACCATGGCTGTACTTCTCTAAACGATTCTAAAAGGAACATGCTCAATTAGAGAACCATCTCTGACTTTTATTTTTATTGTATTTGTCTTAATAGGTTGTGGGATGAAAATAAGGGCTGATGATCCAGCTGCGATGAAAGATTTCATTCTTAGTGTTCAGAATACATCAAATAAGTTGAAAGCTTCCTCTGAAGATGATCATGAAAAGAAAATTAGTAAAAGGGTGAGCTTGCTATGTTTTATTATCAGAAAACTGCCACTAGTTTTTCTGGACATAGTCCAGCACTGATCATTCGGTAACACTTGTAGATGGAGTTCATGCTTGAAACCATATGTGATATCAAGAACAACAAAAGCAGGCCAAAAGAGGACCCTGCACATCACACTCGAATTAAAAAGTGGTTACAGAAGGTCCCATTCTCTAATCCATAATTAATGGCTTTTTTAATTCTTGAAGTTCCTTTTTTGCAAAGATATTAGTTATTATGTTCCATTATAGCTTGTTTTTGAAATAAACTGCCATTCCTTAATTGAATGGGAAAAAAATAAATAAAACTAAGTTGTATAGGTAGTACTGAGATAGTTTCCCAACTTCTTATGATGTGGGTAGTTTTAACTCAGATGATCTTGAATAACTTTCAAAGGTGTTGGGTTTCATCTTCACAAAGTCAGCCCCAAGTTTTTTTCGCTCTCTTTTGTTCTAGAGTGGTTCTTATTTGCCAATTTTCTGGACTTTATATGCCTAGCATCTCTTAAATTGCTTTCTGCAAATTCTTGTTGTTTTATCTTTTGTATTTTTACTCAGCACATCTATTATTGAAAAGGTAATTCTTGTTTAAGGCTAGCTGTCATTCAAAAGGCATTCATCTGTCCCTCAAATTCTCAATTTAAATTTTGTTTCCAGTTAAGAGTTGATGACACTTTGATTAGAGGGCTAAAATGGAGCAAGTTACTTGATCCTGACAAGAAGGGCCAATGGTGGTTGTCTGGAGATGTGATTTCTGCAACAGATAATGTTGAAGAAGTTGCTAACAAAATAGACAAAGATGTTCTTGAAACCCAACGAATGCTGCAGCTTGCTGCTGCTCAAAAGATGAACACAGATTCCAGAAAGGCAATCTTTTGTATTATAATGAGTGGGGAGGACTATATTGATGCATTTGAGAAGCTTCTAAGACTGGAATTACCAGGCAAGCAGGTTAGCATTTTTTTTTCCAAATCCATGTAGCCGACCCCTCCTAGTGGGAAAAGGCTTAGTTGTTGTTTGGCAATGTCTTTCAATTATGAGGCCTTCCGTCTTGTGATATATTTTTCCTTCATGTACCACAGGACAGAGATATAATGCGGGTTCTTGTGGAGTGTTGCTTGCAAGAGAAAGTTTTTAACAAGTATTATACCGTGCTGGCTTCCAAGTTGTGCGAGCATGACAAAAATCACAAGTTCACTCTACAGGTATTGTTTTTCTCTCCTTGTTACTGGATTGAGATGAGAACTAATTTGAAGTAGAATTGTGCAACATTCACCTTATAAGTAAAAACGGCTACATTTTTGTTTTACTTGTATTGAAAAGTTGACAAGAGGAGCACTTGTTATGAGATATATTAGGCACCATAAATGTTGAATTGTGAATCGATAGTTGCACCTTAAGCAGGAGCTTACATGTCTAATGTACCAAGAAAAAAAGACGAGGGAAGAAACTTTTGGTTAAAAATTGTGACATTACACTAATATCGTAACCCTCCCAAGAAAAGCACCTTGCTCCCTCCTGCCAAAACAGCAAAAGAACTTTAAGATGAATTGGAAGAAAATTATTCTGAGAATCTGAAAAAAACCTTGCTCCTGACAAATGTGCACAGCTTGTTGTCTCTTTACTGTAAAAGCACACAAAACAGACATCTGGGGTAATAGATAGATCAGCTACTATCAGAAGATCCTTTTATGTATTTTGGGCATAATGTGTTAGGGTGCAATCTCAAAAGTCAACTAATGCAAATGCCAATATCCTAGAATCAATTAAACTGAATATTTTCAGGGTTTTTAGGGAATATTACTGGATGATTTGAAACCATTAGAAACTTAATTTTTTTCCATTTGAAGGCTTCTGATTATTCATACTTAGATTTGTTTTTTACTTTTGTGGGCAATGTGAATTGCTGATTCTTTTGTTAGTGAGTTTCTTAAGTAAAATGAATTGGATAACACATGCATGTGTTTACACTCCACGAGGCCTTCCTGTTGTAATTTTAGATTCTTGATTGTGGTTGGGATTCATGGGTGGATCTGTTTTGATGATAAAATTTCAAAATTAGTTTACTTTTTAGAAGGCAGATCATGTCTTTACTCTCTGAAGTGCATACTGCTTTGATAAAGATGAAACTAATAGCTATAATTTCTTGGAGATGTTATACCCGAGAAATTGTATATAGATATACTGGCTATCAATTACGGGAACAAGTTATCATGTTTTGGTTCCTTCTCGAGTATATAGGTATGTTGCCTTTCAATTTCTCTTAAAATGCAGGATGTAGCAAGGAGATTGATAATATTCATAGCTAAGAAATTTGTAACCATTCATGCTTTAAAAGGGGAATTTGATTCAGGTTATTTTACTTACTTGATGTTATTATTGTTATCACTTTTCAAATATACTTTCCTGTGCCTTTGATTTGCAGTTTTGCCTGTGGGACCACTTCAAGGAGCTGGAGTCAATGCCGCTATTGAGGTCAATGCACCTGGCAAAGTTTGTGGCTGAAATGATTGCCTCTTTCACTCTCTCCCTTGCAGTTTTAAAGACTGTGGATCTGAGTGATATCACCCAGTTAACACCAAGAAGGATTATGCATTTCCGCATCCTGTTTGAGGCCATTTTTGAGTATCCTGAAAACATGGTGTGGAATATATTCACACGTACAGCAGTGACCCCTGAAGAAAGTCTTCGACAAGGCATTGAGTTTTTCATCAAGGAGTACGTTGTGAAAACCAACAAAGCTCTAACTCAAAAATTTAAGTTGGCAAAAAAAGCCCTTAATAATGTGGAAGGTGTTCTGATGTGAATGTAAATTTTGGTTAATACCCAATTTTGTAGCTTATTGCAATATCAAATTTTATTTATATCATTCTTCTCCTTGTGAATTAATTAGCATTTTTTTCCACAGTAATAGTGAACTGTATTTGCTTCTGAGCAGTAGGAATATGTACAATTACTTCGGTACAGGCCTTGAGACAATTTTATAATGCTGAGGTTAATGCAGTTTTTTTTTACGACAAGGGATTTTGAAAGAGTAAATTAGTACTTTGGTACTCGATTTTTATAGTGTTTTGCAATTGTTTAGTGTGATATTGATTGTTTTAAAGAAATTGTATTAATTCCAATGATCTCTTCAAGCCTAGCCCTCTCGGCACAAGCATGTTGAAATCTTTCTTTTACATAATATGTTTTTCGGGAAAAAATGTTAGTAATAAATAATAAGGAAAATTGACAATCTAATATAATACAGTGGAGTACTCTGCTGCTTGGCTTCATTAGATTTCAAATATTTGCTTGTTTACATTTACTGTTAAATTTAACAAATAAATACTTGAAGTTTCACCAAGGTACCCTTATTTAGGGAAAGAAAAATTTACCGTCACAAACCCCTTAAAATGGACTTGGCTCCTTTAAAAGTGTCACCTTAGAGTCCCTTAATATAGTATATAATTGTGTTATATTTCA
The DNA here is from genome assembly GCA_026901365.1 of Sesbania bispinosa. NCBI lineage: Eukaryota > Viridiplantae > Streptophyta > Magnoliopsida > Fabales > Fabaceae > Sesbania > Sesbania bispinosa. The sequence goes on from QLOH01000215.1 coordinate 297,544, forward strand.
TGAATACAGAAAGCTAAACTAAATTTGATGAGTAAGATTAAAATCTAAGTTTAACAATTAATACTAACTTTTATAATCATTGAGATTGATATGACTGAAGTCTATATCATAGGTCAAGAATAAAAAAATTGGGGAACGGTATTATTATTCTGACTAATTGAAATTTGAAAAAAGAAAAAACTGCATGAACAATTTCTAATGGTGCATTAAGCACAATTTAAGGAGGAAATCAACAAAGTTTTACAACTCCAAGAAGAGCTCAATATTGATGTCTTGGTCCACATTCCATAGAGAAGCCTCAGGCGGTCTTTCCCATCTACATACTGTTGAATTTGGAAAAGTCCCACATCCGCAAATTGCCAAGGGAGGGGTGGTTTATAAAAGAAACCCCTCTTCAATAGAAAAATCATTTCAATAAAAGTTGTCTCCCATGATTATATTCTTTCACTCATTGCAATACTCCATCCGATCCTTTTTATAAGGTACACTTAACCGAATTACACATACCAATAAAAGTGGTTAAAGCTAGTTAATTTTATTGGAGTTTTAAAAAATAGTTTAACTTTTAAATTCTACCCTTATTTAATATTACTAACTAACTTCACTACCATTTGATAGTAAGACATTAAATTAATAAGGGTAAATAGGAAAAATGGTAATAAATACTGCCTCAAAATTGTAAGGCGCCTTATAAAAAGAACCACAAAAACTCGTAAGAAATGTCTTATAAAAAGGACCAGAGGGAGTGTTTCTTTTAGTGAAAAAAATATTTTAGTAGTGTTCAAGGACATAGGCATAATTGGTTGAACCTCGTTATATTTGGTGTTCTCATTATTGGTTATCAGCTTTATTGTTTGGCAGTTGTAGTGATTATTATACTAAAAATTGCATCAGATAATTCCCAAGAAATACTGGAAGGGTCACTAACGGTCCCACTTAAAACCCAATTTCCTTAAACAGAATTTTCTAGACATGCACGTAATAGCACAATAACTCACTACAGCTACAAAACAATAAAGCCATTAAATAACCAATAATGAGAACACCAAATATTAATAACGAGGTTCAACCAATTATGCCTACGTCCTCGAACACCACTAAAATAATATTTCACAAAAGAAATATTACCATGAGAGAAAGAATAAAATCAATTGTATTTAAAATGAGAGACAACTTTTGTTGGGCTGATTTTTCTATTGGAGGGTGGTTCCTTTTATAACATAAGGAGACCGCCCCCTCCCTTGCCAATATGCCGATGTGGGACTTTTCCACATTCAACAAATCTCCACATTGGGAAATTCCAACATCTTATCATCTACAAAATCTTCTCTCAATAATAATTTTTAATAGTGTCTTCAAATGTGTAGATTCTCAAATTCCAATGACATTGATCAAATTCAAACAATGTTGAAATTTGACGGCTGTCACCACCTTCGTCATCATATCTGCAGAATTCTCTCCAGTTAGAATGTTCTGAAGTAGTACTCCACCTTCTTCCAGAATCTCCCGTACAAAATGATAATGAACATCAATGTGCTTCGTCCTTGCATGATAAACTCGGTTCTTTGTTAAGTCAATAGCACTTTGACTATCGCAGTGTATTTCCATTTGCTTTTTTTCCAATTCCCAGTTCATCAAGCAGCCCTTGAAGCCAAATTGCTTCTTTAACAGCCTCTATTACTGCCATATACTCTGCCTCTGTGGTAGATAAAGCAACTGTTGACTATAAAGTAGACTTCCAGCTAACTGGTGCTCTAAAAAGAGTAAAAACATAACTAGTAGTTGATCGACGTTTATCCAAATCTCCTGCATAGACAGAGTCACAACAACCAACTACACATTTGGAATTTTGCTTGGCTTTTTCAAACACCAACCCAACATCTGCGGTATTCACAATGTATCGCAGAATCCATTTCACAACTTGCCAATGTTCCTTTCGGGGGTCATGCATATACCTGCTAACAAGTCCAACTGCATGTGAAATGTCAGGTCTTGATAGCAGTACGAGTACGAATCTAGATTGGAACCAATACAAGCAGAAAATTAGCACAATCAAGGTATGGGCAACAACTATGAAATTCAAAGTTAATGGACAAAAGAGAAGGAAAATGAAAGTGGAAGAGGGTTAGAAGTGGAGAAGACGCCACTAGTGAAGGCAACTAGGGGTGTTCGCGGATTGGATTGGATTGGTTTTAAGGGAAAAATCATCCAATCCAATAATTTCGGTTTTCTCATTTAATCATCCAAATCGGTTTTGATTTTTTTCCAAATCCAATCCAATCCAATCCAATTTTAATCGGTTTGAATTGGATTGGATTTCGATTTCTCAAATAAACTAAAAAAATGAAGTTATGAAAGCAAAATTATGATAAAAACAAGCAATTATCATATCTTATCCTATAACATATAAATTACTTGATGGCTTCCAATCTCATTATTGAATGTTATTCGTTAAATATAGTTGCACAATAATAATTTTTTTACATCATCACAGAAAAATAATATCAACAATGATAATATATCAAAATGTTCACAAAACTTTGGATCGGTTTGGTTCTCATAGGCAGATTCGAAATCCAATCCAATCCAATTAAAATTTTCGGTTTTTTTTGTGGTTTGCGGTTTTTTTCGCTTTGCGGTTGTTTGGATCGATTGTTGCGGTTCCAATTGGATTGGATTGGATTTGAACACCCCTAAAGGCAACCTCTTCAGGAGATAAGTCTCAGGTGCAGAACCTCCACCAGCTCATGGAGCAGGATAAGATTCACCATGGTTTAAGCAAGAACCACCAAGCCTTCTCAACTCACACAAGAGGAGGGAAATAAAGCTAAGCTTTCATAAAATGAGCATTAAAAACGTATACAAGGAGACCCACCCTATTTATAGCCTAAAGGGAGTGGTCATGAGTGGAAAAAGGGAAGGAAAAATACATTTTAATAACTATACTATGGGTGCTTTGAAAGCAAAACCCAAACCTATACTAAGTCTTATAGATGGTTCCTCATTAAAGGAAAAGTAAGGAGGAAAATACAACTCAAATAAAATACAAACTATCAAACTAAAGAACTTAGGCCATGACCATGTGGCCTTTTAGGGAAATTAAAAATAAACCAAAATAATAGAAATGTTATCTAATAATATTTTTTATGCCTTGATCATCAAATTGGAAGGTCAAGATGACCCATGATGGAAAGTCAACTCCTTTAAAAATTAAGGACATAATCCTTCTTCATGCCCCAACTTGTACTCTACGTTCTTGTCCCTTTGGCATTTGTCATCATTCCTTCCCCCTTGAAAAGGATTTGACCTCAAATCTAAAGGATAAGGTCCTTCAACAATCCAATATAGAAAGAGGTGAATAGGTGAGGAGTAGAAAGATGGGATGGATGACAATGGATTAGAGGTTAAGAAGTTACTTCCCTTAGAATCAAGGAACCCAAGTTGTCCTTCCTTAGCAAGCTCTCAACCGTCTAAGGCTAAAGTAAGAAACCATAAGTATGGTTCCCAAGCATAGGAAATCAACAAATCATAGCAGAAGAACTTGGGAATCATATAAACCAGTTGTATAAAAGCATAAGATATAAACAAGTGGTAATTGTAATAAGGGTTAGGAGACTCTCTCGTTGAAGTTTGAACCATCTTGTTCATGCATTTTGTAGAATCTAAGAAATTTGATCCCAGGTCAAAGACCAATCTCCTGAAGTCTTCCCTTACAAGTAAAAGAATTGGGTGATCATACAAAAGGCTTACGAATTGAATTCTACAAAAGCACCAAGAAATTTTCAAGAAATTTTCAATTTTGTAGTACCATGTAAATTTTGGTTAATACCCAATTTTGTATCTTATTGCAATATCAAATTTTATTTAAATCATTCTTCTCCTTGTGAATTAATTAGCATTCTTTTCCACAGTAATAGTGAACTGTATATGCTTCTGAGCAGTGGGAACAGTTACAATTACTTCGGTACAGGCCTTAAAACAATTTTATAATGCTGAGGTTAATGCAATATTTTTTTATGACAAGGGATTTTGAAAATTTTGAATGTCATTGTCTTGATGTGTTGCATTTTTAGGTACTATTAAATGAAAAATTCAGAGCATATAACCCTTAAGCGGTGATTTGAAACTGATTTCAAATATGGAGTTCTTAATGGAAAGTGGAGGCGATAGCTTGTCAAGTAGTACGGTCTTGGTTTGGAATTTCTAGCAATGATAAATATGCATTTATTTGAGTAAACTAGTAGGGACTAGTTTGTATACCCTTATACCGAAGAACTTTTAGAAAATAAAATAGAACGAATTAAAGAGGGCAAATGAATTTAACTTCTCCATAAGTTGAAATTAGTTACTTATGGAGAAGTTAAATGGGAGAGCTTTTGGAGTAGGTGGGCTACAAGGACTAATTTCAACTTATGGAGAAGTTAAATGCATTTGACCTCTTTGATTTATTCTATTTTTTTCCACCTAGAAATACTTCTGCAGAAGTTTCATCCAAATTGGGCCTAAATCGGTTCTTGACTTTTCTAGAGTCATGCAATTTAGTCCATAAGAAATAAAAAACCCCAAAATAGTCCTTGACTTCTTGTTTTTTTTATTATAGTACAACTGTCTATTTCTCGTTAATTTTTTTACGACGTGTCACATTGTTTGTCACTAAAGTGTCTACTGTGGCACAAAAATGATGTGATTTTGTCAAATTTAGAGTTTGAAAGGCTTTAACTCCAACCATCATATACTTCCTTATTCTCCCTTTTTCTCTCTTCTCCCCCTTATTCATTGGAAGGTCTCAACCCTAATGACGTTATTTTTGTTTCCCGATGGCAAATAGTGAAACAGTGTCACGAAACGTGACACGTCATAAAAAAAAATTAACGGGAAACACACAGTCAGACTATAGTGACAGAAAAAGCAAGAAGTTAGGAACTATATTAGGATTTTTTATTTCTTGGGAACCAAATTGTATTACCCTAAAAAATCAATGACCGATTTGGAAGTTTACTCATTTTCATTTTCTTGGTCCTTGATGATAATTCCGATGCTCACAACCTTTCACATTTTATGAATTTAGTTAGTTGTTGCAATGGGAATTAGATGTGAGGATATTATTATAACCTAGATATTATTCTCTTGGCCCAAATATTGATTTTTGTTATTGGTGCTTATTTGTGATCTTAGATACGTGGGAGGGTTGCCCTGTTGGTTCTGTAATGCTATATAGGTTTTTTGGACCTAATTGGCTTAGCTCGTGAATAATATATTCTATTACTCTTGTTTTTTTTTTAGGATTTCATAATATTTCCGATGCAAATAACTTTTTCTTATATGTAGTTGTTTAGTGTGATATTGAATGTTTTAATGAAATTGTATAAATTCCAATGATCTGTTGAAGCCTAGCCCTTCTCGGGACAAACATGTTGAAATCTTTCTCTTACATAATATATTTTTCGAAAAAAAAAATGATAGTAATAAATAATAAGGAAAATTGACAATCTAATAATACAGTGGAGTACTCTGCTACTTGTCTTCATTAGACTTCAAATATTTATTTGTTTATTTGATTTGAAGAACTTACGTTTACTTTTAAATTTAACAAATAAATACTTGAAGTTTCACCAAGGTACCCTTATTCAGGGAAAGAAAATTTTACCGTCATAAAACTCCTTAAAATGGACTTGGCTCCTCTAAAAGTGTCACCTTAGAGTCCCTTAATACAGTATATAATTGTGTTATATTTCATGAATACGGAAAGCTAAAACTAAATTTGATGAGTAAGATTAAAATTGAAGTTTAACAATTAATACTAAATTTTATAATCACTGAGATTGATATGACTGAAGTCTATATCATAGGTCAAGAATCATAAAATTCGGGAACGATATTATTATTCAGACTAATTGAAATTTGAAAAAAGAAAAAATTTCATGAACAATTTCTAATGGTGCATTAAGCACAATTTAAGTAGGAAATCAACAAAGTTGCACAGCTCCAAGAAGAGCTTAATATTGATGTCTTGGTCCATTCCATTGAGAAGCCTCAGGCGGTCTTTCCCATCTACATACTGTTGAATGTGGAAAAGTCTCATATCTGCAAATTGGGAAGGGAGGGGTGGTTTATAAAAGAACCCCTCTCCAAAAGAAAAATCATCCCAATAAAAGTTGTCTCCTATTTTAAAGACAACTAATTATATTATTTCTCTCATTGTAATATTTCTTTTGTGAAATATTATTTTAATAATGTTCGAGAACATAGACATATTTGGCTGAACCTCATTATATTTGGTGTTCTCATTATTGGTTATTAGCTTTGTTGTTTGGTAGTTGTAGTGATTATTGTACTAAAAATTGCACTAGATAATTCCCAAGAAATACCAGAAGGGTCACAAACGATCCCACTTAAAACCCAATTTCCTTAGACAGAATTTTCTAGACATGCACCTAATAGCACAATAACTCGCTACAGCTACCAAACAATAAAGCTATTAAATAACCAATAATGAAAATACCAAATATAACGAGGTTCATCCAATTATGCCTACGTCCTCGAACACTACTAAAATAATATTTCACCAAAGAAATATTACAATGAGAGAAAGAATAAAATCAGTTGTCTTTAAAATGGGAGACAACTTTTGTTGGGTTGATTTTTCTATTGGAGGGGGGGTTCCTTTTATAACATAAGGAGACCACCCCCTCCCTTGCCAATTTACCGATGTGAGACTTTTCCACATTCAACAAATCTCTACATTGGGAAATTTTCACATCTAATCATCTACGAAATCTTCTCTCAATAATCATTTTTAATAGTGTCTTCAAATGTGTAGATTCTCAAATTTCAATGACATTGATCAAATTTAAACAATGTTGAAATTGGATCGTTGTCACCACCTTCATCATCATATCTGCAGGATACTCTGCATTTGGAATCTTCTGAAGTAGTACTCCACCTTCTTCGAGAATCCCCCGTACAAAATGATAACGAACATCAATGTGCTTTGTCTTTGCATGATAAACTTGGTTCTTTGCCAAGTGAATAGTAGTTTAACTATCGCAGTGTATTTCCATTTCCTTTTGTCCAATTCCCAATTCATCAAGCATCCCTTGAAGCCAAATTTCTTCTTTAACAGCCTCTGTTACTGCCATATACTCTGCTTCTGTGGTAGACAAAGCAATTGTTGACTATAAAGTAGACTTCCAGCTAACTGGTGCTCTAGCAAGAGTAAAAACATAACCAGTAGTTGATCTGCGTTTATCCAAATCTCCTGCATAGACAGAGTGACAACAACCAACTACAGATTTGGAATTTTTCTTGGCTTTTTCAAACACCAACCTAACATCTACGGTATTCACAATGTATCGCAGTATCCATTTCACAACTTGCCAATGTTCCTTTCCATGGTCATGCATATACCTGCTAACAAGTCCAACTGCATATGAAATGTCGCGTCTTGTACACACCATAACATACATCAAGTTGTCAATAGCATTTTCATATAGTACTCTTGACATGTGTTCCCGTTCTGCATCATCTTTTCGGAGACAAAGATGCACTAAGCTTGAAATGAGGAGCAAGTGGAGTACTAAAGTGTTTTGACATCTCATTCATGCCTAAAAGCTTTAGTACCTTTCTCAGATATTGTTCATGAGTCAAACAAAGTCTCCCATATTTTCTATCTCTTCTTATCCCTATTCCAAGAATCTTCTTTGCTTCTCCTAGATCATTCATCTCAAACTCCTTATTTAGTTGAGTCTTCAAATGGTCAATCTCTACTTGACTTTTGGATGCTATCAGCATATCATCAACATATAAAAAGAGATAAATGTAGGATCCATCTTGCAGCTTGCTTAAATACACACATTAGTCATATTCTCTTCTAGTGTACTTCAGTTTCATCTTAAACTTTTCAAATCGTTTGTGCCATTGCCTTGGAGATTACTTCAAACCATACAACGATTTTTCATGTTTGCATACCATTTTCTCTTTTCCAACAACTTTAAATCCTTCAGGCTGGGTCATATAGATTTCCTCCTTCAAGTCCCCATGTAAAAATATAGTTTTTATATCCAACTGAACTTGATCCAGATCCATATCCGCCACCAAAGCCAACAATATTTTGATGGAGAAGTGTTTTACAACTAGAAAAATACTTCATTGTAATCAACTCCCTTCTTCAGAGCGTAGCCTTTTGCCACTAATCTTGCTTTGTAGCGGACATCATTTTGGTCAGGAAATCCATCTTTCTTTGCAAATACTCATTTGCATCCAATTTCCCTCTTTCTTTTTGGAAGATTTTTTAATCTCCATGTTTGATTCTTAAGAAGGGATTGCACTCCTTCATTCATCGCAATCCTCCACCTTTCTGTTTTTGAACTTTAGACCGCTTTATGAAAAGTGTTAGGAATATCCTCATTTGCAATTGGAGATGCATAAGCCACCATATTTTTATAACATAAAGGTGTTGTGTTAGTTCGTTTTCCCTTACATTTTGAAATTGGCTCACCTAAATCTGAAAATTATTGTAGAGGTTCTTGGATTTGAACCTCTTCATCACTTGACTCCCCTTCTACCGTAGGAAAGTCTCCATTTGTGTCTTCGTTTATAGCTGGAATAACATTTCATTTATCAAAACTCCACCTGCTTCGGAGTTTCATGTATTAGCTTCTCATCTTCTACTGTTACCTTTCTTAACATGATAGACTCATCAAAAGTAACATCCATGTTGTGAATTATCTTCTTTGTCTCTAGACACCAGAAGCAATATCCTTTCACTCCAGAAGTAATTCCCATAAAGAGGGCCTTTTTAGCTCTTGGATCTAACTTTGATTCCTTAACATGATAGTGTGCCGTGAAACCGAACACACGTAAGGAATCATAATATGTAGCAGGCTTTCCAAACCACTTCTCACTATGCCAAATTTGGGATATAAGAGCACTTACTTTAGGGTGCTCCCGTGTTGGTAAGTGTTTAAAATGAATGTTTTAACTTCAGGGCGCTTAAAATTTGGGCGGGAGCGCCCTTAAATTAAAATGTTAAGGGCGCTCCACATGAGCGCCCTGAATTTGGTGTTCCATTCTTTATCAGGGCGCTCCTACACGTGCCCTAAAATGACAAAAAATTTATTTTTTTAAAAAAAAATTGTTGAGGGCGCTCCAGGGAAGCGTCCTCGTATTAAGGTATTGTGAGCGCCCTCTTTGCCACCATAATTTTTTCTTTTTATTTTTAATTCTGGAATTGAGGGCGCTCCTTGTGAGCGCCCTCTTTGCCACCATAATTTTTTCTTTTTTTTTAATTCTGGAATTGAGGGCGCTCCCTGTGAGCGCCCTCTTTGCCACCATAATTTTTATTTTTTTAATTCTGGAACTGAGGGCGCTCACTATGAGTGCCCTCTTTGCCACCATAATTTTTTCTTTTTTTTTTAATTATGGAATTGAGGGCACTTCCGTGTTTTTTAATAGGGCGCTCATAGTGAGCGCCCTCTTTGCCACCATAATTTTTTCTTTTTTATAAAAATTCTGGAATTGAGGGCGCTTCCGTGTTTTTTTAATAGGGCGCTCCTCGTGAGAGCCCTCCTTGCTAAGTAGCTCTATTCCTATTTTGTGTTTTACACGCTCCAGATCGCGCCACATCATCAATCCGTGTGCTCTATTAATCTTGAGCGTCAATTTTGTGTTTTGTGAGTTATGACTCACCCCCACTTTCATTCTCACTCTCACTCTCAACCCTAGCCGCCCCATCCCCCTTCTCTCTCTTTTTCACGTACATTCCCTATTCTCTCATCCTTCCTCTTTCTCTATAATTTTTTTCTCTGTTTGTTTGAAGATTGGATTTTCCCCATTCATCTTCTTCTCTCTCGGTCCATCTGTCTCCTTCTTTCTCCCACATCTCTCCATCTTCCCCTTCCTATGATTTTTTTATCATTTTTCTGCTTTTTTTAATCATCTTTCTTACTCTGATTTTTTTTTCTATGTTTGTGCAAGGTGCGTTTTTGCAGGTGTTGGCATCATGCTCAACTCAAGCTATTGTGTGCTGCTATTTTTTTTTGCTGCTATTTTTTATTTTTTGCTGCTGGTTTTTTACATTAGTTTCAAGGATGAATTCTCCGCCAATCTCTTGTAATTGATTACATGGTTTCCAGATTTCACGTATCATGAGAAAACTCTCTGGTAATCGATTACTGTACTATTGTAACCGATTACTGTGTTCCCAGATTCATTTAAAATGCAAAAAATTAAAAAAAATAAAAAAAATAATAGGAGGGCGCTTCCTTGGAGCACCCTGGTTTTACACAACAAGGGCGCTTCCTTGGAGCGCCCTCCCATGAAGACGCTTCACGAGGGCGCTTCCGTGTTTTTTTTTAGCGCCCTCTTTTGGCTTCTGTCAGGGCGTTTCTCTGCACGCCCTTCTTTTAATGACCAAACAAGAGCAGTTTCTATTAGTGCGCACGGAAGCGCCCTTTAATGCTGCACGGGAGCGCCCTTGAAGGCCTTTTTTGGCATAGTGTCTCCACTGGCGTCTTGCCTCTGATTGCAGTTGATGGCAAGCAATTTACGAGATGGCGTGCATATGTCACCGCTTCAACCCAAAACTGTTTACCTAGACCAACATTAGACAACATACACTGAACTTTCTCCACCAGTGTCCAGTTCATGCGTTCTGCCACTCCATTTTATTGTGGTGTTTCCCTGACTGTAAAGTGTTGAATGATGCCTTCCTTTTGGCAGACTTGCAGAAAAGAATCACTTTTATATTCTCTACCATTATCTATGCGAAGTCATTTGATCTTTCTGCTTGTTTGAGTTTCCATCATCTTTTTCCAGATGAGGAAAACCTTCAACACTTCATCTTTTGACTTCAAGGTATACACCCATACTCTCCGAGAAAAATCATCAACAAAGGTTACAAAATAGTGTTTTCCTCCCACAAAAGCTGTTTTGGAAAGTCCCCACACATCAGAGTGAATATAATCCAAAATTCCTTTCCTATCATGGATTGCAGTCCCAAATTTCACTCTCGTATGCTTCCCTTTGACATAGTGCTCACAAAAGTCTAATTTGCAAATAAGTATACCTTTCAACAATCCTTGCTTCACAAGAAGCTTTGAAGATTTTTCTCCGGCATGCCCCAGACGCCTATGCCATAAACTGAATGTTTCTGTCTCATGATCGTCATTAGGAGTTGCTGCTCCAATAAATGTACTACCATGAAAATAGTACAAGTTATTATTCTTCTGAATTCCTTTCATCATCACCATTGCACCAGAGATGACCTTCACCATTCCATCTTTTGCAATTATTATAAAACCCTTATATTCTAGGGTTCCCACAGAAATTAGATTCCTTGTCAAACTCAGCACACATTGAACATCATTTAAAATCCTGATTGATCCATCATGATTCTTCAACCGGATTGAACCAATCTCGGTGGTGGCACAAGGATTATTGTTCGTCATGTAAACATCACCACCTTCTAGTTCTCTAAAATTAACAAACTAATCCCTATTAGGACACATATGATGGCTACAAGCAGAATCCAATAGCCATGAACTAGAAGGGCTATTTGATGGCGCAATGGCTTGTTAGAAGTCTGAATCTTCATCACACTCAGCTACATATGAATTAGAGACAACTTTTTCTTTATCAAGCTTACTTTTGTTCTTTAACTTTGGGCAGTATTTCTTCCAATGTCTTTTCTCATGGCAAAAGGCACATTCATCTTTACTTGGTCTGGACCGCGTCTTGGATCTCCCTTTCTTTCCTTTGCTCTAATTTTGTGACCACCTGCTGACAACCAGAGCCTCTATTATTCCATTTGTGTTGTCTCTCTTGTCTTTCCTCCTTAGTTCATAACTATATAGAGAAACACAAACTTCACTGAGAGTCACATCAACTTTCCCATATAGTATAGTAGTTCCTAGAAGCTCAAACTCCTCGGGAAGGGATCCAACAACATTAATGCTAAATCTTCATCTTTAAAAGTCTTATCCAAATTCAACAAATCAACAACTAACTGATTGGAACTGGTGATGTGAACATTCATAGTGGTACCAGGGACATAATTGAAGCGAAACAACCTTTTCTTCATATAAAGCTTATTTTGACTACTTTTCTTCAAGAATTTTTCCTCCGGTGCTTTCCACAACTTAGGTGCAGTAGTTTCTTCACAAAATGCATACTTTTGCTTTCTGGAAAGGCAAGATCAAATTGTACCACATGCCATATGATTAATTTTCTTCCATTCTTTCTCATCAACATCTTATGGTTTCTCTTCTACAATGACAATTTCAAGCTCCTATTGAAAAAAGACGTCTTCAACCTTAATTTGCCACATGCCAAAATGACCAGTACCATAAAAAATCTCCACTGCAAATCTAGTGTTTGCCATAGCTGTTCTCGTCAAATCGGACGAGGAAGATGATGGAGTAGATGTCTTCTTATCATCAGACATTTATGTTCTTTAATAGCTATCGATATGGAATAGTAGAGGGTCAAAAGAATCTTTCCTGATGTGGAAGATCAGTTTATACTACAACCACGAAGCATACTTCAAAACCCATTTTAAAGACAACTGATTTTATTCTTTCTCTCATTGTAATATTTCTTTGGTGAAATATTATTTTAATAGTGTTCGAGGACGTAGGCATAATTGGCTTAAGCTCATTATATTTTGTGTTCTCATTATTGGTTATTTAATAGTTTTATTATTTGGTAGTTGTAGTGAGTTATTATGCTATTAAGTGCATATCTAGAAAATTTTGTCTTAAGGTGTGTTAGTGAGTTTAGAGAGGAGGGAAAGGGAAGGATTGGAGGGAGAAGGGAGGGGAAGAAGTGGAGGAAAGGACTTTGTAAAATACTCAAATTCACAAACACCAAGGGAGAAGGACTTCCAATAAACCTTCTCTTCCCTCCCTTTCCCTCCAAAATTCAACTCAGACACATACCCTAAGGAAATTGGATTTTAAGTGGGACTGGAACTGTTGGTGACCCCTCCAGTAATTTCTAGGAATTATCTAGTGCAATTTTCAATACAATCATTCACTCATTATCATTAATTATAGGTGGAATATCCTTTAATTCCACGACACATACACATAGAAACATTAATCAAAAAGGAAATAAAGAAACTGATCTGTTACTTTACATTTTTTTAATTGAACTTCGTTCTCCTCTTTCTCTTCCAATATTAACAACTTTTTTTTCGCCATGGCTTTTCCCTTTCTCATTTTGCAACTTAGCTTAGTTTATGCTGTTCCCTCAGTTGCACTCTTTAGGCACCCCATGATTACTCAGAGAAAAAAGTTATTCTCGCTGCGAAAGACAGCATATGCATGCTCCAATTTTGGAATTTTCTTTTATTTTTTGAAAAATAGCTACACTTCTTTAAGTGCAAAAAGAGCTATTTCATATTATGAATTTAGCCTAATTTTTGTTATCCCATTTTAGGCAAGAGTGATTATATCTGCGTAGTTTTATTCAGGACCATTGATGTTTATTGGGAAGTAATTCTAATGGCTAAGCCTAAGAAGTTACAGAAGCCCTAAGGTACATATAGGTGTTTCATTTCTTTAATAATATGTTTGCTAATAGCACAATTAACAAATAAGAGCATGTTTGCAAATAAACTGGCGTTGGACGCTAGAAGAGAATCCAAACTTGAATTAATTTGATTGAATTAATTTGAATTTGACCATGCTAAACCAAAAACACACTTAACTATATTTACTAATCCAAATACACACTTAACTACATTTAGTGAACCAGTTAGAAAGCCGCATTTAAAAATAGTCGATTAAAATACTCACGGTTATTTTGCACAAAACTGGTAAAATTGCATATCATTAAGGATTGTGGCAAAGCCACAAAGATACAGACATTTTGAGAAATCAGAAAAATGAAGGAAGAGGGGGGCTCACCAGAGCATACTAAAAGCCTAATATTCCACACACAGTTATTGAAACAACCAAAACAGAAAATTTTTCCTTTTGTGTAAATCAAGCAGAGCCAATATGACAACTACTGAGATTCTCTACTTTCTTATACCATTCACTTGGCAAGCTCGTTGCGTATGAGTTTTGCTGCAGCAACCATGTTTGTGAGGGCTGGTTTCACCTCTGTGTACTTACGGGTCTTGAGCCCACAGTCAGGGTTGACCCACAAGATGTTCTTCTCAAGTACTGCAAGCATCTTGTTGATCCTGTCAGCAATTTCTTCAGTTGGTGGTATTCTTGGGGAGTGGATGTCGTAGACACCAGGGCCAATTCCAGCACCATACTTCACTCCTTCACGGAAGACTGACAGGAGCTTCTCATCTGAACGAGAGTTCTCAATGGTGATAACATCAGCATCCATATCGATGATTGAGTGGATGATGTCGTTGAAGTTAGAGTAGCACATGTGAGTGTGGATCTGCCAATATGAAAATTTGTTATTATATATGCAAAGAAGAAAAGCAAAAAGATTGTAACCGAGTGAATGGTAATCAAAAAATACCTGAGTGGTATCCTGAACACCAACATTGGTGATCCTGAAGGAGTGGACAGCCCAGTCCAAGTAGTAAGCTTGCTCTGACTTCCTCAATGGTAGTCCCTCACGCAAAGCAGCCTCATCAATTTGGATAACACCAATGCCACCCTTTTCAAGGTCTTCTACTTCGTCCTTAATAGCCAAAGCAATCTGATAGCAGGTCTCAGATCTGCAAATAGATTAATATAACAGGTTAGAAATAACATGGTGAATATTGGTAATATCTCTTTTTGGCTCCTTAATGTTTATTTTTGCCCATTATAAGGGGATCTTGAATTTATACCTAGGCTGATCGTTTCTAACAAAGGACCAGTTGAGAATGGTGACAGGGCCAGTAAGCATTCCCTTCATTGGACGCTTGGTAAAGCTCTGAGCAAGAGATGACCAGAAGACAGTCATTGGTTTTGGGCGGCTCACATCACCATAGATGATTGGTGGCTTCACACAACGAGATCCATAAGATTGCACCCATCCATTAACAGTGAAGGCAAAGCCTGACAACTGCTCGCCAAAGTACTCAACCATATCATTCCTCTGCAATGAAAGGCATCCCACAGTTAGTTGGAAGTACAAGTTTAGAATTAGCAATCTAACAGTAAGGGCAGAAAATCTCGCAAGACTAGTTTCTCTTCCAAAAGAAAGAGGTGAAGAACAAATCAATAATAATGCAAGTGTAACAATGCTATCTTTACGTCAACAGACTAATAGTCATTATGAGAAGATGAAACCTCACCTCAGGCTCTCCATGTACCAGGACATCAATATCAAGCTCTTCTTGAAGTTCAACAACTTTTCGGATTTCCTCCTTAATTGCTGCAACATACTCTTCCTCGGTGATCCTGAAGAAAGTAACATCAGAGTCAATAAAGGAATGCACATTATCAAGTAAATAAGGCAGAGATCAACAGGCTCAGCATTTCTTACTTCTTAGCCTTGAATTCACGGCGTACCCTCCTCAGTTCCACAGTCTGAGGGAAGGATCCAATAGTGGTGGTGGGAAGGATTGGGAGATTAAGCTTCTTTTGTTGAGCATCAAGTCTGGCACTGACATTAGTAGCACGGCGATGGTCAGAACCCTTCAATGCAGCAGCCTGAGAAGAAAAGTAAAGAAGCAATGAGCACCGCAGCAGGATAATTTCTTCAACATCCAATTTAACATAATGAGCAGTTGAACAAATACAAGAAAAAACAAGCACTCACAGCCTTCTGAACAGCCTCATTAGTCACTCTTGGAGAGGACCTCCTTGAAGCCTGAGCTGCGGCATTAGCAGAGAAGAAGGCCTGAAAATGAAACCATAAAACTATGATTAAGTGACTTACGTAATGAAACAAACAGGAATTTTCATTTCTGATTAGTACTTTTATCAAAAACCCTAAAAAAAACACAACAAACCACATTTTGTACTCGTGGTTCTATAATTACTCATGAGCAATGCCAGATCCTTGCTTATATTGCCAACAACTGCTAACTACAATTGTCTGCTGTTTTTATTGACACTTATTATTAATATTATGTGTATGCAATAACTCAAATTTCTTAATTTTAATTCTTGTGATATACTTCTCTTCTTTCTCTCTTCATTCACTTGACTTTGTTTATCTTTTCACTTTTCAACTATTTTTTAATAAAAAGAATCCTATTTTCCAATTTAAAAGATTAAGTGATAACTTTTTTATCAAGATTTATTTTAATATTTTTAATGAGAGCTTTTTCTATTGTGTATAATTATATTTTCCCCTGAGAAATAAATACATATTATTTGTAGGTAACGAACACAACCAAATTATTTTAACAAAATCTTTCATCAAATGTGAGTCGAAAAGAAAGAAATGGATATTACCTCATCCTTGTTGCCAGCCAATGCATTAGCCAATGCATTTACTTCTACAATTTTTTGGGCAGCAAAAGCTAGCCATGACTTGATCTCATCATCCAACTTGGTCTCATTAACAAGATCAACGGCGGTGTGAAGAAGTGAGCAAGAAGTGGACACAACAAGTTTGTCTGCATACAGTTTAAATATTAGTACATCAAGTGACAATATTAACAGCGAAAAGTCTCTCAAAATTTCCTATGAAATGAATGTTTGATGAATACCTTTTCCAACAATGCCCTCAAGAGCCTGTAATGTAGTGAGGGAAGCAGCAAGATCATTAGCCCAAATGTTCCTTCCATCAACCACTCCAGCAAAGAGGTATTTTCCACTGGGAAATCCACCCTTGATCAAATCAAGAGTCTTAGTTCCACGGACTAAATCAAAACCATATGCGGTGACACCACTCAAAGAAGTGAGGGTCTTGTATGCCTCAGCAGGGATGTCAGCAAAGTAGGTCTCAACAAGAACATGCAAACCAGACAAAGTAGATGAAAGTTCTGAGTATGCGTCGGTAAATGCTTGGAGCTTGTGAGAATCAAGGTCCAAAACAAGGGTAGGTTCATCAAATTGAATCGATGAAGCACCAGCTGCCTTCAGATCAGCAATAACTTCCCTGAGTTTATAGTTAAAAGCAAGTTAGAAAAATAACATGAATATATACAGAAAAAATCACAATAGCCGACAATTTAAAATTCTTACTTGTAGATAGCAAGGACTTTGGGGAGAAGAGAAAGGAGAGAAAAGGATTTCTCGACACCCTTGGCGGGCTTGGAAAGCAACAAGTATGATACAGGGCCAATGAGGACTGGAACAGTTTCTACTCCAAGCTGCAAGACAAATCAAATATTCAATGACAATGTTGATAAACATATGAAAAAGGCTAAGAATTAATCTCTAATCACAATGACCCACACAGGACAACATGCAGACACAACATTCAAGAACAGAACACTACCCTGCTAAGCACTTGCTTGGCCACAATAAATGAGAAAGGCACAACAAAGGGCAAAATAACACAATCATTTCTTAGAAGTTAGCCAGCACTCAGATCTTACAAACTTGGACCCTGATCTAAATATACATATCACACACGCAACGCTTCTCATTCACAATGATATTCAGCTAAGCGCCTAAGCCAATGCAAACAAAACTTTAATACATGTTAATACATATATACTAAAACACATACCGCCTTGGCCTCCTTGTATTCTTCAACAGCCTTGTGAGAAGCATAAGTGAAGTTCACCTCAGGTCCAAGCTCAGGGACAATAAAGTGGCTGCATCAACACATACACAACAAAACAGTTCAGTAACCACAGATCATTACATTTACAACACTACCAATCAACGCATCATTAATAACGGCATCATCACTTACTAGTTGGTGTCGAACCACTTGGTCATCTCCATAGCAGGGACGGTAGCATTACCTCTGGCCATGGAGAAGTAGGTGTCGAACCCAATCTCACCGCCGGTCCAGCCGTACCTTGGGGGTACGGCACCGAGGGTGGCGGTGGCATCGAGCACCTGATCATAGTATGAGAAAGTGTTGCTGGGGATGTACTTGATCCCAGCATCAGCCATCTGCTTCCAGATGGATGCCCTGAGATCAGCAGCAACCTTCTTCAAATCCTCAGCACTGCTCTTACCATCCCAGAAAGACTCAAGAGCAAACTTGAGCTCTCTCTTTGGGCCCATGCGAGGGTATCCAACAATATGTGATGCCATTGTTCTGTTCCAATAATTCCAAAAAATCCAAATCAAATCTCACTTATCCAGATTTCAAAAACAAAACCAAATCACACTTGCCACAATATTCTAAATTGAAATTCCCATTGTTACATGAAATGTCTACAACTCTACATTACTACATATCACTTCCGAGCTATTCAACAGGTAACAACTAAAAACACACACAACCTATTTTAAGTGGAAATTGATAAGAGCATAGCATTCACACTAACATCGAAATTCAAAACACGCGATCTTGAACATAGAGAGCGAGTTTTTACGAAAATCACGGTTTTAGATTTGAGAAGAATAATTTAACGAAACTAAGAGACTTTGAACTTTCAGATCCGGTGGATCTACATGCTACGACAACTAAATGCTACAGATCTAGAACAATTAGCATTCATGGAAGGTGAACATTACGTTTAATTGTGGATCTGAGTGAACAATGAAGGTGAATTGAAGTGAGGGGAAAAGAAAAGTGAAGTGAAAGAAAAATGAGAATTATGGCATGCATGGTGACGCTTAAGAACAGAAAGGAAATAAGGAGAACGGAGGAGAGAGAAACACGGCGAAGAGTGAGAGAGAAAGAGTGAGGTCTCGTACCTTTCGGGTTAGTGTAGGAGACTAGTTCTCTGTGGTTCTTCTTAGCTTCAGAAGGAGCAAGTTGAAGCAGAGAACAGAGTGCGAGCAATAAGGAATGGTTTTCGGGTTATTTATAGCCGTTTTCTGCCCCAGATCTGAGTGAACTATTTTCTCGTCATATTTTTCCATTTTTCTTTCTTTAAATCTAAAAAGAAAATTGGAATTTTATTTTTCTTTTTACTTTTATTTAATTAGTTATTTATGGTGATGAATTTCGAGATATTTTGAGAGGTTGTTATTTGTACGCGCTTCTGTGGCCCGTAATCACAGTTTTCGGGGCAAACTTGTATACTGTGCTCGGATTTACCTGTGTAACCAAGTGAAGGACACGTAGATACAACTAATGTTTATGTTGCATAAGCACTTTTTTGCCCTTTATAAAAGCTTCTTTTACTCGTTAGAGTTCAGCGTGTTAATATTAAAAAATACAAAAAAAAAAAAAAGAAACGCTGATTTGTTTAATTTTTTTAAGAAAATTATAATTTCATGTTATTAATTTTGTTCTTAATTATTTTATAATTTCAATATAAAACTGTTTTTACCTCAACTATAATATTTTTAATTATGCCATACTTATTTTGATAGTTTTGTATATAGAATAATTTTAAAAAATATATTATGTTAAAATAAAATTTTAATTAATATATATAAATATATGAAATTAACTTTATCATAACTATTTTTTAAGGAAATTAAAATTTATAATTCATTGTTGTATCAGTTTATATAGTTAATCTAAAATTCTAAATACACACATAATTTATTGGTATTATAAATAAAAAGCTAAATCATTCTTATATAATTTACAAAAATATAGTTGTTTTCAACCACTTTTTTTTCTTTTCTTCACCGCCACCGTCATCTTTATTCTTTACTCTTGTAATATTTTGAAGACTATTTTCTTTGTAATATTAATTTTAAAAACCTAAGAAATTATTATAATAACATTTTTTCATAATAGAAATTATAACAACTTACACTTATTTAAAAATTTACTCACCTATTGCTTATTTTATGTAAGGACTCAAATTCATTAATTCTCTTTGTTTTGAGTTATATTACATTAATAAAATGGGTAGGTTTAAAACTCTGAAGGTAGATAAAATTTTAACAAATATGTATTGAGCGGGATACTTATTTGTATATGAAAGTGAAAAGAATAAATATGATTATTCAATCTAATTATAAATAGTTAAAAATTAAAGATGTGATTTTTTAAATAGTTATGTGACAAATAACTAACTTTTAATTTGTTTTTGTTTAACCACATGTATCCTCCACGGGAGGTAATCCTGCACAAGACTCGAATACAAGACCTTGCTTAAAGGGAATCAAGCATGTACCACTTGAATTAACCCCTGTTGGTAACTAACTTTTAATTTTGATATATATATATATAATTGTATGATTAAGATTTTTTTCTCAATTTTATATGGAAATGATTTTTTTTTCACAAACGCTAAATAAATACATATTTTCATTTAATGACAATGTCTGGAATAGGATTCACCAAACATGAAATGGAAAATGTTTATTTTAGGTCTCAAAAGTATTTTTAATTGTTGATATATTTTTCTAAAAAATAGTAAATATTATTTAATAAGTTACATTAGGAATAGGTAATTTTTATGTTAGTATACCTTTCTTCCTATGAAAATTAATTAATTATTAGTAATTTTACATGTAAAATTAATTTTTAAATAAAATTATAATCATTTAAATAAATTATTTTTTTAATTTATTTTTAAAAAAATAATATAAATTATTTTTTTACCATTAAAGGTTTTAAAGTGATATAATTACTATATTAATGGAGTTTAATTTTAAATAGAGATAAACTTGTAATCTTAGAATAATTTTTTAAAAATTAATATATTAATTATTTTTTAATATTTGTGTTTTATTCTAAATTGGAGTATATTATAAGGCTATAGCTTGAAAAACTTTAATTCGCACTCGGACATAAAAAGGAAAGGGTTGTTATTGCTAGTAACATTTTATTTCTATGATGTTAGAGAGACTATAATATTCGTGGCTAACATTTAAAACAAAAAAATATAAGCAATCAATTCAAGTATCAAGCAAAACCTTCACTCAGTCTCAGTATACACAATACACTTTTGTCACTTGTTACTACATAATATGGCTAAAGCTAGAAAGCACCTTATCATGTTATTTTCCTTGCTTCCACCGCTGCCAGCATGACAAGTGTTAACCACACTCAACTCAACGACACTTAATTTTCCTCTAAGGCAATGAGGCACAGCACTGATTGCCAAATCGGTGGTCCATGAAAAAACAGTATGTGTTTTACACGTTCACAAACGACCAACCAAATAGGTTGCAGCAACGTAGCATCACGCGCCATGTAAACGACACTTCTGAGCCTCAACGACAAAGTTGTGAAAACTTGGGGAAATTTTACTTTGTGAATGTGAGTGTTTGGGAAGTCCGTGGGGCCGCGGGGTTGGTAATGGAAGTTGGTGGGGAATTGGTGGTGGACCCCATGGTGAACCCGTTCGCACGATGGTTTTTTAGATTGTGTTTTTCTAATGTTGTTAATTATATTAATTAATTAATTATTATTTAATTCGTATTAATATCCGTCTACCCATATTACCCTTCTATTAATGCAGAAATGGCGGCTTCGGTAGGTGTAATGTGCCTTTTGTTTTATCGTGCACATGCTGGGGTAGGTGGAATTACAAAGCCACGTAATCCACTATGATGTGTGTAAGTGTAATTACCAGAGTAAAGATATATTTATCATAAATTTTAGGAAAAAATATGGATTTAATTGATATACATTATTATCAGTGTAAGTAGAGCCGGTAAAATGGGCTAGCCCGACCGGTCCGGCCCGCAAAAGCCCCCGAAAACGTAGGGTTTGGGCACCTATTTTAGAAGCCCGAATAACTTTCGGGCTTTTTAGCCCAGCCCGATAAAGCCCGATACACGCAAAAAGGCCGGGTAGCCCGCAAAAACCCACAAAAGGGTAGGGCTCGGGCACCTATTTTAGAAGCCCGAATAACTTCCGAGCTTTTTAGTCCAGCCCGATAAAGCCAGCTACCCGCATCAAGGCGGGCCGGGCCGGGTAGCCCGAATTGCCACCTATAAGTGTAAGGAAGTTTTATACAAACATCTAATGATGTGTCGCCATATCATTTAATGAATATGATATCTCATGTGTTATTAAATTCAATAAATAATATGACAATATAGCATTAAATGTCTGTATAAAATTTCTTTACATTCACGGTATATATATATATATATATATATATATATTAAACTCAAAAAAGATATATCTATGCACCAAGTTATATATGATTCACTCACTCCCTATGTTTAAAAAAATGGATTTAGATATCTACTATTTTTAAAAAAGAAAATAGTATATAACTAGTTAAACTTTTATCCTTTTATAAACGGGTATTATGATCTTTCACCTTTATCTTTTTATAAACGATTTTTTTAACCTATGTAATATTGCACAGAATAATAAATTATAAGTAGAAAGATTTTATTGGAAAATGCAACTATCACAATATTCAATACTTTGATAATATCAAACGTTACATTTTTTCAATAAAACATTTCCACTTATAGTTTATTATCCAGTGCAATATTACACAGATTGGACAAACCGTCTTATAAATAGGTATCATGAATTTTCACATTATTTTAATTAACCATTTATTTTTATCATTATTACAATAGATCCTTTCATTAATATAAAATTAAATAATAAACGAAATTAATTTAAATCCTTCAAGATTTTATATTTAAAATTAAGATCATATAAAACAAATTTTCAAAAAAAAAAAATTATTGTCAGTTTGGTTTACAGTTGAGTAGAATTGATTCTAGAAATTAATGGTTGAGATGAGTGATGTACGTTTTACGAAACATGTTGAACGAAAGTGGTTTAAAATCAATTCTGTGAAACCATGATTTTACACTGTAGTAATGGTAAAACAAACAGAGGCTTAAGCTAAGAGAACACATCATCATGTTTTAGTTTTGGAATACAAAACCTTAAAAGAATGTGATTGGTTCTGTTAATTATTTAACTTAAAGTTAATAAAATGACATGTTACAACAATGATAAGAAATTAAAAATTAATTAGGATAAAATAAAAGTTTATTGTATTTATTTGTAAAAGGGTAAAAAT
The DNA here is from genome assembly GCA_026901365.1 of Sesbania bispinosa. Classification (NCBI taxonomy): domain Eukaryota; kingdom Viridiplantae; phylum Streptophyta; class Magnoliopsida; order Fabales; family Fabaceae; genus Sesbania; species Sesbania bispinosa. The sequence goes on from QLOH01000215.1 coordinate 320,489, forward strand.
TTAGGGGTGGTTTTATATTTTTTTTCTTTTTAAAATATATAGAATAACTCTTTAATAGCTAATTTTTAATTGTTACAAAAAAAACTAATGTGTTGTGATTAACTAATTTTTAACTAATAAATTATTGATTAATTATAAAAGAATTATTTTACATATTTAAAAATATTAACAAATCAAATACAACTTTAAATTTTAGAGATAAAATGACACATGATTCAAATTTTAAGTATTAGATTGTAGATTTCTCTATATTTTATTATTAAAGGAGTTTGATGAGTATTCAAATCAGTTCTAAAAAAACATATTATTATTTAATAAATATTATCACATTATTTAATAAATACACTATTATATCCCATAAATTTTCATCTAGTGAATTGCATGAAAATCATTTTGTATTGTTTTTTATTATGGGATAATCATTTATTAACCTTTAATATTAACCGATTAAAGGTATTGACATGGCTTTTAGAATTTTTCATTAATAAACATGTCATCCCATATCTTATTATATTTAATAAATAATATATCAATAAATTATTAAAGATATGTATTAGTGTTGTGATTAATGTTATTTGCATTTATTTTTGTAGTTTTGAATTTATAAGACATTTTTAACGGAATTCGTGTGTTAATGAAATTCTTTTTAAAAAACTGATTAATTATTTATTTAAATTTACCAATAGTTTAAGCATTTAAAATCATATAAACTTATTTTTTTAATAATTGAGAGCTGCCCTCGTTGCTTAGGTATATATTCTCTAATTATAAAATAGTTGTTAGGCCATGTATTTGGAATTTTAAGTAAAAGTTTGTAAGTAATAGTATATTCAAATTTTTTATTTAAGGTTTTTCATCTTTGAATGATAAATATATAATTTAATCATATGACAAGACAAAATTAATTTAATTTGACATTTAATGGTGACAGTCTAGTATTTTTTTTAGACCAGGTATTCCACACACACATGACACAACGGAAGTAACACATGAAAGGGACATCGGGAAGTAACAGTGGGAAGTAATTTATTTTCCGGTATTGTTACTTCCAATTCCAACTTCCAACAGTGGAAAGCAAGGTTATTAAACACGAATCGGTGATCGACTTGGTCAAGGTACTGGTTTAATGAGTCACTGATCGAACCAGTGAGTTACTAGTTGAACCGGTTAAACCGGTATATATTAAATTTTATATATTTTATACTAAAAACTTGAGATTTATAAAAAAAAATAAATATTAATCATATAAACTAATGTTTTAAAAATTAAATTGATAATTAAATTAATAAACACATTAATTGATTCATAATTAAAAATATTTAAAATTTATATATATTCATAATCAAATAAAATAAGAATAAATTTATATAATTTTTTAACATGTTTTATTGTATAAATTTAATATGTAAACGAAATAGATATGATATATATATATATATATATATATATATATATATATATATATTATATCTCGCGCATATGTTATCAAAAGTTGAAGTGGTTAAGTGGTTGATTCACTTTTGCTGTGAAGTGATGAAACTGAGTTCGAACCCCCTTGAAGGAACATTTTGCAATATTTCTAAGCAGTGCAGCAGAACCAACGCGGAGTAATCAAACGTTTCTGAGCAGTGCAACAGAACCAGCGCAGAGCAGAGCAGGAGATGCAGAACCAGGCAAACGGGCCAGGTGGAAAAAGCGCGGTCAAACCCCCACCCGCACCGAGTTGATGGTAATAGCACCGGATTATGACCGGTCTGATGCGTAATGGCCGAGTGACTTGCATTTCCGAAACCCCCACCCGCACCGAGTTGATGGTAATAGCACCGGATTATGACCGGTCTGATGCGTAATGGCCGAGTGACTTGCATTTCCGATCAAACAACCTGACTGGTTCGGTTTCCGGCCGAACTGGTCTGATTCGATTTTTATAACACTGGTGGGAAGTAACACACCCAAGGGACATTGGGAAGTGGGAACAAGACTGATATTTTTGTATATGCAATATTGGACCCATTTGTTTTCTTTTTTTAATAAAATGATTTTTTTCAATTGAAGGTTAAGTTTTCAAAAATATAACAATTGTATAGTTTACAAAATAGTCAAAATAAAAATATTTATTATTTTTTAAGAAAATAAAAAATAATAGTTTTTGTACCGTACCAGTCAAGAAGATATCTCGGTCCATCCCTAGACTCATCGGTCTGGTCGTGAAGGTCCAAATACGGTGGACCCATAAAAAAGACCTGGGCCTCAATTATGGCGAATCGTATCAATAAGCATAATGACTTGAAGGGGGCAAACTAGGCCCAACAAGAAAAGTATTTGAATTAGACAGCAGAAATTGAGGGATTGATTATCAGCGATGATAATCAACGAAGATCATCCCATTAACACAAAGGTCAACTCCCAACGCTAGAGCTGTCAATTCGGGCTACCCGATCCGGCCTGACTCGATAAGGGTAGCAGGCTTTATTGGGTTGGGCTAAAAAACCCAGAAGTTATTCGGGATTCTAAAATAGGTGCTTCAGCCCTACCTTTTGCGGGCTTTTTGCGGGATACCCAACCTTTTGCAAGTTTTGCGAGTAGCGAGCTTTATTGGGATGGGCTAAAAAGCTCGGGAATAATTTGGGCTTCTAAAATAGATGCCCGAGCCCTACATTTTTACGGGCTTTTGTGGGCCGGCCGATCGGGCTAGTTCATTTTGTCAGCTCTACTCAACGCCTATATAAAGGGCCTTTAGAGGCAAAAACCAATAACACACTTCTTCACTTGGCTTTGTCATTACTCTGTCGCATTGAAGACTCACTTTGGTTTAGGACAGAGTAGGATTTAGGCTTTGTAAGAACATTTGGCGCCCACCATGGGGCTCTGGTAAAACTTTCCCAGAGATCCACAAGTTTAATCTTTAAGATGGAAAGAATAAGAACAAACAACACTAATGGAGAAGGTCATGCGTTACAGGACCTTATCCAACAACTGGAGCAGCTTAGACAAGAAAACTAGCGAGTGTAGGACGAGAATAGGATAATGCAATAATGAATTGACGAGTTGCAAAATGCTAGAGTAGGAGAGAGGTGAAGCTTCGCATTCTTCTGAAACACGCTGACCTTCGAGTCAAGAAAAACCACGGGTGGGCCAAAACCCACCACTAGATAAGCATTTCCACCCTTTTTCTGAATTTATTATGTCAATTCCACTTCTTATGCATTTTAAATTTCTTGATTTTCCAAGCTATGATGGAATGACCGATCCTAAGTCTCATCTCAGTAGATTTCACACTGTTATATTAACAACAGGTGCTACTAACCAATTTTATGTAAGATTTCCCAGGGACTTTTACAAGACCTGCTTTACAATGGTACTCTGCAGTAGCACATGGATCCATCTAATGTTTTGATGAGTTTAGCACAACCTTTTTGAACTAGTTTTCATCGAGCTATCCGTTTAAGAAGATGGAAGATAACCTATTTAGCATTTTACAGGGAGACGGAGCACCATTGAAAAATTATATTAATCGTTTCAATAAAGAAGCTATGGAGGTCAAAGAACTCGACCCCAAGATACACTTGAGAGCAACTATCAACGAATTGAAGGAAGGTCAGTTCGTAGACGAGTTAGCGAAGTTTAAGTCGACCGACTTATCTAACTTCCAGAGGAAGGCTTCAGGTTAGATTGATGCTGAAGAAGCAGTCGTGGCTAAGAGGCGTTTACGAGCCATGTTGACCAAACCTATCGACAAGAGTCAACCTAAAAAAACCCTTTGATTTATAATTGAATACCTCAGTCGGTCTTTCCACTTTGCAATGATCGTGGAAAGAAAGCCATGAGATCGATCAAACCACCCCAACCAGGCTCCAACTTTGATCATTTCACACCCTTTAACACTAGAAGGGATTAGATTCTGCGAGAAGTCTATAATTTTAGGATCATATAGTTACCTCCTCCACCAAAGTAGGTCCTATGGGGGTTGATAAAACCAAGAGATATGAATTTTCACCGGACCTTTGGCCATGACATAGAGGATTGCTAGACCTTAAAGAACTAGATTGAGCAATTCATCAGGTTGGGACACCTAGGTCGGTGTGTTTATGACGAAAGACAAAAAGAAAGGAGAGAAACAACAAGGATAAATAGCCAGAGGAGAAGAAATAGAGATGAATCTCCATATCGTAACCCTGGACCCAGTACCCCTAGACGCCATGCAGGCTCTATCCATACAATTTTAGGATGATTTGCGGGTGGCAAATCAACCTCCTCATCCTTAAAGAGACATCTCAAAACAGTTTGTTTAGTTAACAAGGGTAGCAGTCCAACTCTAGGTAAATCTTATCCAACTTTTTATTTCTCTGATAAAGACTTTGAAGGTATGCAGGATGTCAACCAAGATGATCCAATGGTCGTCAGAGTAAACATAAAAGGATGCTCAGTTAGAAGAGTTGTAATTGATCAAGGAAGTTCAGCGGATGTACTATTCTAGAAGACGTATAAGGACCTCTCATGACCGACTGATTTCATTATTCATCCCTTTGAAGGGAATTTAATGGGATTTTCAGAAGAACTGGTGGAGGTTAGAGGTTATGTTAATCTTAGAACGACCTTTGGATCTAACAAGGTCTACAAAATAGTAACGTAAAATATTTACTTGTTAATGCGATCACTTCTTATAATATTATTATCGGGCGACCAACCCTAAACGCCTTAGGGTGGTCGTCGTCTCTACCCCACACTTAATTATAATGAAGTTTCCTGTGGATAAGCAAAGAATAGGGTGATGAAGGCAGAACAAGACGAAGCAAGAAAATCCTATGCTAACAGCTTGAAAGCACAAAGACCAGAGAAAGAACACATACAATCAAGAAAACATCTTGGGGTTCATTTCATAGAGCTTAATCCTAGAAAGGACTTCTCGGATAGAAGACCTCAACCAACCGAGGAATTGAAACAAGTCCAAATAGGGAAGGAGCCTAGTCAAGTCAACGACTAGGGTACGAAGATATCATCACAGGAAGAGCAACAACTCGTCAGCATAGTAAAGGCGAATTTAGACTTGTTTGCTTGGACCCCTACTGATATGACGAGATTAGATCCAGACTTCGTGTGCCATAAGTTGATGATAGATCCGAAAAACAAACCGATCGCTCAAAAGAAAAGAAAGCTTGATGAAGAAAGAAGGACGACACTAGAAGAATCAAATAAGCTATTGACAGCAGGTTTCATTAGAGAGGTCGAGTATACAACCTGTTTGTCCAATGTAGTGATGGTCAAGAAAGCAAGTGGAAAATTGAGAATGTGCACCGACTTCACATATCTTAATAAGGCTTGTCTGAAAGACTCATATCCTTTACCTAGCTTGGACTATCTAGTTGATGGAGCCTTAGGTTATAAATACTTGAGTATCATGGATGCTTACTCTGAATACAATCAAATCCGGATGAATCCAGCTGATGAAGAGAAAACGAATTTCATTATTGATATGGCCAATTATTACTACAAAGTGATATCATTCGGACTAAAGAACACAAGGGCGACGTATCAAAGGTTGATGGATAAAGTTTTTTCGGAGCAAGTAGGAAAGGATATTGAAGTTTACATAGATGACATGGCTGTCAAAACTCCAACAACCCAAAATCATGTTGAAGACCTAGTCGAGATTTTTTAACCAACTCAAAATACAAGATGAGATTAAACCCTGAGAAATGCTCGTTTGTAGTTTAATCAAGAAATTCTTAGGATTTTTGCTTACTGACTGAGGCATATAAGCAAATCCTGAAAAATGTCAAGCTATCATGTCCATGATGAGTCCATCAAACATGAAGGAAGTACAGAGGTTAGCAGGAAGAATAGTTGCTTTGTCTCGTTTCTTATCCAAGTTAGGAGAGCGACTGAGACCCTTTTTCCAATCCATTAAGCAAGGATGCAAATTTTAGTGGATCAAAGAATGCAAAACAACTTTTCTGCAAGTTAAGCAATACTTATCCACACCTCTGATTCTACAAAGAACAGACCCCGAGAAGGAAATATTATTGTATTTAGCAGTAAGTGATCAGGTCATCAACGTAGTATTGGTGCAAGAATACTTAGAAGGACAACAACCAATATATTTTGTTAGCCGATCTTTGCAAGGACTCAAAGTGAGGTATCAAAAGATAGAAAAAATGATTCTCTCTCTAATCATAACTACAAGGAGGTTAAGACCTTATTTTCAAACTCACCAGGTCGTAGTTAGAACAGATTAACCTGAAGTTGAAATTCTAATCACAAGAAGGGGGGTTGAATTATGATCTTTTAAAATTTTCTGCAAAATTCCTCTAATACTAATTTTGCTCAAGTTTAACCTGGCTTAGTATTAGAAGATGGTACACACGAAAATAGATGTTATATTATATGCAGTATGCAGAAAATATGGTTCCTTTGTAGGAACTTTTGTGAATATCACTTACTTAGGTATTAAGTAGTTTTCAAAACACTTTTATGCACATGTAATTAATATAAAGTAAAGGGAGAAAGGGTTAGAAGATTGCACACGGAAATTTTATACTGGTTCACCTCTTCCAACCTGAGGCTACGTCCAGTCCCTACATCAAGTAGGATTTTCTTACTCAACTTTTACTTTACAATCACCTTGGGTACACCTTACCCCCAGTATTCTTCTGCAGCCTCTTCAGGCTCCTAATCACGTTTCTTTCTCAGAATCTTAATGTTGTATACTTACTGCAGCTTCTTCTGCAGAAGAAACAACCACTGTAAACACTACAGAACACACTCTGCAGGTTTTCTACTCACCCTGACTCACTTTAACTCAGTTTACCTCTCAGATTATAATCACACCTCACTGTCACAAGAGGCACTAACACTCTCAAGCCTCCTTGTGAGTTTACAGAAGAAATGGGTAGTGAAAATTAGATATAAGGCTCAAAATAAATACATTTAAAGCACAACAGAAGGTAAGTGATGAGCCAGCTCTCTCTCAAGGACTTTTAGAAGTAGAAACTCAAGGATAAGAGGAGAGAGAAAGTATTCCAGAAGATATAGACCGTAATTATGAAGATTTAAGCTTCTTCTGGAGAGAGTTGTGTCAAAACACGAAGAGAACCTCTCATTTTATAGAGGAGGTGAGCAGCTAGCCGTTGGAGAGGTTGTCTACACCTCCGGCTGTGTTTGAGTGAGATGTCTTTGTCATGATGCAGCTGTCTCTGTTGCATACATTTGTCATGTTTGACTAACAACATCTTCTGGAGACATTTCTTCTGCAGACAGGAAAACTTATGAATCCTGCAACCATTTCTTCTGGGAGCACACCAAAAGCCATAATTTACTCAGCATAAATTCTTCCAAATATTTTTGACCCAACTGCAGCTCTAAAAATGACAAAATAGAATTTAATGAATTCTGCTTCTTCTGCAGTATGTTTGACAGCAGATTTCTTCTGCAGAACATTCTTCTTTCTTCTGTAGAGGAATGTCATTGACATATAAAAATTGTTGAGGCCTTCAGAGTACAATTTTGCTTGACTTTATCTTTGGAAAGCTTAGGAAGTCATGAATCTTAAGCAAAATGTTTCTTCTTTACTTTTTATAAAAGTAAATATTCCTTCTAATTTGATCCAAGTCTGGGAGTCTGATTTTAAGGACAGAATTAAGTTTAGTCCAATCATTTAATGTCCAGACTTTCCTTTCTTGTTCTTTGAAAAGCTTCCAATATTTTCAATCATGTTTCTTCCAAAGAAATGTATCTTCTGTATCTTCTGCAGACCTTGTTCCTATTGAATCTCATTACAGAAGAACTTTTTCTTTATTTTCTCAACTGCTTTCTTGCTTTCCTTCATCAAATTGTTATTTCAAATATGTTGAAAACATCTTTTACAGCTAGATGTCGTGTGAGAGTGTTGATTTATTTCTTCTGGACCTCATCTCTATCTTCCGAAGATTCCTGCTTGTATCTTTTTATCATACACTCAAGTGAAATGATTAGTTCCTTTTAAATCAGAATTATGACAAGTGAATTTTGATAGTTTGTCATCATTAAAACCACTTAGGAGGATTCTTGGACCTTATAATCTCCCCTTTTTTGATGATGACAACCCTTCAAAATTTAACTTGTATGATTCTGAATTTTGTATATATCAAAAGAGCTCACCCTGAATTTATGTTGGGGTTCCAATCATTATTTTTTTCAATTTATAAATGATACAGATGCTGCAAACAGTTATTAACATTATTTTTTTTTCTTTTTAAGCAATTCAAATGCATCTAGTATATGAAACAAATAAATGTTGCAATCATGATCAATTTCAAATGCATCTAGTATATGAAACAAATAAATGTTGAAATCATGATCAATTTCATTAATCAAAATACCAAAAGAAGATTAGTTCTAATCTAGAAGATGAGTTCTTCTTTTGCAGAAGATGCAAAACTGCAAATGCAGTTTCTGAAGAAGGATTAATTCCTTCTACATACCAAAACAGTTATGAGTTTAACTTGCACATATTCAACTTATCTCTTATAAATCTAAATCTATCTTCTACAAGTGGCTTAGTAAAGATGTCAGCAACTTGCAATTTGGTTTCAATGAACTTTAGCTTAATCTCATGCTTCTGAACATGATCTCTTATAAAATGATGTTTTATATCAATATGTTTGGACCTAGAATGTTGTATTGGATTCTTGGACAGATTAATGGCACTAGTATTGTCACAGAAGATAGGGATTTTAGAGTACCTCAAGCAATAGTCCTCCATTTGATGTTTTATCCATAACATTTGTGAGCAACAACTTGCAGCAGAAACATATTCAGCTTCTGTAGTAGATAAAGCTATGGTGGGTTGCTTCTTACATGACCAAGATATTAGTGATTCTCCAAGGAATTGGTATCCATCACTTGTGCTTTTTTTTATCTAGTCTACCTCCAGCATAATCAGCATCACAATATCCTGTAAGATCAAAATCTGTACCTTTCTTGTACCAAAGACCATGATAAGTTGTTCCAACAGGATATCTAAATATCCTTTTTACAGCTACAACATGAGATTCTTTTGGAGAAGATTGAAATCTAGCATAAAGTCCTACAGAGAATAAAATATCTGGCCTACTTGCAGTTAAATAAAGCAATGATCCTATCATACCCCTATATTCCTTTTCAGAGACAGATTTTCCATTTTCATCTAAATCCAAAACTGTAGAAGGATGCATGGGGGTTCCCATGGATTTTGATCCTTCCATTTTTTATCTTCTGAGAAGATCTTTAGTATATTTTTCTTGGTAAATGAAAATTCCAGCATCTTCTTGTCTAATTTGCAATCCAAGGAAGAATTTGAGTTCTCCCATAAGGCTCATTTCAAATTCACCTTTCATTAGTTCTGAAAATTCTTGGCACATTTTAACATTGGTGGATCCAAAAATGATGTCATCAACATAAATTTTCACAATCAGTAAATCTTTCTTAAAAGTTCTTCTAAACAGTGTGGTATCAATTCTTCCTCTTTGTAAAATCATTTTTAAGAAGAAAATTACTTAATCTTTCATACCAAGCTCTAGGAGCTTGTTTTAATCCATATAAGGCTTTTGATAATTTGAAAACATGGTTTGGATGCTTCTGATTTTCAAAACCTGGAGGTTGGTGTACATATACCTCCTCATTTATGAAACCATTTAGAAAAGCACTTTTAACATCCATTTGATATAATTTGAAATCTTTAAATGCAACAAATGCAAGAAGAATTCTAATAGCTTTTAATCTAGCTACTGGTGCAAAGGTTTCATCAAAGTCAATACCTTCTTGTTGGTTATAGCCTTGAGCTACTAACCTTGCTTTGTTTCTGATCACTCTTCCTTCTTCATCCATCTTGTTTCTGAACACCCATTTTGTTCCAATTATGGAATGATATTCTGGATGAGGAACAAGTGTCCAAACCTTGTTCTTCTCAAACTGATCCAACTCTTCTTTCATGGCTTTTATCCATGAATCATCTTCTAGAGCTTCATTTACAATTTTGGGTTCAATTTGAGATAGAAGAGTTGTACTATTTTCATTTATTCTCAATTGAGATCTGGTTTTTACTCCTTCTATAGTATTTCCAATGATTTATTCATGGGGATGAGCAGTGATCATTTTCCAACTTTTAGGTAGATCTTCCTTATGTGTACAGACATCTTCTGCAGGATTTTCTATAGGCTTTTCCTGTTCTGTTATATCTTCTGATGGGTTCTTACTGTCAGAAGATATCTTCTGCAACTTATCAGATTCATCATATGATTCATTATTGTACTTTCCTTGAGAAGAAATGTTAGTATCATTGAAAATAACATGCATGCTTTCTTCTATGGTTTGATTTTTGACATTGTAAACTCTATAAGCTTTTGAAGTAGTAGAGTATCCAAGAAAAATTCCTTTTTCAGATTTTGCATCAAACTTTTCAAGGTTTTCTTTGTTATTTAAAATATAACAATCACATCAAAAAACATGAAAGTATGTAATGTTGGGTTTTCTCCCTTTCCATATCTCATATGGAGTTTTGTTAAGTATTCTTTTGATAGAAACTCTGTTAAGTATATAGCATGATGTGGATACTGCTTCAGCCCAAAAATATTTTTGAATTCCACTATCACTTAACATAGTTCTGGCCATTTCTTGGAGGGTTCTGTTTTTCCTTTCTACAACTCCATTTTGTTGTGGAGTCCTAGGACAAGAAAAATCATGAGAAATTCCATTTTCATCAAAGAACCTTTTGAATAAAAAGTTTTCAAATTCTCCTCCATGGTCACTTCTTACAGAAGCAATGCATTGACAACTTTCATTTTGTATCTTCTTGAAGAAGATTTTGAAAGCATCAAATGACTCATCTTTGGTGGTGAGAAATAAAACCAATGTGAATCTAGAGTAATCGTCTACTATAACAAGACCATACTTTTTCCCTCCCAAACTAGGTGTTTTAGTAGGACCAAATAAATCAATATGTAGTAGTTTGAAAACTCTTTTAGTGGTGATTACATTTTTAGGATAAAAGCTAGAATGGGTTTGTTTCCCTTTGGCACATGCATCACATACTTTATCCTTTTCAAACTTGATTTTTGGTAATCCTCTAACCAAATCTAATTTATAGAGTTTTGAAATGCTTTTCATGTTTAAGTGTCCTACTTTTCTATGCCAAATCCATTTATCATTTTCAAAGAAGGCAAAGAATGTATGACAGATGATTCTTCAAGGCATATACTATATAGGTTCTTATTTCTTATCCCTGAAAACAAAACCTTCTTAGTAGATGATTCTCTAATTTCACAAAATGTTGGTTGAAACATAACCTCATAGCCACCGTCACAAAGTTGACTTATGCTAAGAAGATTATGTTTTAACCCTTTCACATAGTAGACATTATTAATTTGGGTAGAATTCTTCATACCTACCTTTCCAATACCTTTGATGTGTGCCTTGTTGTTGTCTCCACATGTTACTGTTCCACCTTCTATTTTGTGTAACTGGATGAATTTGTTTTTGTCTCCAGTCATATGTCTTGAGCAGCCACTGTCCAAGAACCATTGCCCTTTCTTCTTGATGATTTTTGCTTGTTCCTGCATCATAGGACAATAGAGATTTAGGTACCCAAATTATGTTTGGTCCTGAATGGTTAGATACCTTTCTTCTGAAGCTCCTCTTTCTTCTGTAACAGTGATGGGCACTATGTCCAATTTTGTTACACCAAGAACATTTTGGAGGCTGCCTTTTGGCAGGTACAAATACAGTTTTATGAACTTTTGATGTTTGAGATTGATTATATCCTAAACCTGTTTTATCAGATATTTCCCTTCCATTTCCTATGAGTTTTTCTAAATTATTTGTGCTTTTCACAAATTTTCTTAAATCCTGTTGTAACTCATCAATCTTCTTCTTCAGAAGATTATTTTCTTTTTGCAGAGCATCGGACTTTCTATCTTCTGCATAATCAGATTTGATTTGATTTGTTCTGACGGCTTAAAATGTGATTGCTGAAGACATTGATTTGTCTTAACCAATCTCTCATTATCCTCTTTTAATCATTCATTATCTTCTTTAGTTTTAACAAGTTGTTCTTTAAGAAGTGCACATTTTTTAGCTAGAGTGTGTGTGTCAGATAATAAGTTTTCAAATGCATTTTTTAATTCTCTATATGCAGAAGGGTTGTAAGTAATTACCTCATCATCCTCATCTTCTTTTACAGCCATGAGACACAGGTTTGCCGTCTCATCTTCTGCATCTTCATCTGAAGAACTTTCTAAGTCATCCCATGTTGCCATCATGGCTTTCTTCTTCTAGAATGCTTTTAGATCCTTTTTTAATTGAGGACATTCTGCTTTGATGTATCCTGGCTTGTTGCATTCATAACAGATTATTTGAGCTTTGGAACCTTCACCCTTTTGTCCATCCTTCTTGAAGTTGAAGAACCTTTTTCTTCTGCCCTTTCTTCTAATCAATCTCGGGATCCTTTTGGATATAAAGGCAAACTCATCATCATTTTCAGAAGATGATTCTTCTCCATCAGTAACCTTTTCTTCTATTGATACTGTATTGCTTTTCTTTGATGTGCTGGCTTTGAGAGCAATTGATTTGTCTTTCCTTGGTAACTCATCCATGAGTTCTTGTTTATGAACTTTTAGAGAACCAAGAAGTTCATCTAACTTTAGAACAACAAGATCTTTTGCTTCTTGAATTGTTGTTACTTTTGGTCTCCATATTTTTGGAAGACTTCTAAGAATTTTTCTGACTTGCTCTCGATTAGAGTAGCTTTTACCAAGAGACTTTAGGTCATTGATAATGATAGTGAACCTGCTAAACATTTCATCAATGGTTTCATGTTCAATCATATTGAACATTTCATATTGATGAATCAGAATATTGATTTTTTTATTCTTTTACTTGATCAGTTCCTTCATGAGCAATTTTGAGTGTATCCCATATTTCTTTTGCAGTAGAACAGCCAACCACTTTGTCATATTCTCCTCTGCTTATAGCACAGAGAAGAAAGAATTTTGCTTTGGAGTTTAGAAGATATCTCTACTTATCTTCTGGAGTCCATTCTTCTCTAGGCTTTGGCTTTGGAGGTTCTTCTTGAACTTCAGATTCTCCTTCTTTAGGAGGAACAAAAATTCTTGTTCTTCTAATCATAGGAATGAAGTTTCCATTCTCTATGATATCCCAAAGATCAATGTCTTGGGATTCTAGAAATAATTTCATTCTATCTTTCCAATAATAGTAGTCATTCCCATTGAATGTAGGAGGTCTATTTGTAGATGATCATTATGGGATGAACATTGCAGCTCCATGGTTGGCCATTTTCCCTTGATCTTTTCCTCTCTCACTGTTAAATGAGTTCAACCCTAGAGGCAAGCTCTGGTACCAATTGAAGTTGAAATTATAATTACAAGAAGAGGGGTTGAATTGTGATCTTTTAAAATTTTCTGCAAAATTCCTCTAATACTAATTTTGCTAAAGTTTAACATGGCTTAGTATTAGAAGATGGTACACACGGAAATAGATGTTATATTATATGCAGTATGCAGAAGATATGGTTCCTTTGTAGGAACTTTTGTGAATATCACTTACTTAGGTATTAAGTAGTTTTCAAAACACCTTTATGCACATGTAATTAATATAAAGTAAAGAGAGAAAGGGAGTTGAATATCACACTTTCACTAATATTACTTCTAATAAAGTGTTATAAACTGTGCAATCATGAATATTACTTCTAATATTTTTTAATTTGATAATTTCTTGAAAATTTAGGTATTTCAGCAGTCTCTCAATTATCTTTATTGTAACAATACAAGTATTATTCAAATTGCTCACAATGAAGAATTTCAAGATCGTATAAAACATTGAAATGTACGTATTACCATTTTATTTGATAGGACTTTCTTTGTAAAGCTCTATTTTTTCGTCCCAAATCTCACTTGAAAAACTTAATTAAGCAACCCATTCACTAATAGCTTGACTGATTTTATTAGTCTTTTTTTTTTTTTTATGAAAGGAGGATAAAATCAAGAAAAGTTACAAGGTAATAATCCTAGGCATTGACCTACCAATTAAATCAAAATAAACAAAATGAGACAGCCAAGGTGGAATAGTTTTATATAGCTGCACCTCATACTGCGTCTGATGTCCATGATTCGCCAGCTTATCCGCAACCAAATTTGCTTCTTGCCAAACATGCGAGACACACACCTCCCAATCTCTGGAAAGAAAATTTCGAATCTGATGGACAATGGCATAATAGGGATGAGACATTATTTGAAGAATAAGATGAACAATTATCTTCGAATCACATTCCAACCAGAACTTTTTGACCCCATAGTTCCAAACAATCTGCAAAGCTATAAGGACTTCATTTAGTTTTCGATCATTCCTCCACCATATTTTAGGGGGGTGGTAGTCGAGGGTAGCAGGTGGTCATGATAGTGGAGAGTGTCGAGCGATAGGGGGTAATGAAGGGTACTAGGTCGCCGTGGTGATGGTGGAGGAATTACAAATTTTAATTGAGATTAGGAAAATGATTATGGTAATTTTATTAGTAAAAAATCATTAATAAAATATTATATTCTATTCTTTTTTTGTTCCACCCCGTTTCAAAGAACCAAAAAGTATAATTGTTTTAATCTTATTTCTATTTTGTTTCATTTTTTAATTACACTAAATATAGGATCGAACATATATGTTATATTTTGTACCGTTTGTTAAACAATGTCTTAATGGTTTGGATCACTTCAATCATAAGAAGGCAAATCATTTTAATAAAATCAATGGATGGATTTGTCCAACAAAATATTTTCTATTAATAATTATATTTTTTATTTTCAAACATTGTATATAAAATATTTAATTGGTTTTTTTATTAAATTTTACATTTTTAATATAATTTTTTTTAAAAAAAAAGCAAAATAAAATGGTAAGCCAAAGTGTTTCTTTGATTGTAAAATCCCAAGTGTTTCTATCTAGATATACAAGGATTAAGCATACCTTAATCAATTGTTGCACTAGAAATCTATGGGAATATGTATAGTTCTTGCTGTTTTTTTGTTTTTTTTTTGTGTGGGCCATATGTATTTGGGATTTTTTTCATCCACAAAACTCGAATCTGAGATCTTATTTAAGAGGAATTAAACGTATACCACTTGAGCTAACCCATATTGGTTTTACAGTTCTTACTTTTAAATGGAAACACCTAATATATATGCACGGTTAATTTTTTTATTTTATTTTTTAAAGCACAACAAATATCAAAATAAAATAGTTCTTAAGAATAAAAGTATTGAGACGATCGAGAAGTAAACATTTGTTCCCGCATATAGGTTTATACTAATTCTCATATTTATTTTCATGGATAGTTAAAGTTAAATGTTTTCAATTACCAAAATAAGAGCAGTTTGTTTTAAGAAGATATTTTTTATTTTTATTTCTTATTATTTAATTTTAGTTATAAAAATGTTTTTAGTTTTAATTATAAAAACATTACATTGTTTTTATTTTATTTCCTATTTTAAAAATTTTGAAACAATGAAAACAACTTCATATTATTTCTTTATTTCTTGTACAAAATTCTGAAACATGAAATAAAATGAAAAAATTGACATTATTTATAATAAAAAATAAAAATAGAAATAAAAAAATTTTCTTGATGATATTAATCCAATTGATTGGATTAAAAATTTTGGATCTTTAGCTAGAAATATTTTTTATTCTACTTTGTGGCAAGCTTGGTTGAATAGAAATAACTAGTGATCTCTGTAACTGTGATGACCGTTCAAGCTTCTTTACAAGCTATTTCCAGAAGGCAATATGACTGGAATCATCTCTATAATTATGCTTCAATAATTTCTTTAAAACCCTCTCAAATAGTCATTGAATCACGCCAAATCATGATACAGTAGCTCTCAATGTTGATGGTAGTGTAAATCAAAATCATGGAGTTGGAGGTTTGGGGGACATCTTAGATATATTGTCATGGTAATTGGTTATGCGATTTTCATGGTCACATTTCTCATTGTGATAATATTTTCGCTGAGTTATTGGCTCTAACGCATGGTCTTCAGTTGACTTAGAATGAAGGTTATAAATCAATCATTTGTTGGCCTGATTGTTTATAAATTATTCACTTAATTTCTAATTCTCAAGTCAATCTTTATCATTATGTTTCAATTATTAGAACGATTATCTCTCTAGGGATTGGAGTGTTACTTTACTTCATACTCTTAGGGAAGGGAATTTTTGTGCTGATGTTTTAGCCAAACAAGGAGTAGTTTCTTTAGACAAACTCTGTATTCTAAGACATCCTCCTCATGCTCTTAGTAGCTGACTTGTAGCTAACAGAGCTGGAGTTTCTTTTATCAGGGTTTAGCTCTTCTTTATTTTCCTTTTGTAATAAAAAAACATATGGGAGTTTTTTGCGTCAATTGCTATACAACTCAACATATGATACGAGGGGGTGAGCTGCTAACTTGCATTATGAAAGCAACTCAGTCATTCCTAGCTAACAGATGTTGAACACAATAAAATTAAGCCCTTGACTTTCTTTGAAGAAGTAACTATATTTCAGTTATTTGGATGAGTTTTGGTCGCACTAATCTATTCCTGAGCTTGTAAAAATGGATTTGGTGATGACATAAAGACAAAAATATTATGTCTTATTTTAGACTAAGAAATAAGCTTTTAACTCTGCTAAGCATAGCTCAAGTTTGGGGGTTGTGTACTCCCCCAGCAAGTCATTTGGCCTACTGAGATGAAGAATAAGGGACCCAAATCCTAGGTTCCAAGAGTAATAGGGGCAAAATGTCATATCAATAGGTTGACAGATAAAGTTCCTTGTTAGGTACCAATCAAGGATCACAACAAAAGGAATGAAACAGTTGAACTAGATGAGTGCATGTAATAAGGCCAGGGATGGAAAATGGGGATGAAGAGATATTTCTACCCGGATAACCGACTAAAAGAGGCAGTTCACCAATCAGACAAACCATGCTTTGGGACTGTGTATGACCCCTACTGGACATTAGGGGTGGGTATTGGACGGGTTAGGGTTAAAAATTCTCAATCCGTAGAGAACTGATCAGATAATATATGAGTCCCTTTCCGACCACCTTTCCCATCGGATTGGCCGGGTTACGGGTTGGCCAGATAGCGGGTGTTGGGTGGATTCAAACGGGTTGAATTTGAACTACAAAAGAAGAAATCTATGAAAGAAAAAAGAGGGAAACCTTAGTACAGAGTCACAAATCCTCCCTAACCCTCTTCTCAGCCATCACCTCACGCTAGAAAATAGTATCATTGTCATCCTATTTTCATGCCACAAAGTTGCTTTGCCAGAATCGCGTTATCCTAAAGCCTGCACTCCAACCATTGTTGCCATTGTGAGCAAGATGCCTACATATCTCCTCGCGCCGCCTGTAAGATCACGACCATGCACCGCTCCAGATGCAAGTCGATTGCGCCACTACTCATTGTCTCATTAGGTTCGGAAGGCTTCAACCAAAAAAATGAAGAATTGAGGGGGGGGGACAAGACAGAGAAGGGGAGAGACGTGAGTGTGATAATGAGTCTGTGATGGGAGTTCAGGGAGAGAGAAATTGTGATTGAATTTGAAAAAAATCAGAAGTTGAAAAGGTGAGACCCCTGAGAAGTGATGAGTCTTTTAGAGGTTAGAGACAGAATGCATGAATTGGAAAAAATAAAAATTAGAATTGAAATGGAAAAGGTGAATGTAAAGTTGGAAAAGTGTAACAGAATAGCAGTATATGTGTGGCAGGGATGCAAATTGTCATTTATCACTATTAAAAGCATCAATTTACATTAGTTAATGTGTAGCACTATCAAGTCGGTCGGCTTCGAGTACCGATGAAATTTATTTTGCAGACCTGAAACCGACCGGTGGTATCCACAGTTAACCGAAAAAATCATTTTGTTTGACCCGATGACCGTATAAACTCGTCCGTTTACCTGCAATATTTGGTATCGGATAAAGCGGGTCTCGGAAGGTTCAATGAAACATGTCCACCCCCAATGGACATTGACGACTTCGAGGAAGATACCCGTTTCAGAACAACCCCTAAAACTGTTTGATGATGGATTTAGTTTCTCAATTGACATGTAATAAAGGTTTTTATTTGTTTTACCATATAATATATATGGTGGGGATTAATTTACTACAAAAGTAATTCTTGATAAGTTGCTCCATTTAATAACATTTTGTAGAATATGATTTTCACAAATCTAACTGTTAAATAATGTGATATTAATATGTCAACCATACATACCAATTTTTAGATAAATTTGACACTTATGGGTATGTAATTTTATAATAAGCATTTACTCAAATTTTGAAAAGTATATTATATGTTATTTTGAAGTTATTTGATGAAGTATCAAATTACTTTTAAATTTTATGAAACTTTATAAACTTAATCTACTTAATGAGAACTTTCAATTAAATGATTGGATATAAATTAAAATGAATTTATAAAAAAAATTATAAAGCGGAGTAATTTTATTAAGAATTACTTTTGAAATAACTTAATCCCCACCCAATATAATATAATAAAGACTTAATTAAGCAAGTGTCAAGTGGAAAAGTGGCCATAAAGCTACAAGTTTGTTGGCTATACATTATCTATTTTTTTGGTAAAGAAAAATTTAGGGTAAGAGGATGGTTGTACATTATTTTTTGGATTTAATTAGAATACACTGTCAGTTAAAATTTTTTTACACAAACATCCAATGGTGTGTCACCACATCATTTAATAAATATAATACCTCATGTGTTATTAAATTCATTAAATGATGTGGCAACACATCATTGAATGTCTGTGTGAAATTTCTTTACACTGATAGTGTAAATATATTAAACTCTTATTTTTTTAGTTGCAATCAAAGTTTTAAGAATTATGCAACCAAAAAAAAAGTTTTAAGAATTATTTAAAAATATATAAATAAAAATAAATTTTAAAACTCACCACACTCAAAGTATACATAACATACTTTTTTTCATAAAAAAAATTAGTGAACTTCGACATAAATGATTCAGTATATCGTTAATATATACCAAACACTTTCTCAAATTCAATTTGACCAGCAAGTACATAAATCTGGTAAGGGTTTGTTCCAGCTTAACCAGTGATTTCGAGTTCGAGCTCTGAGTGTGCGGTTATGTTAAATACTCGGAGGGAGAATTTTACCACCCATAGATGGCCTACCTGATTCGAACCGGATTGCCCCTGTGGTCTTGCACCAAAAAATTCAATATGTTGGATTTTATTTGGTACACACGTATTGTTAATTCTTAATATACCAAATACTTTCTCAAAATTGGTACTATATATCACAAAGTTTACCAAAATAATAAGCAAGCAGCCAAACTCTTATTAGTTAGCTAGCCACTTCATATAATTATATATTTAAATTTCCCAAATAAATTTGGTGTCATCCTTTGTTTGACCTCAAAATAGTTGTTATATACATACATTTTTTTGACATGGACGGAATGATAGTATGATACACATACATAACGTTAATAATGTTGTCCAGTCACTGATGTCTTTATTTGACTGAATCATTTGAAACATGCAGCAAAATGTCATTTGCTTAATTTGGTACAAAAATGTCGTACGTTCGTTATATATGTCGTTGTGCAGATATTTAATTAACTCGGTTCACTATATATAATTCTAGCCCAGTCCACAACGATGGCTGGGAATATAACAAATACTCTTCACTACTGCCTACTTCCATAATCAGACGAAATACCGTATATGCTATCTCTAATAAGCAGTTTCTATCAATGTTTTAAAAAAAAAAAATAGGTACTAGTTATTCAATTAGTAAAAATACTGATTTTTGGTTCTTTGATTTAATTGTAATGAAATTTTAATTCAGATATAATTTAATATATTTTTAATATTATATAATTTATTAAATAATAAACTAATATAATATGTAAGAAATTAAATTTTAAAGTAATCTAAAATGGTCATATTATTATATGTCTTAATTTGTATACTTTTGTAAGATAAAAAAAATAATTAATAATAGTTAGATTAATATATAGTTAAATATAAATTTCATAAATATTATTATTAAAAATAATCAATTTAACTTAAATACAGTTTAATTATAAGATATATAATATTTTAAAGTATCTGTATAATATGTCACAATTATTTGTGCTTTCTAGGATGCCTATTTGTATATATCGGGCATAAGATTTAGCTAGGATAATTACATATTATTTTCCTATAACAATATTATGATTGTTAACCGGATTCAATCAGTAAAATTATTGTGAATTTATATTTTTATTTAAAGAATATTTTATTTCATATTGTGGTGTATTTAAAATACATTTTTTTTAATTCCTACACACACGAGACATTTATTTTCAAATTGGTCTAAAGTTTGTCAATTTAATCCCTGTATCTATATTATTTTTTTATTATTCCCATGATCCCATCGTACGTTGTCATTATAAAACTGCAATATTAAAGTAAAATTACGTAATACTGTGAAGTATGGTAAAAAAATTTAAAATGATTGTCATGTGATAATGAATTTGTTTCATTCAGTTTTGTTTTTTAATTTTTAAAAATTATTTTACAAATTTTTTTAAAAAAATTACTTTTTATAAATGAAATAATTTATTTTAGAATTTTTAATATAAAAACAGAAAAAAACACAATTTTTCAAAATACGTAGTTTCAGAATTTTAGTTTTTAAAAATTAAAAAACAGTCACACTTTTTAAAACAATTTTTAAAAACTGTCTGTCAAACATGTTTTTTTAGTTTGCTATTTTTAAAAATTGAAAACAAACAACTCTACAAGAAAAGTTACTTTTTATTATGGCAAAATTCATCACTGAAAACATGTCACTAAGAACATCTTGTGATGATATTTAAATTTATTACTGATCGTCACTAAAAGTCGAGTCACTATTATATTAGTGACAATATTTTTAAGGGGCTGTCTAGCATACACAAGCAAAAAATTTGTGTATGGGTACACAAATAAACCAGAACCATATGATTTAATATTTTTTTATTGGATGGCTGAGATTAAATTTACGGAATCGGTGACAGGTTGGTTTTTTTAACGGACCCGAAATTTGCTATAGTCATTTGATAATTTTTATTTATTAAGTTTTTAGACATCAACAAGACAGCAACAACTGGAGGGGATCCCTTCCCTCCCCCCCTCCCAAACGTTCTACCAGATTGCTAATTCTCGTGAATGGCTAGAGCGAAGTATAACGAGCAACAATATAGCTTTTCTCCCTACACTCTTGGAAGTTTGCCGAACCAGAAACAAAATTGTCTTTGAACAAGAAGAAGCTCATGGTTGGTGAGGATGGGACTTGGATTCAGGGGTTCAATAGAAAACTTGGGAAACAGTGACATCCTTTATGCAGAGCTTTATACGATTTGGAGAGGCTTAAAATTCTGCTGGGAACAAAATTTTAAACTTGTTACTTGCTTATTAGATTCTCAGGTAGCAATTTCACTTATCCAAGGCCCAATTTCTAGATACCACCATTATGGTGTTTTATTTTCCGCAACATTGGACGGTCACTGTAAATCACATCTTGTTACGGTCTAAACCTGAGGCCCAATAATCAAAGTGGCCCATGCACAATATAATTATCATATCCATATTTATATGATATATAATTATGATATCCTCAAATATATAATATATAATTATGATATCCATAATTATATGATTGTATCTGCTAAACTTATTCCTTTTATATTTATGCCCACTTACCATATTTATACATGGAAAACCCATATAAATAGAGATCATTAGCAGGTCATAAGGTACGCAATCTCACTCAGTCAATCACTTTGACTGTTATACATATCTGACTTGGGCGTCGGAGTCCCTTTGCAGGTACACCCCCCGGGTTCAACTCGGATTCAAGCTTCGTCAAGTCGGATCCAGATCTGAGTTCATTCCTGTTGACTCAGACCCAGGTTCGAGTTATATCCCAGAACATTTGGCGCTAGAAGGAGGGCCTCCCCCTCTCCAGCATGACAGTCACAACCCGCTGCCAGACTACAAGGCACCATCCTGAACCGACACCCGAAGGATGGGTAGAGGATCTCGGAGCCCAAGACGAATTAATAGAGCAAGAAGGAACTTCACAGCCTCACAACCAAACCGAACCATGTGAGGGAGATCACCAAGACGACCCCCGGGACGAGATTATCCGGCGCCTCGAGGCCTAATTCAGGGAGTTTCAGGAACAACTCCAGTAATCACTCCATGATCCGCAACCTAGGACAGCTGACGAGCCAGCCGTAAACCAACTTGAGGAGCGCCTCCGACACTTGGAGCGCAGCATAAACCCTCAACCTCAACCCACTATTCAATCTCGGCCTGCATCGGACCAAGATCACCAAGGAGTCCTCCAACCGAGGGTCACGATCCATCTGACTCCATTTAGACATCCATTTTCTGAAAGACTAGCCCAGGTCGAGATACCCAAGTAGTACAGAGGTGCTTTACCCATTGAAACCTTCAATGGCACTACAGATCCGGTCAAACATCTAGACGCCTTCACTAATGAAATGCTTTTCATTGGCACCCCTGAAGCCGTCATCTGTCGCTCATTCCCCAGAACTTTGAAGGGAGAAGCTTTAGCCTGGTTCAAGACTCTTCCCTTGGGATCCATAGATTCATGGGACGATATGCAGCACACCTTTCTGGGACGATTCACCATCTCCACAGAGATCCCCAGGGATCAGTTCACATTGGCCAAGGTCAAGCAGAACAAAGACGAACCCCTTAGAACTTTCCTATCCCGATTTACAAAGAATGTGCCCTCATCCCGAACCTGGACGAAAATGTTCAACTGGTATGTGCCGTCTCGGCCCTCTCGCCAGGATCACCCCTCGCCGTCTCTTTATCAGAAGAACCGGTTAGATCCATGGAACAGTTCATTCAACGTTCTCACAAATACGTGGGACGGGAAGCTAATTTGGCCGTAGCTGCCAAACAGGATATCCACCAAGGACAGGACCGAGGTTCCTACCATGACCGACATAAAGGGAAGGATAGAGGACACCACCAACAAGATCAACGTCGACCTTCCAAAGGTCGATACAATAACTATGCTCCTCTAAACACTAACCCCGGGAAGATCCTGAAGGAAGTGATGCACACTGAGCTGGCCGACATACCTAAACCCCCACCACTCAAAGCCTCAGCTCAAAAGACAAGTCCAAATACTGCTCTTTCCATGAGGGGTATGGGCACAATACTGATGAATGTATACAGCTGCGCGATCTCATCGAGCAACTCATTCGGGACAGTCGTCTTGGACGTTATGTGAAAAAGAATCGGTCCCAGGGAGGATATCGAAAGAATGACGAGCGGAAGAGATCCCCTAGTCCAGAAGGAGGGAATGATAAGAAACAAAAGCGTTCTGCGTCCCCCAAGAGATACGACAACAAGGAAGACAAAGCTGGTTCTAGTAACCACACAACTCAGACCACACCGAGGGTGCGAATCAACATGATTTCAGGGGGATTTGCTGGTGGAGGATCGTCAAACAATGCAAGAAAGAGACACCTCCGGGAAGTCTATAGTGTCGACCAGACCGACATGAAGATAGTGACAAAGAGACTCCCAAACCCGGTCATCACCTTCTCGGATGAAGACTTTTTTGATGATGTGGTGGACCATGACGATCCTTTTGTGATCCGATCTCTGATAGGAGATGGTGATGTCGGACGCATCTTTGTAGACCAGGGCAGCTCAGCCGACATCCTCTTCTACAGGACATATACCCAACTACTGCTACCCCCAGAATCACTCCTACCTTATTCAGGAGATTTGGTGGGCTTCTCTGGAGAAAGGATCCAACCCAAAGGATACCTTTAGACTACACTCAGGGTCGGATCCGAAACCGAAAACAAGGTCGTCTCAACCAAGTTCTTGATAGTTGATTGTCCCAACCTATACAATGCCATACTCGGACGTTCATCCTCGAATGCCCTAGGAGCAGTCATTTCTACCAAACACTTAGTGATGAAGTTCCCAGATCGAGATGGTAAAGTGATCACAGTTTAAGGGGACCAGAAAGAAACAAGAAAGTGTTACAACGCTGCTCTGACAACCCTTCCCACATCTCAGCCAGAAAAGACACCATCCAGAGGCCAAGTTCACATAATTGATCTTGACCCCAGAGCCGAGTCTGATCCCAAGGGCCGAGATAGAATTGAGCCGGCTGCAAAAGCAAAACCTTTTCAGATCGGGACTTCTGCTGAATAGATGACCAAAATTGGCTGTGACATGGATCACACCATGGGGGAGAAACTGAAGAAGTTGCTTTCCAAGAACTCAAACCCGTTCGCGTGGACCTGAGCTGACATGCCAAGAATTGACCCCAACTTCTGCTGTCACAAATTATCTTTTGACCCCAACGCTAATCCGGTCGCCCAGAAAAAGAGGAAAAATGGCCTTGAAAGACAGCAGGCAGCAGACCAGCAGATAGAAGAGCTCCTCAAAGCCAAGTTCATCAGAGAATGCAAGTACGTCACTTGGTTATCTAATGTCGTCCTTGTGAAAAAGTCAAATGGCAAATGGAGAATGTGCGTGGACTACACAGATTTAAATAAAGCCTGCCCCAAAGACCCTTTCCCCCTTCCCAACATCGATCAGCTGGTTGACAGTTCATCAGGCTACCGTTGGTTGTCTTTCATGGACGCCTACTCAGGCTACAACCAGATCCCTATGGACCGGGACGATGAAGAGAAGACGACTTTCATCACTGACAAGGGTGTTTACTGCTACACCATGATGCCTTTTGGCCTCAAGAATGCCGGCGCCACATACCAGAGAATGATGACAAAGGTTTTTGGAGACATGATGGGAAAAACTATTGAAGTCTACATAGACGACATCATAGCCAAAACTGCTGAGGGAAACGACCATGTGGCCGATTTAGAGTCAGTCTTTGACCGACTCAGGAAATACAACATGAGACTCAACCCTCTCAAATGCTCCTTCGGCGTACCATCAGGACACTTTCTGGGTGTCCTCCTTACCAACAGAGGAGTTGAAGCAAACCCGGACAAATGTAAAGCTGTGTTGGATATGAAAAGTCTGACTTGCATCAAGGAAATTCAGAAGCTTAACGGGAGGATCACTACTCTCAGCCGATTCATCCCCAAGGCAGCCACAAGATCTCTTCCTTTTTTCCGACTCCTTCGCAAGGGAAAATCCTTCACCTGCTCCAGTGAATGCGATGACGCCTTTCAACAGCTCAAGCAGACATTAGAAAATCCCCCTATTTTGGTTAAACCGGCTCCAGGGGAACATCTGTACCTCTATATCTCCATAACCAACCAGGCCTTAAGTTCGGTTTTGATCAGGGAAGAAGGGCGCGACCAATTTCCCATCTACTTCATCAGCAAAGCACTCCAGGGGGCCGAGTTAAGATACCAGAAGTTAGAAAAAGATGCTCTGGTTGTGCTAACCACTGCCCGTAGACTACGACATTACTTCCAGGGACACAAAATCACAGTGCGAGCCGACTTACCCCTCAGACTCGTCCTTCGCAAACCAGACCTCTTCGGATGTATGACGGCTTGGGCTCTGGAGTTGTCCGAGTTTGACATTTACTTTGAAGGTCGCACTGCTCTTAAAAGTCAAATCCTGGCTGACTTTGTTGTTGAAATGACCCCCCCTGAGGATACCCCCAGTTCCGAATGGACCGTTTTCGTGGATGGTTCATCTAACAAAAAAGGTTCCGGAGCCGGGATAGTCTTGGAAGGACCCAACGGAGTTTGCATTGAAAAGTCTCTAAAGTTTAAATTCTCTACTTCAAACAACCAAGCAGAGTATGAAGCGTGCATTGCCAGCTTGTTGATGGCAAAAGAAGTTGGGGCCAAAAAAGTCTTAGTATGCAGTGATTCTCTATTGATGGTATCTCAGATCAAGGGAGAATACCAAGCAAAGGAACCATTGCTATAGAGATACTTGGAGAAAGTAAACCTCTCAAGCGACGGGTTTGAAGAAATTATCTTCCAACATGTTCCAAGAGCCGAAAATACCAGAGCCAACATACTCTCCAGGTTGGCAAGCACCAAAAAGCTGGGAAATAACAAGTCAGTTCTCCAAGAATTCGTCTCGACCCCAAGAATTTCGGAACCTTCCGTCCTGGCAATCGAAGAGTCTGAATCATGGATAACTCCCATCAAGTCTTACATCTTGATGGGCAAACTCCCTGAAGACGAGAAGGAAGCTAAGAAACTAAGACGGCTAGCATCTCGTTTCACGGTTGTCAAGGGAAAACTGTACAAGAAGGGATTCTCGACCCCTCTGCTCAAATGTGTTGAAAACAATGAGGCCAAATACGTCCTGGCCGAGTTACATGAAGGTAGCTGTGGAAACCACCAAGGGGGAAAAACACTTTCAAGAAAAGCTCTCAGGGCCGGATATTACTGGCCGACCCTGATTCAAGACTCCATGGACTATGTTAAGAAATGTGAAGTGTTCCAGAAGAACGATTCCATCCACCATCAACCCTCTTCTGAGCTAACCACCATGTCGGTCCCTTGGCCCTTCCACCAATGGGGCATTGACATACTCAGTCCTTTTCACCCGCTCCAGGACAAGTCAAGTTTCTAGTGGTAGCAGTGGATTACTTCACCAAGTGGATCAAAGCAGAACCCCTCGCCACAATCACTTCAACCAAGGTCCAAAAGTTCTTTTACAAGAACATCGTCTCCAGGTTCGGGATCCCTCAATCCATAATCACGGACAATTGAACCCAGTTCACTGACAAGAGATTCAGAGAGCTCTTATCAGGATTGAAGATCAAGCACCATTTCACTTCGGTGGAACACCCTCAAACCAATGGCCAGGCCGAGTCTGCGAACAAGGTGATCCTCAAAGCCCTTAAACGTAGACTAGACAACGCCAAAGGTAACTGGGTGGAGCAACTCGACCACGTGCTCTGGGCATATCGGACCACTCCGCAGTCATCTACCAACGAAACTCCTTTCCGGCTTACCTATGGGACTGAGGCACTAATCCCGGTCAAAATTGGAGAACCTAGCTGGAGGGTAGAAAATTTTGACCAAGACAACCAACGATAAAGCTATACTTGAGGAACTAGACTTCTTGGATGAAACTCGGGCAGTGGCACAAATCCGAGACTCAACATTGAAAGAACGCCTCACAACACGGCGCAATGCCAAAGTGATGGCCAGAAGCTTCCAACCCAGAGATCTTGTCTTGCATAGAGCCGACATTGGCAACAAGAATGCAATCTAAGGAAAACTTGCAGCAAACTAGGAAGGCCCTTATAGGGTCACCGAGGCAACCGGGAATGGAGCATACAAGATAGAAACACTTGAGGGAAAAGCCGTACCAAGATTTTGGAACTCGGACAAGCTCAGGACTTACTACTCTTAAGGAATAATTACACTTAGGGAAATTTATTTTGTTATTAGTTCATTTTGTTAAAAACCGGATGCGAAGAGCATCTCGGCCGTTGAAATCTAATATTAAAAAAAACCGGATGCGAAGAGCATCTCGACCTTGAATTAGGAAGAGCTTCTTCAAAACAAATAAGTTCTCTAACCCGGAGGTCACAAATCCAAAAAGCGTACTAACGTTAAAAGTGCGAGTCCGAGATAAAAGCGTTAAAAGCGTACTAACGTTAAAAGCGCGAGTCCAATATAAAAGCGTACTAACGTTAAAAGCGCGAGTCCGAGATCAAAGCGTTAAAAACGTACTAATGTTAAAAACGTAAGGTTCGACAAATCAAAGTGTAAGACTTGCAAGAATAACAAGCAATAACAAAGCAAAACCAAAATGGGAAAGTTAAAGCACACGAAACTTAGCCCAAAGAGAATAGGCATCAGCACATGGTCTTCACAAAGTACAAAATTTAATCACAAAGTACAGAATTTAAAAAAGAAAAAATACAAGGGAAAATCATTCTTCGTATGGGTCGACTTCCTCTCCAAAGGCAGCATAAACATACATCTTTTTCTCCATGTCGACCCAGCAAATCCTCCCCTGGAAAAGATTGTACTCGGCTGAAGTCCCATCCACCTTCAGACCAGGATTTAGTATTCCCAATTGCGCCACAGCATTCCCAAATAAGCCTTGCTAATCTGCTCAGAAAGCTTCGCGAGGCCGGCCTTTTCTTCATTAAACTTAGTCTGAGCCTTTTGCAAATTCTTCTTCACAAGATCAGTCACGGCCTCCTCAGTCATCCCGGACGCTGGAGGAGCCACCTTCAATTTCTCCAAGTCGGCCTTCAACTGGGCTATCTCAGTCTCGAGAGTCTTATTCTTCTCCTTGGCCGCCTTGAAATACCCCTTGTATTTCAACTTCTCCTTTTTCTCAGTACCCAATGCCTCCTGCGCAGCCTTGAGATCCACCAATGCGGTATCCCTCTCCGCCGTTCGAGCATCCAAGTCTGAGTTGACTCCGTCAAAAGAAGGCACAACATCCAGCCGCATGTGCCTAAAAAACGCAGCATGCTGAAGGAACTGGCGCTCCACATCCCCCAGATGTTCGATGATCGGCACATTATCATGAACTGACTTGAGAAAAGGATTTTACAAAATTCGATCTATCTCAGGAGTATCCAATTCTTCCTCCGAATCGTACAGGTTGACACCCGACTCTCCAGAAGACTCATTAGTCCTGAGCCTCTTCTTACCCTTAGCAAATTTTTTCTTCTTCTGAGGACGAGGCTCCTCACTGCCGTCCCCACGTCCCGCATCTTGAGTCGGTTGACCACCACCTAGAGTCGGCTGGCCAGGTACCCCCATTCCCACCAGCCGGCTGAGTGAAGTCGATATCAACATGCACATCATCTTGAGGACCGGCATTGGCATTCTGTGCATTTTGCAGAGCCCTTAGCTGTTTAAGCGCAACGTTGGCCATCGAAGCTACAAACCAAAAAGTGAAAGTTAGCCGAGATAGAAGTAAAAATAATTCACATGCAAGAAATACAAGCCTCACCAATTCTTGAACCGACACTGCGGGTCGGGCCATCTAAAATTTTCTTAGATGAAAAAACCCCACACTCCTCAACCGACTTCATCAACAACGTCCTACCGCCACATCTTGTGAGGAAAGAGCTGACTCAGCAACCTCATAGTCGGACGTCTTCCTATCAAAGTGCCTCTCACTCCAGTAAAAAGGAAATCTTGGAGTGTTAGAAGACCTTTCCTCCCAAAACGGCTTCACACCCTCGGCCGCCTGTACTTGGAAGAACTCTTGTTTAAAGTTATATTCCCCCTCTTGGCCGACTCAACATAAGGCGTTATCAGATTACGATCCTTATTCCCCCGCAGCGAAATCCAACTCTTTAACGTCTCAGTCTTCTTCCCCTTAGGAAGCTTCCTCAACACTAGGAAGAAATGAAAAAATTAACTTTACAGAAGGGGCGAAGCCGAACTCAGTCGCTATCAACTCAAAGCACCTAATGAAGGCCCACGAGTTGGGGTGTAGTTGCGAAGGAGCCACACCCTCGAATACATGAGCACCCTCTCTTGAAAGTCAGTGAAAGGAAGCCTCAACTTCACCTTAGAATGGAAGAAGTCATAGGTGTACAAAAATGGAGTGTTGGTTTCAGACAAATGACAAACTCGGCTCCCTCTTGGGGGAATCACCACATTATATTTTTCCTTCATCTCAGCCGAGTCAAACACCTCCAAATCAAACAGACGCTCCTGAGTATGCTCCGGGCAGCCGGGTCTATACAGAGAGCAGGTACCAAGAACCTCCAGATCCACCCACCTATACCTATCCGACCACACAGGCACAAAATAATCTTCGTCACGAGCCTCAACCATTTCAACACCTGCAGAGGCCGTATAACAACTACCCTCATCAGAACCGAGATGACCAAAACCCAACTCGGACCAATCGAAAATAGAATCATACGAATCCGTCTCAGACCAGGATTTAGTATTCCCAATTGCGCCACAGCATTCCCAAAAGAAGCCTTGCTAATCTGCTCAGAAAGCTTCGCGAGGCCGGCCTTTTCTTCATTAAACTTAGCCTGAGCCTTTGCAAATTCTTCTTCACAAGATCAGTCACGGCCTCCTCAGTCATCCCGGACGCTGGAGGAGCCACCTTCAATTTCTCCAAGTCGGGGCCTTCAACTGGGCTATCTCAGTCTCGAGAGTCTTATTCTTCTCCTTGGCCGCCTTGAAATACCCCTTGTATTTCAACTTCTCCTTTTTCTCAGTACCCAATGCCTCCTGCGCAGCCTTGAGATCCACCAATGCGGTATCCCCTCTCCGCCGTTCGAGCATCCAAGTCTGAGTTGACTCCGTCAAAAGAAGGCACAACATCCAGCCGCATGTGCCTAAAAAACGCAGCATGCTGAAGGCACTGGCGCTCCACATCCCCCAGATGTTCGATGATCGGCACATTATCATGAACTGACTTGAGAAAAGGATTTACAAAATTCGATCTATCTCAGGAGTATCCAATTCTTCCTCCGAATCGTTCAGGTTGACACCCGACTCTCCAGAAGACTCGTTAGTCCTGAGCCTCTTCTTACCCTTAGCAAATTTTTTCTTCTTTCTGAGGACGAGGTTTCCTCACTGCCGTCCCCACGTCCCGCATCTTGAGTCGGTTGACCACCACCTAGAGTCGGCTGGCCAGCTACCCCATTCCCACCAGCCGGCTGAGTGAAGTCGATATCAACATGCACATCATCTTGAGGACCGACATTGGCATTCTGTGCATTTTGCAGAGCCCTCAGCTTGTTTAAGCGCAACGTTGGCCATCGAAGCTACAAACCAAAAAGTGAAAGTTAGCCGAGATAGAAGTAAAAATAATTCACATGCAAGAAATACAAGCCTCACCAATTCTTGAACCGACACTGGCGGTCGGGCCATCTAAAATTTTATTAGATGAAAAAACCCCACACTCCTCAACCGACTTCATCAACAACGTCCTCACCGCCACATCTTGTGAGGAAAGAGCTGACTCAGCAACCTCATAGTCGGACGTCTTCCTATCAAAGTGCCTCTCACTCCAGTAAAAAGGAAATCTTGGAGTGTTAGAAGACCTTTCCTCCCAAAACGGCTTCACACCCTCGGCCGCCTGTACTTGGAAGAACTCTTGTTTAAAAGTTATATTCCCCCTCTTGGCCGACTCAACATAAGGCGTTATCAGCTTACGATCCTTATGCCCCCGCAGCGAAATCCACTCTTAACGTCTCAGTCTTCTTCCCCTTAGGAAACTTCCTCAACACTAGGAAGAAATGAAAAAATTAACATTACAGAAGGGGCGAAGCCGAACTCAGTCGCTATCAACTCAAAGCACCTAATGAAGGCCCACGAGTTGGGGTGTAGTTGCGAAGGAGCACACCTCGAATACATGAGCACCCTCTCTTGAAAGTCAGTGAAAGGAAGCCTCAACTTCACCTTAGAATGGAAGAAGTCATAGGTGTACAAAAATGGAGTGTTGGTTTCAGACAAATGACAAACTCGGCTCCCTCTTGGGGGAATCACCACATTATATTTTTCCTTCATCTCAGCCGAGTCAAACACCTCCAAATCAAACAGACGCTCCTGAGTATGCTCCGGGCAGCCGGGTCTATACAGAGAGAAGGTACCAAGAACCTCCAGATCCACCCACCTATACCTATCCGCCCACACAGGCACAAAATAATCTTCGTCACGAGCCTCAACCATTTCAACACCTGCAGAGGCCGTATAACAACTACCCTCATCAGAACCGAGATGACTAGAACCCAACTCGGACCAATCGAAAATAGAATCATACGAATCCGTCTCAGACCAGGATTTAGTATTCCCAATTGCGCCACAGCATTCCCAAAAGAAGCCTTGCTAATCTGCTCAGAAAGCTTCGCGAGGGACGGCCTTTTCTTCATTAAACTTAGCCTGAGCCTTTTGCAAATTCTTCTTCACAAGATCAGTCACGACCTCCTCAGTCATCCCGGACGCTGGAGAGCCACCTTCAATTTCTCCAAGTCGGCCTTCAACTGGGGCTATCTCAGTCTCGAGAGTCTTATTCTTCTCCTTGGCCGCCTTGAAATACCCCTTGTATTTCAACTTCTCCTCTTTTTTCTCAGTACCCAATGCCTCCTGCGCAGCCTTGAGATCCACCAATGGCGGTATCCCTCTCCGCCGTTCGAGCATCCAAGTCTGAGTTGACTCCGTCAAAAGAAGGCACAACATCCAGCCGCAATGTGCCTAAAAAACGCAGCATGCTGAAGGCACTGGCGCTCCACATCCCTCAGATGTTCGATGATCGGCACATTATCATGAACTGACTTGAGAAAAGGATTTTACAAAATTCGATCTATCTCAGGAGTATCCAATTCTTCCTCCGAATCGTACAGGTTGACACCCGACTCTCCAGAAGACTCGTTAGTCCTGAGCCTCTTCTTACCCTTAGCAAATTTTTTCTTCTTCTGAGGACGAGGCTCCTCACTGCCGTCCCCACGTCCCGCATCTTGAGTCGGTTGACCACCACCTAGAGTCGGCTGGCCAGCTACCCCATTCCCACCAGCCGGCTGAGTGAAGTCGATATCAACATGCACATCATCTTGAGGACCGACATTGGCATTCTGTGCATTTTGCAGAGCCCTCAGCTGTTTAAGCGCAGCGTTGGCCATCGAAGCTACAAACCAAAAAGTGAAAGTTAGCCGAGATAGAAGTAAAAATAATTCACATGCAAGAAATACAAGCCTCACCAATTCTTGAACCGACACTGCGGGTCGGGCCATCTAAAATTTTCTTAGATGAAAAAACCCCACACTCCCTCAACCGACTTCATCAACAACGTCCTCACCGCCACATCTTGTGAGGAAAGAGCTGACTCAGCAACCTCATAGTCGGACGTCTTCCTATCAAAGTGCCTCTCACTCCAGTAAAAAGGAAATCTTGGAGTGTTAGAAGACCTTTCCTCCCAAAACGGCTTCACAAACCCTCGGCCGCCTGTACTTGGAAGAACTCTTATTTAAAGTTATATTCCCCCTCTTGGCCGACTCAACATAAGGCGTTATCAGCTTACGATCCTTATGCCCCCCGCAAGCGAAATCCAACTCTTTAACGTCTCAGTCTTCTTCCCCTTAGGAAGCTTCCTCAACACTAGGAAGAAATGAAAAAATTAACTTTACAGAAGGGGCGAAGCCGAACTCAGTCGCTATCAACTCAAAGCACCTAATGAAGGCCCACGAGTTGGGGTGTAGTTGCGAAGTAGCACACCTCGAATACATGAGCACCCTCTCTTGAAAGTCAGTGAAAGGAAGCCTCAACTTCCACCTTAGAATGGAAGAAGTCATAGGTACAAAAATGGAGTGTTGGTTTCAGACAAATGACAAAACTCGGCTCCCTCTTGGGGGAATCACCACATTATTATTTTCCTTCATCTCAGCCGAGGTTCAAACACCTCCAAATCAACAGACGCTCCTGAGTATGCTCCGGGCAGCCGGGTCTATACAGAGAGAAGGTACCAAGAACCTCCAGATCCACCCACCTATACCTATCCGCCCACACAGGCACGAAATAATCTTCGTCACGAGCCTCACACCATTTCAACACCTGCAGAGGCCCGTATAACAACTACCCTCATCAGAACCGAGATGACCAGAACCCAACTCGGACCAATCGAAAATAGAATCATACGAATCCGTCTCAGATTTCAACCAAAGTCCTATCCATCTCGGCCCGAACTACTCCCCCCAGAGGTAGTGTGTTTCCACCGCCTCAAACACCTCGGCTACCTCAGGATTAAAACTCTCATTTTCCCCACAAGTTGACCGACTCCGAGATACCCACGACTCAGGTTTCCTGGACAAAAACTTCCAAAGACTCACTATCACTCATTTGCAAAAATGAAGAAAGAAAAGGAAAAGAAATACCTGTTAGTCGGATCCTGAGTACGTGTCGACGTATGAAAGCCGGTTCTGGATTCGAGATTGATTTCACAAACAAAGAAGCAGAGAGCAAATTCAAAGTGAAGTAACGAAATGGCGAGACTTCGCCACTTATTTATAGGACCCGGGAAAGGCCCATAACCCCCTGCAAGCCAGGAAGTCGAATCGTCGCGACCCTGTAAGGAAGAGACACGTCACAGGGGAGATGATTGTTACAAGAAACCAAAACGTTTCGGAAACGTTTAAGGAACAACGAAACGTCGCGAAGCGACACATCAATCAGGAACCCATCTCGGATCACCATAAATGAAATTCGTCTCGAACCATTGCACCAACAAGGGATGGTTATAATCATCTCGATCCATCTCGTCTCAAACGACAACTCCCAAGTAAGTTTTAAAACTTCAAAACTGTCCCAAACGAGTAAAGGCGTCCCAGACATAACATGGAAAAGTACTTGAGCTCAAAGTCAACTTCGTCAAAAGTCGACCAGAGCTGGGGGGCTTCTGTTACGGTCCAAACCTGAGGCCCAATAATCAAAGTGGCTCATGCACAATATAATTAATCATATCCATATTTATATGATATATAATTATGATATCCTCAAATATATAATATATAATTATGATATCCATAATTATATGATTGTATCTGCTAACTTACTCCTTTATATTTATGTCCATCTACCATATTTATACAGGGAAAACCCTATAAATAGAGATCATTAACAGGTCATACGGTACGCAATCTCACTCAGTCAATCACTTTGACTGTTTATACATATCTGACTTGGGCGTCGGAGTCCCTTTGCAGGTACACCCCACCCGGGTTCAACTCGGATTCAAGCTTCGTCAAGTCGGATCCAGATTCGAGTTCATTCCTGCTGACTCAGAGCCAGGTTCGAGTTTTATCCCAGAACACATCCTAAAACCTTATGATTCCAATCACATCTTGTACCCAAGAGCTTTATTAAAGCTGAACCTGTGGGTTAAATAACTTACATTGTTTTTTTTAATTGATGTAACTTAATAAATTTCTAGACATCAGAGACTCATTTCTATAAATTCTAAAACACTGTGTTAAAAATGAGTCATTACCGGGTACACCTGTTATTGCATGTAAAGCCACTTGGGTACAGGTACACAAATTTAAAATTTGTGCACCTTAGAAAGACCCTATTTTTAATATGTCACTAAAAATATTTTTATTGTGACAAACACATCGTCACTAATAGTCCCACATAATAGTGATAAATAAATTGTCACTAATACAAACAATAATAGTGATGATTTAATCGCCACTATTAAGAGTTTATTTATTAAAAATTACCGGACCGGTTGGCTCAGAAACCAGACCCGTGGCAAAGTCGCGGAGGATTGGCGGTTGAACGGTGCAAGGGTGCGCGTAGGCATGGCAAACAAACATGAATCTGCGGGTACCGACCCGTCCTCGCCGCGACTTTGACGGGGAAAACCTGCTTTGACCGGGTTTAAGAAAAACCCGACCCCGACCCGATGCCCGCCCCTGACCCCGAACCGCCCCCCGCGAGTTTCCCTGAATCCGACGGGGACCCGCGATGATGGGGTTGGATTTCATAATTTAATACCCGCTCTCTTAAAACTCGAACCCGAACCCCGCGCCGACTTTTACGGGGCGGGGATGGGGAGAGCAAAATTGCTACGCCCCACACCACTATGCCAAGCTTGTTTCTTATTATATTATTACAGTTTATATATATATATATATATATATATATATAATGCAAAGTAGATATGGTCCTGTAAGCTATAGCCTTGCACGCTGTAGATTCACTATTTTTAACATTCTTTTAAAAACTTCCATAATATTATATTTAATAATATAAAATATATTAAATAATGTTACTTTTCTTTTAACTATTTTTTATTTTTAATTTAACTTTATGAATGTGATATCAAAATGATTTCCTTGCTATTAGGTAATGTTTTCCTTTTCTTATTATTTTGTGTCTTTTATTTTTTTTAAGCCTTAAATAATTTAATATAAATTATACATTATTTATTGAGGCTTCCATTATTGTTCTTGTAATAATGTGTATAAATAAATAGAAACAATTTAACTTTCATGGATATAGATTTTAATGATATAATTATTAATTCAATTGTCTATTATCACTTGAAGCAACACCCATTTATGTATTTTCAAAATTTACCAATATAAAAATATTTATTGTTAAAAAAAAATCTACAACAAGAAGAAGAACTCATGAATAATGAAGATGGAACCAAAAACAAAAATAATCCATTGCCACAAAGTAGTTACATCACAAAGTATACTGCTTATCACACAATAGGTATAATTATTCCTATTTTTTTCACATATTAAAACACATTTTGTTACAAGTGATTGAAAGTGCTAATATATATAATAATTAATAAATATTTTAATGTATGTATAAAATAAATTTTGTTGGTGCATTGTATAAATTAAATTTAAGTGATATATATAGTTTTTAGTTTAAATTTAATATTATATATATAAATAAATCAAAGTTTCAATTCGAAATTGATACATAAATGTTTGGAGATGAATAATTTGAATTTAAATTTAACAAGATAACGTTAAAATCTTTAGATTTGAAGTGAAAATGCCAAATTAAGGTACAATTTTAAAAATAAACTAAAACAAACTAAAAGGTAATCTCATATTTTGCACCAAAATTTTTATAATAACAAAAGACTTAAATTAAATAAGTGTAGATTAGTTGCATTCATTTTTTTTTATCCTTCATCTAAAAATTTAAATGAAGATAGAGAATTGTTACTTTTTAGATTTTTTTTTTCAAAGTTTTGTCTTTTGATCCTAAAAAAAAAACTCTAATTAAAGATAAAAATTTTATATTTTATATTTTTGTCACGGGTAATTCAATGAAAAAAATTATATAATTGATTATTTTATTTTAATTTTTTAATTTTAATTTTTATTCACAAAATCTAATCCTAAAATTTAATTCAAATAAAATATTTTTTTAATATTTTTATCTAATCTTACCTAACAACTCAAGTTAAAAGAAAATATTTTCTGATTTTTGGAATTTTTATTTTATTATCTCTTAATTCTTTATTATGAATTAATTAAGATAAAGAAGGTTTTTAAAAAAACTACTATTTTAAAACTAAATTTTTTAATTTATTTTATTTTTATCTTTGATAGTTAGTATGAGAAAAATATGACTTGTAAATATTTAATGTTTTGGTATTAACAATTTTCAAGTATATTAGTTTGAAATTAATTAACATATTAATATTAAACATTTGAGACTATTTATTATAGAGATGTTTGGAATCTATATCTATATATATAGTAAATAGACTTGAGCTATTGCATTAATTGGATAACATAACTATTCATATTACAATTTCATTTCAGAACATGAATTTAACATTGCACTTTTTTATCTTTTATATTTATTTTTCATGTTCCTTCTTCAGTTTTTATGTTAAATTTAAATTTTATCTGTAATTTTTTTAGAAATAAATTATTATAATATAAAAATTTATCTTTAAAATATTAATTTTTTTAAGAAGAAGTAAAAAGTTTCTCAATCGGTATTCCCTCTTAATTTATTTTAAGAATAAAAATCTCCTTATTTTGTCGTAAAAATATATGAAAATATTTTAGGTGATAAATATATTGAAGAAAACGTTAAAACTACCCGATCATCATTAATTATTCACAAAAAAAATATCATTATATAAGTCATAGCATGTAGAAGGAATAAGCACATGCACAGAAAATATATTAGAGCAACAATCATTTATATTTATATTCATAAATTATAACGGTTTAGTGTTAGTGTCACATTTATTTACAACATTACATTTTATAACTACTTAAAATGCTATTATTAATAACATATTACAATTGTTCAGTATCAGAACATGAATTAAGCATTACACTTTTTTTTATCTTTGATATTATATATCTTTTCATCTTCGATCTTCAATGTGTATATTAAGTTTAAATTTTATTTGTAATCTTTTAAGAAAATAATGTATATAATATAAAAATTTATCTTTAAAATATTAATTTTTTAAAGAAAAATTAAAAAGTTTCTCAATCAGCATTCTCTTAATTTTTTTTAGGAATAAAAAATCTCCTTATTTTATCGTAACATATATGAAAATATTTTGAAGAAAACGTTACAAACTACCCGATCGTCATTATCCATTCAAAAACAATCATCATTATTATTTCATAAGTCATAAGCATGTTAGAAGGAATAAGCACATGTATAAATATATAGAGCAACAATCGTGTTATATATTCTAGTCATGAGTCATAACGGGTCAGTGGTTAGTATCACATTTATTTACAACATAAATTACATATCAATTAGATTATTTATAAAATTAGAGAGAAATGAGAATCAACAACAAAATTAATTAAGTCATGTTCCTTTCATATCCATAACAGCCGAAATTAACCATAATTATTATTATAACATATTATTATATAACATTTTTATAACTACTGTAAAATGCTAATTCTTTTGATCAAATGTGATTTTTATCAATCCAAATTAACCTCCTCTTTCTTTGTACTAAATTATGCTATTTTCTATTCTATGAATCATCTAACATAATCAGTACATCAAAAATTACATTTATCATCCATGTTATTAATAAATTAATTTCTTACTTATAATGCGTTAGTTTCTACCTAATACTCATATAATTAACATGCACCTAATATTTTTTATTAAAAATAGTAATAATAAACTAAATAAATATTCGGCATCATTCAACAATCATAAACAACAATAACCAAAAACAGATTTCTACTTTTCAATTTGCAAAAGATTAAATTCAAAGTAATTACTACCGCTCCTATTATAAGAAAACATATAAATTAATAAAAAAATGACAATTTACATTTAAAATTATTGTTTTTTTGTAAAATATCCCTTATCCTTCAATTTTACTCAATTGATTTTTATCATTCACAATCTCTTTTATTAAAGGTAAAAGTTTAGCAACATAAAACAAGTTTAAAAATCATTCTTATTATTGAGTAGAAATATATAAAATACACTAAAAATGTTACGTGCAAAAATTATTAATGGATGTCCTCAATATATATAAATTAAAATATTTAAATTTTAATTAAATTTTATATAATTTTCATAAATTTTGGATTGAAAAACAAATAGAATTAAAAAAAATATAAATAAAGAGCTTGAATGATATCCAGAAAATATTAGATAAATAAAATAAAATAAATAAATTAACCATATTTAGTATTGGAATATTTTTGTGAGGTGAAAACTACTTATGATTATATATTTATATTGAAAAATGTAAAATATTTCTTATAATGTTTAATATAAAATTATCAAATATAATGTTTTATTATTAAAATAAAAAATTAATATTATTTTGGTGTTTGAGATGATTTTGTGAGGTTGTAAATATTTATGGTTATATTTTTATATTGAAAAATAAAAAAAAATAGGTCTTATAATGTTTAATATAAAATCATCAATGTAATAGTTTATAATTCTACCAAAAAAAATAAACTCTACTTATTTTATATTATTTAACTGTTATAAGAATTATTTGAAATAAATTAAATATAGATATTAAGTAAATTTAAAAATATAGCTTGAATATTATCTAGATAATATTATTATACTATAGAATAGTAAAATTAACTGAAGATTACTATTAATGATGTATTCATAAAATATAACATATGGAGTACCAATATCTCTTACAATTAATTTATATTATGTAATTAGTATTATTAAAAAAATCATAGAATTAAACTTAAATATTACTATTAATGTTGTATTCATGAAATATAACATATGAAATACTAAATATCTCTTACATTATTTCATATTATATAATTATTATTAGTACATATTATACAATATTATGACAAATAGTAAATTCTAAATTTCAAATACTCATATTAAATTATATAATGTTTTAATACAATACTAAAACAATAAATTCAACTGATTTATATTATTTATACTTACAAGAATTATTTTAAATAAATTAAAATATATGTTAAGTAAATTTGAAAATAGAACTCGAATGTTATCTAGAAAATATTAGATAAATAAATAAAATAAATTAACTCGATTTAGTATTGAAATAATTTTGTGAGGTGACAACTACTAATGATTATATATTTGTATTTAAAAAATATAAAATAATTCTTATAACTTTTAATATAAAATTATCAATATAAATATTTTATTATTATACTAAAACAACAGATTCAAACTAAAATTATTATTTAAATATTATAAAAATTATTTGAGATAAATTAAAATATATATTGAGTTAATTTGAAATAGAGCTTGAATATTATCTAAAAAATATTAGAAAATAAAATAAATTACCTAATTTTAGGTTTAATGAATTTCCCCAATATCATTACATTTCATATATCTACTTTTTTTTGACACAGAAATTTCATTTTAAAAAAAATATGTTCTATAATTAATAAATTTAAAATTACTTACATATATTTTCTATAGTTTACCATCAAATAAAATTCTTACTAATAAATATAAATAAACCCGTGCGTTCTAATGAGAAGAGACTTGATACTATTATAGAAAGTGAATGATTACTTTGTAATTTCCACACCATATGATGTGGAATCACATTTCGTCACTAATAATTAATATTAATTATTTGTGACGAATTACTATAGACACAAATGCTTCAAATATCTTGTGACGGATATCACTAGTAGAATAAAGTAAATGACTATTTTATAATTATTTCTAATATAATGAAATTATATTTTGTCAATATTATGATTATGCTAAATTTTAGTTATAAATTAGTTAAGGAACAAATATATCAAGTCACTAGTGACAATAAAAATTGTCACTAATAAGGAAGTCAAATGACTATTTTTATAATCATCAATAATATGATATAAAATTAATGAGAAAGTTAATTTTTTATCACAATATATTTTAGACGGTCAATAAGTTTTACGTCATCTATGATTCTATAATAAGACATACAAATTGTCATGATTGTTTTAAGTT
This sequence comes from Sesbania bispinosa, assembly GCA_026901365.1. NCBI lineage: Eukaryota > Viridiplantae > Streptophyta > Magnoliopsida > Fabales > Fabaceae > Sesbania > Sesbania bispinosa. The sequence goes on from QLOH01000215.1 coordinate 361,449, forward strand.
ATTGACAAATTATTTGTGACATGTAGTTTTGTCACTATTAATACATTTATAGTGACGATTTATAATTTGGTCACTAATATAAATATTATTAGTGACAAAATAAAAATTAGTCACAAATAATATATCATTAGTGACAAATTCTTTTTTGGTTATTAAATTTTGTCACTAAAAATTAGTTTTCTTATAGTTATAAAATTTCTGATTTCTACACATACTTATGTTCTGGTACAGGACTAGTTGAGAGTCCAAAGAGTGATGCCCTAATAGGTTGTATGGTGGTTCCAGAGCACTTAGATGAAGTACTATGCCAAAAAAAAAGGCTTATCAGGGCACTCCTATATTATTTAAAAAGGCACTTCGTACGCCCTTTTATTTTGTGCTCTGGTAGACTTATAACAAGTAGTGCTCTTGAGAACTAAGCTTTGAGAAAAGAGTTTGTTTTTTTTTCTGCATTTAAGTATCAATCCATGACTTCCAACGCGGAATAATCTGAGTAATGTGATTTTTTTCCTCCTAGCAATTGATAATTCATAAACTATTATATGATTTTGTTTCTCCAATTGGTTAGTTCTCTCTTCTTATATACATGTGATTTTCTTGGTAAGAAAGAGCTTCAAGTGTTGGTAGGTGTGCTACGAAGCACATTAATAATCCAATTAAATCTTGTTATCTGATTATCCATAGAGAAATGCATATTATCAAGTGGGGTGATAACACTAACAGATATGAGACATGACAAACCAAAAATGTGAGATATACATTTAATGATGTAGCGACGACTCATTAAAGTTTCACGTCTAATTCAGCGCATTCTTGTAGTGATAGACGCATAGGTCGAACAGCCACACAGGTTGAACGCTTGGTGGTTGTCGAACGACCAAGCAAGGTGGTCATCATTGGTGGCTAAACATTGCACGAGCAAAGAATAGAAACAAAGAAGAATGGCGGTCACTGATCGGTGGAACAGAACGAAGAAAAATGAAACAAAGGGCAAAACAACACAAAAAAGTAGATGAGCATGAAACGTCAATGACTGATGGCGGTGAAATGATTGATTGAGCAGAACGAAAAGTAACAAAGAAGAATGAAGTCGACAACAGAAGAGCAGAGCGAGAGAAAGGCACTTGGAGGAATTCAGAAATGTGATCTATTTGATTTAGAGTTAAAATTACATTTACATTTTTTTATTTTATAAAAAAGGGTTTGGCTCGCCTTAACCCGACCCAAACCTGCTCTGGCTCGCTGGTTAAGTGAGTTGGGCCAGGTCAACCCGAGGAAATGTGAGTTATGAATTTTAGTTACCCAACCCACCGGTGTGTCAGGTTTAGACAGAGGTTGGCTCATTAGGTTGGCCTCGTTTTGACAGTTCTACCAAACACACACTTACCCCTATTTGTTTGAAGAGAGTTTGAATAGAGAGAAAGGAGAGAGAGGGGGGGATAGAGGAGAGAATGGAGAGTCACCCTCGTTTGGTAGACAAACTATGTAGAGAGAAAGGAAGATCAAATGGGTCCTATGAGAAATTTTAATCTCCTCGACTGAGAGGAAAAAAGGGAGGGAGACCACCTCTACACAACCATGACTAATATACTCTTCACGCAGAGTCAACGTCTGCCACCCGTTGATCGCATGACCATCGCGCCTCTTGTGTCGAGAAATAATATTGTAGTCTACTTAGTAGCACCGCTGCCTAGATCACGCGGCCACCAGAAAAACACCATAGTTGTCCGCACTGTAGCAACACCTAAGAGGATTACACGACCATCGCACCTCCATCGGAAAATGGAATCACTGTTTGTTTGTGTTTTCCCTCTGCCCCTTTTGTGCATTCTGGACATGAGTCTATTTTCTCCCAGCATTCCACATTCTGACTAAAACATCTCAATTTTTTTAAATTGATAAAAGGAAAATTTTGTCTAGTAAAAAGATATAACTCTCTCTCCCTTCCGTTTCTCTTATGTTTCTCAAACCCAAACAACTTCTAAATTTATCTCATTTCTCTCTTCCTTGCTTCTCTCCTTAAACCAAACAAAGCATTAATGGGGACATACTACATGAATACCCAATATGTTTTCCTAAATTTGTCGTCACCGTTAATAGTATTTTACTGTCCGTCTGAAAGAAATAATTCTTTATGAGTTTTTTTTAATTATATAGATGGTGTTCGTAAAAAAATTTATATAGATATTGTATATTTATTAAATTCAAAAGATAAATAATTAACTGTTTTCATATGCCCTGAAAAAAATTATTTTAATTAATGACATTAATATTAAAGAACGTGAGACTAAATTCGTTTATGTTAGAGTCATTAATAAATTTAAACTTCAGTTGACCCAAAAAAGAAACTTCGATGCTCAATTGTTACATCAGTAAATATCATTTATGTTATGTTGTGAATTTCAATTGGAATTTAGGCTATTTTTATCCTAACACAACATTTTTTTTACTATTCACATATCGTAAATAAGTTCCACCATTACAACGTCATCGAGTTTTTATTAAGCACCTCTCATCTCCAATTCAACACCATACTTTCTTATACTCCCTCCGTCCTATTTATAAGACCCCTTCTAGAAGAATTAGATGTCCCTTAATATAAGACCCTTTGCAGATTTTTAGGTAAATTAATTATTTTTTCCATATTTTCCCTTCATTAATATTCAACTCTTTTTATTCCTCATATATTGATGAGTGTGAATAATTAATGAAGTTTTACACATATGCTCAACTACCCCATTAGAAAGTGAATTTTGGAGTCTTCTACCATGTCACCATTAATGTTTCTAAAATATAGTGGACTTTTAAATAGGGGTATATTTGGAATGCTATTATTGTTTTTAAAAGAACAATACATTAACCAACTTTTCTTAAACTGTGTGAAACGGTTGAGAGGGTCTTATAATAAGGGACGAAGGGAGTAATTAACATATCTTAAATGGGTCCCCACCGTTACACATCACCTATTTTTTTATTTTTTTATTTTTATTAAAAATAATTTAATTAATAAATAAAAAATATAAAAATTACTTTTAAAAACATTGGTGCTTGCAACAGTTGCAAACCGCCACCAAGAACATTTTTAAAAAATAAAGCATTCCATGCGGTTGTAATAGCATATAGATGCCAAAAAATGACCGCCACAAATGCCTAAAAATATAAAGCATCGGTGCTCAACTGAGCCTGATAAAACACCCCCACCCACAAAAAACCCTTATCGATAATTGCCCGTACAACAACTGTGTTTATTAAGCACCGTGATAAATTGGCCTTACCTGATTTCCGTTGTTATTAGTTGCTACTATATATTCCAAATCAGAGACAGAAATGATATTTGACTGTGATGATACTAGTGCAGAAGCAATTCTAAGCTAGAAATATCTGAAATATGGACAAGTATTATTGAAATTCCAATCTGTAATAGAATTACAATGTTATTATCAGCAACTTAACAGTATTTTGAAAGGGAAGATATCAGAAAGACTTAACAGTAAAGGAAGCAAGAGAATTCCTAGAGAGAAGGAGAAATAGACAGAGAGAGAATGAGAATCTTCAATAAAATCATGCACACCTATTCTGTTTCACTTCACGCCCTTAATTCCCCTTAGTCCCTCAAGCGTAGTGGAATTTTGTGAATTCTGTTACTCTCCTCACAGCCCCATGTAAGTTTTCCTCATGGCCCGAATCTATTGCCACCTGTCCTCTTGAGGTGTAACCTGAATTATTTTTCATCATAACATTACCCTCCCCATCAAAAGTGACCTTGTCCTTAAGGTTAAACTGAGCAAAACATTCCTGAACAGAAGACAGACATTCCCAGGTGCAGTCAGCAGTACCCTCCCACTGAATCATAACTTGAGGAACCCACACATCATGGATACGAACTTGACGAGCATCCAGCACAATTAGAGGTTGTACCTGCGACCTTCTAAAGTGGTAATAAGTGGCAGAGGAACATATTGAGACACCGGATCACCGTGACAAGGATTGAGCAAGGAAACATGAAAAACTGGATGAAGTTTGGCCTCTGAAGGAAGCTCTAATTTATAAGCAACAACACCAATGCGTTCCAAAATCTTAAAAGGACCCAAAGTAGCGCATAGATAATTTCTGGTGGCGTTGAAAGCGCAAGGAAAGTTTGCGATATGGCTGGAGCTTCACAAAAACCCAATCACCAACATTGAAATTGATTTCAGTGCTCTTTTTATCAGCAAAACAGTTTCATGCGAGCCTGAGCACGAGATAAGTGATGCTTAAGATGAGTCAGAAGACGATCGGATTGAACTAATTGCATGAACATCAAAAAGGAGTGTCATTCCAAATAAAGGCGGAAATGGTAGTTGGAGGGTCACGACCATATAAAATCTTAAAAGGACTCATTCCAATAGATGTTTGAAAAGAACCATTATACCAAAACTCAACCCATGGTAGAAAAGAAACCCATAAACGAGGATTCTTAGAGATAAAACAACGTAAATACATCTCCAAACATTTGTTAAGAGCTTCGGACTGACCATCCGTTTGGGGATGGTATGCGGAACTCATCCATAAAGAAGTGCCTTGGAGTTTAAACAAGTGTTGCCAAAAAGAGTCAGTGAAAAACTATCCCGATCAGAAATAATGGAAGTAGGAATGCCATGTAATTTGACGACAACCTGCAGGAAAACTTCAGCAACCTGAGGTGCAGTAAAATTAGACCACAGAGGAGCAAAATGAGCAAACCTAGACAAGCGATCAATGACAACAAGAATAACAGAGTAGCCTTTAGATAGAGGTAGAGCAATGATGAAATCCATTGCAACGTCATCCAACACCTGAGTAGGAATTTGTAGAGGATTTAACAGATTGGCGGAGTAAGTTTGCATAGATTTGGCACGTTGGCAGACTTGACAATTCCGAATGAAGTCCTGAATTTGTGACACATTCCCTTCCAAAAAAAAAAGTAGCAATACGAGCATGAGTGCGCAAGAAATCGGCATGTCCACCATCAGAAGAAGAATGAAATTCAGTAAAATAATGTTGATAATATTGCGAGCATCGTCAGGAATCAACAAACGATGCTTCCAAAAAAGCAGCCCATCTTTAAAAGTATAATAAGGGCAAAGCCACCGGATCAGACTCAAATTGTTGGATTAAAGTTTGTAATGCAGTAGAGGAAGAAACCTCCCTCCTTATGTCATCAAGTAGGGGTGAATGAGGAACTGTTAGTGCCATATGAAAAGAGCGGGATAAGGCATTTGCAGCTTGGTTAGTGGGACCCGGCTTGTACTCAATTGAGTAATTGTAGCCTAAAAGTTTAGGCAAATAAGATTCTTGCTCGGTGTGTTTGAATGACTTGATCAGTAATGTGCTTAAGACTTCCGCTGGCTAGTGCGAATAATAAAAAAAAGGCCAAAAAGATAATGGCGAAACTTAGCCGCCGCCTCAGTGATAGCGTACAACTCACGGACGTAAGTTGTTTGCTTCTGCATTCGGGAAGAGAGTTTCTTGGAAAAATAGGCAATAGGATGGCCTTCTTGAGATAAAACAGCCTCAATACCTTAGCCTGAGGCAACAATTTCGACAACAAAAGGCTTGGAAAATCAGGAAGGACAAAACCGGAGCTGTAATCAAAGCTTGCTTAAGGGCAGCAAATGCAGAATGGACAGCTGAAGACCAAGAAAAGTTGTCATTCTGTAAGAGATCTGTAAGTGGGCTCGCAAGAGAAGCATAACATTTAATGAAGCAACGATAGTAACCAGTTAAGCCTAGAAAAGCCAGTAATTGATTGATGGTGGAAGGAAGGGGCCAATCACAAATAGTTCGGACCTTCGTAGGATCCATTTCCTTTCCCTGACCAGAAACAATATGACCCAAATACTCAACTTTGGTGCGCGGCCGAAAAAACACTTGGAAAATATAGCAAATAGGTGGTGTTGTTGCAAACAACCAAGCACAGTAGACAAATGTTCGAGATGTAATGCCCATGCGGAGCTATAAACCAGAATATCATCGAAGAACACCAAAACGAACTTGCGTAAAATGGGCGAAAGACATCGTTCATTAGAGCTTGAAATGTAGTAGGGGTGTTGGTCAAGCCAAAAGGCATTACCAACCACTCACAATGCCCATGATGAGTACGAAAAGCAGTCTTGTGATGATCCTCCGGTCGAACTAAGATTTGATGGTATCCGGAACGTAAATCCAATTTAGAGAAAAACTGAGAACCTCTAAATTCATCAAGTAATTCATCAACAATAGGGATAGGAAAAGAATCCTTCACAGTTACTGCATTTAGAGCCCTGTAGTTTGTACAAATCGCCAAGTCTCATCTTTCTTGCAGACCAAAAGAATGGGAGCAGAAATGGGTTAGTACTGGGAAAAGGGTAACGATAAGGTTTGACTCTGATTGTAGAAACGCCCTCCTTTAGAGGTATAGAATGATCATGAGTACGGTGTGGGGGCAAGCTACGAGGAACATAAAAAACAACAAAAAATTGGACCAATAGAGATGTTAAATCGCCAAGTAAATCAGCAGGTAAAGCCATAGAGTTCCCCTGCTATCAAATCCAAAGAGAAACAAGATAAGATGCACAGTTCAGCAATAGAATTAGTAGCACAAAAACACTTAAGATGATGAAAGTGAGCAACGCCAGGAGTGGTAGAGTTGTTGCCCTGCAAAGTCACAAAAGCATCATTAACATAGAATTTTATAGAAGCAAAGTTGTAATCCGCAATGTGTGCCCCGAGCGTATCCAACCATGAAGCGCCAATGACCACCTCAGTACCAGACATTGGTAACACATAAGCAGGAAAATGGATCAAATGGCCACAAAATAAGGACAGATAGATACCGAACGATCCCTTCAGCATGGAGATAGGTGACCATTGCCATCCATGACATTCACACCAGGTGCTGTGTCATCAACAATTCGGAAGTTGAAGAAGATGTGCCAAACGAGGCTGAATAAAGCTATCCGAGGCCGCCACAATCAAGAAGAACATGAACTGGTTGCCAGCAATCAAACCGCGAAAATGAATAGTAGGCACTACTTGGAGACCCTTGATAAGCTTGCAGAGAGAGATGGTGGAGTGCAGGAGGGGAATCAACTTCGGGTGTGGGCTCCAAAAGGGGAACAAAATCAGCAGAGGGATCATCACCTGGATCATCGGGATCAGTCAAGAACAACATGAGTTGCTTATTGGGGCATTTATGATTCCAAGAGTATTTCTCATCGCACGTAAAATAGAGGCCCTTCTCAAAAAGAATTTGCATCTCCACAGGTGAAATACGCCGCACTGGTGGGAAGGTTTAGTAGCTGGTTTTTGGATAAGGGGTGGAGATGAAGACGAGGAAGAGCCAAGGATAGTGGAAGCAGTAGATGACAAAGTGGAAAAGGACCTAGATCGAGCAGAAGGCGGAACAAAGCTGGCTCGAGAATAAGTAGAGGAAAGCCCCAAACTAACCTTTTCATCATAAAGGCGTGCAAAAGAGATGACGCGTAACAACGACTGTGGAGCTTGGGCAATAATGTCACGACGAATAGGGTCTTTCAGCCCACTGATAAAACAGTCCAATAAAGCTGCATCAGTCAATCCATCTATGCGGTTGGCAAGGAGCATAAAACGGCTATAGTAATTAGCAACGAAGCTGTTCTGCAAGAGTTTAAACAGTTGTGCCCGCGGACAATCAAATTGGGAAGGCCCAAATTGTTCCTCCACAGCTCGAGCTAAGGCAGACCAATCATGAAATTGATTTGCTCGTTGGAGCATCTGAAACCATGGCACCACCGAACCTTCAAAGTGCACAACAGCGATGACGAGTCGTTGTGGATCAGGGGTTGTGCATAATAAGAAAAAAATTGCTCAGCACGAAATAACCAATTGAGAGGGTCAGAACCATCAAACCGCGGAAAGTCTAACTTCACATGACGCAAGAGAGGAGGTGAGCTCGAACCCCCCGAGTGGCGAAGAATGGGACTGTTGATCAACGGAGCGGGTTAGTGTCTCAAGAGTGTGGTTGATAGAGGCCAACGTGGCATTCACCTGGACCATATGTTGTTGTTTTGCTTTGCCTTGTTGATCATGGGTTTCAAGGATATCAGAAACACGTTTTGACCTAATCTGGCAGTTCCTTCAGTCTCGTATTCTCCGCCATGAGAGGTCAATGAAAGCACCAATGTGATGATAATGGGTAGAAGCAATTCTAAAGCTAGAAATATCTGAAAATATGGACAAGTATTATTGAAATTCAAATCTGTAACAAAATACAATGTTCTATCAGCAACTTAACAATATTTTGAAGGGAAAATATCAGAAAGACATAACAGTAAAAGGAAGCAAGAGAATTCCTAGAGAGAAGGAGAAATAGACAGAGAGAGAATGAGAATCTTCAATACAATCATGCACACCCATTATGTTTCACTTCACGCCCTTAATATTCTCCTTAGTCCCTCAAGCGTAATGAAAATTTGTGAATTTTGTTACTCCTCCTCATAGCCCCATATTAGTTTTCCTCATGGCCCAGATCTATTGCCACTTGTCCTCTTGAGGTGTCACCTGAATTATTTTCATCATAACATTGACTTCAAATTTTTTGAAATATAAACCGATTGAACCATTAACTTTTAAAATTTGAGAAAGGTTTCAAGTTAAGATTTCTAAAACAAAAAAGTAAAATTTTTACTTTGGCCCAAATATAACAATTAAATGATACATTTGTATTTTAAGAAATTGTCAAAATATTTAATTTTAAAATAAAAAATTTAAATATAAACTTGGATAAAAAGTTAAATGCACATTTACCAGAGGGATAGAAATGTAATTATGTCAAAATGTTTGCATTGATTCAAATTGAGTTTGAATAAGTGATGGGAAAGTGGCTAGATTCAGTTTGGTTATAATAATAGTATTGTGAGTGTCGGCACTACGATAACTGTCGGTGGTACTACGGCATTTTGAGGTGCTCAACACACACGTGACGTGGACCCCATCCCCAAGTCAGAAACTGACGGTGATCTGATGATAAAACCAATGTTTTCAAAACATAATTTCAACAGGGTGAAAACACGGATTTGGACGGATAATAATTAAATAAATATTCTTAAGTAATAAAAACATAAAATTTTAAGAACTTAAAATACTTTTTCTGGTGAAAAAAGAAATTAAAATAATATAAGATTATAAATTAATGGGTTAAATATATTTTTAGTCCCTAAAATATAGTCAAAATTTGATTTTAGGCTCTGTAATTTAAAATTGGTGAATTTGTTTCTTTAAAAATTAAAAATACACCAATTTATTTCTTATTTGCATAGTTTACTACAGATTTTGCTATGGATTAATTACAATTTTTTATCGATAACTTGATAAGGACTAAGAAAGGGTATTTTCACTTTTTGAGGTACTAAATCCACTGGTTTTGAATTACAGAAAATAAAATCAAATCTTGACTATATTTTAGAGACTAAAAAAATATTTAATCCTAAATTACTATAAATGAATTTGTTATTTGTGTTATAAAATAAAAAGTAATAATAATTGACTAAATAGTAGATATTTATATGCAATCTTAAAACATTTTTATTTATTTAAAAAGAGTTTAAATATTATATATTGTTAGTGTAAAATTACACGTAAATCCAATGATATGTTGTCACATCATTTAATAAGTTAATGATATATGAGATGTTATACTCATTAATGAGTGTGAGAATATATTATTGGATGACTATGTAAATTTTTTTTACACTAGCAATGTATACTTATTAAATTCATTTAAAAATATTTTAACTCAAATAAAAAATTTACAAATTTAAATTTTTTTTGAAAAGTTTGAAATTGATCAATTCAAAACAATTTTCTAACACTGATTTTCTTTGTTGATTTTAACTGATTCGATCGGTTTTCCATCGATTCTAAAATCAACCAATTCTTCAGGTTACATGAACCGAACACCATACTAATTCTAAGTTGGACTGATAGAAACCAACCAATTTGGCCCGATTTTAATAACTATAATGAAAACACTAAAATAACTATTTTTTATTATTTATAATAAACCCTCAGCCATTTATTATTTATTATTTTGCATGTACTTATTTAAATAATAACTCTATAACTTAGTTTTTAAAAAATATTATCTTTAGTGTCTAAATAAAATATTAAATTTTCTAAGATTTCTATTTTCTTCAAAACTTATATTACTATGCAAATATTTTTTTAAAATTAAAGTAATGTTATTTCAAAATAAACATACATTTTTTTTAAGGAAAATGTTTGATGCCATAACTAAAAACAGAGTATTTCTTTAAATTGTATAGAATTCGATTTGACGTTATAAATGTAATCAATATTTAATGATAATGTTTTAAGGGAAGGGTGACCTATTTTTAAAATCTTAGATTATTAATATTGGAAAGTCACATTAAAACATAATTAATTAAGTGGATCTAAGTAAACTCAATTAAGAAGATTAAAGTCTTACCACTACTAACACCTACCACTATAAGAAAAACGGTTTTTTTAGCGATAACTATAGGGGAAAAATTGTCGCTATTTCATAATTAGCGACGGCCTAGCGGAGACCAATCAGTCGTCGCTAAAATCCTCGCCGTTAATTCCGTAGCGACGACATTCGATATTTTACGGTCGACACTAGTTCCCATGGTCGTCATAACATAACGACAGCCAGACCAATCGCTAATAATTTTTCCGAAAAAAATATCCCTTTTTTGTCCTTACCATGATACAAAGAAGGAGCATTACTGTTACAACTATATTTGTTTCTTGAAAACATATAGTGCAAAATATTATATATATAGTGAAAAATAACAAGAAATTAGCGACGACTATCTTTACGAAGGCCGACACTAACTTTACGACTAGGCCGTCACTAATTTACAAAGGCTGACACTAAAATTTTTTTTGCCTTTAGCGTCGGTCAGGCTGACAATAAATAAAAAAATAAAAAAATTATTTTACAATTAGCGTCGGCAGCCGACGCTACATAAAAAATGTAAAAAAATAAAATAAAAATCAATTTAGCGAGGCTTTGCGACGGCTTTGCCATTGCAAAATACTTGTGTCTAAAACCATGCATTCTTGTAGTGTACACTTTCATTTATAGGACTCGAACCAAGTAGTACACATTTTACATATAAGAAATAAAGCTTAATTTTGTAGTAATTTTAGGTATGGAAATCTATTTTATAATTTTTTTCGTATTTTATTTTAAATATTTAAATTTAATGTATAATATGTTTTTTAAATATAAGTAAAAGTTCACTATTAGATAACATACCTATGAATGTCCAAATTACCTGAAATTTGATATACATGATCATGAAGGTAATATAATATGATTCAACGGTTAGATTGGTCAATTTCACATTATATAAAAAGTTATTAATTGGTGTAAGTCTTAAAGTTTGACACCCGGTGTCAACGAATCTTGACTCTCTCTCTCTCTCTATATATATATAGACACACACAACATAACTCATTAGATATGTAACCTCTATCTGAGACATAAACAAAAACTTTAAAAAAATATTTTACCCCTTCATTAAATTTCCACATGAATCGAGCTGAGTCTCGTAATCACATCACAATATCTATAACTTAAAGTCTATCGATCAATTAACACTAAACCGAAATCTATCATGCTTCTATAAAGTTATGACATGGTTTATCTAACTACTTAAAACTAGCCTACTCGATTTAGATAAAAAAAAGGTTCCCTTAACAAAAGTGACCAAAGAGACGGGCATAACCATTGACTTGGGAACTCTTTCTTGTAGAAACCACAGGAACACTAGAAGGGGGGTTGAATAGTGTTTTATAATTTTTAAACTGATTTTGGAAAACCTTTCACAAGCAGCACTTTCACAGAGAGGTTTTTATAACTTGCTGAAACTGGAAGTTTTATACTTGCTGAAGTAACTTCAGCAGGTTCAATAAAACAGTTTATAAAAACTTGTTTTTCAATCTATTAAGATGGTTTTTCAGCTTAAAGTTATAAAATAACAAACTCAAAACCCTTCACGTTAGTATAAACCAAATTTAAATGAGTTAAGGGTAAGAGAAGACTTAGCCAAAGATTTATACTGGTTCACCTACCACCACTGTGAGCTACGTCCAGTCCCAAAGCCAACCAGCTAAGGATTTTCACTAATCTCAGAGATTACAAGTATTCTTTTCTATCAAGCCTCTTCAGGCTCTACAACCACAAGTATTCTTTCCTACCAAGCCTTTCCAGGTTCTACAACAAGTATTGTTTAAACCACAAGCCTCTTCAGGCTCAACAACGAGTATTCTTTCTTTCACTAAGCCTCTCCAGGCTCTCAGACACTTAATAGTGTTTACAAATAAATTGGTTTAAGTTATAGAACTAAACAAAGCTCCTAACTCAAACTGAAACAAACTTGTACAGGATAACTGAGTATAACTCAGGATAAATGAAATTTTGTGTACAATAATCAGAGAGTATGCAACGTAATTTTTTTAGAGTATTGGATTGATATTTTTCTTCTCTCCTTTTTCTTGAAGTCTTTCATGAAGCTATATATAGGGATGAAATTTTAAGTCCGTTGAAGATTTCTGAATTCACCGTTGAGAGATAACATTAAATGCTATAGAGTCCGTTGTGAGACAATCCACTGATAGCTTTTAACTTTGAACAGTGCAGGTGAGCAGAGATGATTCAGTTCTGACACACTGCAGGTACAGTGATACAGAGGTTTCATTTTCTGGTACGATGATTCAAATAAGTGCAAAAGGACTCTATAATCTTTCCTTAAGAAGACATGTTGCAGAAGACGTTGAGAACGCTTTTAAGTCTTGGGCAGAAAGCCTTCTAACTTCATACAAAAAGCCACGTTGGATATCTTCAGTAGGTCTTCATGTTCCAGATAGTACATCTCTTCAGAGGGTTGATTTACTTCAGCAGGTCCTGACTCTTTAGAGGGTTCCACTCCTTCAGAAGGTTGCACCACTTCAGAGGGTTGCTTTGCTTCGGTGGGTTGCTCTTTTCAGAGGGTTGTTGAAACATAGAAAATACCTTTAAGAGAATTTGCACTATCTTTCAGGATACTTTAACCAAATTTGTTATTCATTAAAACTTAGGATTATGAGACTTAAAACATTATTAATTACTTAATAATATTTTTGAGACTCAACATTTCTTTCTTCTCCTCCAATCAAATACTATCACTTTTATCCTTTCTTAATCACCACAATAAATATTGGTCATTTTCTACTGACACTTAAATCTAGTTTAAAATACGTAACATTCTTCCCCTAAATTTTGAATATACCTCAAAACTAGTAAAATACATCTATCAATAGTTCCATGAATGCAAGCTAGTCTCTCACAATCACCAAACAACTTGATGCATATCAAATACCAAGCTTAGGCTTATCCTAAAAGATAGAACTAAGAACATATATCTATCAACACATGAGATTAAGGATTGTATAAGCCTTTATTCTATGGTCAAAGTTGAAATAAAAACAAGAAGACAAAGGATATAGACTTGAATTTGCACATTAAATATTTAAAACCAGAAAATAACCATTCTTACGAGTCAAAAGAAATTTATAAATCAAAACTAAACTATTTTTTGTGCTAGGCATTAAACTAAATTGTTGTCTTAGGAATATGGGAAAGTACTCTTAAACCAAGTCAACCATTTACCAGGTTACTTAGTCCATCAAAGGTAATTCTCTTATTAAACCATATAAATGGAATTCTAACATACAAGGTAATCTAATATAATACACAATCCTAAACCAAACATAATCACAATCATTAGTTGAATAAACTTTTCACATCTATGTTTACTTTTAAATTTGCTTACTCTTCAGCCTATCCCCCTCCCCCTAATTTTTTTTTTATCTAAACTCAAGGTTTTATCTTTATTTGTCAGGGGTTCAGTTAAAATCCTTAACACATTTGTAATTATTATTCTTATGGTTAATGGTGACATCCATTTTCGAGGCTTCACTTCTGTAAGTTGTCACACATTTTCTCACCCTGAGTAAACTATTGGGGTGGCTAATCCCAATAATCTACAACCAAGGCAGTCAGAAGCATGGCAACTGTACATAATGACCCACAACTTCTAGACAACTATATGTCGGATCATGCTTGACACATTCGACTCCACTGACTGGTTGGACTGAATTGCTTTGATACCATAAATGTAACATCTACCCTTAGAATAGACATTACCTTACTTGACATAGACCTAAACTTATAACTTTATAGAAATTGTGTTTTTTTAAAAGGACAAATATGTATTTATCATTCTTGGAAAGTAAAATATTTGTAACGATTAATTTAACTAATTTATCTACATTACAAATTGCCTATGAAATGTTTTTTACTATACAAACATAAATTAGAACATTTGAGAATACATGGCTCAAGAAATGAAAACCAAAGACACTTGACATAACCATGATCTACCTTGGCCAGATACAAGTAACCCACCTTGGCCCAAGTTTTGGTCCTCTCAAGTGAGATGATAATCCCCTCTAGCATGTCGCTCTAGTGTGGCAACAAAGAATAAGGAATAACAACAAAGGGGTGAGATGATAAAATAATACAAAGTCATACTAGTAGAAAGTAATAAAGGGTTAAGGCATGCAAAAAATTATACAAATATATATAAATGTAAACAAAGCTAGATCATAGAAACTTCATTCCAATATTCATACATCTCACAAGAATTTATGCATGCAATGCACTAATTCATAACCATCATATTACTAATATTATGAGAATGCATACTCAATGAATAATCCCCGACACACCTCCATATATCATAAGCATTTTAATATTAATATCTTGATCAAAAGAATATCAGATGAATCCATCGACAATTAGAGTTTTGTCATCACTGATCGACACACCTAAACAGGTTAGTAAACAAATCCCATATTATAGTACATATAAAATTTTAGGAAAGAACAATCTCCACTAATCTTGATTATGGCCAGCGATTGTTAGGTTGGTCGGTGTTGCTTATACTTGCTCCGAATTCAATGCGCAAATTGGGCCATTGGCACCATATTTTCCAACCAAGTACACTCCCAAGGCATATCAGGCCTCCCCTTCACTCACATCGTGACTGTACCACACCATATAGTTTCCCCATGAACAAATGTCACGATGCATGATCATCCATGTATAATAATAGGGCGTTGCCTAAACATCACACTGCGATATTCTCATGGTACGAAAAGACACTCAGGCCATAATATCATCCACTTCTCTTGAGAATCCGACAAATCTCTCCTATAACTTGGGATTTCTCAACATTCACAACAACCAAAAGATTTAAGTCATAGCCATTTATAGCAAGGGACTTTTAACAAATTACTCTATATTTGTTATTTCACCTTTGTCTTATTTCGTTTCATTGTTATATTATAGGTTATTGGGTGAACCACATTCATTATAATTTTATGTTATAAGTTTTTCCTCATCTTTCCATGTCCACTCAATTTAGGGAAATCAAGTTTTGTGAAACTTCTCTCTCTTTCCTCACTTGCACTCTAATTCGTGTTTTCACTTTTTAAGTATTTTAAGCTTCCTAATTAATCCTTTGTCCAAATATTTTAGAGTTACATTCATATTCTCTTTGGAAACATTCTTCTCAAATTCTATACGAAATACATGTTCATTATTTTAAAAGGGGCTATACTTCTCGCTATTTCTTGTTATGGGAAATATGGTTACACTTCACGGGTAAGAGGGCGAGTTAGGCCGGTTGATGGATTGAGTCACTGACCCCAACAGAAGCAGTGACCATGTTCACACCTCTAATTGCATTTCATTCCAAGAGTTCAATCCCAATCAATAACCATATATGCATGTAAGATATTATGATTTCATTGAGAAAAGTACATGGTGTAGGAGGATTGAAAACAATTTCTTTCTTTCTTTTTTTTGACGTAAAAACAATTCTAGCAAAACAACACTTAATGAACAATAAAATTTAATATTCTTAGGGATTTTGTCTAATAAATACTTCTTATGTATTTTTTTCCATAAAATGTTTTTAGGTGCATTTACAATAATTACTTAATTTTCAAAATTAAAAAACTTAGTTTTTACTTTAAAACATTTGTTTTGATAATTACTTATACCTTAAATTGTTTGATAGAGACTAAAGTTGATGATGTAACTATAAAAAATAACAATGGAGCCTATTTTGTAAATGTTTATTATAAATATAAAAATGATTTTAAAAGAATTAATCATTCTTGAAGTCGAATGAAAATTTTTAAAAATTCAATAATTATTCATTAGTGAAAGTAAATTATTACCATCATGATAAAAAAATGCTTGTTGATAGAAACAATATATAATCCGTAACCTTCCCCTCCTCCTCTCGTTTTCGGCTTTCATTACATCTCCCTTCTTTTTTTTTTAGGGGGAGTAAACTTACATTCCCCCCTCTCTTTCACATTTGTTTATTCTTCTCTCTTTTTCCACACTCATTTTTCTTATATCTAATATCATTTCTCTCCCATAAATTTACCTATAATGTTTTTTAAATCTCATTTTCACTTTAAAGAGAATTTAATCTAACTATAATTTTTAATTCAAGAATTAATCTCATAGGTATAAACTAAATGAAGGCGTTAAAACATTTCTCAAATATTTTCTAATATTGCTAATGATGATTAAAATGATTAATCTCAAAGCTATGTCTCCATCGATTCCAAAATTAAAAAACACAGGTATTACAAAATTCCTAAAATTAAAAGTCATTTTCATGTGTCCTATTTTCAATTATGAAAATCAATTATTGAATCAAATGCCCCTAGCTCAAAGGTTAGGGTGAATAAGATGTACGATTAAATATATATTTTGTATTTATAAAACAATGCCTTGAAATGCCGCTATATATATTCCCATATGTTTGGGTTCAAAGTTTGAATTCATGTCTCTTTATTCTAACTCGCTTTTCTTTTTCTTTTTTACTCAATCAATTAGTCAAAAATTTATTCTTGCAAACCTCCATAAACATGCTATTTTTAACTAGTCTCTCATCTCAGCTTGTGAGACATGCGAATCCAGGAGAATTTTAGAATAAATCACAAAAAAATTTGGTCTATGATAAACTTTTATTATAATAATATAAATTTAATAATAAAATAATTAATAATATATATTATAAAATAAATTTACCTTTTATAATAACAAAATTAAGGACCTACGTTAGAACTAAACGGTCTATCCTAATAAGCTCTTATTTCAAATTTTACATTTCTTTTTAAAGCAGCAAGTGAACTTGAAAGTGTCTTCAAATCATACTAAAGTCACCTTTTCATGTGTCAAAGAAAAAAATATTCGCATTTTCTTTTTGGTTAATTTTGCTGACGATGACTTAAGGTGTCATTCTAGTTTTTTCTTTCCTATCTATCTGTCTCACCTACTTGAGAAATCAACTGCTAACCATTTTAGAAATATTTGATAGAAATAAAATAGTCTACTTGGTTGGACATTGCAATTGCACACTACCCTCTGATGTATATTATTTTCATTTTCATTTTTATAAAGTTATTCAAAAGAAATTATTAATTTCTTAAATGTAAAAAAATGTATTTATTTTTTAAAATATAATTAAGTAATATTGTATAAACTATAATATATGAAAACAGTAAAAAAAATCAACTGTTGACATATGGATGATTCATGCATGAGAATCTGGAGAGGAAGATTTAGAGATTTTCTGGGTGTTTATGAACATTTTCACTCAAAAGCATTAACATAAATATAAGGGCATAGATCACAGTTAGATAAAGAAAATTGTATCCATATTTAAGTTTATGTGCATAATTTGTTTCACTAATTAATCTGTTTAAGTTGAGAAGACTGGAACAATGATATAAAATGCACACTTGACTTTATCTCAGTATCTTGAAGCTAGAAAAATCTTTTACTCCAACTCCAACCATATGCTTAAGAATTTCTTTAATAGTAAATATAGCATAATGTATCCTTTATATAGGCCTAATCAGACAGAAAAAAAAAACCTCAATCCATTTTTATTATGGATTTACTCATACCATTGTAGTTTGGTGCTCCTATATGGAAACCGTATATAGATGAACGTTGCAATAAGAAAGTATGCATTTTCTTAATTAATAAACTTCAATGGTGGATGAAGATAACACTAAATATACAGAGCTTTTAGGCAGGTCCAAAACAGGGGAAGGAAAATCACCTTTTAACTAAACTTACTCGTTTGTGGAGGAAAATGCTCACTCTTAGATCTGAATTTTGTTTCCATGCATTAATTTACTTGAAGCAATAAATTGGAACAAAATGGTGGAACATTATACAAAGGCGTAATCGATTAATAGTCTCCTCAATTGGCTGGTAAAGTACAAGTCTGACCCGGTTGAGAAGTTTGAGTGAGATACTCAATGAAACTCCAACACTCATGTAAGTTTATTTTGAAGAAAGAAAAGTATGCACAATTTATTCTAAAATAAAAACAATTTGTATTACTATTACATTTTTTTATTATAAAAAATAAAATATCATTCTCATCTACTTTCTTCTAATGAGATGTTGAAGTGTGCTTAAGTGGAAATCACACAAACTTTGTCAAAATGACATAATCAATACTACATAGTTTGTTTTGATAACGTTTGAGTCAAATGGAAAGTGGCCAAATAATAGGCACAAGGATAATGTCACGCAACCAACTTAAGCACCTTGAATAAGCCATGAGTATTCGGTTTATTTGGAAGTTCAATTTCAGTGGTGACAGGTGAGTAGGTATTATGAGATTATGGAAGTTGAAGTTCAAATTTCAAAGTGTTGATTTACTTGTCACATACATTAGTGGTACCTAAAGTCACCAACCCCATGCCAGTCTTGGAATAAAAAATGTTTTGCTCCTTGTGAAGTTGGTGATCGTCTACATGTCATGGTGGCTAGCCCTTGACTGTTGACACCAACCATTGATTGTTACGTTTTACTACTACAACACCTACTTAAAAAGAGTCCCCTTCATGGTACACCTCTTGTTTTTTGTTACAATCAATGATTCTTTTCAGCCATCTAAATGCATGGTCATAGATTGCAAAATGATATTTGACTATGCTTTACTTATTAATAGAATATAATAGGTATAGCGACACATATATAGAGAACAAAAGGAGAATGGAGAAAAGGATCGGATAAAATGATTTTATTATTCTTGGCCTCTGATTGATTTGTCTTAACAACATATAAATTATTTAAACTCAATCTGGCTGTTATTTAAATCAAGTAGAATAGAATAAACACAATTTTTTTTTAATCTAACAAATATTTTGAATTGAAAGCTAGTTAAGTTAAGCCATGGGTCATGATTTTTTGAGAAAGTCAAAAAGCCCAACAAAGTGCACCTTGCTGCAGCCTGTATTCATTGATTCATTGACAGCCCAGGAATGCCAAACAGGCCTTCACTAAGTAGCTCAGTTCCTCCTTTTTCAACCACTTTTTATAAGTTCTGTCATAAAAGTTTCAACTTCATAAATCACTTGAACCTTATAAATTTACTAATAAATTAATTATTAATTTTTTGGCATTTTTAGTGCCAAATACATAATTCTTTTTATTTGCTTTTCCTAGTCAAACTTTTTAGCCTTGAAAAGCAAAAGATTTAAACTTGAGTTATTATATAGAAAAAAAAAACTGTGAATTGTTGAATGTGAAACAGTTAAATTACCAAGATTAAAAATTTATGAGATAATTGGTCAAAACTCAAGAGTTAGTTAAAGTGGATAATATGTATTTAGTTTTTTTTTTAAAAAAAATTACACCAAAAGGTTCTACCATTGAGTGAAAGTGACCAGAACTCGTGATAACACCATTCCAAAAAGAATTTAGTGTTCCTTGAATTAATTTTCTAATGAAAATTAATAAATTTCTATTATGTTAGAGATAATGATTTTTTAAAATCATTTTGAAGAATCTAAGATATATTTACACATCGATCATCATTTATTAGCATAAATAAAAACTACAATATGCAATATATAGTAGAACCTCTATAAATTAATACTTGATAAATTAATAACCTCTCTAAAATAATAAATTTTCCCAGTTCTGACTTGGGCCCAAGGTATTAATAATTTCGATAAATTAATAAAATAATAATTTTTCGAAAGACCCTTATATAAATTTATGGTCCTTTCAATATTATAAATTAATAATTCTATAAAATATATATTTTTTATATAAAAAAAGCATGTTTTAGATGTAAAGCCACAATTGGTTGGTTTTGATTTGGATTGAGTAATTAGGAATGTTTGATGTTGTTTATACAGTGGTTGATTTCCTTACCATACATGAACTTAATTGCATTAAGTTTTAACTAGTAACATACTACAGTACAATGAACTTTGTTTATTTAATTAGTCATATTATACATGAACATTATTCAATTAGTCAATACAATGTACATATGTTTTATTCATGAAGAATAATGTAGGTTCATTGAATCGGAAAAGATCTCTTTAAATTAATAAAATTACGTGGTCCCGACATTATTAATTTATAGAGATTTTACTATATTTCATTTTATATCTGTATAATTTTTTTACATCTACACTTAATTTTTTTTATATACTACATATTAAGGTAATGTGATTCATAAAAATGTCAAAGAGACATTTTTAATAATAAAGCGTATGAAACTCTTAGCCCTCGTTTGGTGTTATAGAAATAGTAGAGGCCAGATGGAAACCGGAAAGAAATGCCCCTCCCATATCTGTTTGGTGAACAAAGAAATGCCAAGAAATCAGTGAGTCCTACAGTACTATTGATTTCTCTACATTGTTGACGTGAAATAGCGAGAAATGAGCAATTGAGAGTTGAAAATCAATTTTCATGTACACAATCGATTTTCATATTACCCACTGTTATAAAAAATCGATTTTTATTGTCCCATAATCGATTGTTGACAAAAAAAAATCGATTTTTTTTATGAATAATCGATTTTTAAATTATTTTTTTCTTTTATTTCACACACATTTCTCTCATACCAAACAACTTAAATTATATTTCTCTTCCATTTCACGCTCATTTCTTTTACACCAAACAACCTAAAAATCATCTCTATCTATTCTCTATTTCTCTTCTTCCCACTTCTCTTCTTCCCATTTCTCTCCTCTCTATATCCCTAATCACACCAAACAAAGCATTAGTGAATGAGTTGAGGTGATAAACAATCTGAATCATTGAGATGAAAACGCATGTTCAAATATCAAGAAGGTAATTCTTGTGAGGAGATTGCATACTCCTGGTAGATAAATTAGTCTTGTGAACATATAAATAACCCAACCTATAAGAAATCCTTGTGATTTTCACCGAAGTAATAAGGGGCTATATTCTTCCGTACATTTTGGACTTTCTATCCTTGCCTCTTCAAACTCCTAAGGAATTCTTAATATGTACATTTATAATTCACTACTCAAATTAATTAAATGATTGAAATATCGCATGTTTTCATTGGATTTTGATTTGTCAAGCTGCAGAACAAGTTGGCCTGTTTTTGTTTTAGTTTTGTTAACCTGTTGGTGTTAACTGGTTTCACATGCTAGTAAAAGTGTTGACACTTGGAGCCATTACAAGAATGAGATGGTCTTGAAAACCATCTATATATTTCTAATCTTCTTGGTCTTGAAAACCTGCGAGGATTACCATGTATATATACACGTAAGGCCTTAATCTTCTATAAGCAGCCTATCAGTCATTTGCTGTGATCTCTGCATAGTAGCTGCTGTTTTCAATGTTGTTCCTTATCCACCAAATTTAATCAAAAAAAGAAAAGAACGGAAAAACAAGTATCTTTGTTACAGAATTATCCTTGTGCTTGTAAGAATACCCCTACCCCTTTCGCTGCTCCCTGCTCCCCTTGAAATAATGCACTGCATATATAAGAGGATAAGAGTTAAGTTTTATATATTTCTTTCATCTTCATCCTCATTTTGTAAAGGTGATGAGGAATCTGGTTCAGAGTCATCTAATGATGATGAGTGATGACTATGAAAAACTTTTGAATTGTTGGAGTAACGAGGAATTCTTTGGTGTCTTAATTAAGGTAAAGAAGGATGGCCCTATTCTTAAGCAAAAATATGTTAAGCTTTTTGTGCCTGATGATCGTAGTAGTGAGAAAGAAATGATGAAAAGGAGAAAAGTATATCAAAAGATAAGAAGAATGAAAAGCTATTTGAAAGATGTGATGGCAAAGCATTTGTAGCATGTTTGATTTACACTATATCCATGTTTATAATGTGATTTTGATAGAAACTAAACACACACTTGGTTGAGGAGGTACCACATATATTTTGGTGAGAAAAAGAGAGGAATAATATGAGCATAGGTTTTAGGAAAATCAGGGAGATAGAGTGTTGGATCATGCTCAGAAATTCAAGGAAAGAACAGAGAAAGAACAAAGAGGAGAGAATGGCATTAGCACAGGAGAGGAAGAAGTTGAAACAGTTCAAGAATATGTAGAACAGGAGAGGATTAAAAACATAATTAAGATTGCAGAAAGAAAGAGGAGAGAAAATTCCAGAGGAAGGTGGTCAGAAGAGGAAGCCTAAAACAGCCCTATTGGAGAATGCAAGACAGGCAATGATGGTTTAGTACTATAATTTAGATCATGGGACACAATTGGGGGCCTGAATCAAGTATGCCAAAACAAAGCGAAACAGATTTGGCCTGAATCAATATATTTCCTTGGAAAGCTTGGTCCATATGGGGAGGAAGAATGGAAGCTAAGAAAACAACACAAAATATATCTGTTGAAACTAAGGAGCTTCTTTATGCAGCAAGTTTGGACAAGAAGAAAAATAAGAAGTGAAGGGGTAATTCTGGCGGGCTAAATTTATGAAATACTAATTTATGGACAATAAAAAAGACAGCATAGAAAAATCGAATATTAATGTGGAAAAATCTATGAAGGAAAGCCAGGACAAAACAACAAGTGGCTAATTTGAAGTCATCACACTTGAGGCTCTTAGCATACGGGAAAACACAGTTGAAATCTTAGCTTGGAGGGCTGGAAGCAAGCACTAAAAGATAAGGTAACTTTTGTACAACTTGAAAGAGGAGTATATATATTACAATGTCTACTGGTATTGCTAATAAATTATTGGTTAATTTTCACAATTTTTTTTCTGCCTAACAAGGAAATTTATTTTATAATAATGTACAGACCTAACGTGATTATTCAGTCACAGTTTAAGGCACTTTTTAAGAAGTAATAAACTAATGGTGGAGCTCCTCTTTGATAAGGAATCAGAGGATTGGAATTTAACATTGCAAAATATAGGGGGTGGACATGCTCACCAAAGTGTTGTGAGGGGAGAAATTTTGGTTGTTTTTCTCATTTTCTCCATGGAACAGATTACAGTGCTAGGAAAACATTTTCACCAATTCCGCATACACATGCTCCAAATTGGCAAATTAATACGCCATTTCATCATGGCAAGCATCATATCATTTATACTACAAGGCAAAGTTGGAACTAACTCTGTTAAGCATCATTCTGCTACTATTCTCTAACACTCGGTACAGTACCATCACTTTAACATCTTCCATATCGAATCTCAACAGTAAAAAGCAGAAAAAGCATGAAAGAAAAGTTTCATAACAAGAAGTGTGTAATCAATCATCATTGTCATTTACCTTCAATTTTCTTCTTGGATCACATCATTGAATATTATTATCCATAAATTAGTATAACAATAAGCAGTGGAAAGAAAAGAACATGTTTAATAAATCTACAAATTTCCTGCACAAATTAAAATTATACCCAAAATTAACTCAACAATCACCTCAATTTGATCCAAATATACCATCTAGAGCACAGCTAAAGCCGTTGAACGATCAAAACAACCCGGAACCTCTGAGGTTCTTCCAATCTTCTTTTTCCTTTTCATCTTCATCTTCAACTTCATCTCCTCCGCCACAGGAATCACCACAGGCTCAACCTCAGCCATATTCTCCCTACTAGCACCACCATGAACAAGCACCCTCGTGATCCCAACATAATCCAAAGCCTCCGCTATCTGCAAAGCAGTTACACCTTTACTGGTTCTAGCCTCAACATCCACACCTTTCTTCACCAACACCTCAGTCACATCAGCATGTCCTGATTCCACAGCACAATGCAACGCAGTGTAACCGTCATTATCCTTCGCATCCATATCAATCCCTTTCTCCAACAAAACCCTAACCGCATCAACCCTCCCTTTGAAACACGCTCTATGCAACGCTGTCCAACCGTTTTGGTCCCTCCCGTTGATAACCGCACCACTCTCTAACAACCTCTGAATACTCCTCACCTCTCCTTTCCTAGCTGCTACGCACAAACTATCCCCAAACCGAAGCGCGTCAAACACACGCACATGCCCATTCTCCGCCGCAACATCATAAGCAGTCTTCCCGAGCGTGTTTCTCACGTCCTTATTAGCACCTTTCTGTAGCAAGGTTTTGATCATGCTCTCATCACCTTGAGCAGCTGCCACGTGTAAAGCCGTGTCACCGTCTCTTCCATTACGAATGTCCGTTCTCGCACCGTTAGCTAACAACAGTTTAACGCAGTCCCTCCTCCGCTCTTCAACGGCGAGGTGTAACGCCGTGTTCCCATCTTTCGACATAGCGTTAACTTTCACACCTTTGAGTAACAGAAGGCTCAGAACCTCCACGTGTCCTTCTTTCACCGCAAGGTGAATAGGTCCCCACGTGGAGGATTCCGAGGCTTCTGTATTAGCTTTATGAGCTAACAAAAGCTCAGTTATTAAGGCCTCTCCATTGGAGCAGGCTGATTCCAACGGAGTTAAGCCAGAACCGTTTGGTGTTTCAATCCCTGGCTTGAATTCTAAGAGTAATTGAACTAGGTCTGGTCTTCTCTGTGAAATGGCTAAATGTAACAGCGTGTTACCTTGTGTGTCTGTTGAGTCAACGGCTTTCCATGTTGGATCACTATGTTCCAACACTTCTCTTATCTCATCCATGGAACCGTGTGCTATGAGGTGAGTCAGAATGGGTGAGCCTACGAACATGATTTTGATGCCGCTATCGATGAAGACTTGTTTCTTTTTCGCTGTGAACCAGTCATTGGGGACTGATTCGAACATGGAGGAAGGTTCTTTGATGGCTGCTCCAGGGACTACAACGCTGTGGAGGAGGAATGAGTCTTCTGAGTGAGGGAAAGAGTGTGGGAGATTGGAGCCTGGTGGGAGATGGTAGAGAATCTCTATAGTGACGGTTGCTAAAGGAGATATGATCCCTGAATGAGGCTTCACTGTGTAACGTGTTTTGATCAGTGGCTGAAGCCTGAAGGCTACGGGCATGGTGTACATAACATTGCGTAAGGTGATTTGGCCGTAACATTTTTGCCCTGATTCTATCCTTATTGGGATTATGTTTGATGGGTCTAATCTTATGAGTCTGTCCATGTTTCTGCAACAGGGTAATTAGTTCTAATCAGTGTTTCAATATGGAAAATTCTTGGTGGGTTTGGAAGGGAAAACAAAAGCCATGAAAGGGGAAAGAAGCTAAAAAGGGAAGTGAAGGAGTATTTGGTGGCTGTGTTTTAATTTTTTAAAGGAAGAGTAAATGAAAGAAGTTAACTAATGGCCGGCTCTATACTAAGAGTGTGCCAAGTGGTGCTGTAAAAAACAATGGTGACTTGTTCTATTCCGCGTCTGATCTGATCTATCTGCATTACAAAGTAAAACACAGTTGTGTGAAGTTAAAAAGGGTCATAATTCATAACCAATCCATGTCTTGTTATGCACATCACTGTCAGTGTAAAGGGGGCAATTTTAAATGAGAATACTTTTGCCTTTCGTCAAGAACCGTGATGCATGATGGTATATACTATTATATAGCTGTTTGTTAGTTGCCACAATAATAATGTATAAAATTCCAATGCTGCTATGATGCCTTTGTTTTTTTTACTCTCTCAATGTTTCTATGTAATCAGAGAAAGTCACATTGGAAAATGAAATTGTTTACGAGTTTTAGTCTGAATCAGTTCAAGAAGGTGTGATACTTGGTTTGGCCATTTGGGAAAACATTCTAGTGTGACGAACAAGAAAAATAAATTTTATATGCTGAGTCTGAGTGCGCAAGGTTGAGAGGTTTGGAGGTACTTTCGTTTACTTGATCAACTACATTGACATCGTTGAATTATTAAATAGCTTAATGTTGCTTTCTCCTTAGTATTACTAGTTGGACTTTGTCTTTTACTATATGATACGAGTGCAGCAGCCTAAACTCTGATTCCTTGTAACTATTTGCAATCATACCCTCGCTAATTTAGTATAGGAAGACCAAAATATATAATCCTACGTAGCGTATCCAGCGGTCGGATTTATTGACCTAATGATTATTAGGCCCAATTCCGGCTGAAATTGGGCCATAATTGGGCGGGTGGATAGTAGCGGGTATGGGCCATAATTGGGCCAGCTTAACTTATTGGACCAAATTCAATTTTTAAACTTTTTATCATACTTTTAAAGTTTTTTATTTTATAGATTAAACATTTAAAGTTAAAACATAGAAACAAAGAATTACAAAAAAAATATAAATAAAGAAATTATTTAAGAGCATTACTAAATGTTAAAGTAACAGTATTACAATTCTTTCATTAAATTAAAAGAATACAATTAGTAACACTTTAAAAAACTATAGATTCGGGTGTTGTTTTTTTTTTTTTTAAAAAAACACAATTTTTTGTTGTGTATAATTTAAAATAATGCAGGCAACCACTTTAAAAAGCTACAGATGCAGGCAACCATTGCAGTGAGGAACGACCACCATACTCTGTTGCGGCTGGCACGAACTAATGCGTCAACGCTGTAACTGTCTCTGAGGTTCGTCCGCTTCCAAGTCCATTCCCAACCTCCCTCATCTACTTTGCCTTCCATAACCACAATCAGAAAACCATAATAAAAAATCACAATAAAAAAACAGAAAAAAAAGAAAATGGAAGAAAATGAAACGGAGAAAAAGAAAGAGAACAAAATGGTCGAGAGAGAACAAAATAGGAAAATGTCATCGTGGCCTCTTCGTCTGCTCGTCACATGCAGTGACGTTGTGCGTTGTTCAGCCACACCGAAAATGGCGCAGTACCATCTTCCACCGTCAACGACGCCACGATGGTCCCCTTTCCCGATCTATTTTTCGCCTAGCCACTACAGCTCAAGGAAGTCGCACTTCTCATGATTAATCTCACTGTGCCACTAGCCCACTACCACAGGGTGGTCGTTGCTGGCTGGAGGTGAACGACACCATGAGGGAAGGTGAGATCCGGCCACATTTAGGGAGAGGAGAAGTGAGTGGCCAAAGGATAGGAGAAGAGCATACGACTGGGGTTTTTTTGGGGAATGAGAACTTGGGTTAGTGTGAGAGTGTGATTGAAGGGTGTGACTCTGGTAAATAATAAATGCTATTGTTGAAAGGCATAAACACAAACAATCAAACGACTAGGAAAATTTAATCACACATGGATTTATGACGTGGTGCGATCTGAAAAGTGGAGTTGGAAGAGAGACACGTGTGATGCGTGCAAGGTTGTCACGTTCAAAACTTCAAATTTCAAAACATTTAAATGGGTTCGGCCGGTTTCGAATTTCGACGGTTCAAAATTTCAAGAACCGAAACCGACCATATAGAACCGTCTCAGGTATTTTTTTTCACCCGTTTGGACCCGTGACCTGTACTTATCCGACCGTTTTGCTTCATCTGACCGCGAGTTCGTCGGGTTCGGATCGGGTCAGTGATTCATGGACACCCCTTAATCCCACGGTCCCATTATCATCCTTGTGCATAATTTGACAAGTAAATTTATTTAAATTAGTATTTTAATTAGAGGTGTCACAACGATCCCAACACGATAAGCCAACCCAACTCAATCCAACTTACCAGTGGTTTGAGATAGGAAAATAACGGAGTAAGGATCCTCTCCTGTGTTGTACCCTTTGCAGCCATTTCAGCCATGGAACAGCTAGGAAATAGCTACCCATATTACGGAATGATTCCGTAGCTATTTCCTAGCTATTAATTAATTAATTCAATTACCATTTGATAGTTGAAAAGACATTAAAATTAACAATAAGGGCCATAAGGAAAATAGTAATAAATGCTTACTAAAAATGATAGGATTAAATATGTTTTTCGTCCCTGAAATATAGTTGAGATTTGCTTTTAGTTCCTATAATTCAAAACCAGTGGTTTTGGTCTCTCAAAAATGAAAAAACACTAATTTAATCCTTATCGTATAGTGTTCCTGCAGATTTTTCCTACGGATTTTCCTGTAAATTTTTGTTAATAAGGATTAGAAAGGGGCATTTTCACTTTTTGATAAAAATTTGCAGGAAAATTCATAGAAAAATATGCAGCAAAACTATATAATAAGGATTATATTAGTGGATTTTCAATTTTTGAGGTACCAAAACTACTAGTTTTAAATTATGGGGACTAACACTAAAGAAAACAATAAATTAGACGCGAAATATTAGCGACGCTACTTAGTATACTTAGCGTTGGCTTGACCGACGCTAAAGTGATCACTGTTTTAATTTTTTTTAAGCAGGCCGATGCTAAAGGAATCACCATTGAATTTTTTAAAAAAAAAATAATTTAGCGGCGACTATTGTTAGCATTAGCGTAAGCCAGGCCGACGCTTATTCCTTCCTTTCGATAGAACAAACACAATATATGTATATAATATTTCGCACTATATATTACAAGAAACACAATTAGCGCAACACTAATGCTTTTTCTTTCTATCATGTGGAATGAAGGTTTGATTCTCACAATTGATAAGTTTGAGAAAAAGGGATTTTTTTTTAAATTATTAGCGTCAGCTAGTCAGACGCTAACATAGCGACGACCTAGCTAAAGTGACGACTTTAGCGTCGGCCAGGCTGACACTACATAGCGACGACTATTTTTGCTCGTTGCTATTGATTAACGACGAGCAGATTAGCGACGGGCCAGTGGCCGTCGCTAAGCCGACGCTAATTAGCTGGTAGCGACGACTTTTGGCCGACGCTAATTTGCGGATTTCTTGTAGTTTAAAAAAAAATCTCGACTATATTTCAGAGACCAAAACCATCTTTAACCCAAAAGAATATTATAAAAAGAACCACAAAAAACTTAAAAAATGTGTCGGACCAGAGGTCGTACTATTTATCTCTCGTAATTAACTTCCTTCACATTATTATTCTCATTTATTTTGAAATTAAGATAAGGACATTATTAGAATAAAATAATTAATGATGTTTTTAACTTTTAAAATGACAATTCGATGGGGGTAGCAGGCTTTATCGGGTTGGGCTAAAAAGCTTGTGACCATTTCAAAATAAGTACTCAAGCCCTTTATTTTTGCGGGTAACCCGGATTTTTTTGTGGGTTTTGTGGGCTACCTGACCTTTTGAGAGTTTTTACAGATAACAGGCTTTATCGGGTTGGGCTAAAAAATGGTAGTTAGTCGGCTTCTAAAATAAGGCTCGAGCCCTACATTTTTGCGGGTCGGTCTGGTCGAGTTAGCCCATTTTGTCTGCTCTACTTGTCTCATTATAATGAGGTAAATATAAGTCCTCTATAAGTGCTTTTTAAGTGCAACAACTTTCTCTTCCTTCTGCTTTCGAATGAGGTATCACCCCTTACCTTAAATTTTCTCTTATCGAGAAAAAAATTCACAGCCGCTCAAGTTAACGCATTAATTTGAAAATATTTAAGTAAATAAAAGTTGCACATTTACCATCAGCTATTCCTTTCGGCCTGTGCAGGTTTTTTTTTTTTGGATTTTACGGGCTATCTAACCTTTTTGTGGGTTTTTGCGAATAGTCAACTTTATCAGGTTGGGCTAAAAAATCCAATAGTTATTCTGACTTCTAAAATAAGTGTTCGAACCCTACATATTTGCAGGTCAGCCCGGTCGGGATAACCCATTTTACCAGCTCTACCTATCTCCTTATATTTAGGTAAATATAAGTCTTCTATAAGTGCTTTTTAAGCGTAAAATCTTTCTATGCCTTTTGCCTTCAAATGAGGTATCAACCCTTACCCTAAAATTTCTCTTATCAAGAAAAAAATTTATAGCCACTTAAGTTAACGGATTAATTTGAAAATATTTAAGTAAATAAATGTTGCACATTTACCATCAGTTATAAGGGTGTTCATGGGTTTCTATAATCCGAATAACCTCACGGGTTTCACCCCGACTCAACTTGCTGGTTCGGTTTGGCCGGGTTCTCCAGTAGACCCGATTCGAGGAAATAAAAAAATTGTGTTAAAGAGGTCGAGCAACGGGTTAGGTGTTTACTCACCCGTCAAAACCCGACCCGACCTGGGATACTAATTTTAAAATAAAAAATTTATTTTTTACACTAGATTACTGCTCCTTTACGCGAGACAGGAGACATTCAGACACATTTTCCCCATTTTCCCATTCCCATTTCCCACAGAACTCAGAAAGTCCTAGCCTTTCCTGTCTCCCCAATTCCTATAGAAGTACATAACTCATTCTCAGCCCTCAAGCTTTCACAGTCTCGTCGTTGTTCACCGTGTCTCTACTCATTCGTTCACCACGTCTCTGCTCACTTATCTGCGCCAATAATAGTAAGTTCTCTTCGCCAATCGCCACTACTTGATCTTCATAGACTTTGCTTACTTGATGTATTGAATCTATTGATTTGTTCATTGATAAACATAAATACCCTAAACTGCCTGTGCATCTCGTGCCTCCATGATTGTTCCTCCAACATTTATAAATTCTGTTGAAATATTGTTCTGCAAATGTTGAAATATTTTTAAATTATGTTGAAATGTTGCTTGTGCCTCCATGTTGAAATGTTGAAATGTTTTCAAATTCTGTTGAAATGTTTAAGTTCTGTTAAAACATTGTTATGCAAATGATCAATGTTTGATTTGAGGAATGGTTTAAGGGGTTAAAAGAATGAGAGGGTTAACTATGTTATGTATCATGCACTCATTGTTTTCACAATGAAGTTTATTTTCTTGTTAGTTGTGATGTCCTTAATCAATTGTATGGCAGTACACTATGATTGAAGCATATGAAACTCATGCTATTGGTTACTTAATTTTTTGTTGATATAATCCTTCTATGACTTGAAAGAGGAAAATCAGAAAATGTTGGAATTGTAAATAATTCAAACTGATATGTCTAATCAGAAAAATATCATTGGAAATGTATAACTTTTTTGGCTGCTAATTCTCTTTATGACTTTTATGTTAAGATTAGTTGTTAATTTTTGGATTATGCTTTTAATGTATTGATCATGCTTTTAATTGAATTGTTTATATCTCTAATCCATGCAACATTATTGATCTTTTAGTGTTTTTTCGCTTAGTATTTATAGTGTCTAGTATTATTTTTAAAACCTTGCAGTTGATATGGTTGATAAAAACCAGAATATGCAACGAATGGGAATTACTGGATCAATTGAGACTCAAGTGGCGAGTACTCCCACTCCAATCACTATGAGTACTTCTACTCCACAAAATCCAATGACTATTGATGATGTGCAACAACCAAGTCAAGGCCCCCCCACAATCTATTGAAGCTCCAACACAAGATGCTCCATCTGCACAAGAGACAGACATGTAACAAAAAAATCTAATAGAATTGCTTCTACTGCTTGGGATCATTTTAAATGAAAGAGAGGGTGATAAGGATGCCCGTAATTATTATGGAAAGGAATATGCATGCAATATTGTTAATCATGGAACTACTAATTTGCTTGAACATCTTATGGTTCATTCTAAGAACCCCCATAAGGAGCATGATAAGTAGCCGAAAACCATTGTACTTAGGGGTGTTGATAGGTCGATTTGGCTAGTTCTGTAGGAAAAATGAATCCGAACCAAATAAAATAGTTCGGTTCGGTTCAGATTTTTCAATTTTTCTGTAAGTGACCCGAACCAAACCGAATCGATCAAGAACAGATTGATTCGGTTTGGTTCAATTGGATCATACAATACAGTCAAAATTATTTTTTTTAATTTTTTTGGTAAATAATAGAAAAATTCATTTAAGAAAAAGATAATCTATGATAAAACCTCATTTTTAATCTCTCCACTATGATAAAAAAAAATTATGTTGATTTTTAATCTTTCTTTTTTCCAAATTTTTAGTATAATTTTTTATATGTAGGGGTGGTTCGGTTCGGTTCGGGTAACGGGTCCAATATCTTTAATTCGCTACTCGAACCAATCATTGATGGGTTTAATTGATTCGGTTCAGGTCCAAATCGATTGAGCTAAAAAATCCAATCCCATCAGATTGGTTTGGTTCGGTTCATCGGGTTCACCAGATTGAACCAAACCAATAAACACCCCGTATTTATACTTGGTAAGCAATATGAGGATGATAATATTGTTTCTTTTATGCTTGCTAAATTCAAACAAGATTTGTGTAAAGATGAGCTTGCTAGGATGATTGTTACGGAGGTGCTTCCTTTTAAGTGTGACTACTGATACTTGGACTTCAATTCAAAATGTGAATTATATGTGTGTGACTGCTCACTACATTGATGAGGGGTGGGAATTAAATAGGAAAATTCTGAGTTTTGGATTGATTGTTGACCACAAGGAGGACACCATAGGCAAAGCCTCAGAATATTGTTTGAAAGATTATGAGATTACTAAAGTATGCACTGGTACAGTTGATAATGCTAGTGCTAACAATTTGGCTCTAGCTTATTTGACTAGAAACATGATGCTTGGAATGATACTAACTTAATGAAAGGCGAGTATATGCATATGAGGTGTTGTGCACATATCTTGAACTTAATTGTAAATGATGGGTTGAAAGACATTGATGCACCCATTGTTAGAATAAGGGTTGCTTGTAAGTATGTTAGGGCTTCTCTTGCTAGATTAGCTTGTTTCAAGAAGTGTGTCCAAGAGGCAAACATTAGTAGTGAACAAATGCCTGTACTCGATGTTCTAACAAGGTGGAATTCCACTTATTTAATGTTGAGGTGGTTGAAAATATGAAAAGGCACTTAATCATTTTGAATATGATGATCCTTCTTATATGAATGTTCTTGATAGTGACGGGGGCCTTCCCAATAGTGATGATTGGAATCGTGCACGTTTGTATATGAAGTTTTTAAAGATATTTTATGAGGCAACCCTTTCTTTCTCTAGTTCTTTGCATGTCAATGCTAACACTTTCATCCGCAAGTTTGTTAAGATTCAAACTGCATTAAAATCATATATTGAAAGATGATTTTGGGCTGAAACGAATGGCATCAAATATGAAACTGAAACTTGACAAGTATTAGGATGTTGATGGGCACATGAATTATCTTCTATTTGTGGTTGTTTTTCTTGATCCAAGATTGAAATTAGAATATTTTGAATTTAGTTTCCAAAATATTTATGGTCATGAGAAATGTACGGAGATAATGAAAACACTAAAAGATCTTGTGAAGAAGTTGTTTGCATAATACAAGGCATTGTATCCTTATCTCCCTTATAGTCATGATTCTAGTGGTGTTTCCTCTGATGTGACCTCCAATATGAGTACTGATGTTGATAATGTTGATTTGGATGATGAGTATAATTTAAGGGTGAGAAAGAAAAAAAGAACTTAAGAAAAATGAGTTAGAGAGATACATTGAGGATGTTATTGAGCTTAACCATGATGGTTTTGACATTTTAAAAGGCGGAGAGGCAAGACCAATCAATATTATATTCTTTCATACATGGCTAGAGATATCTTAGTCATTCCAGTGTTTATTGTATCATATGAGTATGCATTCAGTACTGGAGGTCGTGTTCTTGACCCATATCGTAGTTCTTTGCATCCCACCACTATTGAGGCTTTGATTTGTACATAAAATTGGTTGAAGCCAAATACTATGATTATCATTGATCCTCAAAAACCATTTGATGTGGTGCAAGTCGAATCAAGTATGCTCAGATTCACATTTATTGCTTTATTATTATTAACTTTTTATTATACGATTCATGACTTACTTTTAACGTTTTTATTTTTATATTCCATTCTTAGAAATATCAAGTGTTACAATTGTTGAGGAAAAGGAGATTCTTAGTGACATGAGTATTTAATCCTTGCAATATGGTAATATTAATTACTCAATACTTCATTTAATTTAATTTTTTTAACTATCTCTTGACACTAAGTAATTGAAGCATTTAAATAATTCAATTTACATTTTATTTTGCTGGATGAAGAATGATGAAGTGATAAACTATGAAGCTTTGTGGGCGGCTGTTTGATATTTCATTTCTATTTCAGTATTTCTGAACTTGTTTTGTTTAGTGTTTAATTGTTTGATAATTTATGTGTGACTATGGAGTTTATTTTAATTTGGAGTTTCAGGATTAAGGAGTTTATGTTTGACTACTGAGTTTATTTTAATTTGGAGTTTCTGGACTATGGATGGAGTTTCTCTCATGGCCTTGTGATGTTTATTTAATTTTTTGTTTACTTTGTATTTATGCCTTATGGAGTTTCTGTTTCTGTGTACAAATCTGATTTCTGTTTTCTTGAGCTATATATAGACCCCGCTTGGAAATACAACTTATTTAAGTGCTTATAAAATAAGCTCTTATTTAATAAGCACTTAATGAATAAGCTCTTAAAAAAATTGATGAAAATTGAAGAGGGTGTAGTGTACTTAAATTCCGC
This sequence comes from Sesbania bispinosa, assembly GCA_026901365.1. Lineage (NCBI taxonomy): Eukaryota > Viridiplantae > Streptophyta > Magnoliopsida > Fabales > Fabaceae > Sesbania > Sesbania bispinosa. Next base: position 396,149 of record QLOH01000215.1, read on the forward strand.
ATAAGCTATTCTATAAGCAATTTTCAGGAGCCTATTGAAATAAGCTGAAAACAGCTTATGAGCATGTCATAAACTCTTTTCATAAGTTTACCCAAACAGTTACATAAGTGCTTATATCATAAGATAAGCTCAAATAAGCTCTTCCAAACATCACATTAATATGATGGGAGAGTGTCCAAATGTGATTGCTGGAGATCCTGGAGCTTGGAGCGTTAAAAGCAACAACAAGAACCATTTTTTTTTCATTTTTTTAATAGCACAACTAGCCCAAAATGAATTAATAGGCCCAACCCGAGAAGCCAACCCAAACCGACTCATTCCTACTCGGTTCGGTTCGGGTTCAACCCACCAAAATTTTTTTGCCCGAATCGACCCAACCCACATGCCATGCTCAGTTCGGTTCCAAAAAAGTTGTAAACCCAACCCAACCCGGCCCGAGAACAGCCCTAATCAATTATACCTTTCGGTCTTTACAGGCTATCCAACATTTTTATGGGTTTTTGCGAATAGAGGACTTTATCGGGATGGGCTAAAAACCCACAAGTTATTCGGGCTTCTAAAATAAGTACTCGAATCCTACATTTTTGTGGGCCGGCCCATTCGGGCTAACAATTTTTACAGGCTCTACCTGTCCCCTTATAGTGAAGTAAATATAAGTCCTTTATAAGTACTTTTTAAGCGCAACAACTTTCTCTACCTTCGAATGAGGTATCACCCTTTACCCTAAAATTTCCCTTATAAAAGAAAATTTGACGGCCACTTAAGTTAACACATTAATTTGAAAATATTTAAGTAAATAAAAGTTTCACATTTACCATCAATACCTTTCGACCTAGTAACAGGCGTTTGATCAAACAAACCAACACTTTGTGTATTTGTTTGTCCTAAGATTTGACACAAACAAATGTATCTCAGAGCAATCTAGGACGAGATACAAGTCCTCTTAATTTATGTGGGTTCTACCTAGTGTGAAATCTAGAGAGAAGCGTAGAAGGAAACAATAATTATGAACTGGCCTCTGAACGGGCCTTAGAGCGCATTAAATTGAGAAAATACAACGTACAGAAGGAGTAACTGAATGTAACAATTACAACCCCATGGATTCCTAAGCTATAAAGCATGAACATGTAAATGAAGACAACTAAAAAGGAAAAAGAGAAAAAAAAGGGGTGGTTTGCGCGATCCCTACTTCCTCTCAGCGTGCTGGGTGCCTTTGATCTCTGTGGTGGATGCTACGACTTTCAGGGTGCTATTGAGTGTTCAGGATGCAGACCTTTGATTCTTCATTCTTTCTTCTATTTATAGCTATCCTTGGTAATTGCTTCTGGGCTGCCATAACTTCCCCCAACTATTTACATGACTTCCCATGAACCCACGTTCTCTGCATGCACTGTGGTGGGTTTGTCTTTTATAACTGTTGTTGGTGACGTGGAAAAACGTCTAAGGAAAACTGAACAGAACAGGGGATATGACCCTTTCTCGAACTAATGGAGAAGGGTTCCTTCGAACCAAGGTGAGGGAGGCATTTCGAACTGTTTAAAGGTTATCCTTCTTCGAACCACGGCTTACTTCGAACCTGCCTAGACCCTTCCCTGATTATCTCTTTACTCCAAGAGCCTTCGATCTTCTCTTTACTCCAAAGGCCTTCGATCTTCTTATGACTTCCTTTGCTCTTCGAAGTAACTCACCTGCCGGCCACCTTGACTACCTTGACCACCGTCCACTTTGGTCAACGTGATTGAGACTCCTCCTTATTGGCTCGATGGAGTGGCGCTCTTAATGCTTTCATGGCTTTCCATCTCTATAAAAGGGGAAATTTCCATTTTGCTCCATCATTCTTCCCTTTGGCCATGGAGAGATCCCTGATATTGGCTGCCCTGTACGATCTGATTCTTCCATTACCTTTGGATTTCAGGTCGACAGGGTGTCCAACATTAGTGGTCACTTCAATACCTGACCCCAGGTCGAACAACGCAGCCAATGTCCAAGGCCTTAGCCCCATGCATGGCCTGACATTACTCCCACCTCCTTGGTGCCAAGCGTAGTCTCAGGGCAATGGGTTACCTCAAGGCCCAACGCCTAATCTTCTGATTCTTGGAGGATGAGGAAGAAGAGGAGGAGGAGGAAGAGGAGGCAGAGGAAGAAGATGAGGGTGAAGGATCTTAGCTCTTGGATTATTTGGAAGGTCCAAGGCTGAGAACTAATCCCTCCTCAACGCTCGAAGTATGATGTTGCTCCTCCTCCGAAAACATCACACTGACACCAAGGTCAGAGGAACTACTTCCCCAATTCGAAGCAGTGGTTCGAAGACCAACGTCCCTGTAAAATGTAATAGGAAAAGAGAGTTAGGTTCGAATAGCAAACCTTTGTAATTTTACTTTGATCCTATTGTAATTTTATTGGAGTTTCTTAATAAATATTCTTTTATGGCTTTTATGTTAGCCACTTCGAACAATATTTTTATTTTATGAGTAACAATAATATATTATCCTAGAAAAATAATGTTTTTTTGCCCCCCTCATCTCTTTGTAGGATTTAAGGACATAACTTGTCATGGGCCGTGGCTTTCAAAATTCAAGAATATGCATGACAGAGGCAACTTAGCAAATTAATACATATGATGTACATGTGTTGAAAAGCAACATAGGGATAATAGTTTATGATCTATTGTCATCCTTTTTCAAACATTTTTGCCTCAGTTTGGTGGGGAGGGAGGAGAGAAGTGAAGAGAAATGCCCCTCTTATATGTTTGGTGAAAAGAGAAATGGGGTGAAATGAGGGGAGATGAGGGTACTGTTTATTTCTCTACAATTTGGCTGTGAAATGGTGAGAAATGAGCAATGGACAGGTGATAATCGATTTTCATGTTACCCACTACCATAAAGAATCGATTTTCATGTACACATAATCGATTTTTATGTTACACACTGTCATAAAAAATCGATTTTTAATGTCCCATAATCGATTGTTGATCAAAAAAATTGATTTTTTTTTATGAATAATCGATTATTCAAATCTTTTTTTCTTTTATTTCACACACATTTCTCTTATAGCAAGCAACTTAAAAATATATTTCTCTTCCATTTCACACTTATTTCTCCTCCCTACTTCTCACTTCTCTTCTCTCTATTTCTCTAATTACACGAATCAAATTTGAGTTTTTAATTAATCATTGGCTGATACAAAAAGATCCCTCTCTTTCACCAGAACAGTCGCTCTCTATTACACCAAAATCCATCTCATTGTTAAGAAAATGATGCTAGCTATCCAATGCAACTGTTTTGGTATGATTACTTACCTACCTAGCATTTGTTTTGACGTATCTATGTCTTTGTGTGTGTTATATATAGGGATATATTGTATCTTCTTGTCGAGGGAAAGATATGGATCAATAAAGAATATTTGAGGGAACTAAAATTGTCTCACGAACAAGGACAAATAAGGTCTCAATGGACAATTGGAAAATGGGTAAATCAACAAGGAAAAAAAAAATAACCTTCGTATTTGCCGTCCACATGCAGCAGAGTAAAGTGATATATAGCCAACTTTAAAATATATAATGCATAGAATTAATTTTTATTTTTGTATTAACTTATATATTAAAAATAAAAAAAATGTTTTAAACAAAATTCATTCAAGTATAAATTTGTTTTTTTTAATCAAAAAATTAATGAAAAAAGTAGTTGACAATAAACATAACACATTGAAGCATAAATATATACATTTTTAAATTTATAAATTTGCATAAATATGAAATTTTAAAACGTAATTAATGCATATAACTAAAAGAATTGCTAAAATACTTCCCAAACAATATGCAAGTATTGCATCAAACATGTTGTATTCACCACCACCGAGCGCGTTGATCAGTTGGTAGGGGTTGTTTCAACTTAACCAATGGTCTCGATTCGAGCTCTGAGTATGTAACTGCATTAAATACTCATAGGGGGAGCTTTGCCACCCATAGATGTACCGCTAGGCTCGAGTAGGATTACCTTCAATAGATGATACTTGTATATGGTCTTGCAAAAAATAACATGCTACATTCTTGTATAGAATACATTGTATACCTAGTTACCCACTTTTTTAATGAGTACGAGTAGGTACAGGTATTATAGTATCGGACCCTACCTATACTCATACCCGCACTTACAAAATATAAATAATTTAATTTATATATACGATTAACTTAACTTATATTATTAATAAATAAATTTATATTTTTTTTCCAAAAGTATAATTAATATTGATATATATTATAGTCACAAACAAATTTATATATATTTAATTAATTCAAATATTATAATTTTGTAACCTGAAACACTAAAGTAAACAAAACTTGTGAATTCATATAGTTGTGAAAGTTGACTGTAATATTTATTTAATGTTTAAACATTACATTACATTATACATTGTATTTATGAACTTTATTGTGTTATACTTTAATTTAGTGAAATAGTTACATTTTATGGTTAAATTTGAATGATCTATGGATTATTTTTCATTAATTATGCTAGATATTTTTTAATTGATTTATTATATTTATAGTTAATAAAAATGCGATTTAAGAATGCAGATACAAGCATTTAAGTACTCAATGGATAAAGGCATGCACAAGTATTAGATACCCACACGGGTATGTGTCATATTTTTTTAAAATATAGATATGAGAACGAGTATTACCCTATCCATTGTCATGCCTAATTAAAGCTAAGCTATAATTTAATACTCTATCGATCGAGTATATATGTTATATATACTTCTGGGATATTGCTTAGAGTTTAATATATATATACTGTCAGTGTAAAGAAATTTTACACAGACATCCAATGACGTGCTACCACATCATTTATTGAATTTAATAACACATGAGGTGTCATATTCATTAAATAATGTGGCGGCACACCATTGGATGTCTGTGTAAAACTTCTTTACACTGACAATGTATACCAATTAAATCCTATTAATTAAAAATATAATACATGTTTATTAGCTTTCATTAATTTGAGTATTGGGGAATTCATTAATCTTGGGTTCAATTCCAGTATTTAAATGTATATGAAATATACAGGGGTTTTTACCCTTAACCCTATATAAAAATTGCTCTCTTAATGGGTGAGAGATATTTTAAATAGATAAAAAAAACCAAAAGCGTTTAATTATATAACACAAAATTAAAGCTTTTCTAAATGTTTTTAACTCATAAGTAATTGAGATATAGTAAAAGTTTTAAATATTAGCTAAAATCAAATTTTAATGTCCTGAATATATTGAAAGTATCAAACCATAGACTTTAATCTCTATATTTTTACTATATAAAAATTTAAAATAAGATATATTCCACTATTTTTTTATTTTAGCATATTATTTGTATAAAAACTATAATGAAAATTAAAAATTATCATTAGAATTCAAAAAGAAGTCTAAGTCATTGAAAATAGAACTGGGTATTACGAGCCTTGATCTGCGGGCCAGCTTGCGTAATCCATGGTCTGCGTGGGTTTAGGATCAGAAAAATGTAGGCTCGTTTGAATGCAAGCTTTTCTAGCTCAATTCATTTAAATTATGGGTTAAACGGGCTCTGGTCTTGGGGTTCGCGGGCCAACCCGCGAAGCAATATATGTTTTTTCAAAGAAAAATTAGTAACTTTTAGACTTTAGATTAGTTAGTAGCTTAGGGTTAGGTTTTTTTTTTCACTTTCAATTATCCCAAATTCATTTGTCTCTCTCAAGTTCGCGTCGTGCCTCCCAGGCCTTAAGTTCTCCGGCGTTCTTCTTCTTCTTCATGACCGCTCTCCAGTCACCGACAAGTTCTTCATTCTCTGGTGTTCGATTCTTCGGCCCTAAGTTTTCTACTTTCGATTCTTCGACGTTCTTCTTCCTCAGGTATGAACGTTCTCTCGCTCCTCCTCTCTGTTTTGATTTTTTTCCTCTCCGATCTTATTCCTTATGTGCTTCACCGTCTGTCTTATTGCTTGTGCTCCCTTATTTTGCTCGCCAACGTTCAAAGCTTGTTGTCGTGCATCATCGTTCCGAGGGTCATGGGCATTCAATTGCGGCTCTTCGTGTTCAAGGTTGTTGGCGTTCAGAGCTCGTCATTTTTTATTTGTTTTACCTCTAGTTCAATCTTCTGGGTTACTAAGTCTATCAATTTATGGGTGCACCATCTCTATTCTAATATTATTCTGTGAATGTGAGTCTGTGGCTGTGGGGGTGGTCTATGTTGTGTTGTATTTACTTTGTGTGTGCACCGTCTCTGAAATTGTGGTCACCGGATTTTTTAACAAATCTTTTTTTTCTTGTATTTTTCAGATTTATTATGGGCTCGCAAACCAGCAAGTGAGTCCACGGGGTATGTGGGGCGGATGCGGACCAACAATCTTGCAGGATCATTAATATTGTGGACCAACCCACAATCGTCTGCAAAGGAGTGGGTCAACGCGGATCGGGCCTACATGAACCGGGCTAGCCCGTTTACCCAGCTCTAATTGAAAATGATGACACTAGGGCTCTCTTTTGCTTGGTCACGAAATATATTTCTTGTGCTTTAGTTGGGGGAGTTGCTTTTAACACCCTTCCCCCATTTTTTATTTCTCTTTCCTAAACTACCCCCACCCCCTCCCACCTCCCACCTCCACCGCCACGCACCCCAAAAACCCACCCACTACCACTTCTCCCCACTCCCTCCACTCTTAAGGATTCATTCGCAGAATACATAGATCCCCCAAGATACAACAGGCCCTTCCCGAAAATTTCAAGGTATCAAAACTACAAGAAATAAGAATGGTTTAACCCAGGAATAATCTCAGAGATGGAAAAGGGAATGGGTGTGGAGGCTCCTTCAACTAGTTCAAAAAGAATGAAAAAGATTTATATAATGAATAGGGATTTAACCAAGTCAAAGTTTATCCCATAAAAAATAATAAAACTAATATTAATTTTATAAATTAAAATTAAAATCATTTTATTATATTTTCTCACCTAGGCAATGTGGGAGTTGCCCATATTAATTAAAAACTTTTGGAATATACTAACAATATCCAACAATCCCCCACATATTTCAAAAGTTTTGAGGAAAATATTTGCGGAAAATTGAAAAGAAAAATCTTCCCGGGTTAACGACATAGGGCATAAATTCATCGAATCTGGTGTCTTTTAGACTATTAACCAGACTTAAATTGATAGGACTTAACATACAAGTGAGTTGATGGAGTGAGCTCTATGATCCAAAAACAATTCGATGTATGTTAGTGTTCTGCCAATCACATTATACCCGTCTCTAAAACTAAATTTCTTTAAAAAAATTACTCTTCCGAAAGTTAATTTTCGGAAGCTTCCGAAAACTAATTTCCGAAAAATTACACTTTCAGAAATTCACTTCCGAAAGGTAAAATGATAAAATTGCTTCCGAAATTTAATTTCTGGAGTTAATACTTCCAAAAGTTGATTTTCAGAAGGCTCTGAAAATATACTTCCAGAAGTGTACAAGGGTATTTTAGAAAAAAAAATATTTTAAGAAAATTAAGTGGGGGTGCAAAAGTAAAAAATGGTGCAAAAATCAACTCCCTTTAGTTGGTTGGCAATGCCGTCCCATTACTTAGGCTAAGTTTAGTGTTGATGGCAGCCTTAGCCCAAGGGGAATTGGTTTTAGCACCCATATTTTACCTTTTCCGTCCCTTTTATTTTTTTAGCTAAGAATGATAACGAGTGTTCTAGGGGTATTTAAGGAATCGAAAATAGGATATTTTTATTAGTTTGTGCAATATTTATGTTACAGATATAATTAATGTTGTGATTTTAATTAAAAACAAAGAAAACTAACCCAACTGTAACATTAAATGTTACACAACTGAATAAAATTTTTCTATTTTCGATTTTCGATTCCTTAACTAGAGCACTCATTAGTTGGACACCATTTTAACTTACTTTTTTAAAAATACTTCTCATTCTAATCTAAATCTCTCCCACACCTTTTCATTGCCAACCACTGTCTCGACTATCAATCGCTACTAAACCTCTTTTTCCTTCTCAGACTTGTTTTCTTTGCAGTTGTTGCTTCTGAAAGCCAATTTTTTTGTTCCCTAAACTTATTTCTAGAAGTGATTCGAACGTTAAAAAAATTTAACTTCCGAAATCTTATTTCTAGAAGTATTTTGGAAAAAAAAAGTCATTTTCAAAAATAATTTACTTCCAGAAGCTAACTTAAATATTTGACTCGTTGAGACTTTTTTTAAAGTAATTTTTTTTAATAAATAACACTTTTGGAAATAGGTTTATTTCCAAAAAGTATTTGAACAAAATTTACTCTGCCACCAACCCATCACTGCCATTAACATTCTATTAGCAGATTACGTGCATATCACTATGACAATACCCACCAATCATGTTCATGCCAACAAGTTTGTGCCATAGTTGTGATAACAAATTGACAAATAAATAGACATGTTTTGAGAGTCAGGTCATCTCCATCTTAGCACCCCTCAAAAGTTTTTTAAACCAATGGCCTTATCTCCATTCCAACACCCCTTAAAAAAGTTTCTGTTGGGCCTATCCTGTAAAGGTCGAAGCCTCAAAAAACTTTAGTTGACAGGTGTGACTTCGAAGCAAATGCCAAAATCAAGGAATAGTTAAGAATTCAAAGAGGTGGATGTAGGCATGAAGTAGAATTCGAAGTAATCAAGTCAAAGAGACTAGACCGGAGTCAAATTCGAAGGTAACTGTCCCTCATCACTCACCCACGTCAGGAGGCAATTATGGGTGGTTATCAACTTCACCTGGAGGACGTGGAACATGGAAAGAAACTAGGGAGAGAGGGTCCACAGACAGTTACCAGCAGTTGCATGAAGCAGTTGCCTCTGGAAGACTATAAATAGGATGACAAGGACCACAAACTAAAGACTCAAGCACCCTAAAGCCAGAGCATCCATACAAATATCAAGGCGCCCAGTTGCAACAAGCATGTAGGGACTGCAGACCACCATTTTCATTCCTTGTACCTTTATGTTTTCAGTAATTTACTTTCAGCATTTATTTAGTCGGAATATACTATTGTTTGATTGCTTTAAATTCAAGAAGTGCAAGTTCATCTTATTCATCTCCTAATCCGTTCTCTCTTTTTAACTCTTTAATTACAACGCTAAAAAGAGCCCAATAAGAGGATATGTATCTCATCTCAGAGTGCTCTTGAGATACATTTGTTTAGACTAAATTTTAGGATAAATAGTTTCTTAAACCAATATTTTATAATTTTTCACAAATTTCCATACTACTATATTATTTTTATTACTTTAAGAAACCCAATAACTTTTTATCTCCATCCTTGCAACTCTAAATTAAAAAATTTCTTAAATGGATCCCACAATCTACCTACTCACCAATCTCACACCATACAAAAAGTAATTTTTTTTAATATTAAGCACTTATGCTTATAGAAGCACTAGTGCTTATCTAAGATCTTTTAGCTTATCTTTGCAAGCAACCTAACTTTAAATAAGATCTTGGTAAGCATCTCTTGATGGAGATGCTCTTATAACATATCATGGTTCCACGTGACATTGCAACAAATTATCAATAATTTAATTTTAAGCAAAGTCATGCACTCATTCCATGCATTTAGGTTTTCACCTTCTCCACCCCGCCATTACATATAGTTAGAGGCGCAAAAGGTTCATGTTGGATCTGTATTTGGGGTATTTTAGGCTCGTCCCGATTAAAGAAGTTTGGGTTGAGTTGGATCGATTTTCTTTGTTTTGGGTACGTTTTCTATGTTTTTGAATTCAAACCCGACCCGACCCAACCCAATATGGGTTGGATTGGGTTGGGTAATTGGATTCACATAAAAATTAAAAGAGATGAAAATAAATAGAAAAATGAAAAGAAACACAAAAAATAATATGTAGTTGGATCGAGTTGGGTCGGGTCTGATTGAGAAAATTTTAGATACTTTAGTATTTTTATCATTTTTATTTTTTATATTTATGGTTGGGTTGGTTTGGGTTGTTCGGGTTGAAAAATCAGAAATCTAGTACCCAACCCGAATTAATCGAATTCCACTTCATCGATCCCGATTCAACCTCGTGACCCCGACCCGACTCGTCATTTTTACCTTGGGTTGATCGGGTCTACCCAACCCACATGTAGCCCTACATTAGAGTCCCTTGTTTTGTACTCGGATTTAATAAGGGTTATTTTATTGTAGAGTTTTGAATTAATAATAGTTTATTTTGTCTAATCTATCCTTTATTGTAAAAAAAAAAAACTCACTATTTGAATTTACTATATTTTAGAGAAATCTTTTACTTTCAAGTTTGATGGTTGAAAAATAATAGTGGGGTAGAGGCATTTCAGCCTTTCCAAAGCCTCTATCACAAGCAACACGACATACTTCCTCTGAACTTGAATATAAGTAAAAAAAACTAAATTCGCACTAATTAAGAAAGTTAGTTAACCTCATTTAACTTTTTTTATTGTCATCTAACATATGAATTGCATTACCTAAATTGTCCTCCATGGAATACTTCAACTTTATTGAAACTTGTTTCAAGTGGAAATTCTCTCTCTATTGGTACATGATTCATTAAATAAAGCCATTGGAAAGTAAAATTTAAATTAAATAAAATGATATTTTGGGATGATCTCATTAGATATGGTGAAATTAGTTAAGATTTACTTATATTTTGGTCAAGCATATGTGAGAATTTTTTTCTTATATGTAAGTCCAGAAGGAGTATATTCACTATATTTTTAAAGATTTTTTTTCAAGTACTATATTTGAAAATTAATAGTGGGAGCCGTGACAATTCAATATTTCTAAAGCCCCTATCACAAGCAACATGACATAATGACCTTGGAAAATGGAAAGCCATGATTGCATGTCCTTGTAATGTATGAAACACGAGGAAAACTCTCCATACGCGTCGAGCCATGTGACCACTAATGTCATCAAGACCATTGAGGAGACATAACCATCAAAATTCAAAAAGCCTCAATAAGGACCTCATGCTTGTTGAAGAAGCTATTTAAATTCCATGCACACTCAGCAAGGAGCCATGTAAGATGACCCCCCCTTTACTTGGCTCAAGGATAGAACAAGGGCATTAGGATGATATGAGGAAGTTAAATCACCTGGTCTCAACACACTTTGCATCTAGACTCTCTGTTTTCGACATACAATCAAGCTGGATGGCAACCTTTTTAGGGAGCTGGTCTTATGCTCAGATTCTTGGTCAATTGGCTTGTCCAACTTATTGAGTTTTAAGTCGTCTAAGGACTTTATCCTCCCACATATTTTGATGGAAACAAATGCTTTATCCTATGTTTGGTTTAAAGAGAGAAATAGGAAAGAGAGAGATAAGGAAGAGAGAAATAGTAGAGAAATTAAGTAGAAATAGAGGTTGTTTGGTATTAGAGAAATAGAAGAGAGATAGAAGAGAAATTAATTTTATAGTTGTTTGGTTGTGGATAAATGAGAGAGAAAGATATGTGTAAAAAATTAAAATGACTAAATTACCCTTCACAATTTTGGTGGAAAAAGAGATGAGCTTTATACACGAGGGCAAGAAAGTAAAATCCATAAATACAACTCATCTCCCCTCAATTTCTTCCGTTCAGTGAGGAGAAAGAGAAGTAGATGGGACCCACGTTAAAACTCTCTTCAATCTCTCTCTCTCGTATCACCAAACGAGGTGGTTGTAATATATCTCCTCAAACTCTCTCTTGCTAAACTCTCTCTTTGCTATCTCATAACAAACAAACAGAGGGTTAATGATGGGATATTTTTTTTCTATTTGTTATTGTCTTATCAATTCAATCCCAGGATTAAAGAAGGAACACCAACAATATCTTTAGAGTCTCACTTTGAAAGTCTAAAGGTATCTTTTTCCAAAGGAGATATCAGTCTGAAGGCATATCAATCTAAGGAATCCTCAACATCTTATAAGCCCAAGGTTTTAACTACATCTGAAACGTTGAAATTACAAGAAGTGTTTACGTTTCTTGAAGTTAGCCCACTATCTTTGTGGAAGATTACCCTTTGTGAAGAAATTTAATATTCTTTGTGTCTTGAAGGAATTGAAATGTACTTTGTTTCTTCGTTATGACATATCTCTGACAAAGGATAGTACGAGTCAAATCAAAGAACAAAAGCACTGCTGACATGTATACACTTTTTTGAAAAAAGCATCAATTTAGTATCGCAAGCTATAGTTAAAGGAAACTACCATCAGACTCAACAACACTAAGCATTTAATACGACTTAAAAAGTTCAAATTAAAAGAAGCTTTGTGTCTCATGGACCTAAGAGATACATCTCGAATAAATTGAAGCATTAAAGACTGATGTTGAAGTGGTTGAAGCTATTAACTCTCTACGTCTAAAAGAATAAGCTTTTCAAGTCTTCTTCAAAATCCTCAAAGTGTTTCATATTTATTACCTTGTATTTCGGACACGATCCCGTCCGACCTCAACCGGGATGTCTCAGATCCATTGCAAGGGATTGAAGGTCCAATGACCGGCAGATCTGAGCGGATGAAGATAGCTTTGCAACTCTTGATCACTGAAGTCCAAAGGAAAGAAGACCATCGAGAAGAAAAAGATCCAAAGAAGTGGTTTAACTTAATTTGGGAAAGTGTATCTAATCAGATCGTAACTGATTTATTTAGAATCAGATCTGTTAAGAATCAATATCAGATCTATTAGGAATATATTTAAATCTTTTAGGATTATATTTTATCTTATCTAGGATTAAATCTATTTAATTTAGGACTGTATCTTTTAGATAGTTTATTTTAAGGAATTCCTTTGTTATATATTGGCATTGAGAATCAATTTGTAAACACACAGTTTTTATCAATAAAATTTTTAGTTTTCTCTTTGTGAGAACTTATCCATTGTTCTTGGATTAAAGAATTACTTGATAACTTAGGTTCTACCAGCAGATCTTGGTTAGGGTCTAGTTGCTTATATCTTGATAACTTTGGTGCTTCCGGCAGGTCAAGAATTGTGTCAAGTTCTTATATTTGATAGCTTTGGTGCTTCCAGCAGGTCTTGGATTGTGTCAAGGTCCTTACTGTTAATTGATCTTCAAGACGTTCCTATCTTTACGCTTCCAGTTCTTATCATTTGGTTTCAAAGCTTCGGCTCTTGAGATCAATTGATAACATCTATCCTTATCTTTTAGTTTTTATCTTATAAAAAAAATCACATCTGAAATTTCCAGTTCCTTGTAATTCAGTTCTTCAAGTCATTTTTGAATTCCAGTTATTCAAAAAAAACTGTAGTAGTAAAAAAAATTGCAGTTAGTACAAAAAAAAGAAGGTTGCATAATTAAATTTCCTGAGCAGCCTTGGACAAATATTTCCATGGACTTTGTGATTGGTTTGCCAAAAACTCAAAGTGGCGATGAATCATATTCGAGGATGAATCCTTTCAAAGAAGGGGAATGACACGATCCAATTCGATCTCAACCGGGATGCCTTGGATCCATTTCAAGGGATTGAAGGTCCAATGACCGGGGCCAGATCTGAGCGGATGAAGAGAGCTTTACAACTCTTGATCACTGAAGTCCAAAGGAAAGAAGACCATCGAGTAGAAGAAGATCCAAAGAAGTGGTTTAACTTAATTCAGGAAAGTGTATCTAATCAGATCCTAACTGATTTATTAAGGATTAGATCTGTTAGGAATCAATATCTGATCTGTTTGGATTATATTTTATCTTATCTAGGATTAAATCTTTTAGGATTATATTTAATCTTTTAGGACTATATTTTATCTTATCTAGGATTAAATCTATTTAATTTAGGACTGTATCTTTTAGATAGGTTATTTTAGGGCATTCCTTTGCTATATATTGGCATTGAGAATCAATTTGTAAACATAGTTTTTATCAATAAAATTTTGAGTTTTCTCTATGTTAAAACTTATCCTTTGTTCTTGGATTAAAGAACTACTTGATAACTTAGGTTCTACTAGCAGGTCTTGGTTAGGGTCTAGTTGCTTATATCTTGATAACTTTGGTGCTTCCGGCAGGTCACGTATTGTGTCAAGCTCCTTACCGTTAATTGATCTTCAAGATGTTCCTATTTTTACGTTTTCGGTTCGTATCAATTTCTTTGTACAACCATAAGGGAACTATGTATTCTTACTTTCACTCAATTATTGTATCAATCATTATCCACTCGCTAAAAGTTATCTTAAGAGTCAAATAACTATCTTTTCTTTTCAAACATTTATTTGTAAGTTAGCATTGGGATGCATAGTTAATTAAATACCTAGGTTATTAGCATGTGTAGACAATCTCACATAAATGTTGTAATTGTTTTGAAGTAAATTAAAAATCTTGGTTGGTGTGAAAGATTGGATGTAGCTCTCAACGAGTTGAGAGAAAATCAGGAAAAATTTCATGTGTGATTTTCTCTACTCTTCATCTTTAAAATTATTTTTGTTTACTTTTACAAGTAACTTGGAATTAAATGTAATTTTCTAAAACATCATTTTATTTATAGCCCACTTCTTTTTTCAAGTGTTTTAAGTTTCACTTGAAGTCTTCAAATGATCTTTAGAACCAACAGACGATTTCCATCAGTTGTAATATACATTAATTTGCAAAAACCCAAACATTCAATTTTAAATAATCTCTTAAGAAGTTCTAGAAAACTTTACAGGAAGCGTTTGATTATTTGGAATCATTCTCATGCGAGGAATAATAGCAATTTCACCAACTCTATTTCCAGTTAGTATTTCACATTCTAAAACATGATTCACCAACCTTCGTATCTGCAATCTTGTTCCATTGCACAAACCATTTGATTGATCAATGTTCCTCAACAACATGATAGGAACCCCAACTTTTAAAATTAGTTTATGAAGTGGGAGTCCAGAACAATTGATAGCATTTAATATTTCAGGGGAAAAAGTTTCTAACTCAAATTGAGAATTACCTTCCTCGCTGCACACAGAATCAGAACTGAGATAAATTCTCTCCTTTCCTGGAATTAATGTCATTATCTTGTTATTCACTTGAGTAACAACATCCAATGTTGGAGCCATGATGCTTCTTTCCTTAAAATATCCTGGCTGATTCATGTTTGATATCAAATCAGGATATGAAAATTCAACTAATTCATCCAATTCATTTTCAGAAGACTTGATTAACATGTCTTCAGGTATTTGAATCTCTGATTCTCCCTTTATACTATCACCAGCAAATTTTATTGTTAATATTATTATTAATTATTAATTATTAAAATATTACGTTCAAAAGTATCGGACTTAATATCTGTTGAAGTCTGCACGCATGGGAAAGGACAATCGGACTTGCACGCATTGGACTTAACATCTATTTAGATTAGACATAAATCAATCAATATATTTAATACAAATTTGAAATTTGAAATGAAACCATTTGAAGTTCGCGACCAATCCGTGAATGTTATAGCATCGGACTTGAAACCAATTTGAAAGTGAATTTATTTTAAATATTATTAAATGCTATATAATTGAACACATGTCATGAAAAGTTTTGTTGGAAAGAGATACTTTTTTAAAAATTATATTCACCACTTTTATTTTGTTCACGGATCACAATCATACAAAGAAAAAGTTGAAATGGGTTATGAGAATTTTATTACTTAATTAGGTTCGGTCTAGCATGAAGCACCGATTGAATAGTCTAAAGTAACGGCACCGAAAATGACCAATAGATATATTCATAAAATATTGAATGGCCCCGATCATTAACCGGTTACCTGGTGGGATAATTTGCTGAAAACCCCCTATGCTTTTTGGACATAAAGTCAATTTTTTTGTTTTTTTCCAATGACAAGAGTCAGTCTGCATGGTCAGAAAAGTGTTCAGCGTCAGATAGAATGGGTTCAGAAGTATGTGGTTGACCGGAGGTCATTTGCAGGTTTGGAAGAAAGGTTATGGTCATATCGGATTGGTGATTTATTTAGATTAAATGGAAAATTTGAGAGGTATTTGAAATTGTTAGCATGGAAAGGGGGTCGACGGTCTAAGTTGAGCACGAGCGACGGTGCTAATAAGAAGAAAGGGTTTCTGTATTGTTGTTCCCGCCATTGTTATAGTCCAAAATTTGCAGTCATGGCAATTGTTGTAGGCAATGTGTAATCGGAAAGGGTAAATGTTGTTGTTTGTTAATTTTGTGTTGATTAATGAGTATTTGTTAACAAGGGTTGATGGAGTGATTTACTTATAAGGGGTTTCCAGTTTTTTTATTTTCGGCAATGTGGAGGTGGATTTTTTCGTATTTGTGTTGCTGATAGAGTAGTTCAGGTTTTGAATAAAGGAAGACAAGGCCGAAGGGTTTATTATGAAGTAGGCCACATATTGATAGATCCGGACATCCGGTTAAGGCCCATGTCTTGGAATAGCTTACTTTAGGCCATTTGGTGCCATGGGTCATAACATTGAATTTATTGTAATTAGCTAAGTGGGCTTTATTGATCTAGTGATGAATCTTAATTAAAGTTTGGAAAACGGATTGGGCCGTCCATGAAAGTAATGTGAGAATGTATGAGTTTTGGTCTTTGGGTCCAATTATTTGGGTGATACGTGTTATTGTTGTTGGACTGCATAAGGAAAAAACTGCTATTAGTGGACAGTGAAAAACTTGTTGAGTTGTATTGAGAGAAGCAAGAGAGAGGATACATTAGCTAGTCACAGGAAATGCATCGGATACAAAAGACTACGAACAGAAGGAAAGCGATTCAAAGTCCGATTACATAAGACATTTACATTTTCCTAAAACAATTGATAAAACTCCAATGGCAAAGATTGAAGTTAACAGGAGCAATCCAATTGCTAAATTTGCCTTCTTTCTCTCATTATCCAACTTGACTTGAAGCTTGCGTATCTTGAAGGACATATTGATTGGTTGTTCGGAATAGACTGTACATGGAGGTGGTGAGCGGTCAGTTACAGTGTTATCTTCATCAACCCATTTGAAGTAGTTGCACGTTTCCTGTTTCTGCATAGGTGAAAAAAGTTGGAATAAGTAGAATATCCACACAGTGATAGAAACGATGCATATAAAATGAAGGTGAGACATTTACATTCCAATTGGGGCATCTCCAAAACCTCCTCCCTGGGTTGTTCTTTCTGGTAGATGTCAAAACCAACACGTTGTCCCCACAAGCACAAAGTCTATTTCTGGAGCTGGATGCTGAACTTAGGGAAGTCTTCTCAAGACGCATGTTAATGAGTTTGATTTTGTTGCAATGAAGGGTTGGAAGGGAAAGAACGCGGTGTTCGTGGAAAGGATGGCAGTGAATGGTCTCTTAAACTTGGCGTGGGGTGCTGATGGATATAGATCCAGTGCAATTTAAAGGGGTGAAAGTGGATGTCGGTGATTAAAATATAAAATATTTGTGGAGGCCATATAATGAAATTAAAATGTAGAGTATAGTGACGGTAAAGAAAAAATAAGAGGAAGAAAAGAAAAATGAATAGACGATGAATATTAGATGTGATTGTTTAGGTGATATTTTTATGAAAAATAAATAAAAAGAAAAGGAAAGTGTCCTTATGTTGACACAATTTTTCAACATGATATGTAATTAGCATAAAATTTTCGTATTTGTGGAATGTAAAAACATGTTAATTACAATAGTTGCTTAAAATAGATGAAACATTGTTAGAAATTATTTCATGATTTTCCACAACTTTTGGACTTCTTGTGTAATTACCATTTTATTTTGACTATTTATGAACTATAAAATTCACGAAAATTACCTTGTGAAGTCCGAAAAATCGCGAAACTTTGCCGGAAATTATTTCACCACCCATGGAGGCAGGGGGATTATGTAATTTGGTGATTGGTGCTTGTTACGACACAATCATCACCCAGTTTGACTATGGTATTTTTCATGTAAAACACTGATGGAGTTCCCATAGAACGGTGATGGTAAACCACCATTTGAGTGTTCCATTGGATAGTGGGTGGGTTGATGTGCGTTTCATGATTTTTTCCACATTTTTTTAACTTGTTGTGTAATTACCATTGAATTTCCAATATTTATCCACTATAAAATTCACGGTAATTACATCGGAGGCTGAAAAATCACGAAACTCTACTGGAAATTAATTCATGACCCATGGAGGCAGGGGAATCATGTAATGTGCTGATTGGTCATTGTTAGCACACAATGATCAACCTTTTTGAGTAAGTTAATTTTCATGTAAAACACTGATCGAGTTCCCATAGAACGGTGATGGTAAACCACCATTAGAGTGTTTCATTGGATAGTGGGTGGGTTGATGTGAGTTTGTTGATTTTTCCATTTTTTTTGGACTTGTTGTGTAATTACCATTGAATTTCCAATATTTATCCACTATAAAATTCATGGTAATTACATCAGAGGCTGAAAAATCACAAAATTTTGCTGGAAATTATTTCATGTTGTATGGATTAATTTTTATGAATAGGAAAGGTAATTGAGCACAAGATTTGGGGTGCAAGAGGGAAGATGTGGTTCTAGGAAGGGTGGAAGTTAGGGTTAAGAAATGTTAACTCCCGGTTTGGTCCAATTTACATAGTCAGGGAACCAAAGTTTCCGATAAACCATGGATGGAGCTAATCAATGTTTAGGGCATGTGAAAAACTAGCAAAGCATGATTTTTCCACATTTTTTGGACTTGTGGTGTAATTACCATTTATTTTTGACTATTTATCCACTATAAAATTCACGGTAATTACATCGGAGCCCGAAAAATCATGAAACTTTGCTGGAAATTATTTCACCACCCATGGAGGCAGGGTGGTGAAACACTAGAAGAGGGGTTGAATAGTGTTTCTATATATAACTTGACGTATTATGGAAACCTTTTCACAAAGAGAGCTTTTCAGATAAAGGTCCAGACACTGGAGTGTTTATCTGAAAGTTTTTGTGTTTTGTCTGAAACGTTTTCAGATGAAGTACAATCTGAAGATTTACTTTCAGTTCAGACAATGCTTTGTTCTAAGTTCGTCTTCTTCCTGAAAGGTTTCAAACAATATGAAAACTTATTTTCTTGAAGATGTTTAAACGTTAAGTTTATATAAATACAAGTTCAATACCCTTAAAGTTAGTATATAAACTGAATTGAAAGAGATAAGGGATACAAATACTTAGACAAGGAATTTATCCTGGTTCACCCACTCAACCGTGAGCTACGTCCAGTCCCAGTGCAAACACGCTACTGGATTTTCACTAATCCCGCAAGATTACAAGTATTCTTTTCTGTCAAGCCTCTTCAGGCTCTACCACAAGTATTCTTTTCTGTCAAGCCTATTCAGGCTCTACCACAAGTATTCTTTCTTCCACCAAGCCTCTTCAGGCTCTCAGACACTTATCCAAGTGTGACCCAAGTATTCTTTAACAAGCTAGCCTCTCCAGGCTCAATCCCAAATGTTTACAAGGAATAAGTTTAAGCTAAGCAACTATGAACAAGTTCAGAGCTTAAACTCAGAATTGTACAAGATAACTGAGTAGAACTCAGGATATGAAAATATGAGTACAATTACAATGAAAACAGAGTAAGTTTTTCAGAGAAAAACTGATGCAGCATTCAGCTCTTAGAATGATTTTCTTGTGAGCTTTTTCTTAGTTTTTCTACCAGCCAACTCTCTCTCGTATTGGTCTTGAACGAAGCTATTTATAAGCACATGAATGAGACACACTCAATGCAACCGTTAGAGATGCAAATAATCCCGTTGTGAAATGATCTCTGATAGCTTCTGACACGGTATAAGGATGCAGAACAGCGCAGACCTGTTCTGACTTCTGCAAATGTTGTGATGCTCAGAACTTTCCCTGTAACGCCCGCGTTTTACCGTTTTTGCCGTTTTTGCTGTTTTGAGTGTTTTATTGGATTTTGAGTGATTAAAATTATTTTTAATCATCAAAATTCATATTTTTGGATTCAGAATTTAATTTCCTATTTTTAGGAATTTTTTTGGAATTTTTGGGTTTTTTTGTGAAAAATGACCTTTTTGCCCCTCCTGTCCCTTGACCCGGGCCCGAATACTCTTGATCCGGGCCAGAAAAATTGCACAAGTCTTCCTTTCTCTCCTTAAAGACCATGCAACCAGCCTTGATGCATGGGAGACACTTGTCTTCCCATCTCTTCCATTCCACCAATAGCTTGAAAAGGTGAATATGTCATATAAAAAGCTTTTTTCTCCTTTTTTATTCATTTTGTTGCATGCAAACAAGGAGAACTTTCCTTTTCTCTCATCTTCTTCTCCCTTGGCCGTGGCACTCTCACCCTTTCTCTCCCAAAATCTTCATTCTCTCCATAAACACCAACCAAGTTGAGGTTCCATTTTTGAACCTAAGCTTAAAAATACTTACTTTCTAGCCTTAAAACACTTGTTGGAGACCAAAAGGAGGACCTTTGAGGGGCTGTCTTTGGCTGTTCTTGGAGCTGTTTTCTGCACTTTTTCATGGAGAAATTCTTAGGTAAAGGGGGGGGGGGAGAACTTGAACTCTAGTAGGCCTTGTAACTAGAGTCAAGGATTTGCCCTTAAATCCTTGTCTTTTCTCTTGTTTTTCCTTGAAAAGAATCAATTTTTTTCACTTATTTTGAGATTGGATTTTCGGAACTTTGAGCTGGGTTGTTATTGATGATTGTATGTTTATTTTAGTGCTTGAAACTTGTTTGTTTGATGGATTTAGATGCATGCAAGCCAAGCTAAAATTTTTGCAAAATTTCTCCCTTTTTCCTTGATGCTCTCGGCCAAGAGAGTAAAAATGGGGCTGCATGTATTCTAAAATTGTTTTGATGATTGTAATGTGTTTAGATGATGATTTGATGAACATGCATGTGGTTGGATGGATTTACACAATTGTTTGATGATTGATCTTGTGAAAGATTGGTGTTTTGAGCTTGAAATTGGAGACTATGAACTCAAAATGCATGTGGATGATCTTGGGTGATTTATTTGTGATATTTGGCATTTAGATTGTTTATTGATGAATGTGTGAAGTTTTGGTGAAGATTGGATGTTGTGAAAAATTTGAAGTTTTGGATGAACATTCAAGGTTGTTCTTGATGTTCATGAGTGTTCTTGATGAAACTCATCAAGAATGTCCTTTTGATCCTAAAAAGATCAAAAGGATGTTTGAAATATGTTTTTGGGCTAAATTGGCCCAAAAGAACTAAAGAATAAATTTGTAACAAAAAGGACCAAATTGCATCCAAGATTAAGGAATAGATTAAGGGATAATTAGAAATTAATTAAGATCTTAAGTAAGGATTAAGACTTAGTTAAAGAAGGATAAGATTAATTGAAATGCGATTAATGAAGACTAGTTATGATTAAAGGTTAAGCCTAATCTTAATTAGTCATACAAATAAAATTAGGATTAGTAATGTCTTTCATAAGACATATCCATAAGCCTTAGTAAATTGTAGGACTTAAATGAATATGATTATCAATAAAGCTAGCACAAGCTACCTTAAAAGATTATAACCAACACCTTCTCTCTACATAAAACTTGAGAAGCTTGGCAAGAAAGCGTGATTTGGTTTTCCTTAAAAGAAAGACCTTGAATCTACGAGGTTGCACCACGGTAAAGTGGTGACGTAACAAGATTCAATGGGCTTGTCTGTAAGGATGTGATATTGTAAGTGTTTGCGGTGTGACATACATCATGTGCATCAATGATGGTTAAGGTTTAAAAGCCTTACGACCTATATGACAATACCACTCTAGTACAGTGTGAAACTGGATGGGACGGGTGCACTGGGTTTTGCAAAGAACACCAGCGGTCCGGTAAAGGAGACCAGCCCTGAGGATAAGTCGGGTCCCGAAATGGCATAAGTGACGTAGGCTCGCCCCCTACTGTCGTGTAAAAGGGGTACAGGCTTGACTATCCTGTCGCTCTCAAGTTTTCATAATCAGTGAGTTTGTCTGGAAGTCGGAAAATCGTCTTGGCCAGAGATTGAGCAATGCTCTTCGTACTATTTGCTAGTACAGACTATACTCCTGATATATTGTACATATATGGTCGAGCAGTTGCTGTGTGCTCTGCTTTTGTTGATGTTTTCCCGGGCCCTCATGCATTAGTCATATGCATCATGATTATATAAAGTGCATTCTTGTGATTGAGGTTGTGTGGATGTTCTATGAATGTTCTAGTTACTGTATTCTACTTGATATGAGTTCATGTGATGTTCTCACCCTTCCTTTTCTGCTTCTGTTATTTCCTGTCGTCGTACTTCTTCGCCACGTCGACAGTTGGTATTGGAGAGATTCAGGATGTCCACTATGCGGATCACGTTGAGGTGGGAGCCACGAGGCCAGTGGCGGATTACAGACGTCCCTAGGCGATGTGTTTTCACGGGGGAGGTGCGCGTCAGCATTTCTCATCCCAGCCTTCCCTTGGTACCGGAGATAGATTTCACAGTGCCGGTGATCCTTGAGTTTGAGACTCCACCCAGACTCCGTCGCTACACTACTTTTCTCAACCGTCGTCATCGCCCCTCTCCATCAGCATCGTCACAGTCCTCACGGATGGCGACCATGGGCGAGCCAGATTCCCCTCGTTACTCTCCCGGTCCAGAGGTGTCACCTCCACAGCCCGTATATTCTGACGCATTTGGCCGTTCCCGTCCGAGTGAGCCAGACATGATCGTGATTGATGACACTACATCTGAGGAGGAGGACCCAGAGGAAGACCCGAAGGATGACTCTCAGGATGAGGAGCCGGAAGAGGATTCTTCCAGTGACGACCCCTCAGAAGACTTTGGGATGATCAACCCCGGGGGTACTGGAGGGAGGAGTTGTGGATGGATTCCTGCTGAGACGGATGATGACGAGTAGGATAGCGTAACTGGGGGTAGTCACGAGTCTAGTTAGTAGCAGCTCTGATTTAGTGGCCTTTTGTTTTGTGTCGTTTTGGCTGAGGCCTTATTTATTATAGTCTACTACTAGAACTCTTGTTTTGTATGATGGTATTGTTTACTCCGGGATTACTTTGACACTATGGTTCTGTATATATGTTATGATGTTTCCTTCCCATGATCCCCTTTATATCTGCGTGTCTGTTGTGTATGTATGCGGAATGATTGAATCGTCTAGATGTTTTTAGAAAATGAATTTCAGACTTAATGAAATGATGTTTTCATGAATACTTAAAATGGAATTAGAATGCGATTAGTTGATGATGATTAAACTCTTTTAAAAAAAAATATTTTCGTATTTTCTAAGTTTTAAAACAGTAAATTCGACGGTTACATTTTGCAATGTGATATTCTTAGCGGTATAACTAAGGGTGTCGCATTTAGTGGTATCAGAGCTGTTCTTTCCTTTTGGCCTCGGGTATGGCCTATAATACTCTTCCCTCTGTGTTTACTCTGTGAGGATTGCTTGTTGTTGTGTAGATTGATTGCCTTGTGTGGATTGTTTGCTCTTATATTACCACCTTCGTAATGTAAGAAATTGTGTGTAGAATTATTTGTTCTTGCTTAAATGGTCCTGCATGAAACAGAAGAACTAACGTACCCTGTGAATGTATGATTCCATGGCAGGAAGGAATAATCCTGTAATGAACGACATCCTGGGAAGGATCGCGGATGTCCTGGAAAATCAGCAACAGACCATAAACGAGATGAACCAAGCTCGCAATCAGAACAACGTCCCCGATGCCTATCGCGGACTATCTACTTTTAAGAAGAATAACCCACCACAGTTCAAAGGAGGTCACGACCCCGATGGATCTCAACTTTGGCTGGAGGAATTGGAGAAGATTTTCCTAGCTATGGGATGCCCGGATGAACAAAAGGTAACCTTTGCTGCGTTTATGATGGTTGGAGAGGCGCAGCATTGGTGGGAGTACGCGAGACGTCAATTAGAAGCTGCTGGGAGATTGGTCACCTGGAGACTGTTCAAGGAAACTTTTCTCCAAAAATATTTTCCCACGGATCTGAGAAAACGCAAAGAAATAGAATTCTTGAAGTTGGAGCAAGGAAACATGACTGTCGGCGAATATGCGGCAAAGTTTTAGGAACTGTCCAAGTTCTGCCCCTACTTCCAGAACACCATAGATGAAGAGTCTAAGTGTTCCAAGTTTGAACTGGGGGTAGTCACGAGTCTAGTTAGTAGCAGCTCTGATTTAGTGGCCTTTTGTTTTGTTTCGTTTTGGCTGAGGCCTTATTTATTATAGTCTACTACTAGAACTCCTTTTTTGTATGATGGTATTGTTTACTCCGGGATTACTTTGACACTATGGTTCTGTATATATGTTATGATGTTTCCTTCCCATGATCCCCTTTATATTTGCGTGTCTGTTGTGTATGTATGCGGAATGATTGAATCGTCTAGATGTTTTTAGAAAATGAATTTCCAACTTAATAAAAGGATGTTTTCATGAATACTTAAAATGGAATTAGAATGCGATTAGTTGATGATGATTAAACTCTTTTCAAAAAAAAAATATTTTCGTATTTTCTAAGTTTTAAAACAGTGAATTCGACGGTTACGTTTTGCAATGTGATATTCTTAGCGGTATAACTAAGGGTGTCGCATTCCTCTTAAGTGATAGAAATTTGAATATCTAGAAAAGTTCCCGTTTTATTTGCCTTAAATAGGTTAGACCACAATCTTGTTTCAGAAGGCGTTGACAGAGAAATATCTTCATCAAATCTCTTCAGAGGCTTCTCCTCTTCAGACGAAACTTGATCTCAGATAAACAGATGCAGACAATGTCTTCAGATGGTCTCTTGACTTCAGATGATATTTCACTTCAGACAAAACATCTTCTTCAGATGGATGTTACGCTTCAGATGATAAACCATTTCAGATTGTTCTTCTGAGCTTCAGATGATAACATGCTTAAGATGAACAACCACTTCAGATGATCCTACTTCTTCAGACAGCAGGACACTTCAACCTTCTGATGACTTTAATCTTCAGACAGCTTGAATCTTTAGACGGCTTCACTTCTTCAGACAGATGACAATTTTAGATGGTCTAACTTCTTCAGACAGTTGCCACGTCAGAAAGTCTTCATCACGTAAAGAGATCAGCTTGCTGAATTCAAAGTATACGTTAATAGCATAGGCAATTATTCTTGTAACTCAATCAAATTTTTTGTCCATTAAAACTTGGAAATATGTGGCTCAATCATTATTAAATTCTTAATGATAAATTAAGACTCAACAATTTGGTGATTGGTCCTTGTTAGGACACAATGATCAACCATTTAGACTATGGTAATTTTCATGTAAAACATCAACTGAGTTCCCATAGAATGGTGATGGTAAACCTCCATTTGAGTGTTCCATTGGATAGTGGGTGGGTTGATGTGCGTTTATTAATTTTTCCACAATTTCTGGACTTCTTGTGTAATTACCATTGAATTTTAACTATTTATCAACTATAAAATTCACGAAAATTACCTTGAAGTCCGAAAAATCGCAAAACTTTTCTGGAAATTATTTCACCACCCATGGAGGTAGGGAGATTATGTAATGTGGTGATTGGTCCTTGTTACGACACAATTATCACCCATTTTGACTATGGTATTTTTCATGTAAAACACTGATCGAGTTCCTATAGAATGATGATGGTAAACCACCATTTGAGTGTTCCATTGGATAGTGTGTGGGTTGATCTGCGTTTATTGATTTTTCCACAATTTCTGGACTTCTTGTGTAATTACCATTGAATTTTAACTATTTACCAACTATAAAATTCATGAAAATTACCTTGAAGTCCGAAAAATCGTGAAACTTTTCTGGAAATTATTTCACCACCCATGGAGGTAGGGGGATTATGTAATGTGGTGATTGGTCCTTGTTACGACACAATTATCACCCATTTTGACTATGGTATTTTTCATGTAAAACACTGATCGAGTTCCCATAGAACGATGATGGTAAACCACCATTTGAGTGTTCCATTGGATAGTGCATGGGTTGATGTGCGTTTATTGATTTTTCCACAATTTCTGGACTTCTTGTGTAATTACCATTGAATTTTAACTATTTATCAACTATAAAATTCACGAAAATTACCTTGAAGTCCGAAAAATCGCGAAACTTTGTTGGAAATTATTTCACCACCCATGGAGGCCGGGGGATTATGTAATGTGGTGATTGGTCCTTGTTACAACACAATTATCACCCATTTTGACTATAGTATTTTTCATGTAAAACACTGATCAAGTTCCCATAGAACGGTGATGGTAAACCTCCATTTGAGTGTTCCATTGGATAGTGGGTGGGTTGATGTAAGTTTCTTGATTTTTCCACATTTTTTGGACTTGTTGTGTAATTACCATTTAATTTCCAATATTTATCCACTATAAAATTCACGGTAATTACATCGGAGGTCAAAAAATCACGAAATTTTGCTGGAAATTATTTCATGTTGTACGGATTAATTGTTACAAATAGGAAAGGTAATTGAGCACAAGATTTGGGGTGCAAGAGATGTGGTTCTAGGAAGGGTGGAAGTTAGGGTTAAGAAATGTTAACTCCCGGTTTGGTCCAATTTACATAGTTGGGGAACCAAAGTTTCTGATAAACCATGGATGGAGCTAATCAATGTTTAGGGCATGTGAAAAACTTGCAAAAGCATGATTTTTCCACATTTTTTTGGACTTGTGGTATAATTACGATTTAATTTTGACTATTTATCCAGTATAAAATTCACGGTAATTACATCGGAGCCCGAAAAATCACGAAACTTTGCTGGAAATTAATTCATGACTGATGGAGGCAGGGGATCATGTAATGTGGTGATTGGTCCTTCTTAGGATACAATTATCACCCATTTTTAGTATGGTAATTTTCATGTCAAACACCGGCTGAGTTGCCATAGAACGGTGATGGTAAATCTCCATTTGAGTGTTCCATTGGGTAGTGGGTGGTTTGATGTGCGTTTATTGATTTTTCCATAATTTTTGGAGTTCTTGTGTAATTACCATTGAATTTTGACTATTTAACCCATTTATAATAATCAGTATAATGTCCAAATTCATAGGACCTTCCTGTATTTTAATTGGAAGCAAAAACATTTCCATTTGTGTCCCCTATCTTGTTTCACATATTCTGGATGAAGACCATCAATGAGTTGTATGAGAAAGAAATTAAATTTATTTCAAATTAATGTTTCGGAAAACCGTGACTAATGAATTGTTGGGGTTGCCTGGGAAACTGAATTGGCCATGTGACGACAGAGTAGGCCTGCAGCCTGCTCCGCAGTATGCTGTGCGCGACTATCTTTATGCAATGTCAGGTAAGGTTTGTACATGGCCTGTAAAAAAGGTATCACCGAATGCCTCAGGCTCGGTTGCTTTAAACAGTGAGCCTTGTCATTGATTGACACATGGAGAGTAAGCGCGTGTATAAAAACATTTTTATTAACAACGAAAGCAGGAAATGGCCACTCACTGCATTGAGTTATGTTGGGACCATTAATTTAATTATTATATTTTATTTATAATGTTATATTTTATCACCTTGTTGCAATAAATATTAGGACATTTATATTGGTCAACGGTTCCACCGATAAATTAAATGCCTCACTCGAAGGCATTATAAATACGTAATGGTAGCAGGCTTGAATGCATTATATTGTTTTGGATTAGGCGAATGCATTATGAATGACATGGGGAGCTGAAGGTGTTATGTGGTATTTTCTGGACGGAGGGCCGGTGTCTATAAGTCTTGGATAGACTGTTATGCCCAAGTGAATTGGTTCAAAGGGACGATATACAGGTCCTATGATACCGTAGAGGAAGGTCAAGCGGCATGTCTGCAGTATGTGGCAGTGTTTGTGGGTCGTCATCAGTTCCAAGGCCCCCATTGCGAATTCCACCGAACATGATAGTAGATGAAAATGTGGATGGACTTAGAGATGGTAAATTTGTGAAATTATTTACTAATTATACACTACAAGAAATATATTTTTGCATTTAATGATTTTTTTTGTGTTAGTTGGTAGTGAATACGTGCCTGAGATACCCAACACGTCCATCGTCCTAAAGTACAAGGTGCAGACCTGGCTGCGTAGGGATCGCAATTGGACCCAGACCCAGTGGGTACTAGAGGTGTCAATTTGGGTTGAGCTCGGTGAGCCAACCTGACTCACCTATGGGTTGGGTTGGTAAAATATAGGCTCACATTTTCGCGGGTCAAAAGTGGATCAACCCACTTAACTCGTGAGCCAAAGTGGTTTCGAGCCGGGTTGAGGTGGGTTGGCTCACTTTTTAATTTTTATTTATTTATTTTTATATTTTTAAGTCATTTTTATAATTTTTTATAATTTTTTATAATTTTTTTTACCTCTTTTATTATTTTTTTATTATTTTTTAAGTTATGTGAGCCAGCTCGCTTAACCCACCAACCCGCGGTGGGTCGAGCCGGGTTGGTATTTTTTCAGCTCACCAGAAAAGTGAGCCAACCCGGCTCGGCTCACTTTTAGCCTAACCCGTGGTGAGCTAACTCGCGTGAGCCGGGTTGGTTCACTTTAACACCTCTAGTGGGTACTCGCAAAAATTACCCACAATGGGTAGGGTAATTACCCATCAAATGGGTATGGGTGCGGATATGGGTAATTACCCGCATTTTTTAATGGGTACGGGTGCGGGTATGGGTACTATGGTACCCTACCCTACCCATACCCGCACTTATATAATATATATAGTTAATGTAATTTATATACATATAATTAATTTAATATATATATATATATTTATGTTTATATTATTAATTAATATTTTGTCCAACCAAATAATTAATGTTAATATATATTATAGTCACCAAAAATATTAATATATATTACTAATTTAATTAATTTAAATGTTATAATTTTGTTGTACACACTAAAAATAGCAAAACATGAAGTAATTTCCATTTCCCCTCCCATTGTTTTAATCTCTCATCCACTTCCACATATGATAGTTATTTTATAGGTTAAACTTGGATGATCTATGGATTATTTTTCATTTACTTTTTAATTAATTTTTATTTTCTAATCAATTTATTTTTTTATAGTTAACAAAAGTGCGGGTAATGGGTACGGGTACGGGTACTTGAGTACCCAACGGGTGAGGGTACAGGTACTAGAATCACGTATCCCACGCGGGTATGGGTCCGGATCCAGGTATTTTTTTAAAACGCTGGTATAGGGACGAGTACTATAGTACCCTATCCAAACCCTACCCATTGTCATTCCTAGGCTGCATGATATGTGTAGATGGCTACGAGTCCCTCAAGCATATTACACATTACAGGATACCAAATTAGTTGCATGGAATTAAGTATTTTAGATTTTATGCTTCAATTTCCACACCAGTCCTTGGAAAGCCACCGGTGTCTATGGGCCGTTATGCAAAATGTGAAAACGAGGCTCGTGAAGATGTTGCAAGATTGCTAATGCGAAGATTGGAATCATGCAGTGGACGCAAAGTTATTGACTACAATCATTGCAATGTTCAAATTCTAGAACAGCAATTGCAAAAAAGTCTAGCTGCAAATCTAGAGCTTAAAATTGAAAACATGATTTTGGTTGAGGAGTTACGTGTTTTGAGTGAGAAATTGAAGTCTAAGTGATGTAATATATTGATGTTAGTGGTTTCATTTAATTAAATACGTACTTATATTACTTATGTGTCAAACACGTGTATGTGGGCCCGTATTTGAAACATGAATACATGATACAATCAATAAATGAATAAGGGTAATTATGAAAAAGGCTTACTTTAATCATTAATTACTCAATTAATTAAGTTAATGACAAACATGGAAAAAAGCCATTAATTTAAAAGAAAATTAATGTCCAATACCTGGCTAGAATGGAAGATCTGAAGTGACGGATGCAACCTTTTGTAAATTGAAATAATAATTAAATTTAAAAATTAAGGCTCTTTCAGAGGCTATGATGGAATGCATTTAATGCAATAGCAGAATTTGGGGGGATAGGCGTGCTGCGTGGGATGAAATCTGACTTGAATACCTACTACTTTTCACAATTACGGTAAATTTGGGTTTACGGTTTATTTGGGCCCAATGGTATAAGGCCCAAATCTAAATTGTGGCCCCTAACAGGGAGCATTTCAACGCTCTTCTAAAGAAAGGACATCTAGACCAAGTTCCTTGTGCGCTAAGACTAAACATTCCTCTGTTGCCTATTAATAATCTGAGAACCTCTTTCCAACTTGTTGAAAAATATGGAGCAAGAACTCGGTTGCGACACGATGGATTTGCCTCTGGAAGAGCCAATATCTGGGTAATAATACCACAACCTTTATTATTCGATCATGAAGTTATTGTTGATCATTAATGAGCATGATAGAGGGACGCCAAACAAAACTTTTTCGTGTGTACCAGGTCAGTAGCCAATGACGATGCTCCACTTGAGGAGACCATGGTCTTCGAGGAAGTCCCATCCGTGAAGATGGTAAGCACCTATGTTGTCTCATAGAATGAGGATGAAATATTAATGGTTTTATTTTTCGTTACTGTGGGAAGTAATAACATGCATTTATTTTGACTTTTGGCTAGTTGATTAGCAAATCCATGCTAAGTGAGGTTAATGCCAAACATTGCACTTGTGATGAGGAGGTCAAAAAAAACTGTTAAGGTATCGCTGCATTTTTTCTTTGTCTTAAAATACTAACCATTAAAATAGAATGGGTAAAACATTGCCCTTCCCATTTTGATATGGAGTTATACGTTGTGTCATAGCAGTGCATCGAGACTCGGATTGAACAAATGGCGCACACCCAAGCAATAATGCTGAAGAAGCTCATACATTTAGAGTATCTCATGCCAATAGATAACATTCTAGGGTCTACTACAGGCGCTGACAATGCCCATGGGATGGGTGCTTGTGTTGCTGACTTTAACAAAATGATGGATAGGGTTAAGAAGGAGAACTTTGAATCACATGAAGTTACTGAAAAAGTCTCTGTTAGCAAAGTCAACAAATCGAAATCAGTAGTTAATATATCTGATGATGAGGACATTGACTTTGATAAACTGGATCGTATAAAGTCTAGGATGAACACATCTCCACCGGTTGAAAAGGATAACGAACAGACCCCTAAAGTCACTTGCTTTGCCCAAACTAAAAAGGAAAGAGTTTATGGGAAGCTGGAAAAATTTGAATACAAGCCACAAAGCGCATTTTATCGCAGAGGTTCTCAACAAAAGGTATAACATAAGTTTCCATTTTTTTTAGACTTTTCAGTTTCTTCTGTCTGGTGTGTGAATGATTCCAACTCATTACTTGTCTGCATGTTTGTCAGGAGATTGATGGAAGTGTAAGTGAAACTCAAACAACATTTGTGCGGAAGAAACTAAAACTCACACCTGCTGCAGATAACAAGGATTTAAATGATACACCGTTTGAACCCAGTATGACACCCACGAAAAGGACCAATGTTTCTATGAAATCCTCCACTAACTCTTCATCAAAGGATAAAGGTTCATCAAATGATGATGGCACCCAAGGTCGCCATTCAACCACGAAGAATACTCCAAAGGTACATCCGTAAACCGTAAACAATGTATTTTGAATTCTAATATTAATGAGAGGTATATGTGAAATTATTTGGCCGTTAACCACGCAGGTCATCAAGACTAAGTTTAAGCCATCAAAAGACATGAATCTGACAGACGACCAAGCAAAATTATCTGCCTATGTCTTTTTCCATCAAAGTGATCCTAGGTGATAAGCATGAATAGATTGTATTTATCAATACCTCCTTTTATGATAAGTAAATAACAAACGAATGTTGCCATTGCAGTGAAGTCATATTCAAGTGCAGGGGAGTAGTGGGCACTATAAACGACTTTGACACTCTTAGCCCGGATAGGGGTCTTTCTCCTGAGGTAACTTGTGCTCTGCGCTATAGGGCATTTATATACTCGGTTAAATGTTCATTACACGTTATTGTTGGTTTGATCTTTCCCTACTTCTATTGAACCAGATTATCACATTTGTCGCAAATAAAACCATGTTTGAACAAGAGCAGCTGAAGAAACCTACAGTTTGGAGTTTCCCTCCTTCATTTGTCGTAAGAGATGCGCAATTCATGATTCTTCATTTGAATATTATATATCGTCGTATTGTACCTCTGAAATCTGGTTTTAAATCTTTTGTCAGATGGATGTAATGCGGAAAAAAACAATGGAGGAACTCATCATTGAGTATCTCATTGAATGGATGCCACATTATTCTGACCTAAAATACATGAGCGTAGATTTATCCTTCATTGTTGACCACTTATTAAATATTGTCAATGTTTCATCGTCTTTATCTTTAATTGTTCTTTGCGTTAGATATATGTACCTATTGAGGAAGCTAGTGGCCATTGGTATCTCATCGTTATTTCATTGGTGGAGAAGGTTGTCTATCACTTAGATTCATTGTTGGATGAAAAAAATGTTAATCCAAGGCGTTTTACAATAGGAAAAGTGGTATGCATATTTCTACTCTTCAAGTAAACTGTTAAGCAAATATGATACTGTCTTTAGGGCTGTGACTAATTGTTATTACCATCATTTTTCAGTGTGAAGCTCTTTCAAACCTCATGTGAACAGAGCATTTTCCACCAGATTTCGGAAAAGGATGGGTTGAAGTGGAGAATTGGGAAGTCACTGAGGCCATAGGCAACAATTATGGCACATGGTCTGACTCAGCTATCTGGGTTTGTGATTGGATGAAAATGGAAGGGTCATTTCAACCAAACTTTCATGGATCGGTTAGTCAGAATTTTTCCATTCCTTCATGGCTACAAATTTTATTAAAGTCCTTAACGACAGGTTTGTTTTGTAGATGAATGAGAAACTTGTGAGAATGAAGATAGCAATGAGCCTACTAGCTGGTGGCCACAACGAATGCTGGGAAACATTGAAGGCCAAAGTTGACACATTTTGGCAGATGGCTACATAGGTGGACGTCTAAAATATAGCTGCTCTTTCAACATTTTTTTGCGTGTCCTGGACTAAGACAAACTTTCCTCGGTTATTTTGCAAAATGATGCTAATCATCCTCTTTTGGTTCCACATGGGTGGATAAACTTTTTGTTAAGACGCTATGTCTTTAATTTCAGAACTCACTATGTATCAGACTTATTATCTTTCAATCTGATTTGACTTTATTTTGTGTTAATTCCTTCGCATTTCATTTTCATTTTCGTTCTTGAGTTCGTAGTCTAATAGGCAAATTACTAACCTCATTCAACACTGTTGAGTATCAAAATTGTCTCTCCACGTTGGCCTTTTCATTGCCAAAAACCAAGCCCAAAATTTCTTCGTCGATGGGCTACTTAAAACCATAAACGCGTAATGCGTACTACGCCACTCCTCAAACAAAAAAAAAGGAATGCCTCTAATTAAAACAACAACAGCATGGGAAACATTGAAGGCCTAATTTAAAAATCCAACGTTAACAAGACCACCCTTACTACATTCACCAATGTAATTGTGACCCAAAATTGGAAGTGCAGAAAAACAACTCTTTGAGCACACATGACAACATGATTTATAACCGAAAATCGTCCAGGATTGTCACACCAAATTCAATTACTTGTTAATACGTCAGCGCTGTGCATTACAACCAAAGGTTTTCATAGGCACTATCAAAACAAAAAATTCTTCCACAAATCCACACATTGTAAACGAAA
Source organism: Sesbania bispinosa (assembly GCA_026901365.1). Lineage (NCBI taxonomy): Eukaryota > Viridiplantae > Streptophyta > Magnoliopsida > Fabales > Fabaceae > Sesbania > Sesbania bispinosa. The sequence continues at coordinate 429,786 of QLOH01000215.1, forward strand.
TTCAATAAACAGGGAAACATTTTCTGTCCTCCAGATCAGTTTGCTATTCTATCGCTTAACCATGGACACAATCTATAGTTCATTTCATAAGACATGAACCAAACGACCATGTCATTTGATAATCTAATGTCATAATCAACATCCCCATTTCAACTCGGACCAACAAATTTCCATCAAATATTGATCGCAGAGTACATTACAACCAAAGGTTTTCATAGGCAATATCAAAACATAAAATTGTTCCAACACACCCACACATTGTAAATGAAATTCAATAAACAGGGAAACATTTAGTGTCCTTCAGAACACTTTGGACTTCTATTGCTTAACCATAGGCACAATCTATATTTCACTTCCTAAGACATGAAGCAAAGGACCCTGTCATTTGATAATCTAATGTCAAAATCAACATCCCCATTTGAACTCAGACAAAAAAATGAACATTATATCAACTAACCTGAAATCTCCATCAAGTCTTTGTCCCACCAACCAAATCATGCACCCAATCAAGTTTCTTATGTGGCAGAGAACTGCAAAATATGTGTTTTCTGTAAAGGGCCTGGTTTCTTAAAATATCACCCTAGCAAGTTTCCAATCAAAAAACATAATTTGCATACAAATCCTACACAAACACCAAAATTGTAAAAAGGTTTGCTTACTTACAATATCATCGTCTTGGCTGAAATTGTAGAAGTTGTCATCTTGCACACCGTCCGCACACCTTCCACGGGACGACTATGACATGTCTGCTGCTTGGGCACGAAGAGGACACGTTAGCCTATTATGTCCAACAACTCTACAATACGTACACTTGGTTGTTCGCTTTACTCTCAAGCCTACAGCCGAAGTGCTTCCACTACCCCTTCCTTTGTGTCTAACACGAATAGGATCTCTCAAAGTTTGAGGCTCATGCTGCCTAGATTCACAATTTTGAGCCCTTTCTCTGGCCTTTCTCGCCTCTATGGCTCTGATTAGTAAACTTGCCTTCTCCCTAGCTTCATTATACTCTTCAATAGTGTCAGACTGAAGGTCGGCCAACTCTCTATACAAATCATTCAAGGCTCCACATCTAAATATCTTCTGAGCATCCCACAAATTTAACGAGTTGCTTCTGTTTGAGGTCATATTGTCCTTCGCTCCTTTTGTCCACCTCTTTAAAACCACTGACTGAGGAAGCTCCTTCATTTTAAGATTTTCCAACACACCTACAATGTGTGCACAAGGCAACCCACGCGATTCAAGCCACATGCATGGACATCTAAATTCTTCTGTTGATGGATTATATGACACATCTAATTCATTCACCTAAGCACCACTATGGAGGCCAACTGTGTATACATGGACTGAGTATAACTCTTTGCAACCCACAACACTCAACTTACTTGCTTTTTCAATAATCGGCCGAAATAGGTGGAATACTTGTCTTGTCAGAAGTTTCGCAGTTGACCCCTCTAAACTCTGTAGACTTGTTTCCAACACTGGATCACCATGTACAGAAGCAAAATCATCTTCAAGTTCTTTGAACCGCATATGGGCCACACACTGATAGAAATGTTGTAGAAAATCAATAAGATTATACTGCGAGTGCACAAACTTAACAAGCTCCGAGTGCAAACCTTCGCACCTAGATGTCGTCCTAAATCCAGCAAAAAATTTACCCCTCATGTATGTCGTAGCCCACATTTCCCTCTTTTTATACATTCCTTTCACCCATGCCTTATCTTGTACACCATATTTTAACACCAATTCTTTCTACTTGCTTTGAAATTTGCCCACATCATAATTTGCCAACATACATTTCTCAAATCCAGTTGTGAAATCTGGTATTACAACATTTGAGGTAGCATTACGAGCTAGGTGCCAGGCACACAACCAATGGTGAGCATTTGGAAACACCTTTTTAATTGCATTCTTCATTGCAAGGTCTCCATCTGTAATCACTGATGTCGGCATCTTACCCTTCATTGATTCTAAGAATACACCCAACAACCAGACATAAGTATCCTCACTTTCATTTGCCACTACAGCACTAGCAAATATCGTGGTCCGGTTATGATGATTGACACCAGAAAAGATGACTAGGGGTAAGCGGTACTTGTTCTTACCATATGTGGCGTCAAATGCTAAAACATCCCCAAAGACCATGTAATTCAATTGCATAATGCCATCACACCAAAATAGGTGCTCCAACCTCCCTTCCTCATTGGTTGTGTGACGAGTAAACATAGCTGGGTCATTCACACCTAGCTCACGCAAGTATTTCACTGTTGTTGTTGCATCTGAATGTTGCAACCATCGTTGTTGGCCGATTTGGTTATAAATGTCTTTCTTCTGAAAACCAGCCTTTTCATAACCACCAGACTGGTTGGCAAATGACCCAAATATCCGTGGCGCGCCAATACCAACCTTTAACATATTATTTATCTGATTCACATCACCAACAGTCATCTTCCTATGAGCAGGAAACATTGCACAAAATTTAAGATCTAACAATGGGCGGCTATGCATATCAAAGAAATATGATCAATACCACCTCCCTGTGTTAATATCAACATGTGCCCTGAATTCTGCTTTACAATTGCATCTAGTTACTGCTTTTTGTTGCCGCTGCCGGTCTTCGTCCTCTAAACCATTTGGGTCGCGTTTGCCTTCTCTATAACAAAAGAAATTTTGTTGTAATACCCTCCCTATTTTTTTGCTACTGATAACCTTTCCTCTACGAGCACAAAAACCATTCATACGAGCATACCAACGATAGAACTCAAATGCTACATCCAAAGTTGCAAAGTCATATCTTATGATCTCATGTGGACTAAATTCAATGAGGTTCATGTCTCGCATATCCTGAAAACTATTTATATTAATTCGGCTCTCTTCACCTTGTTCATCCCCTGCCCCATTATCATTCAATGTTTCTTCACAGTCAGCATCAACCAACAGTGCAACACAACCTCCTTTATCCACCATGTAACCTCCATTGTTGTCTTCAAGACTTGGGTTAGATCCATCGCTTTCTTCTTCACCCAAACCGGGACTGCCATGAACTGCACCCGCCCCATTTAAATTTATATGTTCAAAACCCTGCCAAATTACCAATTAGTCAATCAACAACCTTCTCAGTAAAATTGCTTGGCCATTAATTGTTCATATATACAAAACAACAATATAACTATATTTCCCATACCTCAATGGGGTCATTTACTTCAATTAGCATGTCCAATAGATCACCCATTTGGTTCACCTGATTCTAACCCCTTGGCAAATTCAACAAAATAGCCACCAACACAAACCAAATAACGCTTCCTACCAAAACAAATCATCAACATCAAAGCCATATTAATTTCATTGAACATTACTTCAATATAAAGTCTAACACAATTACTAATTGCTTACTTTAAAACTTCTATTATAAACACCAAACTCAATTAAAATAAAACCTAACAATACAGAGGAGTCGCTAATTCAACCATTCCCCACATAGCCATTCACACAAACATGGAACCAGGTTAATCCATTTCAAACAACTGAAATTAAACCCAACATTCATGAATAATCATACCTTCCTCAGTCTACCCAGAAGACACCTGGCACTATGCGTTTAAATGACTGATGACTTCGCAACAAACGGAACCCCCATTTCGCCTCTATCACCAGATTAAGATCACTCGAAACGACCTTGCTCACTCAGTCAACTTAAAGTTACAAATGACGCCGACGACGGGGACTGCAAGACTCTTCCTATTCAGACCACCATCATTGTCCGACTGAGGAGGCGGACGGCTTACAAGAAACTCAGCAACAACTGCTAAAAATTTAGGGTTCGTATAAAAAAAATTGTTACAAAAAGGGTCCAATTTCTTATTTTCATTATTTTTAAGTCAAATATCTTTTTTCTTTAATTTTAAATTCGCACAACAGACAAAATAGGGACCAGACAATTAGGGACTCAGTTGCAAAATACATAAATAACATTACTTTTTGCAATTGTACGTAGTAGTCTACTTGCGCTGCTCCACCCTAGACGTCACCACTTAATTATATTGAAGAAATAATTTAAATAAATGGAAAATATATATTTTAATTTTTAAAAAGGTATTATTTAATTGAGTTCCATAAATCACGTGAAATTCATATTTTATTACAAAAAGGTCGTGAGATTAAGGATTTGTGCATCTTTTATTTGAAAAGGAAATTTGGTTTCTTTGGTTTCAGTCACAATTTTTTTTAAAGATAAAGAATAATTGACACATATTTTCCTTTCCTCATGATTCATCAAAAACTTTCAATAAATTCGTCAAACAGAAATAACTTCAGTAAGAGATAATCTTCATACTCCCAAAATTAAAATATAACGGTGCAAAGTGTTTATCACCCAAAACATGCCATAAACATAGTCATTACAATCAAAACATAAAAATGAACATTAAACTAAAAGCGTAATATATAATATGAATTCTAAAACATAAGAAATCTACTTCTTCTCCTCCTTGACGACCTTCCTTAGCTTAGTAGCAAGCATTTCTACATCATCCCCAACTGCCATTGTTGGCTTTGCACACCAGTTATTAATGTCGTCCTTTGATGGAGTCATGAATGATGGCTTTGGCACAGAAGTAGCAAGCGGTGTATCAATAGAAGGACTTAAAGCTACGATGGCATTCTCATTTTTATTTCCAACTGGGGTTAAGACTGGACTTCCAGAATCATCCACATTATCACATGAAGCAGTAAAAGTTTCCTAGCAAATGTAAATCATAAAAATCATTAGCTTTGTAAAAGGGGAATGAGACTCAAATTAAGAAGATATAAAATACCATGATAATACCTTCATTAAATCAGAATGTTCAGTAAATTGACTCAATAGTTCTGAGTCATCTTGGGGGAAACAAAACTTCAAGGACAGAAATAAAATTATAATTAAGAATAAATTTTATTCAAAATAAAAATATAATGAATTCAACACATGTTATTTACGCATAAAAAAATACCATACCTCATCAACTTTGTATTTCTGAATGAAAGCATGAATAATGTTTTCATCGAAGCACAGTTTAGAAACACTGATAACAGAAGGAACAATTGATTCAAAGTCTTGCATTTTAACTTGCACTTTAAAAAGAAATTTCTTTTCAAGGAAAGCATCAATCTCTTCAGGATGTCCATTTTTATTGCCTCCCTGGAAAGTAAAAAAAAGTTAATTAGTATAATGAAAAAATAATATCTACTTATGATAGAAGTTATGTTTCTACACAGATGTGAATACCCTAGCAATATATGCAGCACGCAATTATGAAGCAAAAATGTTAAGGAAATTTGCTGCTTCATTATCAAATAGGATAAAAGAAGCTGAATCTGTTTCATCAACCACTCTTAGCTGGACACAAAACCTGGGGAAAAAAGACATGATAAAAGTAGTTTTTGACAACTGATGTAGGATAAAATTCTTCAGAATGAAAAAATATCCAGTCAAAAATTAATGAGGGAGACACCACACCTGGTTATAAATGTAGAGTAATGAGTCACACATTTCTTGCAGTAAAACATGGATCCGTCAACTTTCATTCCTTTATCACATATTTTTCAAGCTCTGTACCACCAATTATATTCTGATTCTATGTCCTTCACAGTTCCAACAGTCACATACACAGCTTTCTAAAATAAAATACACATATAAATAGATTTAGTAATAAATCAAACGCCAATAAGTATTAAATTAAGTCCTTCTATAAAATAAATAATGCATACTTGAGTCACTTCTTTAAGATCAACTATTGATTTATAAACACATCTGTGTAGAAATTCCTCTTCAACAGACACATTATTTGCATCAAGTAGTTGACTACACTGCCCAGAAATTTGATTTTCAGATGATGTCAACCAGCTCAATAAGAAAGGCAATCAATTAATATAACAGCTATAAAAGTCATGCAGAAAAATAACCTCAACAGTTTGTGTATTACCTAAGGTGGAAATCTTCAATTTCAAGAAGTTAGTCATTAACATATAACTTGGAGTTATAAGTAGTGTTTGACACTCCAACAGATCCTTTGAAGTATTTCATTTTCGCAAATTGCAGGACAACTACAACAAGTACTTGCATTATGCTCTTTGAGACATTTTAAAAACAAATGAGCAAATTCCTCCCACAATGTACAACGCAACTTTACCCTTGGCCTTAATTTTTTAAAAAAATTTAAGGTCTAGGTAGGTTAAGTCTAATATATAGATAATAAGTGATAAATAATATATGTTCAGAAAAGAGATTACTCTAAATTTTCCAACTCAAGCACAATGTAATTGATCGACTTTCCCTGTTTCTTGTATTCAATAAGTTCACCTTTTCCGGTAACAACTCCAATAATATCTACATCAAGATATATTAGTCAACAGCCAAAAATTGTGCTTTCAAATATTATCAAAAAATAAATTGGCTCAATATATTGATATATTTTTTAATGAAATACATCTTACCAACCAAGCGACTTTCATCATTCTTTTCGTTCAGAATATCAGTAAATGGGACAAAAGAAAATCCATTCATTGGAATGTTCGAATCCTCAATCATACGAACTTGTGTTTCTCTTTTGAAAAATAGTCTGAATTCATGAATTGTTGGTTTGAACTTTGCACTATTAAGTGCAACAGAAACATTTTCTAACATATAAATATTGCCTTCCAGGACAATACCCTCAAACAAATAGACATGAATGCTCTTTACAGTGCACTGGATACAACCTCCCTATAAAAGATATATAAAAGAAAACATCAGAACATTGATATTGTTTATTGAAAAAATTATATAACAGAAAAAGTTGACGGTTTAAAAAAATACCTCTTCATCCAAAACAACCATTTTAATCATAGGTTTATGGGAAGAATCTTTAAAATTAGCAGATCTCCATTGCCGAATGACTCTAACTTTAATTCTGCAAACCTTCTGTTCAGAAGAAGCATTAATATCTTTGATTAAATCATAACAATTTGCCATTGACAAAGACTGGTGTATAACACAGGAAGGACTATATTTTTTCCAGGGAGAATCGAAATTCCTAAACCTTGCATAAAAGAATTCATAAAGCTAATGATATAAATAGATGAGAGGCAGAACGTTTTTCAATTTCTATGACATCATACATTTCATAATTCCAAGAATATTTTATCAGAATATATTAATTTCCTTATAATGATTCACAAAAAATTAAGCATTGGTAATCATAAAGGCTTGCTATTAAAATTAAATGACAAATCAAAGGCAGGCAACCCTTGAGTTTCTCTATGAGTGTGTCTGATTTAAATTTATATGAAATAGACATGTGCAGTCGTGAAGAGGAAAAATCAGTCTGTTTACATTAATAGCAACTAACTGCAATTACAAATATTACCTACTTACAACTAAGACATAAGTGAATTAATTACTTAACATGAACAACAATCATTAAGCGGTATCAATAATGAAAATAATAACATATTCTCATTAAATTTAGCCGACATCCTTAGAATGATGCCCATAACATTAAGCATTGGTAATCATGAACGTGTCCTATTAAAATATTGCAAAAAAATCAAAGGCAGGTAACCCTTGAGTTTCTCTATATATCTGTCAAATTAAAATTAGTTAAAACAAATATACATGTGCATTTGGGTATATTTAAGATCAGAAAACATTTCCAGCAACTAAATGGAATTACAGATAATACCTAACTACAACTAACACCTAAGTCAATTAATTACTTAAGATGAAAATCACCCATTAAACATTGTCACTCATTAAAATTGCCATAATGGAAATAATGCAGAAGCCGAGACTTTCCAAAATGCAACCATTAAATTTCGCTATGCATATTCTATCATGATTTTTCAAACAATCTTTCTATGAATCTAATTAAATAAATAATATAAGATTTTGAATAAAATAGTTTTGATTACTGAGTGAAGAAAAAATAAAAAGTTAGATTTAACTTGTCAACAAACGCTGACCTGAAGATGAACCAAAACAAATTTAACCATAGTAATTATAGTAACCAAAACAAATGATATAGTGGCCAGTTTATTTTATTATTCGTGTTGTAAAAATAAACATGTGTTATAGAAATCATAAGGGGTTATGATTTTTGTTTTCTGCACATAGTTATAATGAAATGAAGATTTAATAACAATAGGATTTTGTAAATAAAGAAGACATGACTTGATGAAAAAGTTTATTGCTTTCATTCTCTAATTATATCATTTGCAAATTATCAGGACCAACACCATATCAAGACAATTGGATTAAATCATTTGCAAATTATCAAGACCAACACCACATCATTTGCAAATTATCTGATTATATGGTTCTTCAAAGAAAATTGTCCAAATTAGTTAAAAAATGATAACAAAAAGCTGGTTCTCATCATCAACACATATCCGAACTGGATTTAAAAAAAAAAAAAAAGAACCCTTCAAAGTCGTTTAAGCAAAAAAAAAAACAATGCAATTTCATAACACTCTGTAGCCCTCCTATGATACCATTTCAACACACATTCATATTTTAAGCAAAAAATATTGGAACACACGGACCAAAGGGTTCTTCGTAAGAGCAACTGCCTTTGTCAATATAACTTTCCAACCATTGGACTCTGATTCCTCATCAGAATAAGAGTCCAAAACAATAACCGACCTCCTCAATAAATCAGGATACTCTAATTCTAACATCAGATAATTAAAAATTTTGTAATCAAACACTCCATAACCTTTATAAGTCAATTCAATTTTGTGTGGCTGAAATATTCCATAGAACTGGAACATCTTCCCAACCCCAGTAATGTACTGTGCACGATTGCTACCGGCATCAAGGGTGAGATGAAAGCAATTACCTTTAGGATCGATTAGAATCACATAGCCATCCGATAAATCATGACTTAAACTATCCACAAAGGTATGATTGACCTGAATATGGTCCTGGAAAAAAAATTAAAAAATTACAAAACATACTTCAATCCCCAAGAAATTGGTGTTCAATAATAGAAAGAAGAATTTATTTTTTGCAATACCTGTTGAGGATCGAAAACAGCTTCAAACCGCCCAAGTTTTCACTGCTTTGAAAACTATGGGTATCCATCAACCTGTGAAAAAGAAAACAAATTTGATAGACATAGGAAAATGATCTCCCAGTAAAAAATATTGTGTGGGTTTTTTATGTAAAAGTCTTGCTTTGGAAAGAAAACAAAGCAACAACAATAATTGGAGGTATTGGATGAAGGTATTTGAAAACCCTTTTTCAAAAGGTATGTATATTGGATATGAAGAAGCTTTTTCGTTGACAGTGATGGGGATCAGTTACCGATTGGGATCGATCAGTTGATATATTTAATAGTTTTTCAATTTAAATTTTAAACAATGAGGTACAATAAATCTTTTATTGGCTACTCTATGTTTTAGGAGGGAAAATGACAGAACATAGATCTATTGATATCTTCAATATTTAATATACTTTACATATTAAAATTTTTAAAGAAAAATCTTTTATTGGCTATTCCGAATAACAATATTTTAGGAGGGAAATTGACATCACAAGGGGGTGACACATCACATCAAAGGATCTAACAGAAACTGTCTTTTATATAATATATTGATATTGATTGATTACCAATTTTAATTACTAAATTACCAAATAAAAACAAACTCATAAAACCAAAAGAGGCAGTAGCCCCAAAAGAAAGTTAATTTACTACCAACTGATCATCAATGCCCTTTTGTGGGGGGGGGGGGGGGGGGGGGGTTGTATTATTTTAGTATTTCACCAAGATTTAGGGACAGGAGTTCCAAAAGTAAAGCTAAGGACTAGTGGACTATTTTGAGCTTCAGCTGGGATGACAACAACCTTCTGCTACGCACAACTGTAGGGAGGATGAAATCGATGGCGGCGCGATGAGTGCGAGCTACTGTTGGGACGACAAAATCGATGGCGGTGCGACGAGAACTGGGACGACGGGGAGGAGCTAGTTGGGGCAAAAGGTTCTTGCTCTGGGTTTTTTTTTTCTGGTTTGGAATCCAAATCTAAGGCTCTTGTTTTGGTTTCTATTTTTTTTTCTGGTTTGGAATCTGAATCTGGTCTATTATGTTTTGTTTTTAATTTTTTTTATTTTTTAAAAAAGAAACGACATGGTTTTGGCTTTTTTTTATTGAACCGGTCTAAATCGGTAAATCGGTGGTTTTTGACCGGGTTAACCGGTTCTTTGCATGACCAATTCTATGGTTTAATTGGACCAGACACATGATCAATTCACCGATTTTCAGGTTCAACTAGTTGGTCTGGTTCGGTTTTTACAACCATGCTTAATTCAATCAATTTTGATATTATACAAGGTATGTGAAGTACCTATTTATACATAGCATAAATTAATACATCATGTTCTTATCCAAGAGGAAAGATACAAAAACACGCCATTACAAGGATATACTACTCCCTTTGTTTCTTTTTATTTTTCATTTTAGAGTCTCGAATTTGTTTCTAAATAAGTGTCGATTTCCGATACCAAGGTAATAATAAATGTTATTTTTCCAACTTTACCCCTATCTTAATCTAATTCTTTTTATTTTAAATATTTTTTATAAAGTTATATCATAAATATTCTACAAGTTCAAAGTTTTGATAAATGTATTCTTTTTGTTTCCAACAAAAATTTTATGGTACAGTGGTAAAACAAATTTGAAAAGAAATTTTATTTAATTGAAAAGGAGAGATATTAGATGCATCAATAAGAGAAAGAGAAATGACATAATTGGAAAATTAAAGCTAAAAAGACATAATTATTACATTTCTTAATCCTTGTGCAAAAACTTTAAACGATAAATAAAAAGAAACGGAGGGAGTAAGAGAAAAGATACAAAAACATACTACTCCCTCTAGTCCTATTTATAAGACAACGTTTGAAATTTTTCTGTGGTCCTATTTATAAGATAAAGTATACAAATCTAAAAGCATTTAATACTTTTTTCTCATATTTGTCGTTGTTGACCATTAAAATTGTTAAATTGACACAATTATCATTGTTATGGAATTTTAAATAAGGATAAACTTATAATCTTGTAGAGAATTTTTTTAAAATCAATACATTAATTATTTTTCTTAATATGTGTAATTTGACATAAATTATTTTATAAATAATAACCACCAAGGAGTGCTAGCAACACACTCTTTCTAACACACTCCATTGATTGGTTAAAATTCACATGGGTCCCATCAATTTATATGGGTCCCACTCTCAACATGGTGGGACCCACATGAGTTTTAACCAATCAAATGGAATATATTAAAAAGAATGTATTAAAGAGTGTGCATAATACCCCATTTTCAACATTTGCAACAGAATACATTCCGCGTTGCGGCAGATTTGTTAACTTACATATTTCATCATAGATCAAAGAAATCCTTGGGCTTTGATAAGCGGTGCTCTGTCCCCTTATAACAGATACGAACCATTGAATGTTTGCTGCGGTTTTTGTGGGCAAAAAGTCAACATTTTTTATACGCAAAAAGTCAACATTATTGCAAAACTTATCCCAATAGTATTTTGTTTTTGGGCAGGGGACTAGGACTGTATAGTTTAATATCTTTAATTGGATCGTTAAAATTATATTTCTATATTATGATCAACTATCATGTCCTAGTTTATTTAATATTGAATAAATTAGCAATGAATATATTAATTAATGCGAATTGGATCATATATATATATATATATATATATATATATATACACTAACTCAATTTTTCTTTGAATAAACCCAATCAAATTAAACTAAACTCGGATGGTGCCTTCATTCAGGGGCGCAATGTTACTGTTTGTGGTGGGGTTCTCAGGGACGATTGGGGAAGATTCCTATCAGGGTTTGTAAATAATTAGGGGGTTTGTTCGGTGCTACAAGCTGAAATTTGGGGTATATACAGAGGTATGGCTCTTGCTCAGCAGAAAGGATTTACGAAAGTGATGGTGGAAGCTGACTCTCTGTTAGCTATAAATCTCATTAGAGATGGTTGCCCTCATAGCCACCAAACTTACTCGCTGGTTAGGAAAATCAAAGATTAATTTAGAAGAGAAGTTTATCGAAGTGTCTTGGCAGCACATATACAGGGAGACAAATTATCTTGCTGACAACTTTGCTAACTATGGTCTTCAAGTTTCAGAGAGTTTTAGGATTTGAGGATATTCCAAATTTTGCAGTGTTGAGATATGTTTTTGATCAGTCTGGGACGTATGCCTATAGGGGTCGGTAGTTTTTGGGTTTTTGTTTTTGTGGCCTGTTTAGGTCCTTCTCTTCATAAAAAAAAAAAAAAAAACCAAATTGAATATACCAATTACGCCTATCATGTATCAGATTTTATTTTATATATATAGTATCTTTTAAATGTTATTTTATTGAATTTACTTATCACAAAATTTTTATTGTGAATGTTAAATTTATTATAATTATAAATTTAAAATTCATATATAATTTTGAATTTTGATACATATCCTATCAAATTAATAACATTATAAACATAAACGATATATGATATATTTTTATGCACACAATTTATTTTTTTAATATTTCATAACTGAAAATATTTTATTTTTATGATTTATTATTATCTCATTTATAATTTTTTAATTAATTAAAATACTTTTTAATATTATTTTTAAATTTTAAAAAAAATATGAGATAATCCTTACTATAATTTCAATCGAGATTTAATATTCCTGTAGAAAGGAAGATCCAGTTTTAAACTTTTAAGGATCTTTTAATTAATGATCAAATAATATAGCAAAATCCATCCAATAGAATATAGCAAAAGGAAGATGATATATATAATAAAACAGATCCTCAATTATCACATGAACATAGAGCAAAATTGTATTTCTTATTTTCATCACTCAATAACAAGGTGAAAAAAAAAAACAAAAAGATTAAAAAAATGGTGTAAAGACAAGTAATTTACAGTCCTGCAACTTAATTACATTTACACTACAAAGGGATGATGAGAGTAATTAATGAAATTAAGATTCAAGGCCAAACAAAATCCACACAGACCCTCGATTCTAATGGATTGTCCATCACCACCTCTTCAGTTTTCTGGCTGTTATGCATGTCCTCATCTTTCAATGGTTTTCTGACAGCAGCACAAGATGAAGAAGAATAAAAACAAGATGAAGAAGAAGAGGAAGGAGGATATGCTGCCAATAGAGCTGCAGCATTCCACTGGCGACTCCGAACAAGTTCCGAAAAGAGAAGTATCAGCGAAGCCATAATATATTCAAGAAATTCAAAAATTAATTCTTGTATGCAATATTGATCATGATATCTGGAATTTGATGATAATCCATATATAGAGACATGAGTTACACAGATTGATGTGTTTTCAGGTAGCTGAGAGCTGTTGTTTTCCTCACTGGTAGGACAGTGGTTTGTACCCTTCGCCGCTGATTTCTTCTCTCTCTCTTGCCACGTATACCTCTCTCTATGCATATATATGGACACGCATTAGTAAGAAAAAATATAAAATGAAATATAATAACAACTTGCAATTTTTTTATTTCTAAACGTACAGTATTTCAAAAAATACATTTGACTAATATTTTAGAAAATAAATTATTATTAACAGTTGACCAATGTTAATATGTTTTCATTTATTAATTCAGATACTCATTAAAATGTAATTTATTAAATTTTTCTTAAAAAAATAAGTAAGAGAATATTAGTAATACTAATAATATGTATATAATATTTAAAATTTTAAAGACTTTTATTTAGTATTTTTATTTTTACTTTCTTAATATTCATCTTAAGAACATATTACGCAATTAAATTTTTTTAAAGAAAAAAAAAACAAGAAAACCGCATCTAGAGACCGTGGTTTTTGTTATTTGGCCAAGCAATTAAGCAATCCTCGATGGATGAAATCTTCATAATGATCCCAAAATCGGTTAAACAAAAGAAAAAGTCTAACGGTCGGTGCTCTATAACAGGTGCCAAGTGCAAACCATGGGTTCTTTGTTACCGTTTTTGTGGGCAAAAGAAAAAGGTTAAGATTAGTGCTGCAAAACTTATCCTAATAGTAAGATACTTTAATTTATTTACTAAAAATTAATTTATTTTTTCTTTAAAAAAATAAAGAATTTATGTTTCTCTATACTAATCCAATTAAAATATAAGTTGAATCCATAGTACAATCATTTAATAATGTTTATACATAAAAATTCTATTCCATAATTCCAAGCACGTACACCATCGAATCTAGAAGGGAAAATCAATTAGAATATTTACTGATTATCATAATAATGATCCAATTTAAAACTGTGTTATAGAGAGTACGTATAATGTTTAGGATGTAAGACTATTAAGAATAACAAAGTGATTATCAAACTAACAATCGATTGATATGTTAATCTCTCAACCATTTTAAGCCCATTCTTTTATTTATGTTAGTTTATTTTTTTTTTTTATAAATCACATATATACTTTACCGAAGAATTGACCAAGAACATACACATTATAGTAGAGCTAGCTCTCCTAACACGATTTTTCCATCTCAAAACCTTTTTTTTTTTGTTTAACCACAGGTATCCTCCACGGGAGGCAATTTGTTCCAGCTGGGAACATCCACATCATGGTGGGGCTAGATCTCCCAGCGGAAATTTTTTCCATCACAAGACTCAAACCCAAGACCTTACTTAAGGGGAATTAAGCATGTACCACTTGAATCAATCCTATTGGTATCTGAAAACCTTATTTAAAAAATGTATCATGCAAATTTTAAAAAGAAAGAACTGAGAACTCATAAGTGGAAATAAATATAAAACTACTTAACATTTTTAAACATTTAATTTTGTAACAAAAAAATGAAGAGACAGAAAACTTCAAAAAGAATTCCTTTTGATTAATGATGATAATGATAACAGTCAAAAACAGTTAATGTGGAAAAAAGGGAAATTTATTAACGGTTATATATATCTTATTTTGAAGATTATCCTTATCTAGGGAAGAAATCTTTCTTGGTTTTAAAAATGTTTTTTTTTTGTTTGGTCAAAGGATTTGGTCTGTGAATAAAATATAAATAATTTGTCCTTGTATATTTTTGAGGAAGTTTTGTGGCCTTTCTTTTTTAACTAAACAGTGTTTTTTTTTTTTTTTGGTTTAAATAGTCAATCTCCAGGCTAATGGGAGAAAGATATCTATAGGTAGGACTGTATGAGCTCCCAACCCAACACAAATAGCATTTTGAGGGTCATCCTGCCCAATATTGGGCCGTTTGCTGCAACCCAAGGCTACATTACCCACTCGACCAAAAAAAAAATAGTTGTCACTACCTACATATATGGTCATGTTTTATTATTATTATTATTATTATTACTATTATTACTACTACTTGGTTTATTATTAAATAATAAGAGTCAACTTTTATATTTGTTTTTAATTAAACTAATCTACAAATTCTATAATTTTATTAAATTTTAAATAAAATCCTTAAGATTCGGAACTTTTTGAATCCTTATCTATTAATATTTTATGAGTAAATCACCAATTTCATCCCCAACGTATTTCGCCATTGCACTTTACTCAACACAACTATAGAACTAACTTAGAAGAAATCACACATTAAGACGGAGAGAATTATAGGTATAAAGATGAGACTGAAAGTAGGGGCGTTGAACGAGGGAATTAGATATAGGAGGAAGGGATTAACAAGAGGATTGATAGAAATGAGGGAATAGATTCGGATGAAAGGAACTAAGTTAGAAGGAGGTTAATACATTAGGAATATAGGGGAGAAGGGAGTAAGAGTGAAGAAAGGAAGGATTTGAGTTCAGGTAGACTCGCTCAAGCGAGCAAGGGCTCACTCAAGCGAGGGATAGGGCAGAGAGGAGGGGAGTCTCTGAGTTGAGGATCACTCAAGCAAGAACCCCGACAGCATCAGGGGTGCTCTCTGAGTTGGGGCTCGCTCAAGCGAGCGGATCCTCGCTTGAGCGCCGCTCGCTTGAGCGAGGGAGCATTTTCAGTAATGTTTTGTGTTGCTCGCTTGAGCGAGGACGCGCAGATTTAGTTTTTAAAAACAGAGAGCTAGGGTTTTTGGCCCTCATTTCTCTCATTTTTCTCCCTTTCTAGAGAGAAACTAGAGAGAGAAGGGGGAGATTGAAAGGAGAAGCTTGGTTTGAAGCCACCCACACCGTTCAAGGAGCTTAGATCTTCATCCCCATCCCTCCATTCTTCCTATTTCCTCCATTAGAGGTGAGTGTGGTTCACCCACTCACTTTCATTTTGAATGAATACCAATGTATGCTCCCTATTCTCATTTCCCTTGCTTACATTGTTTGATTGTGGTTGATTACAGATGAATCTAGGGTTGATAGTTAGATTGGTTGATTGTATGCTCTCATGGCTTAAACCCTAGGCTAGAAGATTTGGGATTTTTGTGCAATAGTTGTAGATTGATGTTGAGACCTTGGAGGAGTTATACATTCATGAAAATGCTCATG
This sequence comes from Sesbania bispinosa, assembly GCA_026901365.1. NCBI lineage: Eukaryota > Viridiplantae > Streptophyta > Magnoliopsida > Fabales > Fabaceae > Sesbania > Sesbania bispinosa. Next base: position 446,279 of record QLOH01000215.1, read on the forward strand.
CTCATGAAATTATTTTCATTTCCCATGTCCTTAATCCATTCATGTTTAAGAAGAGATTTGGGTCCTTGGACCTCATGTTTAAAGAGGAAGTTCATGTGTCTACGGATCAAAGAGGGGTCCTCGGACCAAAGAGGAGTCTTCAGACCAAAGAGGTAAAAGAGAAACGAGGTAATCACATTTCCTCCTAGGCCAAGGGGTAAATGGGATTTCTCAATTAAAATGAACCACATGCATATCATCCTTGTTTGATAATAAAACTTAATCATATAAGTGTCCCTGGACGACGGTCCTTGGCCACGATGCAGAGCGCTTAAAAGACGTAACAGTGAAAAGACACCTTGGTGTGGGTTACACACTAGATTGCTCCTTGTGGGAGGTTTGATTGATTTACTTGTTGTCCATACATGATTATATGTTTAAACATCTATTGGTTGAGTTGTTGCATTTCCATTTTCCTGAAATCCCTACATTGTATGCATGATCACATTCACTGGGACGTAAGTCTCACCACACGATTGTGGATTTCATTTTAGATGTGCATGACGTTTTGATTTGAAGCAAGTCGGACGACTTGGAGATTCAACGGGAGATTAGTCCCCCGGGTGGATTGTGCCACCCCCTTAGATGGATTTTGAGTATATGTGTATAATTATAGGATGGTATTGAATGTGAAAATGTAGTGTTGTATTTAAGCCACTGAGTGATTTTTAAACTGAAGTCCTTGGGTTTTGTATTGATGATTTCCGCTTATGTAAATGTTGGATTACTTAAGCAAGATCTATGTGTTTGGTTGTATGTCGATATCGATAATGGCACGAAATAATTTCATAGATTTGGAAGTGGTGCCTCCAACGAGCATTTTCTTGAATTCAGAAATTAGGATGTTACATGTGGCGGTCAAGTAATGTACAAACATATGCATTTGTGGCGGTTTTTGACCGCCAGTGAGTGATAAGTAAAAAGAAAAAATCCTAGAAAGGGAGCTTAACATGAAGTAAGCGCCCTTACCGAAAGCCAATAAAGGCGCTTCCTTCATGTTAAGCGTCCTTCTTGGAAGCATATTTTTTTAAAAAGAAAAATGGGAGGGCGCTTTTGTCCAAGCAAGCGCCCTCACTGATTTATGTTTAGGGTGTTTCATAAGCACCCTCTTTTGTAGTATATTTTAAGGACACAAGATGAGAGGACATTGACAAGCGCCCTCAAAACTAACACGGAAGCGCCCTCATATTTTTTTTTGGCATAGTGATTGGCCAGGCCGACTCTAATTTTAACGTACATTTAATTGGCTTTTAAATTTAGAGTCTGATTTGCTTCCGCTAAAACCGACGCTATTAGCGTCCATGTCGTGGCCGACTCTACGAATCCGCGTCTAATTATCTGTTTTGTTGTAGTGTATAATTATAGTACTCAGTTATAATATAGCTACCATTCTTCCTATGGAATTTCAATGGATTGAATTGCTCTAATACACAAAAAATGTAACATCATAAATAAATACATATGACTAAAGAATCTAGAAAATTTTTACAGAATTTCCTTAAAAATTTTACCTCTGCCACACGTAATGGGAAATCCTATGCTTATTTGATTCAATGTACAATGCAAGTTAAATCAATCGCTATAAATGATATGTAAATATTTACATCAATAGTTAGTTTAGAGTCCTAATTGAGCACTTTGTTCTAAAACATAAGAGAATGTATAAATATCCCTAGATAATGATATACATGTACAAGAAGTATAATTTGGGCATGATCAAAATATCATAGTCCAAAAAGTATAATGTTAGGATCGAAATAACTATTACTTAAAGTTCTACCTCCATGCCCTCAAAATACAAGATCATTCAATATATATCGACTCCCTATCTAATATATGTTAAAAGAATTAAAAGAAGTAATGAAAGAAAGGGAAATAAATACTCACTAGGTAAGCTGTTTCAACAAGCAAAAGCTATCCAAAACACGTCTCTTCGCCCATTCTATACTTGCAAGTTTGAAAGAACCATTTTAGAAACATTAAAGTCCTAATGAGCTAATTCATTTTTGAAATATTTTAAAAAATACGAGTGCAATCTTCTGTAATATTAGATTATGGAAAATCATCCATGACAAACTATGCAATTACACCTATATATCAAATATTTAAAATAAAAGAGAAACAAAGAAAGTACACACTTTAATAAAATATAACGACAGGGATGAGGTCAAGCAAACATATATCTGCTTGTAACTAAGCATATTTGTTCATCTCATTATTTTATCCATAAATTCATTCATAAATTTATCTCTTAGCATTTTAGACCAATCTTAAGCTCAAAACCTTTTAAAGCGTGTTCCCTTTGTAAGTTACTTGGGGGGAACCTCTGATCCCTAACCTTGCCTCAAGAACAAGTCTTATATGCCATAACATAAGTTGTTCATCAAGTACATGTAATATCCCAAAAAACTATCATTTAGTACATAATACAATTTAGGGTAGGAAAATGATTTGGTAACAACGAACTAGGAGGAAAAAGGTTAGAAGGGATTCAAAGGACTTAGGAAGAAAATTTAGGAAAAATCAGTTTCAATAGCCTCGCTCAAGCGGGAGTGTTCTCGCTTTAGCGAATTTAGCAGAAAAGCAGGGGAGTTTAGGTTCTAATATGCTCGCTCAAGCGACAGACCCTCACTTGAGCACAATTGAGCAAGAATGTCAAAGTCAGAGAACACTCCTCGCTCTCGCTCAAGCGAGGAAGGTCTCGCTTGAGCGAGAATGCGTAAAACCAATTTTAAAAAATACAAGCCCTAGGACCTTAGCCTCATTTATTACTCATTTATGGTTTCTAGAGAGATAGTGTAGAGAGGGAAAGATGCATCTCAACTAAGAGAAGGAGAAGAGAAGAAGATTGGCTCAACCTCATCCTCACCACCTCATCCATCCTTTATTCTTGGTCACTTCCATGTGATTAGAGCTCACACACTTCACCCCTCCTTGTGTGAAATCTTCTCATGAACCCTAATCACTCTTATCCCTTTCTTTTTGTTTGTGAATGGACTAATTGCATGATTGTTGGTTGTGAATGTTGTATGCCTTAGAGATTGTTCCTCATTTAGGTTTTATTATGAGATTGGAACCCTAGGTTAGGGTTTATGGCTATAATAGCTCATGTTCATGTTCATTGCTAAGTATAAATGTATTCCTTAGGGTCATGTCCAGTTCAAATAAAACTACTAATGTATCACGTTATCAAGTAATTCAAGAGACAAGAAAAATCATGTTAGGCTTCGGCCATCACGGGTCTAGGACGGTCATGTTAATTTTAAAACTAGGCTTCAGTCGTTAGGTATCGATGATGGCTTTATGTCCCTAAGGGAGATATCCCTTGTAGTCTGAGCTCGGGTATAGCTGCAGGAAAGTAATAAGTTCCCTATTTCTAGGTTAGCAGCTATGTTAAATAGAGTTTCAAGTTATCATTGTTTATGTGATGTAAGTTTTATTTCAATATCATGTTTGTATTGCTGCATATCATTCGTCTGTACCCTACACATGCACGTTTAGCTTCACCCACTGAGGCATTAGTCTCACCCCATGTTTGTGGGTTACATTTTATATCCCCAGGTAGGGTCGTTGAGGACCGGGAAGTAGCTGGAGTTGAGTGTTTTATTTGGCTTTGGAGCCCATTATTTTGATTGTATTTTGAGATAACCATGGATGTATATTCTTTTGTATGGCTACTTAGTACATGTGTTTCTCTTATTGATTATGCTTTGATAGGACACGTGTATTATAATATCCATGTTATGATTATGTATTTAAACACTCTGATTACGTTTAATTAAGCGTTGGATTTAGTTAAGCAAATTTATATTACAGCTAAAGTCTAAAGATATCGTTAATGTCACAAAAAATAATTCCCTAAATTGGGGACTTATTAAGAGTGTTCATGCGTTTGTCAAACCCGATGAACTCGACGGGTTCTACCAGACCCTACCCATTGGGTTCGGTTTAATCGGGCTCTCGGGTACACCCGACCCGAGAAAAGGGAAATAAATGCCAAATAGGTTGGGTAACGGGTTGGGTGTTTGCACACCCAGGAAACCCCGACCCGATCCGAGGTGTTAATATGCAAATAAAAAAAACTATTCTGCATTTTTTCCCCTGCTTTCCTTTCCTACTTTATCAGAATCTCAGTTTCTCATTTGTGAAAAAACACACAAACACATTTTCCCAATTTCCCCCTTTCCCCCAAACCCTAACACCCACACAGCCACACAATGGTTTCCCTTTCTCCCTCCCCTCGTTCACTCTCCGTTCTCCGTCGTTCACTGGTCGTCTCCGTCGTTCATTGGTCGTCGCATCATTCACTGCGTCGTCGTCGTCTTCGTCGTTCATTGGTCGTCTTGTCGTCGTCTTCTCTGCTGCTCATCCGCTCGCCGTGTTCTACTCACATCTCTGCTGCTCATCCCCTCATCAGTAACATTTCTTTTCCTATTGCTCATCCCCTCACCGGTAACATCCCCTCACTATCTTGTGTTGTGATTTTTCGTTTCCACTTCGTTTGATCTATGATTTGTTGTTTCTGTGAGTTGTTGGTTGAGAAAGATTATAGACTTGTAATCAAACAAATTAGTCAATGAAAAATTACCAGAACAGTTCAGATTCTCTCTATTCTGAAAATGAGACACAAGGAGGCCCAACTCGACCAACCCACACGAACCGACTCATGTCTCCTCGGGTCGGGTCGGGTTTTGACCCATCACTTTTTTGCACCCGAACCGACCCAACCCGCATCCAACCCTCGGTTCATTTTCGAAAAAACCCACGAACCTGACCCAACCCGGCCCGAGAACAGCCCTAGGACTTATGCTTCCAACGGACATAATTCCTGAATTTTGGGGAATTAGGACGTTATAGTACACATTCATACAAGAATCACATGGAGCCATCCTTTAATAGACCAAAGAACATCATCCTTGATTTCATGATTTATAGTTTCATAGATAGTCTTTATGACATTTTAGTAATTTTCTTAGCCTGAGGTGTACATTTATCTTAAGTTCTAAAAGTCTCATGCATTAAGCAATTTCATTTAAAATATCTTTCATACCATAAATTTTTGCATTAAAAAAGAGAGTGAAATATGGAATGTAATCATCACCAAAAGAGGATAATTCATATAAATAAACAACTAGAGCAAAATATGATTCAACAATTAACACATTGAATAGGGGAAAAGGTATTCTCGTAACACAACTAATAAAAAGAAATTAAGTTATAAGTTTCCTCCTTTATAATTGTAAATGACATATAACTTTCTTTTGTTTTAGAAATGCATTCATTTCTATTTTCCTATGAAACTTATGTAGGAACACAGGGAAACACTAGAAGGGGGGTTGAATAGTGTTTCTAAATATTTTAGAAAGCTTTTTGTAAATAGGTACTAAGAACACGATTTCAGACAGGCTTTTAAGGGGCTGTCTGAAGTTTTCAGACGGCTTGTAAAAACTTAATTTTTTAAAAGATGTTTTGTGCCTTTATAAAATATCAGATTAATTATTCTGACCCCATTGATTAGTATAAAAAGAATTGATAAGAGATAAGGGTAAGAAAACTTAGCCAAGGAATTTATCCTGGTTCACTCACTACCACTGTGAGCTACGTCCAGTCCCAATGCCCAACTGGCAATTGGATTTTCTCTTAATCTTTCAAGATTACAAGTATTCTTTTACAGTCAAGTCTCTTCAGGCTCTACAACCAAGTATTCTTTTAACAGACAAGCCTCTCCAGGCTCTACAACCAAGTATTCTTTTACAGTCAAGCCTCTCCAGGCTCTATAACCAAGTATTCTTTTACAGTCAAGCCTCTCCAGGCTCTACAACCAAGTATTCTTTTACAGTCAAGCCTCTCCAGGCTCTACAACCAAGTATTCTTTTACTTACAAGTCAAGCCTCTCCAGGCTCTACAAATATATACAGAGAAGATAAAATGCTTAAGCTTACAAACTATATCAGTCTTGAAGCTTAAACAATTAGAGATGTACAGAAAAACTGAGGTATGCTCAGGATATTACAATATGTGTACAAAGATAAGTGTTATCAGAGTTGTTGCAGCAAGCGAAAAACTTGCAGAGTTTTTTTTTTTCTTTTTCACAAAAAAAATTCTTCTCTCTTGATGGTCTTCAAAGGATGGGTATTTATACCCATCTTCAATCCGTTGAAATACCACCGTTTAGAGATAGCAGTAAATGCTATTTAATCCGTTGTGAGATATGCTTCTGAGAGCTCTGATATTTCTGACACGGTACAAGGTTGCTCCTGCCATAAAGCTGCTACAAATGTTGCTGCAGAGGCTGTGTTGCAGAGATTTCCTCAGTGGTGTATGAAATTCAAAATCACCAGGAAAGGTCTCTGTGTTCCTTGCTATAAATGTGTTTGAAAAAGGTACGTGCAGCAGAGGTTCAGAAAAGTCTTCACAAACTTCAGCAGAGGATGCCACGTCATAAATGAGACTTCAGACGACTTCAATACTTCAGACGGGTTGAACTACTTCAGACAGCTTCAACTCTTTAGACGAGTTCTGCTTCTTCAGACAGCTTCAACACTTAGTCTTTTTATGTAGGCTCATAGTGACTCTTGCTGAAATCATAGATAAAACATTAAAGCATGTGTGTATCTATGATAAGTAATTTAAGTCAAATTTGTCAACCATTAAAACTTTTGGAATCTAGTTGTCTTAAAACATCATAAACAACCTTATGATATTTTTTAGACTCAACATTCTCCCCCTTTTTAATGATGACAAATTTGGTTAAAATATACAAATCTGTAATCAGTTTTTGAGAATAAGATAGCTCCCCCTGAGATAGAAATGTCCTTTAGCAGTTTTGTTCAGGTTCTGTAACAGATTATTACTTATGTACTCGAAAGCTTATATACTCCCCCTGAGTCCTGTAATCACTTCAGATTCAGAGTTGGTTAGTTTAATACTCCCCCTTTTGTCATCAATCAAAAGGGAATATCAGAGCAAAACAATAACAGAGCAATAAATTCAGATAAAACATCTATCATAACATTAACAATCAACTCCCAAAGATATGAGATAAGCCACTGATTGCATTTAATGAATGTTCAGATAAAGAATCAGACAATCAGACACTTGTCATAAACATGAAAATAAGCAAAAGACAATGGCTAAATTAACAGTTTAATCTTTCTTCTTCAGCAAGGCCTCAGTCAGAAAGGAAATCAAGTCGTCCTTGGCCTTGTTTATTGCTGCTTCCACTGAGGTTTTCAGTTCTTGCTGACCAGATCTGATAAGCTGCTGTTCTTGAAGAATCTGCTCTTGTTTAGCAATTAGATGCTTAGTCTTCTGCTCTTGACCAGCATACTTCTTTTCAAGTTTCTTAACTTTGGACTTCAGCTTCAGATTTTCCTCAGACAAGTCTTGCTCAGATTCATAGAAGATGAGCTGGATGTAGGGGCAAACAAATCTAAGCACTCCAAATCCTGGCTGCAATCTGTATTCAGATGGCCTGAACACAGGGCAAAAGAAGGTGCCAATAGGTTTCAGCAGAACCCAATCTTCATTGAAAGAGTCAGCAGGTGGAGGAAAGTGATCTCTCAGATAGTGATATTTGACATTGGTTGACTTTCCAAGTCCAACTTCAGAATCAGCATCAGGACCAGTTGATCCCGAAGAAGATCCAGCATCTTCTCTAATCTTCTAGTAAGAAGACCACATCCAATCTTGAAGTAGATGATCCAGGCCTCCTCCTTGGTTTCTGATGAACTCTGGTAAAGATTCCCACTCTGATGGACTCATCATTTCAGACAGAGGTGAAGATACAGAATAAACTTTAGATCCTTTGAATTTCTCACCCTGACCTTCCTTTAAGGGATACCTAGGAACTATTCTATCAAGTTTCACCAAGATTTTAGTGGTTGGCCTGATTGAACAAGTTCTAGGTGGCCTGTAGCCTCTCATCCCAACTCCCTTGTGTAGATCCCTCTGAAACAACTCAGACTCAGTGTTCAGCTGCCTCACAAAACTCCATTCATCATTATTCAGCCTAAGGGAATCATTTGAGAATGGATTGATGGGAGCCCAAGTATGTGCAGGAGGGACAACACCCTTCTTGATCTTTTCTAATCCTCCTGAAAGAGCGCTGTATTGGTTCCTAACTTCAACAACAGTTTTTCTAATTAATCCATGGTGCAAGGATACAGCAGGTGCTGGTCTGAAATACTTTAGCTCTTCAGATAGGGTGCCAAACTTGGGCAATGAGCAGGGATCCGAAGGAAGGAGAGATAACTGTAGAGCATCAGCAAGCACTTGCTCTTCTTCAGCAGAGAGCTCTTCTTCCAGAGAAGGTGTAGGTGGTGGAGGTGATGAAGGTAAAAGTGGTATCATAGCAAGGTCATGGGTTCGTGGGGAAGGTAATGTAGGTTCAGAGAGTTGATTCTCTGAAGGTTGTGGTGAGGTAGGTTCAGAGGGTTTGGAAGGTTCAGAGGGTAGGTTTTCTGTTTGTGGAGGTGGTGATGGTTGTGATAGAGGTGAAGATGGTTGTTTTTCAGGTGATAGGGTTTTGGTGAAGGTTGTGGTGAGGTTGAGAGGGTTGATGAGGTGTTTGTTTATCTGGTGAGGAGGGTGGTGAAGAAGTTACATTATCAAATCTCACCTTAATTCTCTTGTAGGGAGGCTTGGTTACCTCAGATTCTTTTGCCTTTGCTTCTTCCTTCTCCCTTTGTGCTTGTTTTTTCTTCCCTTTTCCTTTTAAAATACTGTTGAGCTTTAACAAAATTTTGATACTTCTCAGCTTCATCTTCTGTTAACAGCTGAGAGGCAATGCTTCTAGTCACCCTAGGTTCAGGTGTAGTCTGAAATAGCTTGCTTTTGGTCCTCCTTCTCTGAGGTGCACTTGACCTCTTCCTTTTTTTTGCTCCCTCAGCTATGGTTGCTTGCCTATCATCTTCAGCATAGGCCAATTGTGAAGCAATAGCAAGAGCTCTATCAGTCTTCTCTTGCTCTGCTTTCTTCTCCAGCTCCTCCTGCTCCAAAGCAGTAGCCAATGCTGCCACCTGAATGAGTTCAGGATCAGATGGGCATGCAGCCAATGGCTCAGCTACAACTGCATCGGTTTCATCTGCCTCTTGAGCCTGTCCTTCCATTTCAGAAGTAGGCTGTGGAGTCTGTACAGGTTCAGACAACTGACCCACAATTTCAGATGGCCTTTGTGATGCCTTCTGAACAGGTTCAGACACTTGACTCTGCACAGATGCAGATGCTACCTTAGCAGCACTCCTTACAGGTAGCTTCTTCAATTTTGCTTGAGGAGAGGGTTTTGATGGCTTGAACTCATGCCTCCTTATGTCTCCTCTGAGTTCATTCTCAAGAACCTCAATTGTTGTCTTCCTTCTTGCAGCTTTCTCAAGAAGAAGGCTCTCCTTCATGGACGGAGAGGGAGGTCTTGGAGTCAGCTTCACTCCCATGCTCTTGAGGTTCGATTCACCAAACACAGGTTGTGAAAGGCGATCAAAAAAGCCTCTCAATGGGGACTTTGAAATGCAGCAAGATCTTGGTGATGATGGTATTGTGAGGGAAGCTCCCAGCAGAGTCTCTGAGACGCTTCTGCATGTGGTACATTATGATGTTGGGGAGGTTCACCTTCTTCTTCTGCAGTAGGTGAATCAGACAAAATCTCTCCAACTCAGAAACATGGTTTTCTGCTTCCACTCTTAGGGATTACAGAGCACCCTAAGATGGCATGCAAAACCCTAGCCTTGTCTGACATATGCTTTGCATCCAAGCTTACTGGTTCAGAGGTGCCATACAGAAACTCTGTGAACTGCCTCTGTCCACCATTCCTTGCTTCCCAGCCAGAGTGAATATAATTCCTTCAGTCCTGACCTCACAGATGTGAGCAAGGATATCTTCATCAACAAAGACAGGGACACCACGTACTGTGGCCTTGATGCTAGTGTAGATACCCTGAGGATTGGGTATTCCTCTGGCAGTAGCCCAGAAATCCAGCACACTCTGCTCATGCCATTGTGTCAAGTTGTGATTGAAATACAGAGTCCACCCAGCTGCATCGAACTCAGCAAATAAGTCCATTCCCAGAGATTGAAGATCCTCCAGGACTACAACCCTTAGTCTTCACGATGTTGCTTCCAGCAGATTTCTTAGGAGCCATTGAAGAGTTTTCTGAAGAACTTGAGAGAGAAATAAATTGCTTGTAGAAGAAGGATCTCAAGAGATGAATACAGAATAGTGAACGGTGAAGTTCTGTGACCCACTAGCTTCTGTATTTATAGATCCATAAAGCAATGATGGCATGTACTGGCTGCGCAGACATAGGAAAATGTGCGAAGTGGAAGAGACAAAATAAATGGAATTAAACCGTCTCATAAAGCCACGTCATTTGTTTACTTCAGACAAGTGACAGATTTCAGACACCCATATAGATTTCAGACAACCCAAAATTTCAGACAAGTCACTTGTTTCAGACAAGCTAAAATTTCAGATACATCATTTTCAACAGATCAGATCACACACACTCAAATTGCATGTATGTTCAGATTATTTCTAATGAACTTAAATCTATCTTCAGTCAGAGGTTTTGTGAATATATCAGCCCATTGATGCTCTGTATCAATAAACTGAATATCAAAAACACCTTTCTGAACATAGTCTCTAATGAAATGATGTTTTATTTCTATATGTTTAGCCCTAGAATGTTGAATGGGATTTTTAGGCAAATTAATAACACTTGTATTATCACACAAAACAGGTATACAAATATAGTAATGTTAAAATCTTCTAACTGATACTTCACCCATAACAGTTGTGAGCAACAATTGGCTGCTGAGATGTATTTTGCTTCAGCTGTTGATAAGGCAATTGTGCTTTGCCTTTTGCTTGACCAGCTAATCATATTTTCTCCAAAGAAATGACATCCACCACTAGTGCTTTTTCTTTCAATTCTGTCTCCAGCAAAATCAGCATCACAGTAACCTATTAACCTGCAATCCTTACTTTTCTTATAGCACAGACTAAGATTAGTAGTACCTTTAAGATATCTGAAAATTCTTTTTACAGCTTTGTAGTGAGTACTCCTTGGATCAGATTGAAATCTGGCACACAGACATACACTGAACATTATGTCAGGTCTGCTTGCTGTTAGATATAATAATGATCCAATCATTCCTCTATACAAAGTTTGATTCACTGGTTCTTCCTTCTCATCTTTATTTAAAGATGCAGATGGATGCATTGGAGTTGACATGGGTTTGCAATCATGTAAGTTAAACTTCTTAAGCATTTCCTTTGTATATTTTTCTTGATGGATCCATATACAGTCAGAATCTTGCTTAATCTGAAGTCCTAAGAAAAATTTTAGTTCACCCATTAAACTCATTTCAAATTCTGATTGCATTAACTCTGAAAACTCCTTGCATAATGAAGAGTCAGTTGAACCAAAGATAATGTCATCAACATATATCTGAACAAGTATAAGATCTTTGTTAGACTGTTTTCTAAAAAGAGTTGTGTCCACTTTTCCTCTTTCAAAACCATTTGAGATTAGAAAACTGCTCAATCTGTCATACCAAGCTCTTGGGGCTTGTTTCAGACCATAGAGAGCCTTTTTGAGTTTGAAAACATGTTCAGGAAAGACAATATCTTCAAAACCAGGGGGTTGTCTAACAAAGACTTCTTCTTCAATGAGACCATTGAGGAAGGCACTTTTAACATCCATTTGATATAGCTTGATGCCATTATTTACAGCATAGGATAAAAGAATTCTAATTGCTTCTAACCTGGCCACTGGGGCAAAGGTTTCAGTGAAATCAATACCTTCTTGATGGTTGTATCCTTGAGCAACTAATCTTGCCTTGTTTCTGACTACCTTGCCTTCTTCAGACAACTTGTTTCTGAATACCCATTTGGTTCCAATAATAGTTTTTCCATGGGGTTTAGGAACAAGGGTCCAGACATCACTCCTAGCAAACTGATTCAGCTCTTCTTGCATGGCTAGTATCCACCCTTCATCATGCAGAGCTTCATCAATGTTCCTTGGCTCTATTTCAGACAGGAGAGCAAGAGAATTCAGAATCTTGAATTTTGATCTTGTCTTAACTCCTTCTGAAGTGCTGCCAATGATTTGCTCTTTAGGATGATGTGATTTGTATTTCCAATCAGGTTTCTGAGGAGGTATCACATATGTTTGTTCTGTCTGAGACTCAACATTTGTCTGAAGAGGTTTAGTAACAGTAGGTACTTCAGACAGCTTCTCATCCTTCAGGCTGCTGTGGTCATTCAGCTCCATTCCTGCAAAATCATCCTCTAGATCTGATAGTTCCCTATCAGTCTCTTTGTTATCATTGAATTTAACATGAATAGTTTCTTCAACAGTTAAAGTTCTAGAGTTATACACTCTATAGGCTTTAGATGTTTCAGAATATCCAATGAAAAATCCTTTATCAGACTTTGCATCAAATTTTCCAAGATCGTGCTTGGTGTTGAGTATAAAACATTCACATCCAAATGTGTGGAAATATGATATGTTGGGTTTTCTTCCTTTCCACAGTTCATAGGAAGTCTTTTTCAGAATTGGTCTTTCCAATATTCTGTTTTGAAGGTAACATGCTGTGCTAACAGCTTCTGCCCAGAAGGTTCTTGGTAAGCTACATGAGTTGAGCATGGTCCTTGCCATCTCTTGCAAACTTCTGTTCTTTCTCTCAACAACCCCATTCTGTTGAGGTGTTCTAGCCATAGAGAAATTGTGTGAGATCCCATTCTCATCACAGAACATTTGAAAGTTTGCATTCTCAAACTCTCCACCATGATCACTTCTGATAACAGAAATACAGAATCCTTTCTCATTCTATACCTTCTTGCAGAATATTGTGAAATTCCTAAAAGTCTCATCCTTGCTTCTTAGGAATAACACCCAAGTAAATCTATAATAGTCATCAACAATGACCAAACCATATTTTTACCACTAAGACTTTCTGTTCTAATAGGACCAAACAAGTCAATGTATAAAAGTTCTAGTGGTCTGCTAGTTGAAACAACATCCTTACTCTTAAAAGAGTGTCTTGTTTGTTTCCCTTTCAGACAGCTTTCACATAAAATGTCAGATTTGTACGAAAGCTTGGGCAATCCTTTAACAAGATTGTGTTTTGCTAATCTTGAGATTAATCTCAAGCTGACATGCCCAAGTCTTTGATGCCAAACCTGTTTTTCATCTTCAACAGAAATGAAACATTTTACATTTTGACTTGCTAGATCCTCTAGATCAATTTTGTACACATTATTGTGTCTCGTAGTAGTAAAGAGGGTTTGCTCAGAGGAGTCTTTGACTATGCATCCTTCCTTAGTAAAGGATACCACATAACCACTGTCACATAATTGACTTATGCTCAGTAAATTATGCTGTAGTCCCTCCACTAGGAGTACATTTTTAATAAGGGATGAAGGAGATATACCTACAGTCCCTATTCCAATGATCTTCCCTTACTGATTTCCACCAAAGGTGACCACTCCACCAGCTCTAGGTCTAAGGTTTTGGAACAAAGACCTTTCTCCTGTCATGTATCGCGAGCACCCACTGTCCAGGTACCATTTGTGGGGTTTCCTTTGTCCTGTTAAACACATCTGCAACAGGAATAATTAAGTTTTTAGGTACCCATATTCTTTTGGGTCCTTTCTTGTTAGCTTTGGGCCTTGTTTTTCTCTTGTGTTTGCACTGAGCCACATTGTGTCCAGGCTTACCACAGTGAGAACACCCAGTAACCTTCTTTTTGCCTTTAGAAAAATTTAAGACAGTAGGAGGTTCAGACATGTTATGATCACAAAAGCCTAGTCCAGTTTTGTCAAGGGAATGCCTTTGATTTCCAAGCATTATATTCAGATTTTTAGTTCCTTTGACAAATTTGGCCAGATCTTTTGTCAGTTCCACAACCTGCTTCTGAAGTTTCTCATTTTCTTCAGACACAACTTGTGAACTGCAGTTTTTAGTCTCAAGAATTTTTTCTTTGAGCATAATATGTTCTATCTCAAGTGCCTCATATTTGTTACACATTTCTGTGTGGGCTTTGGATAGATTCTTATACTCTTGGAAAAGTTCTTGAGAACTTTCCACCAGATCATCATACATTTCTCGTAGAGTAAGAGGAAATACCTCAACTTCAGAGCTGTCTGAAGATGGTAGACTTGCCATGAGACACAAATTTGCCTCTTCTGAAGTGTCTTCTTCTTCTTCTGAGGTTGATTCATCAAGGTCTTCCCATGTTGCCATAAGACCTTTCTTCTTTTTGAGAAACTTCTTCTTCTTGAAGTTGTTTTTCTTCAGTCTTGGGCAATCATCCTTCATATGCCCTTGTTGCTTACATTCAAAGCAAATAATTTTATCAGTGTTAGACTCCTTACCTGTCTTACCTGATTTGGATGATGAAGGTTGGTTCTTTCTGAACTTTCCTCTGTTCTGCAACATTCTCTTGATCTTTCTGCTTAAAAGAGCAAGATCATTGTCATCTTCTGAGCTGTCTTCAGAATCTTCATCTGCTTCTGAAGTTTCCTCAGCTTGCATAGCCTTCATGCTGCCATGCCTAGACTGTTTGGCCTTGGAGTTTAGAGCTAGAGACTTTTTCTTGTTGTCATCTTCTCCAAGCTCAAGTTCATGGACTTTGAGAGATCCCAACAGTTCTTCCATTCTCAGAGAGTTCAAATCTCTTGCCTCTTGAATGACAGTGACTTTGGGTCTCCAGGACTTAGGTAGACTTCTTAGAATCTTCCTGTTGTTGTCTCCAGATTCATAGGTTCTTCCTAAGGACCTGAGTCCATTGGTTATGGTCTGAAACCTCCCAAACATTTGGTCAATGGTTTCAGTTTCTTCCATCTTAAACATCTCATACTGATGTATAAGCATGCTGATTTTTGATTGCTTGATAGTTCCAGTCCCTTCATGGGCTGCTGCAAGAGTATCCCAAATCTCCTTGGCAGAAGTGCATCCATGAACCTTCTCATATTTTGATTTATTCAAGGAACATATCAGATAGAGTTTGGCTTTAGCGTTCATCTGAACTCTAGTCTTCTGCTCCAAGGTCCATTCAGTCTTAGGTATAGGCAGACCATTTTGCATAGGCACATAGTCTCCATCAGTGACCACATCCCAAACATCAATGTTGTTGATCTCAATGAACAACTTCATACGATCTCTCCAGTAGTGGTAATCCACTCCATTGAATGCTGGGGGTCTTGTGATAGAGGCTCCTTCTGTGATGTATTGCCTGTTGCTGTTAGAAGCTTCCATTTGGATCTTTCAGTCCTCAAACACTTGTTAGGTGCTTCAACCCTGAGTAGAGCTCTGGTACCAACTGTAGGAACACAGGGAAACACTAGAAGGGGGGGTTGAATATTGTTTCTAAATATTTTAGAAAGCTTTTTGTAAACAGGTACTAAGAACACGATTTCAGACAGGCTTTTAAGGGGCTGTCTGAAGTTTTCAGACGGCTTGTAAAATCTTAATTTTTTAAAAGATGTTTTGTGCCTTTATAAAATATCAGATTAATTATTCTGACCCCTTGATTAGTATAAAAAGAATTGATAAGAGATAAGAGTAAGAAAACTTAGCCAAGGAATTTATCCTGGTTCACTCACTACCACTGTGAGCTACGTCCAGTCCCAATGCCAATTGGCAATTGCATTTTCTCTTAATCTTTCAAGATTACAAGTATTCTTTTACAGTCAAGCCTCTTCAGGCTCTACAACCAAGTATTCTTTTACAGACAAGCCTCTCCAGGCTCTACAACCAAGTATTCTTTTACAGTCAAGCCTCTCCAGGCTCTACAACCAAGTATTCTTTTACAGTCAAGCCTCTCCAGGCTCTACAACCAAGTATTCTTTTACAGTCAAGCCTCTCCAGGCTCTACAAATAAATACAGAGAAGATAAAATGCTTAAGCTTACAAACTATATCAGTCTTGAAGCTTAAACAATTAGAGATGTACAGAAAAACTGAGGTATGCTCAGGATATTACAATATGTGTACAAAGATAAGTGTTATCAGAGTTGTTGCAGCGAAAAACTTGCAGAGTTTTTTTTTTTCTTTTTCACAAAAAAATTCTTCTCTCTTGATGGTCTTCAAAGGAGGGGTATTTATACCTAATCTTCAATCCGTTGAAATACCACCGTTTAGAGATATCATTAAATGCTATTTAATCCGTTGTGAGATATGCTTCTGAGAGCTCTGATATTTCTGACACGGTACAAGGTTGCTCCTGCCATAAAGCTGCTACAAATGTTGCTGCAGAGGCTATGTTGCAGAGATTTCCTCAGTGATGTATGAAATTCAAAATCACCAGGAAATGTCTCTGTGTTCCTTGCTATAAATGTGTTTGAAAACGGTACGTGCAGCAGAGGTTCAGAAAAGTCTTCACAAACTTCAGCAGAGGATGCCACGTCATAAATGAGACTTCAAACGACTTCAATACTTCAGACGGGTTGAACTACTTCAGACAGCTTCAACTCTTTAGACGAGTTCTGCTTCTTCAGACAGCTTCAACACTTAGTCTTTTTATGTAGGCTCATAGTGACTCTTGCTGAAATCATAGATAAAACATTAAAGCATGTGTGTATCTATGATAAGTAATTTAAGTCAAATTTGTCAACCATTAAAACTTTGGGAATCTAGTTGTCTTAAAACATCATAAACAACCTTATGATATTTTCGAGACTCAACAACTTAGGTGCAACTCATTCAATAAATTCCCCTAAATTTTCAATTCATTTCTATTTTGCTTTGATACCCAATAATATCTCAATTATTTAGTGATGCATAAAGTTTAGTTCATTATTAACCAAACATATCTATACTATTACAATTTAGAAGATTTTTATTCACTATTCATTCAACCTCTCAATTTTTTTGGTCAAGATGTGGGCCATTGGTTTTTCATTTTGGGCCCATTTGTTTTAATTATCTATACTATATCATTTATCTTTTTATTTTATTCATTAATATTTTCATTTATTATATCACTTATCTATTATATTTATCTATTTTATCTATATTAAAATTCCAATTTATCTCACTTTTAATTTTCTATTTTTGTTATTATATTAATATATTTTCTCTCAATATTTAATCCCATTAATCTTTTTCATTACAAATGTGATTCTTTTTTATAAATCACGGGTATCTTTCACGGGAGACCTTCCTGCTCATACTATTTTTTTTCTTTTTTATCACACTTTAATTTTTTTTGTTATTATATTAAAATAGTTTCTCTCATTATTTATTCATATCTATTCTCATTTCAGTAAAGTAATTTTTTTATAAACCACAGGAAGCAGTCCAGCTCCTGTCTTTTTTCTTTTTCTTTTTTAATCACATTTTAATTTTAATTTTTTATAATTATTATATTGAAACAAGTTTTCTCATTATCCATTTATGTTTATCTATTTCATTACATAAAAACTCATATAAAGAAATATGATATGAGTTTATTTACATCAATTTTAATGTATTTTTTCAATATATTATTTATCTCTCTATTTTATTCATGAATGTTTCACTTATTATCTCC
Source organism: Sesbania bispinosa (assembly GCA_026901365.1). Taxonomy (NCBI): domain Eukaryota; kingdom Viridiplantae; phylum Streptophyta; class Magnoliopsida; order Fabales; family Fabaceae; genus Sesbania; species Sesbania bispinosa. The sequence goes on from QLOH01000215.1 coordinate 463,848, forward strand.
CTTATCTATCTATACTATTACAATTTGGAAGATTTTTATTCACTATTCATTCGATCTCTCAATTTTTTTTGTTTCAGTTTGGGCCTTTCACTGTTTTTTATGGGTCGTGTGAAAAGTTTATAATACTCATGGTTTATCAAAAGTGTATGGATACAATTTTTTATTGTTATTATATTAAAACATTTCCTCTCATTATCCGTTCATATTGATTTATTTCATTATAAAAGTAATATTTTGATAAACCATGAATATCCATTATCCTCCATGTGAAGCAGTTTTCCTCAAACATTTTTTCCTTTTTTTATAACACTTTAATTTTCTTTATTATTATTATTATTTTTATTATTATCTTAAAATAATTTCTCTCATTATTTATTCCTATTTATCTGTTTCGTTACATGAAAACTCACATTAAGCAGTACAATAAATGTATTAATTTATATTAAATTTAACATGATATTTTAGTATATCATTTATGTCTTTATTTTATTCATTAATATTTTTCATTTATTATCTCACTTATCTATTCTATTTATCTATTTATTCTATATTAAAATTGCTCATCCATAACACGTGTCATGTTTTCTCATTTACGTTTATTTAATTTTTTATTTGCAATACAGTAAAATGATATTTTTACGAACCATACAACTATCTTTCATGTGAGGCAATCATTCTCGAGTCGTTTTCTTCCATTTTTCTTTTTAATTTTTTATCACTTTTTCTTTTTCTTTTTTTATTATATTAAATTAATTATCTCTCTATTTTATTCATTAATGTTTTCATTTATTATCTCTCTTATTTATTCTATCTACTCTATATTAAATTTTTTTTCGCTCAGTGCATATGTCACATCTATACTATTACAATCTATATTATTACAATTGGCTAGATTTTTTGTCACTATTCATTGGGGGTTAATTTTTTTAATTCCTATAAGTAGTAAAGTTAAGAGTTCTAAATCTAGCCTAAACTATAAGATACATAGATAGTAGGTAGATAAATATGGAAAGTTTAGGGAGGAGAAAAATAGAAAGAAAAAAAAATAAAGAGAAAGAATGTGAAAAAATGTGATATGAAGTTAAGAGAAAAATAAAAAGAAAATTAAAGTGTTAAAGGAAGTGTAAAACAAAAAAATATAAAAACATATTATTCTTTTTTTAAAAGTATTAAAACTTTGATAGTTAACTTTTGAGTGTTGAAAGTAGAAAAAAGAAAGAGATAAAAAGAAACAAATCAAGAGAGAGTGTGAAATAAATGACAATGGATGTGATAAATAAATGAAAATAGATGTGATAGGAAAGAAATAGAGATAAAAAGAAAAAATTAGGCATGAAAAAATCTTATATATTTTAAAATTAAACTATTAAATGCATAAATACATTACATGTTGCAATCGAAAATATACAGAAATAATAGGAATAAGGGCAAAACTAGAAAGTTAAACTATTTTCTAAAACTCAAATAAAATAATTAACTAGCTATAATTACTTTTATTGGTCTTTGTGATTCAATATAGTGTGTTTTATAAAAAAGAACGGAGAGAGTATATTATATTTGTTTACATTTAAAAGTATATAAACTAGGTTTTCATTTTTTCCAAAAAAAAAATAAAAGAAATACTGAACACATTTGGGGACACCTCGATTGAATTTAATTTTATTTGATCATTTCACTCCATTAAAGTTTCAATGAAGACAATTTTCATTTTTCTTTGTTTTGTTGTGACTATTAATAAGAGTCAAAGCTAGACATTGTCACATGTTGGTGTTTATTTACCAAAACCGTTTTCTCTCATAGTCAATTATATGTTGTTATATCTAGGGTGAAGTCTCAACAAGCACTTAGGATTCTTATATGTGATTATATTTTTAAACGATATAATTTAACAAAAATATAGTGTATAAAGGGATATTTAAAAAAATATAAATAATATGATATGGTATATTTTACATTTATAATTATTAATGTTTGAAATTTGTTATTTTAAATAAACTTTCTATGTTTTAAGTATAAATTTTAATATGAAAAAAATACTAACCATTATCATTTTCTATAATTTACATATTTATATTAATTAAATTAAATATATTATAGTATTCAATATAAATAATCTATTTGAATAATAATAATACTCATGCATCGCATGGGTGGGACACTAGTTCAACTACATTTGTATTGACTTACCACTTACAAATTTAAAATACTTTAGTGAAGTGTAATTTATATTATGAAAGGTTAACTTATATCTCATGAAATAACCAATTTAAAATATTAAATAACTTAATCAAACTGAACATAAAAATTTATACTGACATAAATAGATAAATAGTTAGAATCATTGAATATTAGATAATAATATTTACTATATGATATGTTTATTTATATACTTTTTCTCATAGTTTAGATATGTTGTTTTCATATATCAATCTTATTTCCATATGATTTAAATATTTACTCATGTGATATACATATAAATATGTTTTCCTGTAAATTTTCCACCCCCTTCGTGATATCAGTATTTAACATTAGGATTCAAATATTAATATATTTTTTATATAAACTTTTCATTTTTATATATACTTGGTGGTGAAAATATATGTTATAATAAGAAATAAGTAAAATCCAGTGCATGTCCAAATGTAGACAATAAAGCAATTTAGGAAGTTATGAGTCTCTTACATTAAAAAATGCTTAAATTGATGTCATGACAAGCTTAAACATAGTTATAGGAATGTTTTTCTTCCTTAGAAGATGTGCTATGGAATCCCTAAACACAATAAGAAAACAAAGAAATAATAAAAACATTCAAAATTCATTCCATTGATGTCATTATTTTAGCCATAAAGTCATTCATTCATAAATTCATTTTCTATTGGTATTGTAGGTTGATTTTGAGCTCAAAATCTTTCAAGGAGCATCCCGCATTGTCACTTGGTAGGGCACCTCTAACCCTTGACCCCACCTGAAGCATAAGTCTTGGATGTTGTAACATAAGCCACTCATTGCATGTATATGACATTTGTCGAACCTGCAAAAAAAATACAATTATAATTAACCGATTTGCAAACTACTTATAGTAGAAGGGTACAAACTGGGTCGAACCTTGAAGATTCACTCAAATTAATCCTTACTGAAGGGTTTGATTGTTTGTAATAAAATGAAGAAAACAAAGATAAAATTAATAGCAAATGTTGAATCAATTTAAAATAAGACCAATCCAATGAATTCAGAGGCTATTTTCATGGTTAATCATTGATTATTAAAAGCATGTATACAAGAGATTAAATCTATCAACTTAGGATCATATGAAACCCCTACAATGATCACCGTATTCACTACTAAAATAACTTCTAGAATTTAATTGGTTAAGATTAACAATATCAAATAACCACCAAACCTTATGTTAGATCCAAATAAATTTTATCATCGAAACCCAGTTGAAGTAATTAATTAAATAAAAACCTTCAATCCAAATATTTACTCTGTGCTTTTTAATTGTTGAATGATGATTAACCAATAAAGAGTACAACATACATCAATAACAAATTTCACAACCTAAATATGTTAACCAATCAAGTTTTGATCAAAGAAATGTGAAATTGAAGCAAGTGGAGTAGAAAAATAAAACACATATAATTCAATATGCTTGTAAATGAAGATCAAACCTCAGTAAATGAATACAAACTTAGCCTTCCATGAATGCTTTACAAAATTATGAATAAAAGTAAATTAAATAATTAGTAATTTCTATTACAACTTGGATGATTTTCTACTTAACAAGTCATCCTATTTGAGGTGAAAAGATACCATTTCTATGTTGATGATTCAACCATGACTCATCATGTTTTTTCCATAAATGGAATTATTGATCAGTTATCTAACACATTTGTCCATTACTTTGAATTATTCATCCATCCTAGCTATCATTCAGCATCTTGTCTTCCACTTGTACCGAGAATTGCATCATCGAGCTGACCGAATTTAGGAAGATGTCTTCAAATGAAATGAAACGTTAGATGTTATCTTTTAAATGTTGTTGGTTTGAGTTCAAAATAAGTTTTGTAACCCGAGTTATGGCCCAATCTTTGATTGTTGTTTAAGTTCTCATGAAATTTTAACTATCCTTTCTACCAAACCTATTTTGACTCACTAGACATCCAATTTAACTTTTGGGTTCTTCAGCAAAATTGTAGGGATTTCGTTTATCTTTCCTACAATATAGATTTTATAATTTTTAGATGTCTATAACTCGAGTTATGCTTGAAATACCAAAATAGTGTAATTTTTCAATTATGTTGAAAAATGCAATTAAGCCCAATATGCACATGAAGTAGCAAAATATGTTTATGATTTGTTAATTAAGCATAAAGAAAGTATTAAAATGTTAAATTTGAGGAATGATTAACATGTAAAAATTGTATTTATCAATATATACATAAGGAAACTCTTGTAGTTATTGTTTGCAGACTTAGGAACATCGCACTTGATTACATGATTAAAGGTCTATTAACATACAAGTTAATTCGTTGTTTGTCTTAAAGTGAAATTATTGATCTATTAGTATTTCAAGCATCATACGTAACTTTTGTCCCCAAATTTATCACAATTCCATTCACGTAACATCCTTTGTGCATAATGCATATTTATATGCAATGATATATAAAAAATTAAAAAATGGAAACCTAACCAGCCTAAGTGATAGATAATTCATAACATGTGCAAACAACTTGGAATAAGAGAAAGTGTAGAAACTAAGGCACAAAGGAATATAACAGGTTATAAGATAGTACCATAGTTGCAATCTATATACATATTCTCATTAATAAATGATGGGTTATGAATTTTTGGCATATGAATTATGTAACATCCCAAATCTAACTATTTTAATGAGAAAAAGTAGTATTGGAAATAAGATTTTATAAAAGGAATTAGGGAAAGTGTGTTTAAGGGTTAAAAACCAGAAATTTGAATTCTGGTGTTCTCGCTCAAGTGAGAAGGTCTCGCTTAAGCGAGCATACCAATAAAAACCAAAGATTTTGGTTACTGGTATGGTCGCTTGAGCGAGAGCCTCTCGCTCAAGCGCAATTCAATTCAGAAATTGAGTTTTCTCTCTGACTTATTATCCCTCAAGCGAGGAGGTTCTCGCTTAAGCAAGGCAAAGTCATAGAGGTTGGGGCATTTTGTTGAGTAAATTTCGCTCAAGCGAGGAAGTTCTCGCTTGAGTGAGGATGTGATTCTTCCCAGGAACCTTTTCTCTCGTTCAAGCAAGAGAATCGTATCTTTTCCTGTAAATCAGTTTTTAATGCTGATTCAATGTTAGGGCTCCTCATTTAATTCTTATTCCCCTTTTCTAGTGAGAGAAGCGTTGAGAGAGAAAGAGAGAGGAGGAAGGAGGTAGAGCTACTCCACCACTTCAAGACCCTCAAGCAAGCTTGGATTCATTTTTCTCCACTCATCCATCACCCCTATTCCTTCTACCTTTGAGATGAGTGTGGTCACCCACTCACTATCATTTTGTTTGGTCTCTTGTATGCCCCCTATTTCCTTCTTCCCATGCTTATTTACCTTGTTTGTTAGTGTTATTGGTTGATTTTATGGTTGGAAATTTCTCCTTGAATTGTTAAGCTTCCCTAGAGTATACCTAGGTCTTGATGTAGTTAGTTGTATGAAATTGTTATTGGTGACACCATGCCATTCATGTTCATAAACAATCATGTATTCTAAGCATTCAAGGGCCATTGGCCAAGAAAAATACATATATCACAGGGTCTACAGACCATCACAGGGTCTTTGGACCATCACAGGCCTTCGGGCAATCATGTATAAGAAAGAACGATGTAACCACATCGATCTCTCAGCCAAAAGGAAGATGGGGGTCCTCAAGCTAAAATGAAAAGTAAGCATTATTCATTGATTTATAATAAAACATAATTATAGGTGGCCCTGGACGATGGTCCTTGGTCACATGGCTGAGAGCTCAATCACAGTCACAACTAGAGAAAAGACCCCGGGTGTCGGGTAAAAACACATCACAACCATGTCTTCCTTGTTTTCATGTATTGAACTCTTGATGTAATTATGACGTATGTTTGTTGCATTTCATTTGCCTGACTACCTACACTGCATGTTTTACCACGCTCACTTGAACGTTAGTCTCACCCCCATGATGTGGGATTTATATTCAGATGTGCAGGGTCCCCGTCCAGATGCTTGATCGAGAGGTGGGAGCTGTAGGTTGGGCCTTATGGTGGCCCAACCCTTTTGATAAATGACATTTTGTATAGGCATAATATTCTTTGTTTTGATGGGATAGGATAGTACATGTGGGGCTCTCAGGGATACTTTATTATTCTAGGACATATGTAACATCATATCTCATTATGCCTATTTATTAATTATGTATATTTAAGCCCGTGTTGACAACAATATATGTAGATCCTATTGGTTTTTATTTATTGTATTTTCCTCTTAAGTAACTGTTGGATTACATAAGCCTTATACTGCGATGTATGTGAATATCAATAATGGGAGAAATAATTTCACAGATTTGGAAGTGTTTCCAACAGACATTATTTTCGAATTAAGAAATTAGGACGTTACAAATTACAACTTTCTTTATTTCTAGTCATCCTACCTACAATTTTCCTTTGACAATAAATGCACATGAATTATTAAGAGATAAATTTTCAACCCACTCCAAGCTAATTCCTTCATGCTACATGATAGTTAGGACCATGTTTAGGAAAAGGATGTATCATTAAATTCTCCTTAACACGATTCAACAACTCCATATGCATGCTTTGTTAATAAATGCATACAATTCTTAATTTATATAATTTCAAATATGTTATGCTGCACAACTATCTACAGGTCCCATCATTCACATGTTACAAAATTACACATTCATTTTTATTTTCATCTTATAATTTCCCATGAAGTGTGTAACATCCCAAAATTCAGGACCTAGAGAATACAATGGAAGTCTAAGGCTGTGACTCCCAATGCAAGAAGAAAGTTAGAAGTAAAATGAGGACTAAGGGGTTTGAGGGGAAAATAAGACATGAGTTAGGGGATTGGTCAACAATTGTGAGTTTTAAGGGAATTGAGAAGGGAAACCTATTATTAAGCCAAATATAATTGTAGATTTAACTTAAGAGGAGTCACATCCGAAGAAGGAGAGGCTAGCAGGGTCAAGAGGTGAGGAAGGAAGTAGATGCTTCAGAACGAGGGAAGTTGATTGAATTGATGATTTACATCATTGTTCACGTGAAGTGTGTGACATCTTTCTACCCTAGCTCTTATACAATTAATTATTCGAAATATTTTTTTTTTCAAAAGCAGTATCCCTCAACAGGTAAAAAGGTTCACATATCTCTTCATTTAAAAACCTCATTCATTGTAAAACAACTTAATTAAAATAAAAGTAGAACTCAAAGGTTTTCAAAATACACAAGCAGCGAAACCTCCAAATTATCAATAACTAAAACAGCCTTCTCGCCATGTAAGGCATTTAAAAGTTCACAAAAATACTCCTAATCTAGAAACATATTAAAACATCCCGAAAACACCCTGATGTCACATCTATCAGAGCATACCCTTTTAATCATAGTCGACACCAGTCGTGTCCTCCCCAACATCTGTAAAATATATCCACAGAATACGGTGAGGAAAAAGAATACTACCTATACATACACATAGAGAATACCCATCCTCACCCACAAATCATTACATCATGCCATCAATACATTAAATCACCAATGAATAACATTCATCTAAAACTCAACATATATTTAATCATCTATATCAACATATACATGCCATACCATCATTCCTATTCACAACACATAAATATATCCTTTATACATTAATCAAGCTCATCATCATCATAACCTCATTCATATATCATCATATAGTTCTCATACCATCATTCACCCAAGTAATCATATATTCTATTCTTAAACATAATACTCATCATCATCAATCATCATTTAATAACACAATTTCGTCATCATATATCACACACCAATACTCCTCTCATCATCTACCCAAAGATCATGACTTGGAACTCCACACAATGGGCGCACCTCGTCAATCACTCTAGTTAGTACCAAGGTGGTCTACCGGTGTTACCATACACTATCTGATAGGTTGTATTCTATGGGCCCGCACAACGACATTCGACCCTAGGTTGTACCCCCTCTATGGGCCCGTACAATCACTCTTAGGTTGCACCCCCTCTATGGGCCCGTGCATCCAACGCCCCATCTTGATCCCCTGAGTTGTACCCCCTCTATGGGCCCGCACAACTCAGTTCACCTCCCGAATTGTACCCCCTCTATGGGCCCACACAATTCAGGTCTCATCACATATGCTCAAGGCATCTCTCCTAAGTTGTACCCCCCTCTATGGGCCCACACAACTTAGATAACATCATCATCAAAAGGTGATATACACCATCATCATAAATCATCATTATCATGCATTAACATGCTCATCATCAAACATCATCATTATAAAGTGATATACACTTATCATCATCATCATACATCAATATGCTCATCATTTAAACATCATCATAATAAGGTGATATACACCGACATCATTATCATCATCACACTCATCATCAATTATCATCATAATACATCATCACACTCATCATCAATTATCATCATAATACATCATCATAAGCATCGCAATCCTCATCAAACATCATTAATCATCAACATCATACTCATTATAAAGTACTCTCAAACAACATCAATCATCATCAAACAGTTAGGATCTCAAAATCCACTCTGGTAATCGATTACCAACCTCTAATAATCGATTACCCGCAAACAAGGTCTCTGGTAATCGATTACAATCACCTTGTAATCGATTACCTGCAACCAAACACTCTGGTAATTGATTACAACACCCCTGTAATCGATTACCCGCAAGCAAACAGTGCTTCTGGGTTGCCCAGAACACTCTGGTAATCGATTACCCGTGACACAGATCGCAGAATTCACGATTTCAAACCTCTCTAAACTCATCCAATCAATCCCTAATCAATCTTTTACGTCTAAACATCATACATAATCATTATTAGCATCCAATACTCCGTAAGTCAACAATCAATTACAGATTATACCATCAATTCATCAAAACCCCCAATTTCTCAATCCCTAATCACCCTTTTTTCCATTATTCTCAATATCATCTTTAATCACATCCAACACTCATCAATTTACATACAATCAATCATCAACCAACAGATTATATCTTCATTCTAAGTTATAAATTCATCAATTCAAAATTATACTCTTAGATTACTACCCAAACATCCCCTACATGCATATACAGGCAATACCCTCTCCCCCACCGTACCTTAGAGTTGACGATCATAAACGAAAAGGTAGAACTCCCTTGCTAATCTACTCTGCGGTACCTTCTCCTTGTAGAATCGTTTCTCCCCTCCTTAAGGCTTCACTCTCTAACGTTTTGAAAAATAAGGATTAGGGTGAATTGGTGACCCCTCCTTACTTAAATACTTAACTGGGTTGGACCCACCCTCAACCCACTCATTCTTATTTTATTAAATAACATTATTCATAAAAATATTAATATTACTAATACTATTTTATTCCTCTCATTTAATCAATTAAAATAATAATACTATTATTTCTTCTTTTTCTTTTATTTTATTTATTCATTTATATTAGGAATTATTAGGATATTATAGAGTCCTTATCCATCTATATTCAAATTTAAATTCAAATCTTATAATTAAATCTTATCCTAAATTGTATTGATTCCTATCCTTAATCCTCGTGATCTCGATATCCCTATTTAGAATCTGATCCTAATTTAAAATACTAACCATATCTCTCTCGTAAGATTATCATTACTAATCCTGATATTATTTTATTAATATAATAATTACTATATTTATAACAATTAATGTTAATTGTAATCTTATGATTTATCTCTTAATAATATTATCATTATATTCAATATGACCATTTCTTATTAAGATCCTAATAATCTAACATCTCTCCTACTATTTATAATATTATATTATTATTATCTCATAAATACGGGTATATTAATATTTACTATTATTAATGTGTAACTTCTATTTTTACAGCTAACGTTATCGAAATATAATTATACGTATTTAAATTATATTTCTAAATTTTCTAAATTTTGGGATGTTACAAAGTGTACCCTGTTGGACTTCAATCAAGGTTGTTGCTTAATTTTGGATTTTAAGCCTAATGACCTTTGTGCACTAATTTGATGATATCTAGAGTTGCAGGTGTCCGATTTAGATGATTCAACTTACATTAGAAAGCTAAGATCTGGGGCTTCAGTTTGATATACTTTACAATGGTATTCCGGTCTCATTTTCTCTCAACCATTTCTTTCCCTAGAAGAGGAGGAAGAAGAGAACGAAGAGGAGGAAGCTTGTTTGAGGTCTCCAACCAAGAGAAGAGCTTAGGAACATCCTCCTCCACCCTTCCAACCTCCCTATTCTTGCTCTTTGAGGTGAGTGTGGTTCACCCACTCACTTTGCATCATGTATGGAGTTCTCTCATGATCCCCCTTCTCCTTTCCCTTTCTCTTTTACTTGCTTATGGTTGATTGATTGATGTTAGGCTAGGGTTATATGTATATTGCTTGATTTGGTTGAGTATTGGTTTACCCTAGGCTTGGAGGTTAGGGTTTTTCATAAGATTGTGGATTATGAAGCTTTGGATGTCATAAAATAATCACTTAGCATATGTACACATGTATACATGTCATAAATCACGCTCTCACGTTTTGAAACCTTATTCATGTATAATGTTCCCATGGGTCTTCGGACCAAAAGGAAAATAGGAATTTCATGAGTCTTCGGACCAAAGAGGAAAAAGAGGAATTTCATGGGTCTTCGGACCAAATAGGAATAAAAGAAACGAGGTAATCACATGGACCTCTAGACTAAGAGGGAAATGGGGATCCTCAAACAAAATGAACCGCATGCATAACATTTTTGTTTGATAATAAAACTTAAGAGGGTGTCCAAGGGCGACGGTCCTTGGTCAAATTGCGCTACTCAAAAGACGTAACAGTGAAAAGACACCCTAGGTGTGGGTTAAACATTGGATTGCTACTTGTGGGAGAGTTTGATTGAATTACTTGTTGTGATATACATGATTATATGATTAGATATCTACCTGTTGAATTGATGAATTCCCATTTTCCTGTAATTCCCACACTGTATGCATGATCACACTCACTGGGATATAAGTTTCACCCCATGTTTGTGGATTCATTTTAGATACGCAGGGTGTCCAGCTGGAGTATGGAAAGGAAGACTTGATGTCTCAGGATGGATAGTTTCCCCTAGGAGTTATTTGGACTAGAATTACTAGGTTCATTTGTATATGAATAATGATTTTAATTGAATTAGTCGTTTCAGTTGAATTGTAGCCATTTATTGGCAATTATTGTATAGTTGTATATTTCGAAAGTTCCGCTTAAGTAAACGTTGGTTACCTAAGCTTTGTATGTGTTGTATGTTTACGATATCGGTAATGTCGCGAAAAACATTTCAGAAATTTAGGAAGGTGCTTCCAACGGGCACTATTCCTAGGTTTCCGGAATTACGACGTTACATTATGGTATCAGGGCAATTCAATCCATGGGACTGTGGTTAGGTTAGTTTCCTGTGACTTCCTATAATCCTATAGTACCTCGTACGCCCTATAGGGACTGATCACCCTCATATTGTGTGCGTTATATGCAGGATTATGGTTAATGACTTGAATAAGATGCCTTGGTAAGTGGTTTTAGGGTGTGTCCCTAACAAGGTTTGTGCCAACCACCAGCTAGGGAGAGAGGAGTTCATAGACCTATTCCCTAGCATAAGACACTTATCCAGGGTGCCCTATAGGATGTCACTGCTAGAACCAAGCGAACAGAAGCCTCACATAGGAAAAGCAGCTGAGGTAAACTACCTGTTGAGTAGTGAGGATGTGTGTTTGATCATGAGGTTTATGCTCAGTTTCATTGAGTAATGGACGACATGATATATTTGGTTTGTGTGTCTAGCATTGTGGATCCTTTGGGTTAATGTTTAAATGATTTTGGATGTTATTAAAATCGGATAGGATTGAGAAAATTTATTGGCTTTCAATGTGATGCTTGAATTCTCTGTATGATTGAATGACATGATTTGTTCTATGTGTGTGTGGATTGAATTGTATGTTCCTTGAACTGTAGTTTGATTGAATCGCAGCCTTTAGAACCTAGTAGAGATAAGACCATAATGGTTGGCATAGATTGAAGCCGAGATTGTATTTGGAGTAGATTGGTCTTAGATGTAACGAAGAAGGTAGAACTATGGCCTTAAATCTCTTATTCTTACACCTCCCAAATTTCCTCATGGTATGGTGATGTTGGGAGAGTTGTTATTAATTTAGAACCTTTGATTTTGGATTTGAAGTTTACCTATGCCTGAAGTTGTAGGGTTAGTGATTAGGGTGACCCATGAGCCATAAAGGGCTTGCCTTGAGGTTGGAGGATGGAGACTACGTTAGATGAACTTAGAACACAATTTTTTGAACTATTAAGGACCATGATAGGATTCATAGTACAATGAGCAAGTAGAGAAGATCAAAGCTTAATGGCCTTAAATTAATAACCATCTTATTCTACGTTAAAGCTTCCTTTATTGGTTCAACTATTTATATACAATTATGCTATTATTTTTTGGTTTTGGACGGTTATTATTACTTGATGATAATCTCATATTCAGTTTTTCTTGAGTTAAGATGTAAATTCAGTAATATGAAGATAGTTGGTGAATCTGAAAACATGGATGGTTAAGTTTACCTTTATGGTTGGTATCATGGTTGATTCTTTTAGGTTCTATGTTTACTAACCTAGCTATTAGCACTTAAGGAACAGGGTTCATCATTTCTACTGTTTTGGTACTAGAAAAGCATTCTTAGAATCCATGCTTAGTTCATAAATCTTTATACTTATACATTTGGTTCCTACCCTTGATAGTCATAATTAATCCTTTGATGTTTTATATGAGGTGTTACAATGGTTTACCTTGGTGCCTCATTTAATCAAGATGAGCATTCTAGCACTTGGTTTTGTTAGAACCATAGGAAACACTAGAAGGGGGGTTGAATAGTGTTTCAAGTTTTTCGTGTCAATCTTGTAAATCTTTTTCTTAAATCATGAAGATGAATAATGTTTAAAATGAATCTTAAGATTAGAGATAATTAAAACGTGCGAAAGATAATAAAAATAAAGTTTCTTTTAAGTCTTAAGATTATTTTAAACAGATACTTCTCAAGATATCTTCTGAAGATTATTACATTGAATATTTTTCAAAACTGTTTCTGAAATACTTCAGATGACTATAGGTTGTCTGAAGTCTGTTCCAGATTTCTGAACTGAGGTCTTTCCAGACTCACTTCAGATAAATGTTTCAGAAGTAATTCAAAAGACATTCTTTGTAATGCTTCAAGTGATATGAGAAATATCTCATGTTTTGTTCCTAGGAAAGATCATTTTATTGAAATCGTTGTGTTAAGTTTGTTATGAAAATAACTTTTCAATCCCCAACATAAATATGAAAACTGTAAATAAAGAGATTAAGGGAAAGAGAACTTAGGCACAAAATTTATCCTGGTTCACCCACAAACCCGTAAGCTACATCCAGTCCTAGAGGCAAACCACCACTGGATTTTCCACTATCTGAATCCACAGATACAAGTATTATTCACAGCCTCTTCAGGCCAACACAAGTATTACTTTATTTTCAACTGCCTCTCCAGGCAACTCAATGAGTACAGTCTCTCCAGACACAACGAGTACAGTCTCTCCAGACATCACGAGTACAGTCTCTCCAGACATCGCGAGTATAGTCTCTCCAGACTCAAGTATTCTTTCTTCCACCAAGCCTCTCCAGGCTCTCAGACACATAAAGTGTTGAGTAGTTTCACTACTCAATCAAAGTTAGATGTTCGCCAGAACCTCTAAACTTAGATTCTACTTGTACATAGAGATTACCGAGTACACACTCAGGATACAGACATTACAAACTAAGTACAAGGATAGACAGTGATACAAGTGTTTGAATTAAGTACAATCCCTGTCTTTCTATGAGGAATACATCCTCTGAGAGTAGGCTAACTACGATGTGAAATAATGCTCCAACCTTGTTCTCAAACCATTAGTTTCCATGGGCTACATTCTCACCCATATCATAGGAACACCAAGGTATATCAAAGCTTCAAACCGTACCCAGTTTGATAGTCATTTTTTCAGCATGATTGCCTTTCGAACAATCAACTCACTTGATCAAACAGACCAACTGAACAACCTAACTAACTGACCAGCTAGTCAGTAGCCTGATTGAGAACCAACTCTCTGATCAAACTCCGTTGACATCTTCATGATCCACTTAAGCTCAAGTCAACTCTTGTTAACCATAAGGCATTCAGCCTGATTAACTAGTTTGATTCTGTTGATCAACAATTTTGTCTGACTGAACAATAGGTCGACAGCATCTTCAAATTCAATCTTGAGGCTATTTATATGTTCTGCTGAAATATAGCCGTTTGAAGATGATTCATAATACCATTGAGATGTTGATGATGTGGCTCATATAGCCGTTGTGTAATAGCTTCTCAAATGGTTGCTTCTCCTTAAGCAAATGAGTGTTCAGATGATCCCGTTCTGACACTTGATATTTTCTTCTTCATGAGCTATGTTTCTTGATATAATTCTGCGAATACTCTCTCTTGAATCTGCTTCTTCCTGCTTTCATCTGTTTTCTTCTGCTTTCCTCTATTTTCTTTTAGGAGTGTCTCTTTAGGAGATATCCGTTGAATTTGTCCTTTTCCCGATTCTGTATATACTCCTTTTTCATTTGCTCCTGACATCATATCTTCTTTGGGTGTGATGTCTTGTTCAATGGCTGTTGCTTGCAGATGATAAAATATGTTTGAATTAAAATATTTCATTCAAACATTTTTCTTTGTTGCTTCTGCTTAGTCTCCTGAGCATTTCTTCTGCTTTCTTTCAGATTGGTGATGATGATATTTCCGTTGTGATACCACCGTTTAGAGATAGCATTGAATGCTATTCAATCCATTGTGAGACACGCTTCTGGGTGTTCTGACAATTCTGACAAAGCACAACGTCGGTGCTGCTATAAAGCTGCCACCGTTGTTGCTGCAATTTCTGCGTTGCAGAGATTTCCTCAGTGGTGTATGAACTTCAAAGGTACGAAGAAAGGTCTCTGTGACTTTGCCAATTTAAGCTTTGAAAGTGTTGCGTGTTTGTAGAGAACGACTTTTCTTCAGCATACTTCAGAGAGCAAAAGTCTTTGTTGCCTTCAGTGAGTGTGCCACGTCGGATCTCAGAAGGCTTCAATATTTCAGATGAATATTGACACTTCAGATAGCTTCTAGTCTTTCAGACAACTCCGTTGCTTCAGACAGCTTCTTTGCTTCAGACAGCTTCTTTGCTTTAGACAGCTTCTTTGCTTTAGACAGCTTCTTTTGCTTTCGCCAAGATGAAACTTCAGAGTACTTCTTTCTTCTGATAAGAAGATTGTAGTTTCATTCTTCTTAGTATTTCTTCTTCTTCTTTCTTCTTCATCTTCTTCTTCTTCTTGTATCTTGTATCTTGTATCTTCTTCTTCTTTCATGTAGATAAAGATGTTGAATTGTATGTACTTTATTCAATCATCTTTCTTGCTTGCTTCTGTTCGGTCTTCTATCATTTTTTGATTGGTAGCAGGTGTGGATGTAGTAGGTTTGCTTATACAAATCCTTTTGTTGCAGGCATTGTGGAAAGTCTTTGCAATATTTCCTTATTTATGCAAGACTTTAATCGAGGTAGAAAAGCATGTCTAGCTTTATCTACTGAGTGAGTGATCTTCATGTGCTTTAAACTTTGCAATGTCTTCAAGAAGTCATTTCTTGATTCTGATATGTTTAATCTTCAGACTGCTTCATGTTGTCTTCATTTCTTCAGATGATGGCTGCACTTCAGATAGGTGTATCTTTGAGTCTTCACTTCTTCGAGTCTTTAAATAGTCTTCTATTCTTCAACTCTTTTCAGATAGCCTTCGAGTCTTCAACTTGGTTGTGGATTACTCTTCTTCGGATTCTGCACTTTGTTCTTTTGATTCTGATCCCCTGATTCAGATTTTTCTTTTGATGTGTTCTTCTACTCTTTTTCTTCAGACAGTGAATATTCCATCCTGAAACATAATCAACAAACCAATACCTTTCTCAGTAGAACCTGTTAATATAATATAATCTTATTTGTTAATCATTAAAACTTAAGGATGCTAAGTCTTATAATCATGTTTAAATACTTAAACCGATTTATAGACTTCACAATCTCCCTCTTTTTAATGATGACAAATAAATTATATATTACTTACAAAATATGTACAAAATTGAAAATATTACTCCCCATATTTATATTACTCCCCCTGAGTCAAGCATTGATTCTTTTAGTTATCTGCTGAGACAATTAGATCTTTTCTATGTCAATTGTTGGTTATGTCTTTTAGATATATTTTCTATACCAATTGTTAAATTATTATTATTTTAGATACCGATTGTTAAATATTCAATAGTTAAATAACTATACCATTGTTACAGATAGTATTTAACATCATTTTGTGAGATTTGTATTTCTTTGTGAGATTTGTATTTCTCCCCCTTATTTTACATCTTTGTGAGATTTGTATTTCTCCCGCTTATTTTACATCATTTTGTGAGTTTGTATTTCTCTCCCTTTTTGTCATTAATTAAAAAGGTTTGGTGATTAGAGTTCTTACTTATATCGTGAGATTTATCCCCTTTTTCTCCCCTTTTGTTAGTTAGTAAAATAATATATTTCTTCCTATTTTTATCTTACATTAAAGTTTTTAGACATTGTTTAAATCTTGATATCAGTTGTTCTAATTTTGCAGGGACGTTATTACTCAAATTGTTATTATTATTATTCAGATACCAAAGATTAAGGAATAAATACCAACTGTTAATAAATGAAACAAGAGAAACTGAAATACAATTTAAATAAATACCAACTGTTAAAAAAATACAGTAACTTCTTATACCAATTGTTAATAAATAAAACAAATTTTGATAAACAAAATAAACTGAAATAAAAACAGAAATACACAAGTTTAAAACAGATTTTTAAAACATTTTAAAGAACAATCATCTTATGAGAAAACATTTACGAGGAAAACTTTTAAAACAGATTTTTATGGTATCAGAACAAATGATTTTATGATTATTATTATCTGAGAAGATTTTAAAATTTTGAGTCTTTTAAGTTTTTACTCATTAATTAAAGTTTCATTAGTTGATTAAACTCTTTACTAGAGAACAATTTTTCACAGATATTTAAGTTTTAAGGTGAAGTGATGTTACCATTTGATTTCCTTATTATTCTCTGGATGGAAGAAAGCTTTTCTGACATTGCACCTTTCTTTAGAGACTTTTTCTTTTTCTGAGGTTGCTTGATATCTGCAAGTTCCAGTATGTGCTCCAAGAGATTCTTTGAACAATCATCTTGACCTATCCCTCAAGGATTGAGATAGACTTTAATGACCTGAGTTTCCATTACTTTAACATTCCTTACCCACAATTTCAGGAGGTTCACCGAGAGCCTTCTGAACAGGTTCAGAAAGTAGAGATGCTACTAAGTCAAAATTATCTTTTCAAGGGTAGAGGTAGGCTCAGTGCTTTGTGTATCAACCATCTTAACATTTCTGACCCACAATTTCAGTAAGTTCATTGTGAACTGTCTGAACAGGTTCAGACAATGGAGATGATATCACACTTAGACATTCTTTTAGATGATGTTGCCTTGATTCATCTTTTTACACATGGCATTTCCTCCGGTTGATCTTCTTTTAGCTTATTTTCAAAAACCTGTTTTTCTGAAACATACATAAACTAAAAAATACCTTTCAGTAGCACTTGATATATTTTAAAAGAATTAGTTAATCATTAAAACAAATGTCTTAGGTTAATAGTTTCAATTTCAGTAATCAATTGTCTTAATATATAAATTTTAATTCTGTTGTCAAATTTATTATACATTTTAAATACTGCTTTTAGGTTAATTAAATGTTTTATCTTTTAGTGATACCATTTGTTATCTAGTTAAGAAAGAATTATGTAAAGATATGACTAACTATGCATGAATAAAGACACATATAAACAAATAGAAAACAAGGAAATCAATCAAATCAGAATATTAATATTATAAAAGACATAAATATAAAGACTCTGAAACAAAACACAAGTTTATCATTGATCATTTGATTGGTTCTCGTTTGCACTGGCTTTCTTCTTTTGTTCTTTCAGCATTGTCAACTCTCTTTGATAAAACTTGAGTGTGTCTTCCAATCGTCCAATCCGTTCTTCCAATCTCCTTAATTTGCATTTTTTGAATATTTCTTTTAAAGAACCAGATGATTCCTCTTTGTTCTGAGAAGATAAGGAAGTATTGTCAATGTGAATATGACCTTTAATTTTCTCAGCTATTATTTCCTTGATTTGCTCATATTCATTCATAGTGAAAGAGGATGAGGAGTCTTGATTGAAGAGTCTTTCAATAGGAAATCCTTCATGTTGTAGGATTTTCATTATCAGTGTAGTATGAGGAAAATCCTTGACTTCTTCTAATTTTCTTCTCATCATATGATAGAGTATGATTCTGGGAAGGTTTAGTCTTTTTCTTTGAAGAAGATGAATCAGCACGAATCTTTCCATATCTGAGATGATGACTGCATCTTTCCTTTTAGGGAGAATACATCAATTAATAATTGCCAGCAAAATTCTAGGAATTTCCAGTAACTGTAAGCACACTGGTATTTCAAGAATTCTGCGACCAAATGACATTTGATCATGCATGTCTTTCTCTCTATCATTGATTTCCCAATCTGAAGAGAATTGTTCTCCGGTTGCTTCAACATCAATGACCTCCCTTAGAACTTTGAAGTCCACATTGAGAGACATACCCATTACAGATGAGTTCAAACCACAAGTCTCTTCAATGAACACCTTTGAATTGTTCCAGAAATCCAGAACACTCTGTTCATGCCAGGGAAATGATGCCTTTTCTAGATAGGGAATCCAATCAGCAGTTACGAAATACTCAGAGATTTTGAGTTCTCCTTTGTCAAAGTCACTAAGTCTTACGCCTCTTGTGGGAATAATTCTTTCATCGTACACACATGAACTTTGAACACATGATATTGGAGATATTGATTCCATTGAGATAGATATAGAGAGATTGGTAAGGTATTTTCTTCCAGAAGATTGATTACTTGTGAATTCCTTCCAATGACCCTCCAATCCTTAAATAGACAGTCAAGCATTGCTTCATTTCATGAGAGGTGACAGTTACATCCGCTAAGCAGTTATGGAGAGTTGTGCTTCAAGCATTTATGAAGTGGCGGTTGTGCACTGAGCCGGTGTGGGAAATAGTGCATCGTGCTGGTTGAGAGAAATCGTTTAATGATGCAATGATTCACATCGTGCCGTTTTATATTTTTTTAAAAACAAAATAATAGTTATGACTAACATACACGACTCTTCATCTATTTTACAGATTACATGCAACAATTAATGATCACACATATATTCACGCATGCTATGCAGATAATTTACACACAAAACAAGTAATACGCATACATATATAGGACAGTTATTATGTAATAATTTATTTTCACACAAGTACACTTATGTAATAATAATTTCAATAAAACAAAACATTTAGCAAATAAGCAGTTATACTTAAATTTAGATTTAAACAAAGATAGGAAAGGTGTTACCCGTTTGTGATTTAGAGATAGATACACTTTCCTTTTCCAGCTATATCCTTCTGAAAGATGCCTTGTATGAATAATGAGTTTTAAGAAAAATGATTTTCTTTTATCATTATCATTCTTCAGAGTTGCTTCAGCTTGGTTAGATTTCCATCTTCTGAGGATCTACTCCTTCTGCATTTGTTAGATGCTCAACCCGAAGGTGAGCTCTGATACCAATTGTTAGAACCATAGGAAACACTAGAAGGGGGGGTTGAATAGTGTTTCAAGTTTTTCGTGTCAATCTTGTAAATCTTTTTCTTAAATCATGAAGATGAATAATGTTTAAAATGAATCTTAAGATTAGAGATAATTAAAACGTGCGAAAGATAATAAAAATAAAGTTTCTTTTAAGTCTTAAGATTATTTTAAACAGATACTTCTCAAGATATCTTCTGAAGATTATTACATTGAATATTTTTCAAAACTGTTTCTGAAATACTTCAGATGACTATAGGTTGTCTGAAGTCTGTTCCAGATTTCTGAACTGAGGTCTTTCCAGACTCACTTCAGATAAATGTTTCAGAAGTAATTCAAAAGACATTCTTTGTAATGCTTCAAGTGATATGAGAAATATCTCATGTTTTGTTCTTAGGAAAGATCATTTTATTGAAATCGTTGTGTTAAGTTTGTTATGAAAATAACTTTTCAATCCCCAACATAAATATGAAAACTGTAAATAAAGAGATTAAGGGAAAGAGAACTTAGGCACAAAATTTATCCTGGTTCACCCACAAACCCGTAAGCTACATCCAGTCCTAGAGGCAAACCACCACTGGATTTTCCACTATCTGAATCCACAGATACAAGTATTATTCACAGCCTCTTCAGGCCAACACAAGTATTACTTTGTTTTCAACTGCCTCTCCAGGTAACTCAATGAGTACAGTCTCTCCAGACACAACGAGTACAGTCTCTCCAGACATCACGAGTACAGTCTCTCCAGACATCGCGAGTATAGTCTCTCCAGACTCAAGTATTCTTTCTTCCACCAAGCCTCTCCAGGCTCTCAGACACATAAAGTGTTGATTAGTTTCACTACTCAATCAAAGTTAGATGTTCGCCAGAACCTCTAAACTTAGATTCTACTTGTACATAGAGATTACCGAGTACACACTCAGGATACAGACATTACAAACTAAGTACAAGGATAGACAGTGATACAAGTGTTTGAATTAAGTACAATCCCTGTCTTTGTATGAGGAATACATCCTCTGAGAGTAGGCTAACTACGATGTGAAATAATGCTCCAGCCTTGTTCTCAAACCATTAGTTTCCATGGGCTACATTCTCACCCATATCATAGGAACACCAAGGTATATCAAAGCTTCAAACCGTACCCAGTTTGATAGTCATTTTTTCAGCATGATTGCCTTTCGAACAATCAACTCACTTGATCAAACAGACCAACTGAACAACCTAACTAACTGACCAGCTAGTCAGTAGCCTGATTGAGAACCAACTCTCTGATCAAACTTCGTTGACATCTTCATGATCCACTTAAGCTCAAGTCAACTCTTGTCAACCATAAGGCATTCAGCCTGATTAACTAGTTTGATTCTCTTGATCAACAATTTTGTCTGACTGACCAATAGGTCGGCAGCATCTTCAAATTCAATCTTGAGGCTATTTATATGTTCTGATGAAATATAGTCGTTTGAAGATGATTCATAATACCGTTGACATGTTGATGATGTGGCTCATATAGCCGTTGTGTAATAGCTTCTCAAATGGTTGCTTCTCCTTAAGTGAATGAGTGTTCAGACGATCCCGTTCTGACACTTGATATTTTCTTCTTCATAAGAGATGTTTCTTGATATAATTCTGTGAATACTCTCTCTTGAATCTACTTCTTTCTGCTTTCATCTGTTTTCTTCTGTTTTCCTCTGTTTTCTTTTAGGAGTGTCTCTTTAGGAGATATCCGTTGAATTTGTCCTTTTGCCGATTCTGTATATACTCCTTTTTCATTTGCTCCTGACATCATATCTTCTTTGGGTGTGATGTCTTGTTCAATGGCTGTTGCTTGCAGATGATAAAATATGTTTGAATTAAAATATTTCATTCAAACATTTTTCTTTGTTGCTTCTGCTTAGTCTCCTGAGCTTTTCTTCTGCTTTCTTTCGGATTGGTGATGATGATATTTTCGTTGTGATACCACCGTTTAGAGATAACATTAAATGCTATTCAATCCGTTGTGAGACACGCTTCTGGGTGTTCTGACAATTCTGACAAAGCACAACGTCGGTGCTGCTATAAAGCTGCCACCGTTGTTGCTGCAATTTCTGCGTTGCAGAGATTTCCTCAGTGGTGTATGAACTTCAAAGGTACGAAGAAAGGTCTCTGTGACTTTGCCAATTTAAGCTTTGAAAGTGTTGCGTGTTTGTAGAGAACGACTTTTCTTCAGCATACTTCAGAGAGCAAAAGTCTTCGTTGTCTTCAGTGAGTGTGCCACGTCGGATCTCAGACGGCTTCAATATTTCAGACAAATATTGACACTTCAGATAGCTTCTAGTCTTTCAGACAGCTCCGTTGCTTCAGACAACTTCTTTGCTTCAGACGGCTTCTTTGCTTCAGACAACTTCTTTGCTTCAGACAGCTTCTTTGCTTTAGATAGCTTCTTTTGCTTTCGCTAAGATGAAACTTCAGAGTACTTCTTTCTTCTGATAAGAAGATTGTAGTTTCATTCTTCTTAGTATTTCTTCTTCTTCTTTCTTCTTCATCTTCTTCTTCTTCTTGTATTTTGTATCTTCTTCTTCTTTCATGTAGATTAAGATGTTGAATTGTATGTACTTTATTCAATCATCTTTCTTGCTTGCTTCTGTTCGGTCTTCTATCATTTTCTGATTGGCAGCAGGTGTGGATGCAGTAGGTCTGCTTATACAAATCCTTTTGTTGCAGGCATTGTGGAAAGTCTTTGCAATATTTCCTTATTTATGCAAGACTTTAATCGAGGTAGAAAAGCATGTCTAGCTTTATCTACTGAGTGAGTGATCTTCATGTGCTTTACACTTTGCAATGTCTTTAAGAAGTCATTTCTTGATTCTGATATGTTCAATCTTCAGACTGCTTCATGTTGTCTTCATTTCTTCAGATGATGGCTGCACTTCAGATAGGTGTATCTTTGAGTCTTCACTTCTTCGAGTCTTTAAGTAGTCTTCTATTCTTCAACTTTTTTCATATAGCCTTCGACTCTTCAACTTGGTTGTGGATTACTCTTCTTCGGATTCTGCACTTTGTTCTTTTGATTCTGATCCCCTGATTCAGATTCTTCTTTTGATGTGTTCTTCTACTCTTTTTCTTCAGATAGTGAATATTCCATCCTGAAACATAATCAACAAACCAATACATTTCTCAGTAGAACCTGTTAATATAATATAATCTTATTTGTTAATCATTAAAAGTTAAGGATGCTAAGTCTTATAATCATGTTTAAATACTTAAACCGATTTATAGACTTCACAGGTTTTGGTTCCCCTAAGTACAAGCTAATCTCCTAGTGTTAATATCAGTTATTTAGTGTATCCCCTTCACTTGATTGATTGATTTGATGGTTCCTTAGTTTAAAATCAAGTTGAAATCTACCTTAGATATTCTATTAAATCTCAAATTGGTTAATCATGGAGTGTTAAGAATATGGTTGAATTGATCGTTTGGAAATTTCTATTTCTGTGAGAGTCCTAGCTAAGCTACCCTATGAAGTAGCCTTAGAGCTTCAAGCTGGGAAACCATAGCCATGTTTTAGGGCCCAGGAAGGGAATGATTCCCTTCCCAGTGGGAGTCCCATCCATAAGGGGCATAACATCGAGCATGAATTGTAATGGTAGTTTTAATGTGATTTGGGATTTCCAAATTGTGCCAAAATCCTAAGTAGATCCCCCCTTGTTAAGGATAGGCATACTAGGTGTCTAGACCAAAATTGTTTCTTCGTTAGTCCATGCATTCTGTATCATTATACTCCAATTCATGAGTTGTACATATGATAATGGGCTATTATAAGTTTAGGGGGTACAACTGAAAAGTTTAAATCATATTAGGGTGAAGTTGAGTATCCGGGTACAAGGATAATGCTGGCGTTGACTGGTGTCGTGGTAGTAGAAGGATAATAGGGTGGGGTAGATGCCGACTAGATCTACTTGGACCCATGCCAACACCTTAGAAAAGACTAGAGTGCCGAAGTTAAGACTTAAATTTGAAGAGTTAGAGTCGTGAGCTTTATACTTAAAGGTTTATCAATCACATTATGAGGTTAGGCAAACTAGGAGTTAATGGGGGGTTTTGAATTTTAAAATCGTAGGCAATCCCATAGGGTTTATGAACTTTTTTTCTTAGGTAGAAATTACATATTAGAAACCATTTTCAAGACCGTAGGGAAGAGATGATGTTAACATGGTTAGATGATCCTGAGGCGGATAACCCACCAATAGTGGTCCTTAGCGACTAGCAGAATCAAGGTGCACAATGGAAGTCTGGAATGATGATTAATAAGCCACAAGTATAGTAAGGAGAGGAAATTATCCTAGAGGGAGGGAATGAACATAGGGAGTAAGTCGAACTATAATCTCCTTGACGATAGAAGAATTATGAGGAGTCCTGGAAATAAATTCCCCTAGCGATATTTAGCTCTCCAAAGATTGGATTTCTTTCCTTTCAAGGGTTCCATGGGATAGAGTTCCCCGCATTAGTAGTTTCCATGACACCCTATATAGGGCACTCTATAGGACACCTCCAAGTAGGGAATGTAAAACCCTATTGAGATGGGTGAGGAGAGTAAGAGAAACCATTGGGAACAAGAGTTGGTCTAAGAGATTAAGTATTTAGTTCAGATATATAGGAAGGAGGGTTAAATGGAACGTCTAGCACGCAGTAGAACATACTCACGTCAGGATGTGTAGAGTTAAGGGGGTGATGATTGGATCCTCTTGCGAGAAGCCTATATTTTGGGAAAGTTAGGAATTAGCGAAAACTTGAGGTTGTCACTCTCGGGGTTGAAGAGTGAAGAAAGGGAAATTAGAGGTTGAACCTTGTCCGCAGCTTCACCACTGTGGCCTGATAGGGCGAACGTTGCAATAAGAATAGAGCCTTGGGGTTATGCTTACATGATTAGGGATAGAAATACGATTTTCGACCCGGGCGGGAGATTGTTGGGATAAGAGTAAAATGATATAGAGACAGGGAATTGATGGTGAAACCAGAGAATAGTGTTCGGGGGTACCTTAGAATCCAGTAAATGTTTCAAGTTGGGTTAGAACAAACAAGTCCAATTAGTTAAGTCAGGACCCGAATCATGTGAAACTGGTTGGTTGGCAATCGTGGCGATTGTACGTTCCCGAGAAGCACGTGAAGATTAGTTGCTGATTAGTATGGCAAGGGGGTAGAATTGTAACATCCTAAAAATCAGGATCTAGAGAATACAGTGGAAGTCTTAGGTTGTGAATCCCAATGCAAGAAGGAAGATAGAAGTAAAATGAGGACTTAGGGGTTTGAAGAGAAAATAAGACAAGAGTTAGGGGATTGGTCAAGAATTGTGAGTTTTCAGGGAATTTAGAAGGGAAACCAAGCATTAAGCCAAACATAACTGTAGATTTAACTTAGGAGGAGTCATACCCAAAGGTGGAGAGGCTAGCAAGGTCAAGAGTTGAGGAAGGAAGTAGAGGCTTCGAAACGAGGGAATTAGATTGAATTAATGATTTACATCATTGTTCACGTGAAGTGTACCCCGTTGAACTTCAATCAAGGTTGTTGCATCATTTTGGATTTTAAATCTAATGACTTTTGTCCACTAATTCGATGATATCTAGAGTTTTAGGTGTCCTATTTAGATGATTCAACTTGCATTAGAACGCTAAAATCTGGGGCTTCAGTTTGATATTCTATATAATAGAATTCTGGTCTCATTTTTACCTTCAAACAGGCTCATTTTTTGCTCAAGTGAGAAATCACTCGTTTGAGCGAAAATATTAGCAGAAACAGGGGTTCGAAATGCTGTCATTTTCGCTTGAGCGAAAGGATTCTCGCTCAAGAGAAAATCAAGCAGAATGCCACTATTTTAATTTCGCTCAAGCGAAATTGATTTGCTTGGGAGAAAGTACACGAGACCAGTTTTTAAAAAGCAGAATCCTAGGTCATTTGACCCATTTTAAACACATTTCTCTCAACCATTTCTTGCCCTAGTAGAGGAGGAAGAAGAGAACGAAGAGGAGGAAGCTTGTTTGAGGTCTTCAACCAAGAGAAGAGCTTATGAACATCCTCCTCCACCCTTCCAACCTCCCTATTCTTGCTCTTTGAGGAGAGTGTGGTTCAGCCACTCACTTTCCATCATGTATGAAGTTCTCTCATGATCCTCATTCTCCTTTCTCCTTCTCCTCTACTTGCTCTTGGTTGATTGTTTGATGCTAGGCTAGGGTTATAAGTGTATTGATTGATTTGCTTGAGTATTGGTTTACCCTCGGCTTGGAGGTTAGGGTTTTTCATGTGATTGTGGATTATGAAGCTTTGGATGTCATAGAATCATCACTTAGCATATGTACACATGTAGACATGTCATAAATCACGCTCTCACATTTTGAAACCCTATTTATGTACAATGTTATCTTGGGTCTTCGGACCAAGAGGAAAAGATGAATTTCATGGGTCTTCAGACCAAAGAGAAAAAAGAGGAATTTCATGGGTTTTTAGACCAAAGAGGAATAAGAGGAACGAGGTAATCACATGAACCTCTAGGCCAAGAGGGAAAAGGGGATCCTCAAACAAAATGAACCACATGCATAACATTCTTGTTTGATAATAAAACTTAAGAGGGTGTCCAAGGGCGACGATCCTTGGTCACAATACACAGCGCTCAAAAGATGTAATAGTGAAAAGACACCCTAAAACACTAGATTGCTCCTTGTGAGGGAGTTTGATTGAATTACTTGTTGTGATATGTAGGAACACAGGGAAACACTAGAAGGGGGGTTTGAATAGTGTTTCTGAATATTTTTTAAAGCTTTTCGCAAACAGGTGTTAAAAACACGATTTCAGACAGGCTCTTAAAGGACTGTCTGAAGTTTTCAGACGGTATAAAAAATACTGATTTAAAACAATGTTTTATGCCTTTATAACATATCAGATTAATTACTCTAACCCCTTGATTAGTATAAAAAGAATTGACAAGAGATAAGAGTAAGAAAACTTAGTCAAGGAATTTATCCTGGTTCACTCACTACCACTGTGAGCTACGTCCAGTCCCAATGGCAAACAACCACTGGATTTCCACTATATGAATATTCAGATTACAAACTTGAATATGAGTACAGTCTCTCTAGACACAACGAGTACAGTCTCTCCAGACACAACGAGTACAGTCTCTCCAGACACCACGAGTACAGTCTCTCCAGACACAACGAGTACAGTCTCTCCAGACACCAACAAGTATTCTTTTCTGTCAAGCCTCTTCAGGCTCTACCACAAGTATTCTTTTCTGTCAAGCCTCTTCAGGCTCTACCAAGGTTTACAAAGAAAGGGGTTTAAGCTTTTAAACTATCCAAGTTTGAAGCTCAAACCAATACAATGTACAATAAAAACTGAGGTATGCTCAGGATATACAAATGTGTACAAAGAATTCTATCAGAGAGTTTTTACGGAGTAAAAACTTGTAGCGTGATGTTTCTCTTGGCTTTCTTGTATATTGATTTTCTCTCTTTTTCTTCGTTACCCTTGATGGTCTTCATAGAGGGGTATTTATACCCAAACTTTAATCCGTTGAAATACCACCGTTTAGAGATAGCATTAAATGCTATTTAATCCGTTGTGAGACATGCTTCTGAGAGCTCTGATATTTCTGACACGATACAAGGTTTCTCTTGCATTAAGGCTGCTACAAATGTTGTTGCAGAGGTTGCGTTGCAGAGATTTCCTCAGTGGTGTATGAAATTCAAAATCACCAGGAAAGGTCTCTGTGTTCCTTGCCGTAAACGTGTTTGAAAAGGTACGTGCAGCAGAGGTTCAGAAAAGTCTTCACAAGCTTCAGCAGAGAGTGCCACGTCATAAGTGAGACTTCAGACAGCACTGATACTTCAGACGGGTTGAGCTACTTCAGACAGCTTCAACTCTTCAGACGAGTTCTGCTTCTTCAGACAGCTTCAACACTTAGTCTTTTTATGTAGGCTCATAGTGACTCTTGCTGAAATCACAGATAAATCATTAAAACATATATGTATCTATGATAAATATTTTAACTCAAATTTGTTAAGCATTAAAACTTGGGAATTGAGTTGTCTTAAACATCATATTTTCTCTTATGATATTTTTGAGACTCAACATTCTCCCCCTTTTTAATGATGACAAATTTGTTTAAAATACATAAATCTGAAAGGAGTTTTAAAGATAAAAGTATAGATAGCTCCCCCTCAGATGGTGATCTCTTAAACTGATTTGATCAAAAATCAAATTTCTTATGTACTCCCCCTGAGTCCTGTAATCACTTCAGATTCAGATTTTGTTAGATTTTAATACTCCCCCTTTTATCATCAATCAAAAGGGAATATCAGAGCTAAACAGTAACAGAGCAATAAGTTCACACAAAACATATATCATAATGTTAACAATGAACTCACAAAAAAGATGAGATAAGCCACCGATTGTATATATGGGAATGTTCAGATAAAGAAACAAACAATCAGACACTTGTCATAAGCTTGAAAATAAACAAAAGACAATGGCTAAAATGAACAGTTTAATCTTTCTTCTTCAGCAAGGCCTCAGTGAGAAAGGAAATCAAGTCATCCTTGGCCTTGTTTATTGCAACTTCCACTGAGGTTTTCAAGTCTTGCTGACCAGATCTGATAAGCTGCTGTTCTTGAAGAATCTGTTCTTGTTGAGCAATCAGATGCTTAGTCTTCTGCTCTTGATCGGCACACTTCTTTGCAAGTTTTTGCACTTTGGACTTCAACTTCAGATTTTCCTTAGCCAAGTCTTGCTCAGATTCATAGAAGATGAGCTGGATGTAGGGGCAAACAAATCTAAGCACTCCAAATCCTGGCTGCAGTCTGTAGTCAAATGGGCTGAACACAGGGCAAAAGAAGGTGCCAATAGGATTTAGCAGAACCCAATCTTCATGGAAAGAGTCAGCAGGTGGGGGAAAGTGATCTCTCATATAGTGATATTTGACAGTGGTTGACTTTCCAAGTCCAATACCAGAATCAGAATCAGGACCAGTTGATCCAGAAGAAGATCCAGCATCTTCTCTGATCTTCCAGTAAGAGGACCACATCCAATCTTGAAGTAGATGATCCAGGCCTCCTCCTAGATTTGTGATGAATTCTGGTAAAGAGTCCCACTCTGATGGACTCATCACTTCAGACACAGGTGAGTTTTTCTTTGAATAGATTTTAGCTTCTT
The DNA here is from genome assembly GCA_026901365.1 of Sesbania bispinosa. Taxonomy (NCBI): domain Eukaryota; kingdom Viridiplantae; phylum Streptophyta; class Magnoliopsida; order Fabales; family Fabaceae; genus Sesbania; species Sesbania bispinosa. The sequence goes on from QLOH01000215.1 coordinate 493,123, forward strand.
TGAATGACTCTTCCTGTAGGGGATACCTAGGAACTATTCTATCAGGTTTCACCAAGATTTTAGTGGTTGGCCTGATTGAACAAGTTCTAGGTGGCCTGTAGCCTCTCATCCCAACTCCCTTGTGCAGATCCCTCTGAAACAGCTCAGACTCAGTGTTCAGCTGCCTCACAAAGCTTCATTCATCATTAGACAACCTCAGGGAATCAGTTGAGAATGGATTGATGGGAGCCCAAATATATGCAGGAGGGACACCCTTCCTGATCTTGTCTAATCCACCTGAAGAAGCACTGTATTGATTTCTTACTTCAGCAGCAGTTTTCCTGATTAAGCCAGGATGCAAGGATACAACAGGTGCTGATCTGAAATACTGTAGCTCTTCAGACAGGGTGCTAAACTTGGGCAGTGAGCAGGGATCAGCAAGCACTTGCTCTTCTTCAACAGAGAGCTCTTCTTCCAGAGAAGGTGTAGGAGGTGGAGGTGATGAAGGTAAGAGAGGTATTAGAGCAAGGTCATGGATTTGTGGGGAAGGTAATGTGGGCTCAGAGAATTGATTCTCTGAAGGTTGTTGTGAGGTAGGTTCAGAGGGTTTGGAAGGTTCAGAGGGTTGGTTTTCTGTTTGTGGAGGTGGGGATGGTTGTGATAGAGGTGAAGATGGTTGGTTTATAGGTGATAGGGGTTTTGGTGAAGGTTGTGGTGAAGGTTGTGGTGAAGGTTGTGGTGAAGGTTGTGATGAAGGTTGATGAGGTGTTTGTTTTTCTGGTGAGGAGGGTGGTGATGGAGTTACATTATCAAATCTCACCTTAATTCTCTTGTAGGGAGGCTTGGTTACCTCAGATTCTTTTGCCTTTGCTTCTTCCTTCTCCCTTTGTGCTTGTTTTTCTTCCCTTTTTCTTTTAAAGTATTGTTGAGCTTTAACAAAATTTTGATACTTCTCAGCTTCATCTTCTGCTGTCAGCTGAGAGGCAATACTTCTAGTCACCCTAGGTTCAGGTGCAGTCTGAAGTAGCTTGCCTTTGGTTCTCCTTCTCTGAGGTGCACTTGACCTCTTCCTTTTCTTTGCTCCCTCAGCTATGGTTGCTTGCCTATCATCTTCAGCATAGGCCAATTGTGAAGCAATAGCAATAGCTCTATCAGTCTTCTCTTGTTCTGCTTTCTTCTCCAGCTCCTCCTTCTCCAAGGCAGTATCCAATGCTGCCACCTGAATGAGTTCAGGATCAGATGGGCATGCAGCCAATGGCTCAGCTACAACTACATCAGTTTCATCTGCCTCTTGAGCCTGTCCTTCCATTTCAGAAGTAGGCTGTGGAGTCTGTACAGGTTCAGACAACTGACCCACAATTTCAGATGGCTTTTGTGATGCCTTCTGAACAGGTTCAGACACCTGACTCTGCACAGATGCAGATGCTACCTTAGCAGCACTCCTTACAGGTAGCTTCTTCAATTTCGCTTGAGGAAAGGGTTTTGATGGCTTGAACTCATGCCTCCTTATGTCTCCTCTGAGTTCATTCTCAAGAACCTCCATTGTTGTCTGCCTTCTTGCAGCTTTCTCAAGAAGAAGGCTCTCCTTCATGGACGGAGAGGGAGGTCTTGGAGTCAGCTTCACTCCCATGCTCTTGAGGTTTGATTCACCAAACACAGGTTGTGAAAGGCGATCAAAAAGCCTTTCAATGGGAACTTTGAAATGCAGCAAGATTTTGGTGATGATGGTATTGTGAGGGAAGCTCCCAGCAGAGTCTCTGAGACGCTTCTGCATGTGGTACATTATGATGTTGGGGAGGTTCACCTTCTTCTTCTGCAGTAGGTGAATCAGACAAAATCTTTCCAACTCAGAAACATGGTTTCTACTTCCATTCTTAGGGATGATAGAGCACCCTAAGATGGCATGCAAAACCCTAGCCTTGTCTGACATATGCTTCGCATCCAAGCTTACTGGTTCAGAGGTGCCATACAGAAACTCTGTGAACTGCTTCTGTCCTCCATTTCTTGCTTCCCAGCCAGGAGTGAATACAGCTCCTTCAGTTCTGACCTCACAGATGTGAGCAATGATATCTTCATCAACGAAGACAGGAACACCACGTACTGTGGCCTTGATGCTAGTGTAGATACCCTGAGGATTGGGTATTCCTCTGGCAGTAGCCCAGAAATCCAGCACACTCTGCTCATGCCATTGTGTCAAGTTGTGATTGAAATACGGAGTCCACCCAGCTGCATCGAACTCAGCAAATAAGTCCATTCCCAGAGATTGAAGATCCTCCAGGACTACACCCTTAGTCTTCACGATGTTGCTTCCAACAGATTTCTTAGGAGCCATTGAAGAGTTTTCTGAAGAACTTGAGAGAGAAATAAATTGCTTGTAGAAGAAGGATCTCAAGAGATGAATACAGAATAGTGAACGGTGAAGTTCTGTGACCCACTAGCTTCTGTATTTATAGATCCATAAAGCAATGATGGCATGTACTGGCTGCGCAGACATAGGAAAATGTGCGAAGTGGAAGAGACAAAATAAATGGAATTAAACCGTCTCATAAAGCCACGTCATTTGTTTACTTCAGACAAGTGACAGATTTCAGACACCCATATAGATTTCAGACAACCCAAAATTTCAGACAAGTCACTTGTTTCAGACAAGCTAAAATTTCAGATACATCATTTTCAACAGATCAGATCACACACACTCAAAATGCATGTATGTTCAGATTATTTCTAATGAACTTAAATCTATCTTCAGTCAGAGGTTTTGTGAATATATCAGCCCATTGATGCTCTGTATCAATAAACTGAATATCAAAAATACCTTTCTGAACATAGTCTCTAATGAAATGATGTTTTATTTCTATATGTTTAGCCCTAGAATGTTGAATGGGATTTTTAGACAAATTAATAGCACTTGTATTATCACACAAAATAGGTATAGCAGATATAGTAATGTTAAAATCTTCTAACTGATACTTCACCCATAACAGTTGTGAGTAACAACTGGCTGCTGAGATGTATTCTGCTTCAGCTGTTGATAAGGCAATTGTGTTTTGCCTTTTGCTTGACCAGCTAATCATATTTTCTCCAAAGAAATGACATCCACCACTAGTGCTTTTTCTTTCAATTCTGTCTCCAGCAAAATCAGCATCACAGTAACCTATTAACCTGCAATCCTTACTTTTCTTATAGCACAGACCAAGATTAGTAGTACCTTTAAGATATATGAAAATTCTTTTTACAGCTTTGTAGTGAGTACTCCTTGGATCAGATTGAAATCTGGCACACAGACATACACTGAACATTATGTCAGGTCTGCTTGCTGTTAGATATAATAATGATCCAATCATTCCTCTATACAAAGTTTGATTCACTGGTTCTTCCTTCTCATCTTTATTTAAAGATGCAGAGGGATGCATTGGAGTTGACATGGGTTTGCAATCATATAGGTTAAACTTCTTAAGCATTTCATTTGTATATTTTTCTTGATGGATCCATATACAGTCAGAATCTTGCTTAATCTGAAGTCCTAAGAAAAATTTTAGTTCACCCATTAAACTCATTTCAAATTCTGATTGCATTAACTCTGAAAACTCCTTGCATAATGAAGAGTCAGTTGAACCAAAGATAATGTCATCAACATATATCTGAACAAGTATAAGATCTTTGTTAGACTATTTTCTAAAAAGAGTTGTGTCCACTTTCCCTCTTTCAAAACCATTTGAAATTAGAAAACTGCTCAATCTGTCATACCAAGCTCTTGGGGCTTGTTTCAGACCATAGAGAGCCTTTTTGAGTTTGAAAACATGCTCAGGAAAAGCAATATCTTCAAAACCAGGGGGTTGTCTAACAAAGACTTTTTCTTCAATGAGACCATTGAGGAAGGCACTTTTAACATCCATTTGATATAGCTTGATGCCATTATTTACAGCATAGGATAAAAGAATTCTAATTGCTTCTAACCTGGCCACTAGGGCAAAGGTTTCAGTGAAATCAATACCTTCTTGCTGGTTGTATCCTTGAGCAACTAATCTTGCCTTGTTTCTGACTACCTTGCCTTCTTCAGACAGCTTGTTTCTGAACACCCATTTGGTTCCAATAATAGTTTTCCCATGGGGTTTAGGAACAAGAGTCCAGACATCACTCCTAGCAAACTGATTCAGCTCTTCTTGCATGGCTAGGATCCACCCTTCATCATGCAGAGCTTCATCAATGTTCTTTGGCTCTATTTCAGATAGGAGAGCAAGAGAGTTCAGAATCTTGAATTTTGATCTTGTCTTAACTCCTTCTGAAGTGCTGCCAATGATTTGCTCCTTAGGATGATGTGATTTGTATTTCCAATCAGGTTTCTGAGGAAATATCACATCTGTTTGTTCTGTTTGAGACTCAACATTTGTCTGAAGAGGTTTAGTAACAGTAGGTACTTCAGACAGTTGCTCATCCTTCGAGCTGCTGTGGTCATTCAGCTCCATTCCTGCAAAGTCATCCTCTAGATCTGATAGTTCCCTATCAGTCTCTTAGTTATCATTGAATTTAACATGAATAGTTTCTTCAACAGTTGAAGTTCTAGAGTTATACACTCTATAGGCTTTAGATGTTTCAGAATATCCAATGAAAAATCCTTTATCAGACTTTTCATCAAATTTTCCAAGATCATCCTTGGTGTTGAGTATAAAACATTCACATCCAAAGGTGTGGAAGTATGATATGTTGGGTTTTCTTCCTTTCCATAGTTCATAGACAGTCTTTTTCAGAATTGGTCTTACCAATATTCTGTTTTGAAGGTAACATGTTGTGCTAATAGCTTCTGCCCAGAAGGATCTTGGTAAGCTGCATGAGTTGAGCATGGTCCTTGCCATCTCTTGCAAACTTCTGTTCTTTCTCTCAACAACCCCATTCTGTTGAGGTGTTCTAGCCACAGAGAAATTGTGTGAGATCCCATTCTCATCACAAAACATTTGAAAGTTTGCATTCTCAAACTCTCCACCATGATCACTTCTGATAACAGAAATACAGAATCCTTTCTCATTCTGTACCTTCTTGCAGAATATTGTGAAATTCCTAAAAGTATCATCCTTGCTTCTTAGGAATAACACCCAAGTGAATCTAGAATAGTCATCAACAATGACCAAGCCATATTTCTTACCACTAAGACTTTCTGTTCTAATAGGACCAGACAAGTCAATGTGTAAAAGTTCTAGTGGTCTGCTAGTTGAAACAACATCTTTACTCTTAAAAGAGTGTCTTGTTTGTTTCCCTTTCAGACAGCTTTCACATAAAATGTCAGATTTGTATGAAAGCTTGGGTAATCCTTTAACAAGATTGTGTTTTGCTAATCTTGAGATTAATCTCAAGCTGGCATGCCCAAGTCTTTGATGCCAAATCTGTTTTTCATCTTCAACAGAAATGAAACACTTTACATTTTGACTTGCTAGATCCTCTAGATCAATTTTGTACACATTGTTGTGTCTCTTAGCAGTAAAGAGGATTTGCTTAGAGGAGTCTTTGACTATGCATCCTTCCTTAGTAAAGGATACCACATAACCACTGTCACATAATTGACTTATGCTCAGTAAGTTATGTTGTAGTCCCTCCACTAGAAGTACATTTTTAATAAGGGATGAAGGAGATATACCTACAGTCCCTATTCCAATGATCTTCCCTTGCTGATTTTCACCAAAGGTGACCATTCCACCAGCTCTAGGTCTAAGGTTTTGGAACAAAGACCTTTCTCCTGTCATGTGTCGCGAGCACCCACTGTCCAGTTACCATTTGTGGGGTCTCCTTTGTCCTGTTAAACACATCTGCAACAGGAATAATTAAGTTTTTTGGTACCCATATTCTTTTGGGTCCTTTCTTGTTAGCTTTGGGCCTTGTCTTTCTCCTGTGTTTGCACTGAGCCACATTGTGTCCAGGCTTACCACAGTGAGAACACCCAGTAACCTTCTTTTTAGAAAAATTTAAAACAGTAGGAGGTTCAGACAAGTTATGATCACAAAAGCCTAGTCCAGTTTTGTCAAGGGAATGCCTTTGATTTCCAAGCATTATATTCAGATTTTTAGTTCCTTTGACAAATTTGGCCAGATCTTTTGTCAGTTCCACAACCTGCTTCTGAAGTTTCTTATTTTCTTCAGACACAGCTTGTGAACTACAGTTTTTAGTCTCAAGAACCTTTTCTTTGAGCATAATATGTTCTATCTCAAGTGCCTCATATTTGTTACACATTTCTATGTGGGCTTTGGATAAATTCTTATACTCTTGGAAAAGTTCTTGAGAACTTTCCACCAGATCATCATACATTTCTTGTAGAGTAAGAGGAAATACCTCAGCTTCAGAGCTGTCTGAGGATGGAAGACTAGCCATGAGACACAGATTTGCCTTTTCTGAAGTATCTTCTTCTTGTGAGGTTGATTCATCAAGATCTTCCTATGTTGCCATGAGACTTTTCTTCTTTTTGGAAAATTTCTTCTTGAAGTTGTTTTTCTTTAGTCTTGGACAATCAACCATTATGTGTCCTGGTTGCTTACATTCAAAGCAAGAAATTTTATCAGGGTTAGACTCTTTACCTGTCTTACCTGATTTGGATGATGACGGTTGGTTCTTTCTGAACTTTCCTCTGTTCTGCAACATTCCCTTGATCTTTCTGCTTAAAAGAGCAAGATCATCTTCATCTTCTGAGCTGTATTCAGAATCTTCATCTGCTTCTGAAATGTCCTCAGCTTGCATAGCCTTCATGCTGCCATGCCTAGACTGTTTGACCTTGGAGTTTAGAGCCAGAGACTTCTTCTTGTTGTCATCTTCTCCAAGCTCAAGTTCATGGACTTTGAGAGATCCCAACAGTTCTTCTATTCTCAGAGAGTTCAAATCTCTTGCCTCTTGAATGGCAGTGACTTTGGGTCTCCAGGACTTAGGTAGACTTCTTAGAATCTTTCTGTTGTTGTCTCCAGATTCATAGGTTCTTCCTAAGGATCTGAGTCCATTGGTTATGGTTTGAAATCTCCCAAACATTTGATCAATAGTTTCAGTTTCTTCCATCTTAAACATCTCATACTGATGTATAAGCATGCTGATTTTGGATTGCTTGACAGTTTCAGTCCCTTCATGGGCTGCTGCAAGAGTATCCCAAATCTCCTTGGCAGAAGTGCATCCATGGACCTTCTCATATTCTGATTTATTCAAGGAACATATCAGATAGAGTTTGGCTTTAGCATTCATCTGGACTCTAGTCTTCTGCTCCAGGGTCCATTCAGTCTTAGGTATAGGCAAACCATTTTGCATAGGCACATAATCTCCATCAGTGACCACCTCCCAAACATCAATGTTGTTGCTCTCAATGAACAACTTCATACGATCTCTCCAGTAGTGGTAATCCACTCCATTGAATGCTGGGGGTCTTGTGATAGAGGCTCCTTCTGTGATGTATTGCCTGTTGCTGTTAGAAGCTTCCATTTGGATCTTTCAGTCCTCAGTCACTTGTTAGGTGCTTCAACCCTGAGTAGAGCTCTGGTACCAACTGTAGGAACACAGGGAAACACTAGAAGGGGGGTTGAATAGTGTTTCTGAATATTTTTGAAAGCTTTTCGCAAACAGGTGTTAAAAACACGATTTCAGACAGGCTCTTAAAGGACTGTCTGAAGTTTTTAGACGGTATAAAAAATATTGATTTAAAACAATGTTTTATGCCTTTATAACATATCAAATTAATTACTCTAACCCCTTGATTAGTATAAAAAGAATTGACAAGAGATAAGAGTAAGAAAACTTAGTCAAGGAATTTATCCTGGTTCACTCACTACCACTGTGAGCTACGTCCAGTCCCAATGGCAAACAACCACTGGATTTCCACTATATGAATATTCAGATTACAAACTTGAATACGAGTACAGTCTCTCCAGACACAACGAGTACAGTCTCTCCAGACACAACGAGTACAGTCTCTCCAGACATCACGAGTACAGTCTCTCCAGACACAACGAGTACAGTCTCTCCAGACACAACGAGTACAGTCTCTCCAGACACCAACAAGTATTCTTTTATGTCAAGCCTCTTCAGGCTCTACCACAAGTATTCTTTTCTGCCAAGCCTTTTCAGGCTCTACCACAAGTATTCTTTTCTGTCAAGCCTCTGCAGGATCTACCACAAGTATTCTTTTCTGTCAAGCCTCTTCAGGCTCTACCACAAGTATTCTTTTCTGTCAAGCCTCTTCAGGCTCTACCAAGGTTTACAAAGAAAGGGGTTTAAGCTTTTAAACTATCCAAGTTTGAAGCTCAAACCAATACAATGTACAATAAAAACTGAGGTATGCTCAGGATATACAAATGTGTACAAAGAATTCTATCAGAGAGTTTTTACGGAGTAAAAACTTGTAGCGTGATGTTTCTCTTGGCTTTCTTGTATATTGATTTTCTCTCTTTTTCTTCGTTACCCTTGATGGTCTTCATAGAGGGGTATTTATACCCAAACTTTAATCTGTTGTGAGACATGCTTCTGAGAGCTCTGATATTTCTGACACGATACAAGGTTTCTCTTGCATTAAGGCTGCTACAAATGTTGTTGCAGAGGCTGCGTTGCAGAGATTTCCTCAGTGGTGTATGAAATTCAAAATCACCAGGAAAGGTCTCTGTGTTCCTTGCGTAAACGTGTTTGAAAAGGTACGTGCAGCAGAGGTTCAGAAAAGTCTTCACAAGCTTCAGCAGAGAGTGCCACGTCATAAGTGAGACTTCAGACAGCACTGATACTTCAGACGGGTTGAGCTACTTCAGACAGCTTCAACTCTTCAGACGAGTTCTGCTTCTTCAGACAGCTTCAACACTTAGTCTTTTTATGTAGGCTCATAGTGACTCTTGCTGAAATCACAGATAAATCATTAAAACATATATGTATCTGTGATAAATATTTTAACTCAAATTTGTTAAGCATTAAAACTTGGGAATTGAGTTGTCTTAAACATCATATTTTCTCTTATGATATTTTTGAGACTCAACATGATATACATGATTATATGATTAGATATCTACCTATTGAATTGATGAATTCCCATATTCCTGTAATCCCCACACTGTATGCATGATCACACTCGCTGGGATGTAAGTCTCACCCCCACGTTTGTGGATTCATTTTAGATACGCAGGATGTCCAGCTGGAGTATGGAAAGGAAGACTTGATGTCTCAGGATGGATATTTTCCCCTAGGAGTTATTTAGACTAGAATAACTAGGTTCATTTGTATATGAATAATGATATTAATTGAATTACCCGTTTCAGTTGAATTGTAGCCATTTAATGGTAATTATTGTATAGTTGTATATTTGGAAAGTTCCGCTTAAGTAAATGTTGGTTACCTAAGCTTTGTATGTGTTGTATGTTTACGATATCGATAATGTCACAAAAAATATTTCAGAAATTTAGGAAGGTTCTTCCAACGGGAATTATTCCTAGGTTTCCGGAATTAGGACGTTACAAAGTGATGGTTCTTCCCTTGGTGTTCGACCCATAAGTCTAAATGTGCAAACCCCTATTTTATTACAAGGCATTGGTTAACTATTCTAACACACTCTAATAATATTGGGTCATTTTACATTTTAAAATCACAATCAAAACTTCAGCCCCATGAAGCAACTTTATTGTAACGCCCTAATTTCTAGACTCGGAAATAATGCCCGTTGGAGACACTATTCCTGAAACTCCTTGAAATCAATTCGTTAAATTTCCAATATCGTCATATATTTGCTTAAACTTTCCATTGATTAGCTTAAGCCAAAACATGACAAACGTTAAAGATCTCAAATAAGTATGAAACCTACTTAAGTTCAGGGAAGAATCCACACTTAGAGAAGTGTGATTCAATGAACTCATACCAGAAATCCGGCAGAGTCTCCCCTTAATACTGGACAATTACCATAGTTCAGCTTAACCTGAAACTCAGCAAAAGCCAGTACAGTTTAATAACATGCATATCATAACATTAAAACTAGGCCTCAGTGGCCAATTCATAGATATTTACACTTATACAATCTACATCAATATAATTCAGTAAATAACCAATTAACAAATACAAATACTCCAATAACTACTCCTATTAAACTAATCTCCCTGCCGAAATAAGACTCATCTCCACCCACACCTGAACTGCCTCAACCTCACCGGAGGTACCTGCACCACTAAAATATGTCCACGAAACGTGGGGTGAGATAATAATCTCAGTGAATACAACCGCATGCATGAATGCAGGGAGCATATATCAATGACAACTTCACAACTCAACGAACTTCATATCTTACTCATTCATAAATCCAATTACATAAAGCATGGTTACCATTGATTAATAACAAACTAGGAACAATAAGTAATTCACTTAACATGATTTGGTGAGTAATGTAAGATATGATGCTCATGATGCACTCACTACTGTGCCCAGCAGGCATGATCTTATCACTTTCTAGAGTTAGACCTAAGCTCAGACTACGGGAATCGGCTTTCCCAAAAACGAATCCCACCCAAACTGGACCGAAGTCGTGTTTTACTTAATTACTTAATTTTTTAACTCAACGCAAAGGTTGGCTTAATTAACTCACGGTCGAAACCGGCTTACATCATTCAAATGCACATGATAACACTTTTCGTAAGTTTGCAATTATAGTAAACTTTGACATTCATAGGTTTTTCAGGCAAATCCTAACATCAATCACTTAATCTTAAGCAATCGTCACTAAATCATTCAAAATAACTAAATAGAAAGGGAGATCAAGGGGTTGGGTTCATACATTGAGCATATCGACATTTTCGTAAATCTCGCTAGTTTCGACATTATAAATAACGATCCCACATTTTCAATTCAAACTCTAAAACAATCATATCAATCTACGAAGTGGCATTAAACGAAGAACAATAACCGATTTGAAGAACAGTATGAGTTACAATCGAGGGATTTCGATAGTTTCTATAGTTTCGATAGTTTCGTAAGTTTCGATAGTTTCGAGAATTTCGAAAATAAAGATTTCGACGCTCAATTATATACTCATATGCTCAATCTATTGATAATCAATCCAAACAACAAGTATTTACCAATTCTATTAATCATCTAACCAGCATCAAGAAAGGGAAGAGAAAGGGGTGGGAGCATGCATTGAGACCAATAGATTCTACCATAAAAGTGAGTTATACTCACCAATCTATGAAACTAAGGGACGAATTGAGAGCTTGAAGTAATCCAATTGTTGATTCTAGCTTCAATCTCCTTCCAAGGCTCCAAAAATAAGTTCCTCTCTCTAGGATTCTCACTTTCTCTCTCTAGGGCTTGAAGAAGGGTGAAAGAAAATGTGAGTTTTCGATTTTCTGCATGTCCATCTTTTATACTGGACCGTTGGTAATCGATTACAGTAGTGCTGTAATCGATTACCAGAGATAGAATTTACACTGGAAAACGTTTCTGGGAATCTAGTAATCGATTACCAAAAACCCAATCCTTAGGTAATCGATTACCACCCTGTGAGTAATCGATTACACAAAATACAGCTCTCAGGTTATCGATTACAGATGCTCCTTGTAATTGATTACCAGAAACTCAACTCTCTGGTAATCGATTACAAACTCTCTGTAATCGATTACCAGCAACCCAAATTTACTAATTTTACTTAGACAAAATCCTAAAACTTGGTTTTATAGCTAAGTTTTAACCCTTAATCCCTCAACCTACCTTTCCTCAATTACGAACACATATTTATATGCTTGTAATCTAATGAATTATTAAAGCTCCTAATTTGAGGGATGTTACATTCTACCCCCCTTCAGGCAATTTTGTCCTCAAAATTGATTAAAAAACAGAACTTAAAGACTGCTTCAGCTAAAAAGTTCTGGAAGTCGTTCCTATAACTTGGTGAAGAGCATCCCATAACTTAAAAGTGAACCTAGGGTCCCTATCTGATATGATGTTAGAGGGAATGCCATGGAGTCTGACAATCTCCCTAACATACAAACCTGCTAGTTTGCTAAGGGAAAAGATACTCCTAACTAATAGGAGGTGAGCTGACTTGGTCAGTCGATCCTCCATCACCAGATGGCGTCAAACCCAGTTTGGATTCGAGGCAATCCTACCACAACGTTCATAATTATATTTTCCCACTCAGAGATTTCTAACGGTAAAAGGGTTCCTAATGGTTTTGATGCTCTATATTGACCTGTTGACACACTAAACACTTAGAAACATAATCTGTTATGTCTCTCTTCAAATCCTGACACATCTTGGTAGAGCCAGGATGCACAGAGAACTTACCTCTAACACCTGTTGCCTGAAGCTACCCCCCTTAGGTACACATACTCTCCCTTGGAAGAGAATTATCCCATCTCCTGATTTAGAAACCCTAACTATTGTCTTCTCTCTTGGAGGCTTGAGTCCATACTCTGAGCCTCCCTGATTAGAGCTCTTAGCTCACTAGTGATCTCATTAAAACGAAGTTGATACTATGCTCTCTAGTTGCCACACCTAAACTTAGGTTCCTAAACTTCTGTAACAAACTCCTTTTATGTATCATCACGAAAGACACATGAAAAGACTTTCTACTCTATTTGAGTATACTAGACTGGCTTGGTTATATAACACACTTGATAGAAATCTAATCGTAGGAAAAGATTTCACGCAACATCTGAGTAAGGATTTTAACTCCATACCCAAACCAATCAACCACCTGTTGGTTTAAGTTTTATGTTCTTAATGGTCTAGCTAAGTTTGTGAAACTCCAAGTGATTTTCATGTTTATATTCTAAGTTTTACTATATTACTAACACTAAGTCGTGCACACATAATTACTCAATCCCTCGAATCACTAAGTTTGTGTTGGCGAAATCATCCAACACTCACGTCGTATTCGAGGAATTAAGTTCACATAATCACATAGACAAACACCGCACCCAAGAGAGGAAAATTATTCATTCTTCTAAGAAAATAAAGGAATCTTAACAACACTCATGCCGCAACCGTAGATATAATACCTCCCGGTTACAGTATGAACACGGTAACCCTCCTAGTCTCCTATCGTCCCATAATGGGATCTTCCTCTATCCCACCTTACCGGTCAGGCTGTACTTAATATGGTTTTAAGTTCCATGGAAAAAGGAGAGTGACATAATGTCATTCACACTTTGGTTCTCCTATGAGTTAGGACTTCCACTGGCTTAAAATTTTAACCTAGTGAGTGAGCCTAACAACCTCTCAATCCTTCTTAACACTCAGGTCATGTCTAACTATACATAATCAAGTCTAACTTTTAGGTTGAGTAAACTTAGTCGTGCTCGGGTACTGAGTGTCTTTTATGGCTTCACATATCCTGCATATAAGACTACCCCCCTTTAGGCTATAGGCTCTTTCTAATATTTTTCAGTGTTCTAGATCTTAATTTCTCTCTTAGAGACATTAAGTTTACATCTAGGTACCTAACTAATTTGGTTTCCCTTCTCATAAGCTCTAGAGTTATTACTATTATGGTGTGAAACGAATTTCCTATTTTTGTTTAGAATGTAAACCTATGTAAACATGGTTACGACTATAACATAAAGATATAAGGTTTAAAGTTATAGAATTTCGCTTCTGGAATATATGGATAAGGTTGAATATCTATACTAGAAGGTATTGTTTTCTCATAACAACTTACTCAATCGGTAGGGTGCAAGGAGGTTACTATTTGTAACTCCTGGAAATGTGATAACATTAGATAACAGAGAACTCCCTACTTTTACTATGAATTTCTGACTTGTTCATCTCCTAAACATGTCCCCAACTCCTAGTGGTTAACAATTGGTGTTGCTGTCTTAAGGTATCGGTATAGTGACCTCTCCTAAGGGTTCTAGGATGCCAGGGTCACAAGACACTGCCTCTAGGGCTGTTAGGTGTTCTCTAAAGCTGGGATGAAAGGATGAGGAGATGGTAGCTGCCATGACTACCCACCCGTCTGGTAAGGCGTAAAGATCCGGTCCATGTAATCTATGGATAAGGCAAAGAGTAAGGTGGCTGAAGGAAATACACCTATTCTTACATTACCTCAAAGAAACCTCAATTTCCTAACCCTTCTAAGTTTAGGTCTAAATGTCTATATGTCCCTGTAATGTTTGATGGCTTTAGGTAAGGTCTTAAGCCTACTTAGATTACAACTCTTTTCACACTTCCCAGATGGTTGGAATCCCTATGGATGTCTCTGCGACTTCTAGTTTATCCTGAGTAAAGTTTCTATCTTATTCTGGACTACAACCCTCATATTTCTACTAGTATAACCTAAACAAGGGTTTGAATCAAAAGAACTTAACCTTGTAAGTTAATACCCAACAAACACACATACCTTGACATAATATGTCATAAAATCACTCATACAATCAATGTCATAAACAGACAATAATTCATCAAACACAATCAGATCATGCACATTACACAACTGAAAACACATCATAAGTCAAGCAACAACCATCCTTCAAATATTAAATTAATCTCCACTAACTAGCTCAAGGGTGTCTGACTTTTATTAGATTTTCAGGGTCACATTCTATAAGGCTCCTAAGGTAAGGGTTCCATAGGAATTTAACCTAAGTTACCCTCTTTCTCACACAAGAATGGGTGGCTTTAACTTTGTTAGGGAAGTATCCTAACTTCCGGACCAAAGTATCCTACTCACATAACAAACCATGATCTCCATATGCATCACACATCATAAGAGTGATCAGTTCCTATAATGAGTACACGTACCAGAAGATCACAGTAAGTCACGGGCAACTAACCTAACCACAATCCAATTGGATTGAACTGCTCTGATACCAAAATGTAACGCCCTAATTTCTGGACTCAGAAATAATTCCCGTTGGAGACACTATTCTTGAAACTCCTTGAAATCAATTCGTTAAATTTCCGATATCGTCATATATTTGCATAAACTTTCCAACGATTAGCTTAAGCCAAAACAAAACAAACGTTAAAGATCTCAAATAAGTATGAAACCTACTTAAGTTTAGGGAAGAATCCACACTTAGAGAAGTGTGATTCAATGAACTCATACCAGAAATTCGGCAGATTCTCCCCTTAATACTGGACAATTACCATAGTTCAGCTTAACCTGAAACTCAGCAAAAGCCAGTACAGTTTAATAACATGCATATAATAACATTAAAACTAGGCCTCAGTGGCCAATTCAGAGATATTTACACTTATACAATCTACATCAATATAATTCAGTAAATAACCAATTAACAAATACAAATACTCCAATAACTACTCCTATTAAACTAATCTCCCTGCTGAAATAAGACTCAGCTCCACCCACACCTGAACTGCCTCAACCTCACCGGAGGTACGTGCACCACTAAAATATGTCCCCGAAACGTGGGGTGAGATAATAATCTCAGTGAATACAACCGCATGCATGAATGCAGGGAGCATATATCAATGACAACTTCACAACTCAACGAACTTCATATCTTACTCATTCATAAATCCAATTACATAAAGCATGGTTACCATTGATTAATAACAAACTAGGAACAATAAGTAATTCACTTAACATGATTTGGTGAGTAATGTAAGATATGATGCTCATGATGCACTCACTGCTGTGCCCAGCAGGCATGATCTTATCACTTTCTAGAGTTAGACCTGAGCTCAGACTACGGGAACCGGCTTTCCCAAAAACGAATCCCACCCAAACTAGACCGAAGTCGTGTTTTACTTAATTACTTAATTTTTTAACTCACAGCGCAAAGGATGGCTTAATTAACTCACAGTCGAAACCGGCTTACATCATTCAAATGCACATGATAACACTTTTCGTAAGTTTGCAATTATAGTAAACTTTGACATTCATAGGTTTTTCAGGCAAATCCTAACATCAATCACTCAATCTTAAGCAATCGTCACTAAATCATTCAAAATAACTAAATAGAAAGGGAGATCAAGGGGTTGGGTTCATACATTGAGCATATCGACAGTTTCGTAAATCTCGCTAGTTTCGACTTTATAAATAACGATCCCACATTTTCAATTCAAACTCTAAAACAATCATATCAATCTACGAAGTGGCATTAAACGAAGAACAATAACCGATTTGAAGAACAGTATGAGTTACAATCGAGGGATTTCGATAGTTTCTATAGTTTCGATAGTTTCGTAAGTTTCGATAGTTTCGACAATTTCGAAACTAAAGATTTCGACACTCGATTATATACTCATATGCTCAATCTATCGATAATCAATCCAAACAACAAGTATTTACCAATTCTATTAATCATCTAACCAGCATCAAGAAAGGGAAGAGAAAGGGGTGGGAGCATGCATTGAGACCAATAGATTCTACCATAAAAGTGAGTTATACTCACCAATCTATGAAACTAAGGGAGGAATTGAGAGCTTGAAGTAATCCAATTGTTGATTCTAGCTTCAATCTCCTTCCAAGGCTCCAAAAATAAGTTCCTCTCTCTAGGATTCTCACTTTCTCTCTCTAGGGCTTGAAGAAGGGTGAAAGAAAATGTGAGTTTTCGATTTTCTGCATGTCCATCTTTTATACTGGACCGTTGGTAATCGATTATAGTAGTGTTGTAATCGATTACCAGAGGTAGAATTTACACTGGAAAACGTTTCTGGGAATCTGGTAATCGATTACATCCCTTGGTAATCGATTACCAAAAACCCAGTCCTCAGGTAATCGATTACCACCCTGTGAGTAATCGATTACACAAAATACAACTCTCGGGTAATCGATTACAGATACTCCTTGTAATTGATTACCAGAAACTCAACTCTCTGGTAATCGATTACAAACTCTCTGTAATCGATTACCAGCAACCCAAATTACTAATTTTACTTAGACAAAATCCTAAAACTTGGTTTTATAGCTAAGTTTTAACCCTTAATCCCTCAACCTACCTTTCCTCAATTACTAACACATATTTATATGCTTGTAATCTAATGAATTATTAAAGCTCCTAATTTGCGGGATGTTACATTTATAACACCGTTTGTAAGGAATGGGAGTCCTTTGGAACTATTCCCTGCCATTGGTTTAGGGTTTCTCCCATCATATGTAAATATATAAAATCTATCTACATAGAAGTAAACGTTGAATAGTGTGAAAAGAATGAGCTACATATCATCCCTATAACACGAAGAGATATTAAAATTATTCAAAGAGGCTTTAAGTATTTCCTAAACAAATTACATATAGAAAAAAAACAACCTAAAAGTACCATATCTTGACTTATGGATTTTTATTTTTGTGAACACAAGATATACTTACCATAGATTCTATGAAGAGGAATTAAATAGTGCGAACCCTTATTCCTTTCTTCTCTCTAAAATCTATTGCACGATAATGAAGAGTAAGAGAAAGCCTCACCAAGTCTCCTTGTTTTGCACCTATCTTTCTCTCTCGTAGACCAATGCTATCAAAAAGAAAAAGTGACCACATAATCCTACCAATTCTATCTCTCTCTTTTTCTATCTCTCCCTCTATATATATATAAACACACACATTCTTTTTTCAATACTAGTTTTAGCCATAGGGCCTTTGTCACACATTTGCATTTATTTGTTTTCTTATTTTTATTGTTGTTGTTATGAACCTATACTAATTAAGATGGTGAACTTGTTGGTTAGAGCTAAATTTACTCTATTAATCCTTTAAACAATTAAATTAATAAAATTTTAAAAATAAGTTAATTAGCTTATTATAATATCATCACATGATGAAACTACTAGGATCATAAATAGATTTTTGTATGGGTTGCATTTAATAATTTAAAAAGATCTTATTATTTGAGATACAACACCTTTGGCAAAAAAAAAATGACTTTTAATGATTTTATAGATTTAATGTCTAATATATAGGCATTACAAGCAAGCTAGTGTATTGTCCAAAAGATCTCAGGTAATGATTAACATAGCTAAACTCATCAAATAAAATACAAACATAAAATTATGACAATATATATTTTTTACTAATACTACATTGAACCAAAATTTTAAAAGTAAATAAGCATTTCAATACTAGGACAGTAATAAAGGTGTATTGATGTTCTAATGAAGAGTTCAATCATTGAAGAAAACCTTAGTATCAATCAATTTCCTCTAGCAATGGGAGAAGGATGAGGTATAAACCTCTAGAAGTAAGTTCCATATATGTACTCAAGCGAGGATCCATGATCTCTGTCGTAGACCATGATGTGGCCATGCCACTCCCACACTCGACACTTTTCATTCTCTTCATCTTCAAACCCAAAACAAATGTTGTAATTGCAAATGGTAACAGCTTGGCCAGAATTCGGCTTGAGGGAATCCCCATTTCCGCTGACAATGATGTTGATGATCTCCTTTTCCAGGTTTGATTCTCCTCTAACAAGCTCTGTGCTGCTTCGATAACTTTCCACATAGTACTCATCATCCTCATTATCACTAGCGGTGTTGAAGAGGAAGTCCTCAGGAGATTGGAATGGAACATTGTTCACGTCAGAGTTGGAGTCAGAGTTATTAGGAAAGGTGCACATTGTGTTTGAGGTGGGTTTTTAATCGACGAATGAGAAATGTAGGGTTTTGAACGAGAACGATAAGGTTTATAAGGTGGAGGAAGTGACTCCTATCTAAAGGGTTTAAGTTTATGACCTCCATCTCTATTTTATGCTCACACCCCACTGTCAAGTATTTGTGCTACGGTGAACTGGTTTGGCTTACCTTAATTTTTTTTATTTTTAGGAAAGGTGCTCTTAGAAAATAAAATATAAAGTTTCAATAATTAAAATGATGATAGAATGGTGTGTATATGTGAAATTATAAAAATCAATATTATAATAAAATAAATATATGTATAGTATATATAATGTTATAATAAATTAGTTATAATGACTAGGATTTTTTGGGAGAATGCCATGAAGAGAATTTTTCGTCCAACTTAACTTAATTACTTTTAGGATAAGAGTGTATTTTTAAATAATTTATTATACTTTATTAATTTTTAAATATAAACTAATCTTAATTAATATAGCTAACAACATTAATTTAGGTTAAACTAATAACTTAGTATTATATTTTCACTAAAAAAATTAATGAAGTCTTTATCATTCAAAACAATTTAAGTATTTTTTATTTTAAAAATATGAATAAAACTTATAATTTTATAATAAAATAACCGTTTTTTAGTTGGCAAATAGTTGGGTCCCTTAACCATCTTTACAGGGGTTTGATCCCCTGGTGGTGTGTATGGAAAAGAATTTGTTGGGAGAGGCAAAGCCCACTTCGGTGATCTCTATGCCTAGAAAGGATTAGTCTATTTATCGGCTAGGGGATACTTTTGGTTCATACCAAAAATAATAAAATAACCGTTATAAACTTATAATAGAATATTATATTTTTATATTGCAAAGAAAATTAATTAAAGGAATTTTATATTATTTAAAGAGTTATAAGGATTCTTTTAATTAATTTACATTATACAGGTTGAGAGAATTCAAAGTAAGAAATAGAGAAAACAAATTTAACTTTTTGGTAACAAAATCAAATATAATTTACATGCGTACATCTGCATTAATTAATTATTAAAATAAATAATTATTTTGAATAAATATTAAACAATATAAAGATATATTAATAGAATTAATTTAAAATTATTAATATGACTATTCATTTAAAAAAATCATTTTTTCTTTAAATAATGATTACTAAAATTAAATGTAAAAAACTTTTCATATATAAATTATTATTTCACACTGTAAAGTATTAAAATAATTAATTTCAATATAATTATTCATTTAGTAATTATTAATAATGTCATTATTTATTAACATAATTATTGTTTACAAGAAAAGTTATTAAGATACAATTAATTATGAATTTAAATTATATAGTAATATTATATTAATATTATATTTTTTATAGTTATATTTAAAATAATTATATTAATAATGTTACATTTATTTTAATAATATATCCTTATATTATTTAAGATCTACTAAAAGAATGAATAATGTAACATTTTATTATCATATCCTTATAATAAATAATACATTGAATATTTTAATATTTAATACATATAATTTAATTTAATATAAATATATAATTTAAAATATTTAAAAATATATATATTAAATAATATAAAATGCAACATACAATGATTCTGATATACGTATATTAGTAATTTAGTATGCTCTCATTTTATTATATGTTTATTAAGAAATAATATAATAAATAAATTCCCGGGTTCTTGTATACCAAAAAATACTTTTTTTAATGTATATTTATATTTAATACTTTAATGATGGATCTTTATATTTAATAACATATTAAAGAATTTTTCATGCATTAAAGCTAAAAAGTAAAAACATTCAATGTGCTACTTAATATAAGTATATAACGATCTATTATTAAATGAGTATATTTATGTTAATAAATATTTTATTAATATTTAATAATAATTTATTAATTTTAGATAAATATTGAAATAATTAATTATTGAATAAAATAATTTTTCATATATAAATTACTATGGTATAACTTATATATAGTATTAAAATAATAATTTTAAATATAATCACTAAGTTAGTAATTATTAATATCTAATTATTAATGAAAATGTAAATTATTAGGTTTTTATTTATTAAAAATGTAACTTATATAGTAAAACACACTAAACAAAAAAATAGGGAAAAATTTAAATCAAATATTTATTATTCATATTTTAGAAAGAAGGTGATGGAAAAAGAAACTTTGGGTGATATATTGTTCATTAATATATAGTATTTAATTATGTATTATTAAAATTTAATGTATATTAATTAAAATAATTCATAATATTTTATTTTTTGGAAAAGAAAATTTGGTTATCTCTGTTTGGGTGATGAGTGATTTCTATTGAATCGGTAATTGGGTATTTTTTTTAGAGGGTATTTTGTCATTCTCTTTTATATAATGAAAGGACGAAAACATGTTGGTATTTCTTGATTTAACATTTCTTCAGGTTATTGTCGTTTTAAAGCTAACGGTTTTTTTTTTCTTCTTGAAGGAAGGTTGGATGGTTTGACTAAGGCTTATTATATAAAAGAATATTAGAGTGATATCCATATATTGGTTAATAGTTCATATTCATTTAATAATGAATTTTGTTATCTGTTTTTTTTTTTGAACAAATGTATTTTGTTATCAATACACTAATGAATTATATTAATATATATTAAATTTGTCAGTAATCATATGTTGTATTAATATAAATTACTAATATATTGAGGATTAGTATATTATTTTTAATATATAGCTTAGTAACTTAATTATATCATATATGTTATGAAATCAATTGTCACCATTTATTGTGTTCAAAATATAATTTAAAATTTATTTTTAAATATAACATTTAAATAATTTATTTAATACACTACTTTCTTGCCAATTTTCTGTATATTTTTAATAAATTATTTTTTAGGTCAATTATACATTTTGCTAATATCGTTTTGAATTAAAATTTCCTTTTTTATTTTTCTGTTTTTTAGTTTGAAATATATTGATAATGTAACATAGGTTCAATGTATTGCTTACATATAATGAAAATATATTAAATATGCACACATAATTAATACATTATTTAATGCTATTTATCAATAAAAACCACTTACATATACAATGTACACAATTTATTTTCTCCATTATAATAATACTGTCAGCACCCAATTTTGTTCGGCCTTTTGTTTTCTTTAATTCTTTTCCATTTTCATGATTTAAAAAAAAACTAAACTAAAATGAATTAATTAATTAGTTGGTTAATTAACTATTAATGGTTAATTAATTAAATAGTTAATTAAATATTTTACCGAAAAAAGAGAATTTTTCAAATCCATTTAAGTCTTCATGTGAGTTAATTTGGCCCAATAGTAAACTTGAAAAAAAAAGGTCATTTGGGCCATTTTGGGTCCATCAATTATAAAAGTTCAAATTTTAAGAAAAAAAATTCTTTTGGGTCAGGCCTATTTGTTTCACTTTTAGAAGAAAAAAAAAAGAAGAAATTTTCAGATTTGCTTTTTTGTCTTTTGGGTCATTTTGGGCTCATTGTTATTGAAGCTTTTTTTTAAGAGAAAAAAAAACCTTGTGGGCTGGCAACCCATCCTCATTACTTTTTTTTTAAAAGAAAAGGGGATGAAAGTAGCTGAAACAGAGCAAGTTGCATTTGCAACTTGCCTCTGATTCGGGCGGCCAGAAGCATGGAGTTGGGCGGCTAAATGGCAGGGCACCCGGTGTTTTGGGCGGCAGCAGCATGGAGAAAAGTAGTCTGGCAGTGCAAGTTGCACCAAAAAGGGCAATCAAGTTTGCCCATAAAAGGGGAAGTTAAAGCAGAATGTGGGCACCTGTTCTGGGAGAAAAAAATCGAGAGAGACTTGGGGAAAGGAAAATTTTCCAAAAATACAGCAAAAGGATTGAGTTTCAACACTTGAATCTCAATTCAATCAGAGAAGAAAAATAGTAGAGTTTTCAGAAAAATACAGAGGGAGTTTTAAAAGAATATACAGAGAATACAAAAAACTTAGAGCTCAATGTCTGAGTTCTGTGTCCTTTTGAAAGAAAAACAGAGACTTTGGAAGGGGGAAACGAAGAATATATAACAGAAAATTACAAAGAAGCCTACAGATGAACATTCAAAGCCAGCAGGAAAAGCTTGAAGTAGCAAACTTAGGAAGGAGAATCAAGGCTTAATCGAGAATTCCTACACACATATATAGGCTACAATTTGGTATATTCTCTTCTAGCTTTCACTCAAATATCAACATGTAATTGTTCTATGTGTACAAATAACATACCCCTAAGCAGTATCAAAATCATTCAGCAACATAAAGTCTCTATTAAAATTACACAGTCCCATTTTTACAGCTACAAAAGAAAAGGGAAATAAGTAGAAAAATCCAAACAGCAGCCCTCTCTACCATAACCAGGCCATAAACAGTGAAAGGAAGGTGAAAATACACATAGGAGAAATAAAAGAGAGGAGGAAAAAGGAAACCCCCCTCACCGCGGTCGCCGCCGCCCTCGTGGCCCAAACGGCTGACGTTGTGTCACTGCCATGAAGGAAGCTATCTCTTCGTCGTTCGCGAGCGTCCCCGCCGCCTGCACCGTCCTCATCGCGCCGCCATGGCGGCCTTCCCGCAGCCATGCCGCTGCTCGCGGCTATTTTCACTCAGGTCGGGTTCCCACCGCGCGCGGCCATCATCTCCTCGCCGTGAAACCACGGTCGACCGCTCCATGACCACCGCGTCCCTCTCCCCTGCTGCAGATACGCCACGCGCCTCCATGCAAGGTCGTCACCGCTTGCCCCTCTTTGCTCTCTCCCTCCTCCCAATTGCAAACCCTAAAAGAAAGGAATGAGAGTGTTGTCGAAGCTTTGTGTGAAACCTGATGGATTTTCTTTTTTTTTTTATCATTATTTTTCATTTATTTGTTTTAAAAAATTTGTTCTCTTTTACAAATCTGAAGGTGAATTGGGATGTACACTCTGCTAGCCCATTTCGTTTTTTGTTAAGAAAGTGGGTTGACCCATCCTGTTTTTGTATTCTCTCTTTTTGAGTTGGGTCAGTGATGGTATACTGAGGCCCAACCCTTTTTATTTTAATGTATGTCAATTATTTTGTGATTATTTATCTCTTCTTTTAAATTCTTTTAGATGCATCATCTTGAATTTCTTTTGAATATTTAGAATTATTTATTTAACATTTGTAAATGTAAATATTTGTTTAAATTCCTATTTTGTAAATAATTGATTATTTGTAATTTTAATTATATGTACATGTAAATTTAGTTGATTTAATTTATCCTTTCTATCATTGATGTTAATAGAATAGCATTTCTATCTTTTAACGTCACCCAAATTAAAAGGAACTATTGAGTATAGTCATTTACTAGCTCAACAGCTTGCCCGTTCGTAAATAAGAAAACATTTTTTGAAGATAAATTTGTTTATCAAATCAATTACGTTAATGGAATAGCATTTCTATCCTTTGACGTCATTCAAAGAACTATTGAGTATGGTCATTTACTAGCTCAATAGTTTGCCTTTCTATAAAAAAATATGTTTTGGGAAATAAAATCAATTGACGTTAGTTGAATAACATTTCTATCAATTACGTTATCGAGAAACATTGAGTATAGTCATTTACTAACTCAATGATATGTGAAATCTCAAAAATAAATCACGTTAATTGAATAGTATTTCTATCAATAATGTCATCAGAAAATATTGAGTATAGTCATTTACTAACTCAATAATGCGTGTAAAATCAAATCATTTTTCCAATTTTCTCAAAATAAGTGACGTTTATTGAATAGCATTTCTATCAATAAATGTCGTTTGAACAATTTCAAGGGTTCGTTGTATAGCCATTTGCTAGCATCAACTCTAAAAAAATAAATAAGTTCTTTTCTTTAAATTAAAAACATTTTCAAAATCAATTTCTCAATTTTATTTCTTTTCAAAAATTAAAAAAAAATCAATTTCTTTCAAAATTAAAACCAATCTCTTTCAAACACATTTTTTAGAACTACGTGGCTTTGATTTCTCCATTGCACCTGAGGATACGTAGGAGCGGGATTACCCCGTCGAGCCAAAATAAAACTTTCAAAATTTTGTCCCATTGATTTAAAATTATTTTTTTTCACCATTCTTTAATTTAAAGAATGTAAATAAATTTTATTTTTTTTCTTTTAGAGGGTAAAATAAACATTTTAAAAGTTAATGAATTTTGCACAATCAATTAAGGGTAACCGTTTTTAACGGATGTTGTAGGGTGCTAATACTTTCCCTACACATAATTGACTCCCAAATTTGGATCTTTTGTTCGCAGACCAAGTTTTCATTTTAAAATCATTTTTGGGGTTTCCAATTTCCCCGAACAAAATAAATTGGTGCGACTCCCCAAAAATTCAATCATTTTTCAATATTTTTCTCACAGGCTCGCCGACCCCGTCGTGGCCCTGGTCGCGACAGCTGGTGACTCCACCGGGGACTTCGAGAGTCAAGCCTAGTAATTAATTGTGCAAAATTGTTAACTTTTTATGTTTGTTATACTCTCTTTCCTTTTATTGTATATATCTTATTGTAAATGCTTTTTCTTATCTCTTTGTGAATTCCATTGTACATATTTTGCTGTTGTAAATATTTTGCTTCAACCTTATGGTAGAAGACTATTATTTGTGTACATATTTGTTGTCTGTCTCTCTTGCAGGTGGGGTAATTTTGTAGGGTTCTATGCTCTAAGCAGGCACTTCACTGTCAGTCTCCTCGCACAACTTTGGCTCTATACCCGAGCTCGTGCAAGCTAAGGTATAGGAGGTGTTTCAACAAATGTTTTGAGGGGCTTGATGCCCACGTGACATTAGTTGATTCACCACTCAGATTGCTACCGGTATCCTGGATTTGTTATATTAAGAGGGATTATCCCTACGTATGACTAATTCATGAACTGGATCCTTGTCAATGTGATGGGGGCAATCTGGGAACCATGATTTCTAGAGGTCTAGATTTGTCCCTGAATCCATGCACTGGTAGTTGGCCATAGCTCCCAAACTAAATAGGGACTTGTCCGACCATAGGATTACCCAATTCCAAGACTCACCTTTGTAGGACAATGGGAGAATTCACCTTTTTCCTTCTTTAAATGATTGATCCCCACATTCCTTTGTGCAAATTTTCAGTACCTCATCCTGGCATGAAAATTATTTCGCAAACTCTGTGAATAGTTTTGTTTTCATTTTTTGAAAAAAGATCACCCGTTTTCATTTGTATATAATTGAAATAAAAGTTGAAAAATCGAAATATTCCAATTTTGAAATAACATTCCCCTGAATTAATTCTTTCCAAATTTTTATCAGATTTCACCATTGCGCCAAAGCACAAGTTCATACGCAGTCCTATCCAAACCCGTTCTCGTTCCCAGACAGTTCCTCACCACTCAACTATGGTCGAGATCCGTGTGACAAATGAGAACCCTCTTACTATGGAACAAAGAATGGAAAGGTTGGAAGGGAGCTTCAGCCAAATTTTAGACTTGCTAAAAACGGTGATCCCTGCGAAGGAGGTAGTCAATGACAATTCAAATAATGATGAAAATGGTGATGGAGGTCCGTCAAATAAGACCAATGGTGAAAATCCCCCCAAGGTCGTGATTGTTACTGAATCATCTGGCCCTGATGTGAATGTTAGGGAGGAAGAAGCCAAAATGATGGACAAAATGGAAATGTTGGAAGAGAAGATGAGAGCGTTACAGGGGATGGATGTTTATGGGAAGCTGGATGTGCAGGATTTTTACTTGTTCCCCGACATGGAGATTCCTGCAAAATTCAAAGTTCCAGACTTTGAGAAGTTTGAGGGGAAAACTGACCCGTTGATCCACCTGACCATGTACACTAGAAGCATGGGTGCACATTATAACAATGAAAAGCTGATTATTCATTGTTTCCAGCACAACTTGGCTGGAGGTGCTCTGACTTGGTTTTTACAGCTTGATAAGAAGCAGATCAGGAGTTGGCGTAATCTGGCGGAATTATTTATCAAACAGTACCAGTTTGTGACCGACATTGCCCCTGACCGATTTGAGCTTCAGAGGATGAAGAAGGCCGAGGCGGATACGTTTAGGGAGTATGCTCAAAGGTGGAGAGAGAAAGCTTCTCAGGTTCAGCCCCCTCTGAATGAGAAAGAAATTGTTAGACTTTTTGTGAAAACTCTTTATGGGGCATACTTTGAGAAATTGTTGGGATGTGTCACCAACCGATTTTCAGATGTGGTCATAGCTGGAGAACAAGTGGAAGATGCCATTAGAGAAGGGAAATTACATGGGATGAATGCTCCTCATGACAAGCCCAAGAAGTCAAACTTTCAAAAGAAGGAAGGAGAGGTCCATGCAGTTGGCATTGGAAACTACCCATCCAAAACCATATCCCATCAGCCCATCCAACAATCCTCACCATACTCCCTACCACCCTTTTATCCATACCCCTACCCATCCTATCCTCCAAACTTCCACAATCCTTACCAGGGAGGAACATCATGTAGGAACACAGGGAAACACTAAAAGGGGGGTTGAATAGTGTTTCTGAATATTTTAGAAAGCTTTTCGCAAACAGGTGTTAAAAACACAATTTCAGACAGGCTCTTCAAGGAATGTCTGAAGTTTTCAGACGGCCAAAAATACTGAAGTTCAAAGATGCTTTTGTGCCTTTATAGAATATCAGATTGATTACTCTAACCCCTTGATTAGTATAAAAAGAATGAACAAGAGATAAGGGTAAGAGAACTTAGCCAAGAAATTTATCCTGGTTCACTCACTACCACTGTGAGCTACGTCCAGTCCCAATGGCAAACAACCACTGGATTTCCACTATATGAATATTCAGATTACAAGCTTGAATGTGAGTACAGTCTCTCCAGACACAACGAGTACAGTCTCTCTAGACACAACGAGTACAGTCTCTCCAGACACAACGAGTACAGTCTCTCCAGACACTAACGAGTATTCTTTTCTGTCAAGCCTCTTCAGGCTCTACCACAAGTATTCTTTTCTATCAAGCCTCTTCAGGCTCTACCAAGGTTTACAAAGAAAGGAGTTTAAGCTTTTAAACTATCCAAGTTTGAAGCTCAAACCAATACAATGTACAATAAAAACTGAGGTATGCTCAGGATATACAAATGTGTACAAAGAATTCTATCAGAGAGTTTTTACGGAGTAAAAACTTGCAGCGTGATGTTTCTCTTGGCTTTCTTGTATATAGATTTTCTTTCTTTCTTTTGCTTGTAGTTTGATGGTCTTCATAGAGGGGTATTTATACCCAAACTTTAATCCGTTGAAATACCACCGTTTAGAGATAGCATTAAATGCTATTTAATCCGTTGTGAGACATGCTTCTGAGAGCTCTGATATCTCTGACATGATACAAGGTTTCTTTTTGCATTAAGGCTGCTACAAATGTTGTTGCAGAGGCTGCGTTGCAGAGATTTCCTCAGTGGTGTATGAAATTCAAAATCACCAGGAAAGGTCTCTGTGATCCTTGCCATAATCGTGTTTGAAAAGGTACGTGCAGCAGAGGTTCAGAAAAAGTCTTCACAAGCTTCAACAGAGAGTGCCACGTCATAAGTGAGACTTCAGACGGCACGGATACTTCAGACGGGTTGAGCTACTTCAGACAGCTTCAACTCTTCAGACGAGTTATGCTTCTTCAGACAGCTTCAACACTTAGTCTTTCTATGTAGGCTCATAGTGACTCTTGCTGAAATCATAGATAAATCATTAAAGCATATATGTATCTATGATAAATATTTTAACTCAAATTTGTTAAGCATTAAAACTTGGGAATTGAGTTGTCTTAAACATCATATTTTCTTTTATAATATTTTTGAGACTCAACACATCACAAGTTGGGAACTCCGCACCTCCACAAGTTAACAATGTTTCCTTTCCCAACCAGCCACCGACCTTCCAAAACCCACCCTATCAATCTAGAAAAGAAAAAATTAAAATAGATCCTGTGCCAATCCCTTATTCTGACCTCTATGATACCTTGTTGCAACAACATTTGGTGGCCCCAGAAGTGCCACAGCCAGTATCTAATCCTCCCCCAAAATGGTACAATCCAGCTGAGATGTGCAAATACCATATGGGAGCCCCAGGTCACTCGATTGAAAAATGTTGGACCTTCAAACTTCGAGTGCAAAGGTTAAGAGATGCAGGACAATTGTTTTTTGAAGGAGGAAAAGGGAAATCCTCAGGGGCGAGTGTTGACAATGATCCCCTACTTAAGCATTAAGAATGAAGTTTGGCTGATGCATTTTGGGTTGTCGCTAGTATTGGATGGCTTTCAATTTCTCGCTTTTGATCTTGTTTCTTTTGTTTAAGTGTAATGGTTAACTTTTTGCTTCTACTACAATGATGTACTCGTCATATTGTGAGCAATGAAATTATCTTTTGTTCATGTTGTTATTCCAAAAGAAAAAAAAGGGAGTGAAAAATGAGTAAATGCATCTTATATGAAGCTTTGTCTCTAAATTAAACTTTTAGAAAATAAGCAATCAAGATTTGAAATGAAGTTTGGCCTTGTTTCTTTATCCAACGGTTGAATAATGTCACTTGCTACCCACTTTGAGCCTAAAAAAGGAATTTTTCTTCAATTAACCCTGGACAAGGATCACCTCCACACCGGGGGCTGTCACGATGTGTTTGTATAAATCTCTTGAATTGTTCGCGGAATCACTTATACAAGTCATATTCCATTTTCACAAGTTATTCATTCAAAAAGAAAAGAAGAGTTGAAAATATGAAAAGAATGAAAATGAAAAAAGAAAGATGAAAGTGATTAAGAAATGAAAGAAAGAAGTGAAAAATTGAAATCTTGAAGAAAGTGAAAATGGAAATGATTGAGAACATCACTTTGATTGAATTATCCGTTTCAAAATGTATCGTTGTGCAACAGATCCTTTGTCCCAATGAACCCGTAAACACTCATTTTGGACCTTAATATCCTTTTCTTTCATAACCATTTAACCCTTGGCCACGTTACAAGCCCAATAAAGTCCATCCCTGATCAAAGATTGATTGTTTTTATTTTCTTAATCTTTAATTTTAAGATAAAAGCGACTTAATTAAGCTGCATTTGCTTGTACATTTGACTCCTAAGAAAAAAAAAAGAAGAAGAAAAAAGAAAAAAAAAGAAAAAAGAAAAATACAAAAGATGAAGGAAAAGCGCACTTGCAACGAGAGCAAATGTTAATTTTATTCATTAATCACTTGAAGCAAGAATCATCAAAAGGATTTGAGTGCCATAGATGTCTTGAAGCTAAAATCTAGGGGCTCATCGCATCAAGAGTATTTGACTGTCATGGGTGTTTGAACCTTAAATTGGGGGCTCATTATTCCTCCTCGCCAGAATGGTGCAAGTTTCCATCTCCTTGAGAAATCATGCTTTCATGTTTAACTTGGGGGCTAGATTCATATTGCACTCTTACTTCCATATTAGAGCGGAAAATTATTTGCCATTCCCATGCCCCTTCTCTTTGATCTCAAAAACCTTGAAAAGATTCTTTGCTTTTCCCTTACACCATAATACCACCCTTTGTCCATAAACAATTGAATGAGTGTTCTGACTCAATGGTGAAAAGAAAATTCATATCATTTTTGGGAATGTTGTTTATCTTGGAATTTTTCATATTTGATTTGAAATTCATGCCAAGTTTCTATGGAAGAATCAAGTTTTGAAATCCAGATTGTTGTCAAAATTTCCAACTTCATTTTTTGCAAGCATTTTGCACCGACTGTTGGGCATTGTCCTAACCTTTGTTCTAGATGTTGAGTTGTTGAGTTATCATTTTTAGGTAGTGTGATGTTTTCATTCTAGGTATTGTGACGCCTAGTTCTTTTCTTTAGGGTTTTGTGAAGCCCGCTAGACATTGTGACATCTAGTGTCTTCTATTTTCATCAAACTACCTGTGATTTTCCAGGTATTTTCCTTTCCTCCTGATGGTCTCCCAGGAGTCTTATCAGTTTGACCTGATGGTTTTCCAGGTCTTTTCCTTTTCCTCCTGATTGTTTTCCAGGAGTCTTATCAGTTTGACCTGATGGTTTTCCAGGTCTTTACCTTTTCCTCCTGATGGTTTTCCAGGAGTTTTATCAGTTTGACCTAATGGTTTTCCAAGTCTTTTCCCTTTCCTCCTGATGTTCTTTCCGGGAATTTTATCATTTGGCATGATGCTCTTCCAGGTCTTTTCCTTTTCTTCGGATGTTGGTTCTGGGAGTTTTTATCAAGTTGACCTGATGCTTTTCCGGGTCCTTTCCCTTTCTTCCTCCAGCTTTTCCATTAATGCGCCTGTGATTTTCTGGGGCGCATTTTCTAAATTTACCCTGTGATTTTCCAGGGTTTTCGATTCCAATATCCTGTGAATTGCCAGGATTTTCATCTAATTGCCTGTGATTTTTCGGGCCTCTTTTAATCACCCTGTGATTTTCCGGGGTTCTCTTTTCTATATCATGTGATTTACCGGGATTTTCATTTCCAATATCCTGTGATTTGCCAGGATTTTCATCTAGTTGCCTGTGATTTTCCGGGCCTCTTTTAATCACCCTGTGATTTTCCGGGGTTCTCTTTTCTATATTCTGTGATTTACCGGGATTTTCATTTCGAATATCCTGTGATTTTCCAGGATTTTCATCTAGTTGTCTGTGATTTTCCAGGGTTCTCTTTTCTTTCCTGTGATTTACCGGGATTTTCATTTTGAATATCCCGTGATTTTCCAGGATTTTCATCTAGTTGCCTGTGATTTTCCGGGCCTCTTTTAATTACCCTGTGATTTTCCGGGGTTCTCTTTTCTATATCCTATGATTTACCGGGATTTTCATTTCGTATATCCTGTGATTTGCTAGGATTTTCATCCATTTGCCTGTGATTTTCCGGGCCTCCTTTCTAAACTTTCCTGTGATTTGCTAGGATTTTCATTTTAGATATCCTTTGATTTGCCAGGATTTTCATCATTTTACCTGTGATTTTCCAGGCCATTTTAAGGTTTCCCTACAATTTTTCAGGGCTTTTTCTTTTCAAATATCCTGTGATTTAGACATTCATCAAGTCGCCTATGATTTTCTAGGCATTCTCTCAATTTTTCCTAATCGTGTTTGATCCGAAACAAAATC
The DNA here is from genome assembly GCA_026901365.1 of Sesbania bispinosa. Classification (NCBI taxonomy): domain Eukaryota; kingdom Viridiplantae; phylum Streptophyta; class Magnoliopsida; order Fabales; family Fabaceae; genus Sesbania; species Sesbania bispinosa. The sequence goes on from QLOH01000215.1 coordinate 524,754, forward strand.
GGTTGCTTCTAAATGTTTTGCTTATTCTTTCGGCTAAAAGAACAAGCAAAGGGGGTTGCTGTCAGCACCCAATTTTGTCCGGCCTTTTATTTTCTTCAATTCTTTTCCATTTTCATGATTTAAAAAAAACTAAACTAAAATGAATTAATTAATTAATTAGTTAATTAAATAGTTAATTAAATATTTTACCGAAAAAAGAGAATTTTTCAAATCCATTTAAGTCTTCATGTGAGTTAATTTGGCCCAATAGTAAACTTGAAAAAAAAAAGTCATTTGGGCCATTTTGGGCCCATCAATTATAAAAGTTCAAATTTTAAGAAAAAAAGTTCTTTTGGGTCAGGCCTATTTGCTTCACTTTTAGAAGGAAAAAAAAAAGAAATTTTCAGATTTGCTTTTTTGTCTTTTGGGCCATTTTGGGCTCATTGTTATTGAAGCTTTTTTTTAAGAGAAAAAAAAACCTTGTGGGCTGGCAACCCATCCTCATTAATTTTTTTTTCAAAGAAAAGGGGATGAAAGTAGCTGAAACAGAGCAAGTTGCATTTGCAACTTGCCTCTGATTCGGGCGGCCAGAAGCATGGAGCTGGGAGGCTAAATGGCAGGGCACCTGGTGTTTTGGGCGGCAGCAGCATGGAGAAAAGTAGTCTGGCAGTGCAAGTTGCACCAAAAAGGGCAATCAAGTTTGCCCATAAAGGGGAAGTTCAAGTAGAATGCGGGCACCTTTTCTGGGAGAAAAAAATCGAGAGAGAGTTAGGGAAAGGAAAATTTTTCAAAAATACAGCAAAAGGATTGAGTTTCAACACTTGAATCTCAATTCAATCAGAGAAGAAAAATAGTAGAGTTTTCAGAAAAATACAGAGGGAGTTTTAAAAAGAATATACAGAGAATACAAAAAACTTAGAGCTCAATGTCTGAGTTCTGTGTCCTTTTGAAAGAAAAACAGATACTTTGGAACGGGGAAACGAAGAATATATAACAGAAAATTACAAAGAAGCCTACAGATGAACATATAAAGCCAGCAGGAAAAGCTTGAAGTAGCAAACTCAGGAAGGAGAATCAAGGCTTAATCGAGAATTCCTACACATATATATAGGCTACAATTTGGTATATTCTCTTCTAGCTTTCACTCAAATATCAACATGTAATTGTTCTATGTGTACAAATAACATACCCCTAAGCAGTATCAAAATCATTTAGCAACATAAAGTCTCTATTAAAATTACACAGTCCCATTTTTACAGCTACAAAAGAAAAGGGAAATAAGTAGAAAAATCCAAACAGCAGCCCTCTCTACCATAACCAGGCCATAAACAGTGAAAGGAAGGTGAAAATACACATAGGAGAAATAAAAGAGAGGAGGAAAAAGGAAACCCCCCTCACTGCGGTAGCCGCCGCCGCGGTAGCCGCGCACCCCGCCGCCCTCGCGACCCAAATGGCCGACGTTGCGTCACTATCGTGAAGGACGCTATCTCTTTGTCGTTCACGAGCGTCCCCGCCGCCTGCACCGTCCTCATCGCGCCGCCATGGCGGCCTTCCCGCAGCCATGCCGCTGCTAACGACTATTTTCACTCAAGCCGCGTTCCCACCGCGCGCGGCCATCATCTCCTCGCCGTGAAACCACGACCAACCGCTCCATGACCACCGCGTCCCTCTCCCCTGCTGCAGCTACGCCGCGCGCCTCCATGCAAGGTTGTCGCCGCTTGCCCCTCTTTGCTCTCTCCCTCCTCCCAATTGCAAATCCTAAAAGAAAGGAATGAGAGTATTGTGGAAGCTTTTGTGTGAAACCTCATGGATTTTTTTTATCATTATTTGTCATTTATTTGTTTTAAAAATTTGTTCTCTTTTACAAATCTGAAGGTGAATTGGGATGTACACTCTGCTAGCCCATTTCGTTTTTTGTTAAGAAAGTGGGTTAACCCATCCTGTTTTTGTATTCTCTCTTTTTGAGTTGGGCTAGTGATGGTATACTGAGGCCCAACCCTTTTTATTTTAATGTGTGTCAATTATTTTGTGATTATTTATTTCTTCTTTGTAAATTCTTTTAGATCCATCATCTTGAATTTCTTTTAAATATTTAGAATTATTTATTTAACATTTGTAAATGTAAATATTTGTTTAAATTCCTATTTTGTAAATAATTGATTATTTGTAATTTTAATTATATGTACATGTAAATTTAGTTGATTTAATTTATCCTTTCTATCCTTGACGTTAATAGAATAGCATTTCTATCTTTTAACGTCACCGAAATTAAAAGGAACTGTTGAGTATAGTCATTTACTAGCTCAACAGCCTGCCCGTTTGTAAACAAGAAAACATTTTTTGAAGATAAATTTGTTTATCAAATCGATTACGTTAATGGAATAACATTTCTATCATTTGACGTCATTCAAAGAACTATTGAGTATAGTCATTTACTAACTCAATAGTTTGCCTTTCTATAAAAAATATGTTTTGGGAAATAAAATCAATTGACGTTAGTTGAATAACATTTCTATCAATTACGTTATCGAGAAACATTGAGTATAGTCATTTACTAACTCAATGATATGTGAAATCTCAAAAATAAATCACGTTAATTGAATAGTATTTCTATCAATAACGTCATCAGAAAATATTGAGTATAGTCATATACTAACTCAATAATGCGCGTAAAATCAAATCATTTTTCCAATTTTCTCAAAATAAGCGACGTTTATTGAATAGCATTTCTATCAATAAATGTTGTTTGAACAATTTCAAGGGTTCGTTGTATAGCCATTTGCTAGCATCAACTCTAAAAAAATAAATAAGTCCTTTTCTTTAAATTAAAAACATTTTCAAAATCAATTTCTCTATTTTTCTTTCTTTTCGAAAATTAAAAAAATCAATTTCTTTCAAAATTAAAACCAATCTCTTTCAAACACATTTTTAGAACTACGTGGCTTTGATTTCTCCATTGCACCTGGGGATACGTAGGAGCGAGATTTCCCCGTCGAGTCAAAATAAAACTTTCAAATTTTTGTCCCATTGATTCCAAATTATTTTTTTCATCATTCTTTAATTTAAATAATGTAAATAAATTTTATTTTTTTCTTTTAGAGGGTAAAATAAACATTTTAAAAGTTAATGAATTTTGCACAATTAATTAAGGGTAACCGTTTTTAACGGATATTGTAGGGTGCTAATACCTTCCCTACACATAATCGACTCCCGAATTTGAATCTTTTGTTCGCAGACCAGAGTTTCATTTTAAAATCATTTTTGGGTTTTCCAATTTCCCCGAACAAAATAAATTGGTGGCGACTTCCCAAAAATTCAATCATTTTTCAATATTTTTCTCACGGGCTCGCCGACCCCGTCGTGGCCCCGGTCGCGACAGCTGTCGCGACAAATACATTATATATATATATATTAAATCTGTATTATTTTAAATAATATACATTAATTGAAACAAACCAATAAATTAACACACTGAATCTACATTGTATACTTATTGATATATTAATTATTAATGAATTATACTATATTAATTTTTAATATATAGATTAAAATAATTATTGATATTTTAAATAGCCAATAAATGTGTTGTATGTGTATTTTAAATAGCCAATAATATATAGTATGTGCTGAAATACAGATTATTAACACATTTAATATACCCATTTATTAATGGGAAAAAGATAATATATTATTAAATGATATTAATTAGAACGTACATATAATGTACATGAATATATGCATTTAAACAAGACATTGAATCTAACCATTAATATGTTATATTAATTGTTGGAAACATATATATATATATATACACACACACACACACATATATATATACATACATACATATATATATATATATGAGGAGGGATCAACTTACACTGGTGTAAATTGCACTAAGTATTACACCGCTTATAAATACAAATCGAATGTGTTTTTTAGTAATCTAACCGTTTAATTATGTTTATTCATCATCATGATTATTTGTATCAAATTTAAAATTTTGACACTAATGACTTGATAATCAAATGGTTGATTTTTTTATATATTTCAAATGTATATATGACGTTAATCTTGAGACATCTCAATGACATATCAAATAATTTCGGATATTTAAAATTTTATATGCATGATCTATATGATAATAACTTCAATCCAACGGTGGATTACTTACTACAATGATCTGTTAAGAAATTATTCAACGGTGTAATACTTGGTATAACTTACACTGTTGTAGTTTAATCATTCCTCTACACACACGTGCGCGCGCACAGAGAGAGAGAGAGAGACACACACACACACACATATATATATATATATATCAAAACAATCATTCAATTCTTGTTTTTTATATTAAATTAAGAGTTTAATTACTCACATTGTCAATGTAAAATAATTTTACACAAATATCCAAATGATGTATTACCACATAATTTAATGAATTTAATAATACATGAGTTGTCTTATTATTAAATTATGTGTCAACACCTCATTGGATGTATATGTAAAACTTTTTTACATTGACCGTGCATAATTATTAACTTCTTAAATTAATTTATAAATTTAATGTAGTTATATTAAAAGACATAAGTGATAATACTTGTGCTTTTAAATGATTAAAATATTTATAATAATGTTTAAGACAGTCAATTATTCTTTAGAAAATAGTTGATGTCATACAGCTCTTGACAAAAAAAAATCAGAAAATGAATTGTAAAGAAATTTATTAATTAAATAAATATGTTATTAAATATAATTACATAACTAATAAAAAATTATTACAAAAATAATTAAATGAATACATTCTATATTATATTTTTCATGTTCAATGTATTGTCATTCAGCCAAAATTCATTCAATGTATTATATTATTTATTAAATTTTGCTTATTCAGCCTACTTTTATTCAATATATATATATATATTATTCTACAATTTAACTTTTACTTATTATATAAAATATTTTATACTAATTAATTTAAAAGCGTAACTAATTCAAATTTAATGGAAAAGATATTAATAGATAAAGAAAAATGTGAAAGTAATTAATATAAGAGTTAAAAAAATATAAAAATATTGTTCATTAATAAAACCTTGTATCTGAGAAAAAATTATGTTGGTTTATATCTAATTATAGTAAATATTTATTAATACACATATAATTAAATATGTTCAAAATTTGTGATGATAATAATTATTTCTAAATGATTATCATTTCATTATAAACAAATAAAATAATTAAATTTCTAAAATTAAGATGATAATAATTATGAACAAATAATTATTTTAATAATAATCATCCTACAAACATTTCTAAATCAAATATAACTAATTATTAGCAACTAAATATATAAATTATATAACTAATTAAATTATCTAACTAATTAAATTATATAAATTATATAATTATAACATAATTTAAATATAAAATATTAGATAATTAAAACATATAAATATAAATTATATAAATAATTAAATTATAATAATTATTAGTAACTAATTATATAAATTATATAACTGATTTAGTTATCTAACTAATTAAATTAACATAATTTAAATATAACTAATTATATAAATTATAAATGATTATTATAAACAAAAATTAAAAATTAATTAAAACTAACCTAGATGGTGCTTGGCTGTTGTAGGCGGCGGTGGGCTGGAGTTGGACGGCGGCGACCAGAGGGGGACAGCGGTTTGGGGGTTGTTTGAAGGTTCGGATCGGTGGAAAAGTTAGATAAGTGAAAGGGAGAGGGTTTGGGACGGTTGGGAAGGGAATATGAGAGAGGGAGAAGGAGGGCCGAAGGGGTTCTGCCGGAGAAGAGAACGAGAGGGAGAACGAGGAAGGAGAAGGAAGGAGAAAGGGTTTTGTAGCGCGTAAAGTTTAAACGTAGCAACGGCCAAGGCCATAGCTACAGCTGTCACAACGTTTAAAATAATGGTATTTTTAGAAAGAGGCACCAATTTTAAATTTTAATTAAAAGCGTAATTAGCGCTATTTTTGAATTTTCAGGGAAGAAAATTTGACGTTTTCGCTTAACATATTAATGACACAATTACATGTTGTACTTCGCATTTAATGATGTAACGACGGCGTATCTACGGCTTGGCCGTCACTGCGAGCGACGGTTAACGGATGTCACTACATTTTCACATCTAATAACCCGCATTCTTGTAGTGGACAAGGGAAAATGGTGCATTAGGAAGGCTACGTGATGAAGGTATAAGTGACAGCAACCACATTATTGGAGCACCATGATCAATACAAGCAAAAGGTATTGAGAGATGGGGGAGGATAAGAATGTGTAGAAACCACAGGAAACACTAGAAAGGGGGTTGAATAGTGTTTTATATGTTCAAACGGATTTTATGAAAACCTTTTTCACAAGCAGTATTTTCACAAAGAGTTTTGAGAATCTTGCTGAAACTGGGCGTTTGAGGTACTTACTGAAGTTGCTTCAGCAGGTTCAAATGATAGTTTTGTAAACTTGTTTTAAAAGCGTTTGAAATTGTTTTTCAGTTCAAGCTTATAAAGCAGATTATTCAGAACCTTCCTGTTAGCTTAAATAATAGATATAATGAGATGAGGGAAGAGAAGACTTAGCCACAAGATTTATCCTGGTTCACTCACATCCACCGTGAGCTACGTCCAGTCCAATGCCAACAAGCAAAGGATTTTCCACTAACTGATAACAATTACAAGTATTTTTTGACCCCAGCCTCTCCAGGCTAAACAGCAAGTATTCTTTGAACACAATCTCTTCAGGCTAAACACCAAGTATTCTTTGAACACAGCCTCTTCAGGCTAAACAGCAAGTATTCTTTCTTGAGTAAACTAGCAAATTGGTCCCTCACTTTGCGGGGACCATGCAGTTTCGTCCCTGACTTTGCTAAAATAGCACTTTAGTCCGTAAAGTTCATATTTTTTAATAAAGTGAAGGACCAAAGTGCATGTTTTTTAGTGAAATAAGGACTAAAATGCTATTTTAGCAAAGTCAGGGACGAAACTGCATGGTCCCCCGCAGAGTCAGGGACCGATTTTCTAGTTTACTCATTCTTTCTTTCTCCAAGCCTTTCCAGGCTCTCAGACACTTAACAGAGTTTACAGTGAATGTTGGTTTAAGTTTTTGAGAAAGTTTCTGAGAAACTTAAACAGAAATAATCTTGTACAAAGGATAACTGAGTATAACTCAGAATACAAAATGAAATTTCTAAGTACAAAATATCAAAGAGTTTGCGGTGAGATTTTTGCAGCGTATTGGCTTGTTTCTTCCTTTTTTTCTCTCTCACTTAGAACTTCTTCATGAAGCTTTATATAGGATATTAGTTTAAGTCCGTTGAAGATTGATAAACCACCGTTGTAAAATAGCATTAAATGTCGTTAAGACCGTTGTGAGACAATCTTCAAAAAAGCTTCTGACTTTGTGTGTTGCAGGTGCAGGTACCAGGTTCTGACATGTGCAGGTACCAGGTTACAACAATTTCCTTTTCTGGTAAAAGATTTGAAATACTCCTTAAATGGTCTCTGTAACATTCCTTAATTGAATCAAACATGCAGAAGACGTACATGATGCATTAAAGTCTTGAGAAGAAAGCCTTCTGACTTTGGTCAAATACCACGTAGAGAGTCTTCAATAGTTATTTTGATTCAGATAAAATATCTTATTCAGAAGGTTGATTGCTTTCAGCAGGTTTTCATCTTTCAGAAGGTTGCACCATTTCAGAGGGTTGCTCCTTCAAAGAGTTGCTGAAACACGTGAAATACCTTTAAGAGATTTTGTACTTTTAGCATATTTTAACCAAATTTGTTACTCATTAAAACTTAGGATTTGTGAGACTTTAAGCATTATTAATCTATTAATAATATTTTTAGACTCAACATTCTCCCCCTTTTTAGTGATGACAAATTTGCTTAAACTTTTACATATCTGAAGGAGAGAAAAAATATAAGTTAAGTTTAAGAAAACTCCCTTTTTCAGATACTTAATCAGAATGCCTTACTCCCCCTGAATCTGTGAATTCATTTCTGAAAACATTTATACTTCAGATATTTGTTAGTTTATATCTCCCCCTTTTGTCATCAATCAAAAGGTTTAAATCAAGACGTTAGGGTGTTGAGAAACATTTAAAGTTGATATCTCCCCCTTAAAGAAATTTGATCAATTCGAAGTTACTGAATCATTTAATGCATTGCAAAGATATAAAAGCAGGGTAGGTATTCAATTAATTTCAGAAACTTATAGCAATAAATATCAATCATTTTCAATCATAAGAAATTATGTAGCAAACTAATGATGCAGAGAATAATTATAATAGATTATAAATGCAGTACATAGTCACATCAGAGAGAGACACATCAAACACTTTGTATTAAAAATTTCAGAGAGCATAAGCAATTCAAAACACAAGTTGAACACAAAAGACTTTCTGAAATTTGGCAATCCTAAAAACTGTTGGTTCTCTTAAGCTTGGGCTTAGCATCTTGCACATGTAAACGAACAGGAGCAGTGTTGAGTTGCCTCATTAAAGATTGAATTCTTAGGTTCTTGCTTCTCAATCTCTGAATCTCTCTTTCTCTGATAGCTAGGGCTTGCGTGAGATCAGCTTCTATGAAGACAAAAGTAATGTGCTTCCATGAGAACTCCTTCCTTCTGAAGCCAACTGAGAACCCATATTCAGTAGGGTTAACCACTTGGTGAGTGAAAACAGTAGGAGTGTACATCACCATTTCCCATTCTTCATGAAGCTCAAGCTTGGATCCAGGAAAAGTTCCAGGAAACCAAGTTCTAAATGCTTGAACAGAAATGGTGCTCTTGGTAATAGAATCAGTAAAGTCAAACTTTGTTCCAGAGCATAAACCTTCTTTTTCTTGCTCATGCCAATAAGAATCCCATAGCCTTTCCCTGTAGGTGTGATCAAAACCACCATAAGCTTCTAAGTCTTTAGGGAGTCTCTCCCATTGTTCTTTGGTCATAGGCACTGGTTCTTCCATGTAGGCAGAGTAGTACTTTGGTTCCTTCTTCTTATCTTCAGGACCTTCAGCAAATGGTAACCTTGGCACAATTCTGTCAGGTTGACAGTAGATTTTGGTAGAAGGCTTCATGGAGAGTGGCTTGGGGGGCTTAAAATATTTGCACCCAGCTTTAGCAGCAATGTATCTTGAAAAGAGCTCAGTTTCCAAGTTCAGATGCCTAATGATGATCCAATCTTCAGCAGGTATCCTTACTTGATCAGGTGAGTCAATATCAATTTTCTTCCAGTAATGTCGGGGAGGTAGCACTCCTTGTCTGATTTTCTCAAGCTGATCAGATCTTCTAAAAGATTCAACCAATCTCTTCTGTCTTCCATCCTCCAGAGAATCAAGGTGAAGACCAATATGTTTATGCAGTGGGAGATGGTCCTTGAAGTAGAGAAGTTCTTCATACAGATTAGGGAAAAGAGGTACTCTTACTCGTTGATTGTAGGGAGTTGAATAGAACTTATGTGGTACCTCAGCAGCTTTCAGTATATCTTTAAAAGACATGAAACGTGCAACATGATCAAAAGATGACTTTCTTGAGAGATCTCTTGACTTTGGCTTCAGCATTTTCTCCCTTGCAATCAAGATCCTTTCCCAAACAAATTTACCATTTCCAATGCTAACATAACTTCCCTTAAATCCCCAGTCAATGGCACTGGATTCAACAAGAATAAGAGGAAGTTGTGTAGACATCTCTTCATCATTGAGATCTAAGTTAAAGGGTGATGGAGGTTGAGGAGTAGGTGATGGTGGATCAACAACCTCAGTAGGTTCAGTCCTTATTGGAATGGAAAAAATGGGTTCTACAACAGCAACAACTGAATCTATTTCCATGGGATCAGCAGAATGAGGTTCTGCAACCTTTTCACTATCAGCAGGTGCAACAACCTTAGCAGTTGGTACTTCAGCAACTAGATCTTCAGTAGTTCACCTATGGTGTTATCAGCAGGTGCAACCTCTTCAACCTTATCAGCAATAGGTTGGATGACTTCCTCAGCAGCAGCAGGTTGACTGATTTCTTCATCAATGTGTTGTTCTGAGGGCTTATCAGCAAGCACGGGTGCCTCAAGAACTCTAATCGAAACCTTGGAAGGACTTACATCATCCTCCAAATCAGCAGGATCAAGGTTATCAAAATGCACCTTGATTTTCTTGTAGGTGTTCAGCCTCAGGAATAGGTATATGGCTGACTTCCTGCATCTTTCTCTTGTACAACTTAGTCTTGGTAAGATCATAGAGAACAAAGGGTGTAGCGGGTTTGACTTGTCTTTTAACAATCCTCTCCTTTTTCAAGTCCAACATAGACTGAGTTTTGACTTGTTTTAATGCTTCTTGAAAGATCCCAGCATCATCCTTCGTGATTGATTTGCTCCTGGTGATCATTTGGGGAAGAGCTTCTTCTCTAACAGGGGATAATAACCTCCTGTGTTTTGACCTTGCTGCCTTTGAAGGCCTCATTCTCCTTGACACATCAGTTTTCTCCAATTTCTCAGATTCAATCATAGCCTTTTGAGCAGCTTCTGCTAAGGCTCTATCATTTTCTTCCTGTTCCTTTATTTTCCTCATGTCCTCTTCTTCAAGAGCATTTGCTAGGGCATCAATCTCTTGTAGTTCTGGATCTGGGTGACTAGTAGCAAGGGGCATCACTTTAAGTGGCTTCTCAGAAGAACTACCACTTGTAGCATCACCCACCACAGCCTGTCCCAAAAAAGTAGGCTTAGTGATTTTAGTAACTTGTACTTCAACATTCTGACCCACTATTTCAGTAGGTTCATTTTGAACTTTCTGAATAGGTTTAGAAGCCTTCTGTTGAGTTACCTCCACCACGTTTTCTGATGGAGTTGCCTTCTGGAATGATGCTTCCACCTCCCCCACTCTTTCCAGATCAGCAGGATCGAGAGTGACCTGACCAGACTTGGTCCTTTTCTTCTTAACAATCATCTTTTCAGGAGTCACCTCAACAGGTTTGAACTCCTCCTTTCTGACATCTCCATGGAGTTCCTCTTCCAGAATTTGCAACATAGATTTCTGGAATTCAGCAACATGAGCCTTCGGGCTTGATTCAGCAACTTCACCAGCAGGTTTCTTCAGAGAGATCCCCATTTGCTTTACATTTTTGCGGTAAAGTAGCTTGGAGGCCTATGATTAAACATCCCCTCTACTGGAAGGTTGTAGTGCATCAAAATCTTCATGATGAGGGTGTTGTGGGGAAGGTTAGCAGCAAAGTCTCTAGCCCTCTTGATCATACTGTAGAGAATGATCCAAGGAAGGTTAATCTTCTTCTTCTGCATCAGATGAATCAAGCAGAACCTTTCCATCTCAGAAATATGATCTTTTCTTCCACCCTTGGGGATGATGCAACATCCAAGGACAAAAACCAGCAACCTGGGTATAGGTAGCAACCCAGTTCCTTTTAGGTTTTTAGGATTCTCTGAAGCAAAAAGTATTTGGTTATATTTCTTCACACCACCATGATGAATCTCCCAATCTGAACAGAACAAAGCGCCTTCAGCTTTGGCACCAGTAACTTCTTCAAGAGTAGAAGTCTTGATGGTGAAGTTTTTCCCCATCACAGTAGCTCCAAGGTAGACTCTTTTGTCATGTTCTACCACTCTAATATTCCTCCAGAACTCATACATGCTTCCTTCATGCCAGCCACAGTTAATCACCTCAAAGAAAGGTAACCAACCAACACACTTGAAATACTCAGTAAGGTCAAAACCATTCTCAGCCAGGTTCTTAAAGTTGACACATCTGGATGGGACGATCTTCCCGCCAGCCTTAGATGAAGCACCATCGTTCTTCTTGGGAGCCATTGCAGTTCAAAGAGTGAAGTGTAGAAGGTAGGGTTTGAGAGCTTGGAAACTTGAGAATACAGAGAGTTCCTAATTGCAGAGAGTAGGAATGCAAAGGGAGTGTAACCGGAGCAGCTTCTCACGCGCTCTGTAAATAGACTCCAGACATAACATTAATGATGGCAGTTACAGGATGCGCAGACATGGGGATTCGTGCGAACGTACAGACTTTAGAGGATAGGTGAAAAGCCAACAGTCTCAGAGGGACATGTCATCAAGTGCCAATTTCAGAAAGTGTATGTGTTCAGCAAGTTTAATAATTTCAGCAAGTATGCATTTCAGCAGACACATATTTCAGAAAGTTACATGCACACACATTTTCACAGATTTTCACATGAGACAAATAATCTCAGATATTTAAATTGCAATATAAAACAATGTTACCAGCAGAGATACTTATGGGTTTGAACTGTATTTGCTAAGACTCAATGTTGCTTTCAGTGATGAGATTAAAGTTTTCAGCAGCTTATGTTGAATGCTCTTGGAACATAAACCTTCTTCTCATCAAGAGTTGCTCTCATCCATTCTTCAATAGTGATTCTGGGAGTTATTGCGACACCCTTAGTTATACCGCTAAGAGTATCACATTACGAACGTAACCGATGACTCTCATTTTTAAGTGTATGCTTAGAAAATACGGGAATTTTTTTTTTGAAAGAGTTTTTAATAAGAAACTTAGTCATCAACAACTAATCGCATTCTAATTCCATTTTAAGTATTCATGAAAACGTCCTTTTCTTAAGTCTGAAATTCATTTTCTAAAAACATCTAGACGATTCAATCATTCCGCATACATACACGACATACACGCAGATATAAAGGGGATCATGGGAAGAAAACCTCATAACATATATACAGAACCATAGTGTCAAAGTAATCCCGGAGTAAACAATACCACCATACAAAACAAGAGTTCTAGTAGTAGACTATAATAAATAAGACCTCAGCCTAAACCAAACAAAACAAAAGGCCACTAAATCAGAGCTGCTACTAACTAGACTCGTGACTACCCCCAGTTACGCTATCCTACTCGTCATCATCCGTCTCAGCAGGAATCCATCCACAACTCCTCCCTCCAGTACCCCCGAGGTTGATCATCCCAAAGTCTTCTGAGGGGTCGTCACTGGAAGAATCCTCTTCCGGCTCCTCATCCTCAGAGTCATCCTTCAGGTCTTCCTCTGGGTCCTCCTCCTCAGATGTAGTGTCATCGATCACGATCATGTCTGGCTCACTCGGACGGGAACGGCCAAATGCGTCAAAATATACGGGTTGTGGAGGTGACATCTCTGGACCGGGAGAGTAACGAGGGGAATCTGGCTCGCCCATGGTCGCCATCCGTGAGGACTGTGACGATGCTGATGGAGAGGGGCGATGACGACGGTTGAGAAAAGTAGTGTAGTGACGGAGTCTGGGTGGAGTCTCAAACTCAAGGATCACCGGCACTGTGAAATCTATCTCCGGTACCAGGGGAAGGCTGGGATGAGAAATGGTGATGCGCACCTCCCCCGTGAAAACACATCGCCTAGGGACGTCAGTAATTCGCCACTGGCCTCGTGGCTCCCACCTCAACGTGATCCTCATAGTGGACATCCTGAATCTCTCCAATACCAACTGTCGACGTGGCGAAGAAGTACGACGACAGGGAATAACAGAAGCAGAAAAGGAAGGGTGAGAACATCACATGAACTCATATCAAGTAGAATATAGTAACTAGAGCATCAATAAAATATTCACAAGCATCCACATAATCTCAATCACAAATATGCAGCTGATGCTACCATGCTATATGTATCTAATGCATGAGGGCCCGGGGAAAACAACACCAAAAGCAGAGCACACAGCAACTGCTCGACCATATATGTACAATATATCAGGAGTATAGTCTGTACTAGCAAATAGTACGAAGAGCATTGCTCAATCTCTGGCCAAGACGATTTTCCGACTTCCAGACAAACTCACTGATTATGAAAACTTGAGAGCGACAGGATAGTCAAGCCTGTACCCCGTTTGCACGACAGTAGGGGGCGAGCCTACGCCACTTATGCCATTCCGGGACCTGACTCATCCTCAGGGCTGGTCTCCTTTACTGGACCGCTGGTGTTCTTTGCAAAACCCAGTGCACCCGTCCCATCCAGTTTCACACTGTACTAGAGTGGTATTGCCATATAGGTCGTAAGGCTTTTGAACCTTAATCATTATTGATGCACATGATGTATGTCACACCGCAAACACTTACAATATTACGTCCTTCAGACAAACCCATTGAATCTTTTTACGTCACCACTTTATTGTGGTGCAACCTTGTAGATTCAAGGTCTTTCTTTTGAGGAAAACCAAATCACACTCTCTTGCCAAGCTTCTCAAGTTTTATGTAGAGAGAAAGTGTTGGTTATAGTCTTTTAAGGTAGTTTGTGCTAGCTTTATTGATAATCATATTCATTTAAGTCCTACAATTTACTAAGGCTTATGGATATGTCTTATGAAAGGCATTACTAATCCTAATTTCACTTGTATGACTAATTAAGATTAGGCTTGACCTTTAATCATAACTAGTCTTCATTAATCGGATGTCAATTAATCTTTCCTTCTTTAATTAAGTCTTAATCCTCACTTAAGATCCTAATTAATTTCTAATTATCCCTTAATCTCTTCCTTAATCTTGGATTAAGGTTTTTAATTATGCTTGGTTAAGGTTAAATTATAATTAATTAGTTTTTAACCGTCGTTAGAGATTAATTACTTAATTAACACTTATATTAATATTAATTATCTTTAGACTTAATTAATTATTAATTAACTTAAGTAATTTAGGCTAATCAACTTAGGTGATTAAATTAGTTAAGTCTACTAATTAATCCTAAGTTTAATTTTCACAACTTAGATTAGTGTTGAAGTTCAACCCTAATCTAAACCTAAGCCCATGAATTATTTTTAGTTGTCTTTTAAATTGAGTTTTGACTTTCTTTTTGAAGGCTTTGGGACTAAACAAAAGCCTAAAGGTTATTGGACCCATGAGAGCCCATTTTTATTCATAATAAATAAAAATATGACTTTTAAATAGATTTTTATTTTAGTTAAAATAAAAATCCGAATTTAATTACTTAATTTAAAAACTTATCTTATTTGCAATTTAGTCCTTTTTGTTACAAATTTATTCTTTAGTCCTTTTGGGCCAATTTAGCCCAAAAACATGTTTTAAACATCCTTTTGATCTTTTTAGGATCAAAAGGACATTCTTGATGAGTTTCATCAAGAACACTCATGAACATCAAGAGCAACCTTGAATGTTCATCCAAAACTTCAAATTTTTCACAACATCCAATCTTTACCAAAACTTCACACATTCATCAATAAACAATCTAAATGTCAAATATCATACTAATCCACTCAAAATCATCCACATACACATTAAAGTTCATAACTCCATTTTCAAGCTCAAAACATCATTATTTTCAAGATAAATCACCAAATCAATTTTTCCACTTAAGATCAACCACATGCATGTACATATATCCATCATATAATCACATCCAAACCATCAAAATAATTTTTGCACACATGCAACCACCTCTTCCTCTCTTGGCCGAGAGCTTAAGGGGAAAAAGGAGGGATTTTTCAACAAAAATCCTTCCTTGGCTTGCATGCAACACAACCCAACCATCAACAACAATCCAAACAAGATCAAAGACATGCAAACAACAACAATAACCCAGCTCATCAAGACCGAAAATATTTTCTCAAAAACAAGCTCAAAGGTTTGATTTTTCAAGAGAAAAACAAGAGAAAAAGCAAGGATTCAAGGGCAAATCCTTGACTCTAGTTACATGGCCTACTAGAGTTCAAGTTCTCCCCCCCCTTTACCTTAGATCTTCAAGGGAATGAGTGCAGATTTTTCCTCCTCCAACAGCCCCTTCAAGCTCCTCCTTCAAGCCTCCAACAAGTGGATTTTTGGTGGAAAGTATGTATTTTTTTTTTCTTTAGCTTAAATCCAAGAATGGGACTTAAGCTTGGTTGGTGATTTGGGTGGAGATGAAGAAATTTTGGGGAGAAGAAGGGTGGTGGTGCGCGGCCAGCAAGGGAGAAAGAAGAAGAAGAAGAGAGAAAATGGGTAGGTGGAGAAGATGGCTAAGTGAAAAATGGCCATAAAGTGAAGCTTCTCCTTTATATAGACTTAATGGTGTGAAGGAAGACATGGACAAGTGGCACACATGCACCATGCTGTGCAGCGAAATTTTCAGAGGAGAAAATAAGGTTTGTGCAATTTTTTTCTGGCCCGGATCAAGAGTATTCGGGCCCGGGTCGGGGTACCGGAGGGCAAAAAGGTCAATTTTTGCAGAAAAATCGCAAAAATTCCCAAAAAATTCCTAAAAATAGGAAATTTAATACTAAATCCAAAAATATAAATTTTGGTGATAAAAAAATAATTTTAACAATTCAATAAAACACGAAATGCGGTAAAACGGTAAGAAGCGGGCGTTACAGTAAGTAGAGAGAGAAAATTAAGGTTTTATTTACAGAGATTGTATAGAATTATAATTATAATTTTAAATCATCTTTTAAGGTTCAAAATATATCTTCCATATTTTTCTACAAATTTTTTTTTTTCATATGCTGGCTATGGTTATACTGTTAATTGGGGCATTTTGATCTTTTTGCCCAGAAGTGCTAGAAAAATTCTAAATAATTTTCTAAAACTCATCACTAATTATATTAAGAGTATTTTGAATAAAGGTATAGATACCTTAGAGTTTTAGCTATTTTTAATAATTAAATCTATATTTTCCTTAACTGTATAATTACTAAAGGTGTCTTAGGTTATTTTCTCAAACACCTCTCTAGAGAAATTTACTCATAATTGTGGTTGGGTATTATAAATTTGGTTGTCTATTAAAAGCTACTAAATACTTTATAATTAAATGATTATTACTATCTTAAAATTTTCTTTATTCTATTTATACACCAGTAAGAAAAATTGTGGGTGTTACATTTCTCCCCTCCTTTAAGAAATTTCGTCCTCGAAATTTGGTGTTCCTACTGCTGAATAGGGATAAATCCATCTTCTTAAGCTTTAAGAGCTACCCTCCTAATTAGATCATATAAGACCTTAATGGTTCCCTAAAAGTTGGATAATTATTATTCTTAACATTTCCTTCTAATTCCCAATGTCCTCTTACGATATCTTATTTTCTTATCACTAGGCACATGTATCCTACCCTTGAATCTAACAGTTCCATCAGCTTCCTTACAAAACTCAGATTCTCCTTTCTTTAGGGACTAGATTCCTTCAAATCTTGCAAAGATTGATCCACTTCCTGTGTTACACGAACTTGTTCTAAGAAAATCATTTGAAATCTTTAAGGTTCCCAATCTTATACTCTTAGGATCAAATCCAACATCTAGGTTTAGGTCTCTAAACCCTTCTATCAACTCTAGTTCCTTAACCATCATTGCTGCCATACGCAAGGATGTCCTACTCAAGGCATCAGCTACTACATTGGCTTTCCCAGGGTGGTATTGTAAACTAAAATCATAATCCTTTAAAAACTCCATCCATCTCCTTTGCCTCATATTCAACTCCTTCTGATCAAACAGATATTTCAAGCTCTTATGGTCACTAAAGACTTCAAACCTAGCGCCATATAGATGATGCCTCCGAATCTTCAGAGCAAAAACTATAGCTGCCAACTCTAGATCATGCGTGGGATAGTTTACTTCGTGTGTTCTCAGTGGCCTAGAGGCATAAGCCACTACCTTCCCTTTTTGCATCAACACACAACCTAATCCTTGTTTCGAAGCATCACAATATACTTCCAAACTCTCCTGTGGGTTAGGTAAAACTAACGCAGGCGCAGAAGTTAACCTCTTCTTCAATTCCTGAAAACTATCTTCATACTACTGGCTCCTCACAAAAAAAAAGGTTGGTCTTTCCTAATCAAATGGTTCAACGGAGTTTCTATCCTTGAAAAATTTTCATTAAACTTACGGTAGTAACCAACTAACCCCAAGAAGCTTCTCACTTTTGTTAAAGTCCCAGGTGCTTCCTACTGCAACACAGTTTCTACCTTAGCTGGGTCTACTCTAACTCGTCCACTATAGATCACATGACCTAGGAAATTCACTTCCTTTAACCAAAACTCACACTTAGATAGCTTAGCATACAACTTCCTATCTCTCAAGATTATTCCAAAGAATGCTATACTTTCCCATTGGATCCTAGAAATAGGAGAGAACATTGCACGAAAGAATGAGGATAAGTTGGCTTAAATGAGGCTAGAAAACTAGGTTCACTAAGGAGGGAAAGGAACACCAATGACAACCAATCCAGATGGAATTACTAGACACCTGTAGCATTCATGGTAAAGTCCAAAGCGGATTTTAAGATTAGCTATAGTCTCGGTATATAGATGGAAGCAATCTATCTTAGGGAATATTGTTATATATATATATATATTTTTTTTTGTTCCTTATGGTCATCCTACTCCCACGGATTGTATTCATCCCCTAGGGCATCCTTACACGAAATGCCACCTACTTATCTAGTACTATTCCAATCCAATCTTTAAAATCTTGCCTAGATATTTATTAATTTATATACCTTTCCTTGAGAGTCTAAGTCCATCAAGATTAATGTACAAACTAATCCTGTAAATTGGTATAACCATACTAAACCAACGTGTCATGATTCTTACCAATTCCAATCTTAATTGTTTATGAGATTCCATTCACATACCTTATTCAATCTATAGGAGCATCAATCAAGTATACTCTCAGTCATCAAAATCAACACATACGATAATCGCTCATTATTTGACATATCTATTATTTCTACTAACCTCATGGAAGTGTCGTCCTTACTTAGCTCATACCATTGTAGCTCTTGTAGTGCGTACTCGTGCATATAATTCTCCACCACATGATCTCTTTCTTCAATTTCCTGCGTAATCTTGATACTAACAGATCATTTTCTTAGTCATATCCTACCATCCGACTAAAATTTCTTAAGAACTACACCTTTGTGCTATTGGTCTCAATACTTCGACATCCTTTATCTTAAATCGAGTTTTCCACTTGTTTCTATAAATCCTTATTTTATCAATCCGTTAGAGATAGCGATCATACTCTAGTGTATCTATCAAACTTCAATCATGACACTCATTCCACAGTCAAACCCTTTTAGACTTCAAGTTCATCCACAGGGTATCCAAATATGCCTTAACTGTTAAGATCAAACCCCAATTCGTGTGTTTGTCATTCTTATCCTAAACTCCATTATTATTTATCCTGAGTATACCCCAAGCCGTCGATTATTTCTAACTTGCCTTTCCAAATTATATATATTCAATAACTGAATCCTCAAGAGATATTAGTACAAATCCCCAAATTTCAAAACCTTAATAAGTAAACCTCAATGATCAATCATCTTAACCTTGAATTCACGGCCTCGAATTCATTATCGATCCCTTAGGTTACTCATCTAAAGGAATGGGAACTTATCCTTAGTGGTCATCCTATCCTGACCTTTGATGTCTCACTCAGCACCTAAATCCACAAGTCAAATCAACTATTGGCTACACTAATGTACCATCTCAGGACCTAGAGGTCTTGGCAAACTCGTTTTAGAAGCTTGATTACTTGGTTCATTCATACTACCTTAATTCTAATTAGGGTGTTAAGTTAATTCTTTTATGAGGTATGATTCTATGCTACCTTGTCTCCTTCCCAGGAGATCGCCCAATCTCAGGGTTGCCTCTTTCTGCCATGGAATCCTGCATTCGCAGAACAAGTCAACTTCTTCCATTTCATGCAGAACCATTCAAGCAAGAATAAGCAACGATATACACATATCCTCATATTACTAAGATAGTAAGATGAGAGCAACCAATTCACACAAGGCAAACAATCAACATAAACAAACATTCAACACAGAGTAAACACAGAGAGAAGGGTATTGCAGACCATACCCGAGGCCAAAAGGAAAGAACAGCTCTGATACCACTAAATGCGACACCCTTAGTTATACCGCTAAGAGTATCACATTACGAACGTAACCGATGACTCTCATTTTTAAGTGTATGCTTAGAAAATACGGGAATATTTTTTTTTTGAAAGAGTTTTTAATAAGAAACTTAGTCATCAACAACTAATCGCATTCTAATTCCATTTTAAGTATTCATGAAAACGTCCTTTTCTTAAGTCTGAAATTCATTTTCTAAAAACATCTAAGACGATTCAATCATTCCGCATACATACACGACATACACGCAGATATAAAGGGGATCATGGGAAGAAAACCTCATAACATATATACAGAACCATAGTGTCAAAGTAATCCCGGAGTAAACAATACCACCATACAAAACAAGAGTTCTAGTAGTAGACTATAATAAATAAGACCTCAGCCTAAACCAAACAAAACAAAAGGCCACTAAATCAGAGCTGCTACTAACTAGACTCGTGATTACCCCTAGTTACGCTATCCTACTCGTCATCATCCGTCTCAGCAGGAATCCATCCACAACTCCTCCCTCCAGTACCCCCGAGGTTGATCATCCCAAAGTCTTCTGAGGGGTCGTCACTGGAAGAATCCTCTTCCGGCTCCTCATCCTCAGAGTCATCCTTCAGGTCTTCCTCTGGGTCCTCCTCCTCAGATGTAGTGTCATCGATCACGATCATGTCTGGCTCACTCGGACGGGAACGGCCAAATGCGTCAAAATATACGGGCTGTGGAGGTGACATCTCTGGACCGGGAGAGTAACGAGGGGAATCTGGCTCGCCCATGGTCGCCATCCGTGAGGACTGTGACGATGCTGATGGAGAGGGGCGATGACGACGGTTGAGAAAAGTAGTGTAGTGACGGAGTCTGGGTGGAGTCTCAAACTCAAGGATCACCGGCACTGTGAAATCTATCTCCGGTACTAGGGGAAGGTTGGGATGAGAAATGGTGATGCGCACCTCCCCCGTGAAAACACATCGCCTAGGGACGTCAGTAATTCGCCACTGGCCTCGTGGCTCCCACCTCAACGTGATCCTCATAGTGGACATCCTGAATCTCTCCAATACCAACTGTCGACGTGGCGAAGAAGTACGACGACAGGGAATAACAGAAGCAGAAAAGGAAGGGTGAGAACATCACATGAACTCATATCAAGTAGAATATAGTAACTAGAGCATCAATAAAATATTCACAAGCATCCACATAATCTCAATCACAAATATGCAGCTGATGCTACCATGCTATATGTATCTAATGCATGAGGGCCCGGGGAAAACAACACCAAAAGCAGAGCACACAGCAACTGCTCGACCATATATGTACAATATATCAGGAGTATAGTCTGTACTAGCAAATAGTACGAAGAGCATTGCTCAATCTCTGGCCAAGACGATTTTCCGACTTCCAGACAAACTCACTGATTATGAAAACTTGAGAGCGACAGGATAGTCAAGCCTGTACCCCGTTTGCACGACAGTAGGGGGCGAGCCTACGCCACTTATGCCATTCCGGGACCTGACTCATCCTCAGGGCTGGTCTCCTTTACTGGACCGCTGGTGTTCTTTGCAAAACCCAGTGCACCCGTCCCATCCAGTTTCACACTGTACTAGAGTGGTATTGCCATATAGGTCGTAAGGCTTTTGAACCTTAATCATTATTGATGCACATGATGTATGTCACACCGCAAACACTTACAATATTACGTCCTTCAGACAAACCCATTGAATCTTTTTACGTCACCACTTTATTGTGGTGCAACCTTGTAGATTCAAGGTCTTTCTTTTGAGGAAAACCAAATCACACTCTCTTGCCAAGCTTCTCAAGTTTTATGTAGAGAGAAAGTGTTGGTTATAGTCTTTTAAGGTAGTTTGTGCTAGCTTTATTGATAATCATATTCATTTAAGTCCTACAATTTACTAAGGCTTATGGATATGTCTTATGAAAGGCATTACTAATCCTAATTTCACTTGTATGACTAATTAAGATTAGGCTTGACCTTTAATCATAACTAGTCTTCATTAATCGGATGTCAATTAATCTTTCCTTCTTTAATTAAGTCTTAATCCTCACTTAAGATCCTAATTAATTTCTAATTATCCCTTAATCTCTTCCTTAATCTTGGATTAAGGTTTTAATTATGCTTGGTTAAGGTTAAATTATAATTAATTAGTTTTTAACCGTCGTTAGAGATTAATTACTTAATTAACACTTATATTAATATTAATTATCTTTAGACTTAATTAATTATTAATTAACTTAAGTAATTTAGGCTAATCAACTTAGGTGATTAAATTAGTTAAGTCTACTAATTAATCCTAAGTTTAATTTTCACAACTTAGATTAGTGTTGAAGTTCAACCCTAATCTAAACCTAAGCCCATGAATTATTTTTAGTTGTCTTTTAAATTGAGTTTTGACTTTCTTTTTGAAGGCTTTGGGACTAAACAAAAGCCTAAAGGTTATTGGACCCATGAGAGCCCATTTTTATTCATAATAAATAAAAATATGACTTTTAAATAGATTTTTATTTTAGTTAAAATAAAAATCCGAATTTAATTACTTAATTTAAAAACTTATCTTATTTGCAATTTAGTCCTTTTTGTTACAAATTTATTCTTTAGTCCTTTTGGGCCAATTTAGCCCAAAAACATGTTTTAAACATCCTTTTGATCTTTTTAGGATCAAAAGGACATTCTTGATGAGTTTCATCAAGAACACTCATGAACATCAAGAGCAACCTTGAATGTTCATCCAAAACTTCAAATTTTTCACAACATCCAATCTTTACCAAAACTTCACACATTCATCAATAAACAATCTAAATGCCAAATATCATACTAATCCACTCAAAATCATCCACATACACATTAAAGTTCATAACTCCATTTTCAAGCTCAAAACATCATTATTTTCAAGATAAATCACCAAATCAATTTTTCCACTTAAGATCAACCACATGCATGTACATATATCCATCATATAATCACATCCAAACCATCAAAATAATTTTTGCACACATGCAGCCACCTCTTCCTCTCTTGGCCGAGAGCTTAAGGGGAAAAAGGAGGGATTTTTCAACAAAAATCCTTCCTTGGCTTGCATGCAACACAACCCAACCATCAACAACAATCCAAACAAGATCAAAGACATGCAAACAACAACAATAACCCAGCTCATCAAGACCGAAAATATTTTCTCAAAAACAAGCTCAAAGGTTTGATTTTTCAAGAGAAAAACAAGAGAAAAAGCAAGGATTCAAGGGCAAATCCTTGACTCTAGTTACATGGCCTACTAGAGTTCAAGTTCTCCCCCCCTTTACCTTAGATCTTCAAGGGAATGAGTGCAGATTTTTCCTCCTCCAACAGCCCCTTCAAGCTCCTCCTTCAAGCCTCCAACAAGTGGATTTTTGGTGGAAAGTATGTATTTTTTTTTCTTTAGCTTAAATCCAAGAATGGGACTTAAGCTTGGTTGGTGATTTGGGTGGAGATGAAGAAATTTTGGGGAGAAGAAGGGTGGTGGTGCGCGGCCAGCAAGGGAGAAAGAAGAAGAAGAAGAGAGAAAATGGGTAGGTGGAGAAGATGGCTAAGTGAAAAATGGCCATAAAGTGAAGCTTCTCCTTTATATAGACTTAATGGTGTGAAGGAAGACATGGACAAGTGGCACACATGCACCATGCTGTGCAGCGAAATTTTCAGAGGAGAAAATAAGGTTTGTGCAATTTTTTTCTGGCCCGGATCAAGAGTATTCGGACCCGGGTCGGGGTACCGGAGGGCAAAAAGGTCAATTTTTGCAGAAAAATCACAAAAATTCCCAAAAAATTCCTAAAAATAGGAAATTTAATACTAAATCCAAAAATATAAATTTTGGTGATAAAAAAATAATTTTAACAATTCAATAAAACACGAAATGCGGTAAAACGGTAAGAAGCGGGCGTTACAGTAAGTAGAGAGAGAAAATTAAGGTTTTATTTACAGAGATTGTATAGAATTATAATTATAATTTTAAATCATCTTTTAAGGTTCAAAATATATCTTCCATATTTTTCTACAAAATTTTTTTTTTTCATATGCTGGCTATGGTTATACTGTTAATTGGGGCATTTTGATCTTTTTGCCCAGAAGTGCTAGAAAAATTCTAAATAATTTTCTAAAACTCATCACTAATTATATTAAGAGTATTTTGAATAAAGGTATAGATACCTTAGAGTTTTAGCTATTTTTAATAATTAAATCTATATTTTCCTTAACTGTATAATTACTAAAGGTGTCTTAGGTTATTTTCTCAAACACCTCTCTAGAGAAATTTACTCATAATTGTGGTTGGGTATTATAAATTTGGTTGTCTATTAAAAGCTACTAAATACTTTATAATTAAATGATTATTACTATCTTAAAATTTTCTTTATTCTATTTATACACCAGTAAGAAAAATTGTGGGTGTTACAGTTCTCTTTGATTTATTCAACACATTTGCAAGAGAAATAATAAGGATTTTTTGTACCCATATTTTCTTGGGTCCACCTGGGTCAGTTTCTGGTAAGGGTTTCTCTTTCTGTTTATTCTCAGACTTAAAAAGCCTATGTTTATCACAGTGAGGACACCCATCAACTTTTTCCTTATCCTTTTTAGGCAACTTAGAATCTGATGATTTAGATGATAGTTTTCCAGAGAAACCTAAGCCTCTTTTATCATTTAGCCTTTTCTAAGTTTCCAATAATCTATTAAGATTATTAGTTCCTTCAGTAAAGTTGGCTAGGTCTTTAGTAAGTTCCTCAATCTGTCCTTGAAGTTTCTGTTTTTCTTCAAGTAGATTTTTGGAGTTACTATTCTCTTGTTCCTGAAACTCTTCTTTAAGTATAAGATTTTCTTTTTCAAGATCCTTGTTTTTATTGCATATAGCAGTATATGCATTTGAAAGTTTCTTATACTCTCTGAAAAGTTCCTTGGAATTATCAACTAGATCATTATATTCATCTTGAAGAGTTAAAGATGTTACCTTAGAATCTGTTTCTTCAGAGATGAGTTGATTTTCCATTAAGCACAAGGTTGTCTCTTCAGATGAGTCCTCTTCATCTTCTGAAGTGAGATCCTCTACAGACTTGTTATCTTTATCATCTTCTTGAGCAAATGAAGCTAGCCAATTCCATATTTCCTTAGCAGAGTTGCATCCTTTAACCATCTCATACTCAGATTTGTTCAAAGAACAAATCAAGTAGAGCTTGGCTTGAGCATTAAGTTGAACTTTAATTTTTTGCTCATAGGACCACTCAGCTTTGGAAATAGGTACTCCATTTCTCGTGGGAACATAGTCACCATCAGCAACTATATCCCAGAGATCTAGATTATAGCTTTCCATGAACAGCTTCATATGTTCTCTCCAGTGGAAATAATCTTTCCTGCTGAAAACTGGAGGTTTGGTTACAGATGCTCCTTCAGAGATGTAGAGACCATAGCTTGTTGAGGTTTCCATCTGGATCTTCTTCCCTCAGCACTTGTTAGATGCTCAACCCGAGGTTGAGCTCTGATACCAACTGTAGAAACCACAGGAAACAATAGAAAGGGGGTTGAATAGTGTTTTATATGTTCAAACAGATTTTATAAAAACCTTTTTCACAAGCAGTATTTTCACAAAGAGTTTTGAGCAACTTACTGAAACTGGGCGTTTGAGGTACTTACTGAAGTTGCTTCAGAAGGTTCAAATGATAGTTTTGTAAACTTGTTTTAAAAGCATTTGAAATTATTTTTCAGTTCAAGCTTATAAAACAGATTATTCAGAACCCTCTTGTTAGCTTAAATAACAGATATAATGAGATAAGGGAAGAGAAGACTTAGCCACAAGATTTATCCTGGTTCACTCACATCCACCGTGAGCTACGTCCAGTCCCAATGCCAACAAGCAAAGGATTTTCCACTAACTGATCATAGTTACAAGTATTTTTTGACCCCAGCCTCTTCAGGCTAAACACCAAGTATTCTTTGAACACAACCTCTTTAGGCTAAACACCAAGTATTCTTTGAACACGGCCTCTTCAGGCTAAACAACAAGTATTCTTTCTTTCTCCAAGCCTCTCCAGGCTCTCAGACACTTAACAGTGTTTACAGTGAATGTTGGTTTAAGTTTCTGAGAAACTTAAACAGAAATAATCTTGTACAAAGGATAACTGAGTATGTATAACTCAGAATACAAAATGAAATTTCTAAGTACAAAATATCAGAGAGTTTGAAGTGAGATTTTTGCAGCGTATTGGCTTGTTATCTTCCTTTTTTTCTCTCTCACTTATAACTTCTTCATGAAGCTTTATATAGGATATCAATTTAAGTCCGTTGAAAATTGATAAACCACCGTTGTGAAATAGCATTAAATGTTGTTAAGACCGTTGTGAGACAATCTTCAAAAAAGCTTCTGACTTTGTGTGTTACAGGTGCAGGTACCAGGTTCTGACATGTGCAAGTACCAGGTTACAGCAATTTCCTTTTCTGTTAAAAGATTTGAAATGCTCCTTAAAGGGTCTCTCTAACATTCCTTAATTGAATCAAATTTGCAGAAGACGTATATGATGCATTAAAGTCTTGAGCGGAAAGCCTTCTGACTTTGGTCAAATACCACGTAGAGAGTTTTCAGCATTTCTTTTGATTCAGATAAAATATCTTATTCAGAAAGTTGATTGCTTTCAGCAGGTTTTCATCTTTCAGAAGGTTGCACCACTTCAGAGGGTTGCTCCTTCAGAGAGTTGCTAAAACACGTGAAATGCCTTTAAGAGATGTTGTACTTTTAGCATATTTTAACCAAATTTGTTACTCATTAAAACTCAGGATTTATGAGACTTTAAATATTATTAATCTCTTAATAATATTTTTAGACTCAACAGAATGTATGTTGGCGGAAGTGTGGGACACATTGGCAAGAAGGTGAATTAAGCAGTGAATCTGAAACTGTAAAAGATGATGCAGGGTTCAATTGCAATTTTTATGAAATTAACTTTTTTAAAAAAGATTAAATAGAAGTCTCCAAAACCGGGTATATAGACACCCTTATTTGAAGTGGTGCATATCAAATGTCACATAGCTTTTGCCTTAATTAAGAATAAATCTCCTCGAATAATCTCAAAACTCAAAAGTGTAAACTCTCAATAAGTTACAATTAGTAAATATATTTAAGAAAATATCAATGGGTGATTGGTTTAGATGAGATATATATGTATTTACGTTGTATGTGCTTATCTCTTAAATAATGTCTCGGTTCAAATCTTGTGTCTAATTAAAAAAATCATCAGAAGAGCTAGACCTATTATGTTATTGATATTAAGTATGATTATCTTTTGTAAAGGGTATTGTGGTCAAAACCAAAACAATATTTAAAAAAATTATTACTCCTAAATTAGGGCTTTCTATTTATTATATGTTTGTTAATTGTTACTAAGTAATTTTCATTTCAATGTTCATGTGTGTTGGGATTAGGGGGAGATCTAAGTTCCTTGACGAATATTTGACTCTAAAATGAAGAAATATACTATTAACAATGCCAATTTTATCAAATTATGAGAGCTTGTATAGATGAATAAATATTATTAGTGAAAGTGGATTAGTATTAGGAATTCAAATATTTGGACCACTCTAGCCTTAGATAAATCTAACTACCACACTCAACCCTACCGTTATTCCCATAATTATGGGTAAAAATATTGCTTATCAAGGACAAAATAAAAAAAAAATGACCCATATAATACTCGTAAAGGGACAGTAGTAACTTTAAATAACTTTCAGTTAATTAAGCCATTTGCATCGCAAGATGCTTGGCTAGATCTTGCAGTTAGGGATGAGAATAGGCCGAGCCGAGCTAGGCTTTTCAAGGCCTGAGCCTGACCTGCACCTTAAATCCATGGCCTGAGCCTGACCTGTTACCTGACATAGGCTTTATTTTATAGTCTGAGTCTGACCTATTTAAAGCCTGATAAGGCCTGAAAGTCTGTTTTATAGTAAGGTACTTGAATATATCATAAGCATATATATGAATAGACTTATAGGTTCAAGTTTTTAACATACTTAAATGTTTATACAAGCTAATAAGTATATAATTATAAGGAAAAGTAATAAAAAATCTTTATAATAATAATAATAGCAATATAAAAAATATTAGTATTTTATTTATATTTAGTTAAATAGACTGGCTTGATAGGCTCAAAAGGCTTTTTCAATGGCCTGAAGTCTGACCTATTTTGCTATATAGGCTTTTGAAAAAACCCTGGCCTGCTCTATTTAATAAATTGGTCTGGCCTGGCCTGGGCCTGATATAGGTCGGGTAGTAGGCCCCTGACGAACGGTCTGACCTGTTCCCACCCCTACTTGCAGTTAAGCACCAGGTGCTTAATATACTTATGGATGGAGCAGCTGACTTTTTTATTTTTATTTTAGCATTGGTGCTTAACATTAAAAAAAATTATTGTGTGATGTATGATTGGTTGATAGATGAATATTGGGGTCCATTTAAAAGAAAATTAGAGTTGTTGGGATGGAGATGAAAAATGATTGAGTTGCTTAAAGTAATAAAAATAATAAAGTAGTATATATAGGAACATGTGAAAAATGATAAAATATTAGTTTAAGAAATTTTTAAGGGATGCTGGTATAAAAATGGACTAGTGTAAACTTTAATATAGGGATCAGAACCCCATTTTCTCCTTAATCATTCAAATTAAGCCACGTGGCTTTCTCATTATCATTTAGTGCTAATATTATGAGTTTAAATTTGATATGGGTGAGGACCAACTTACTCCCTCAGTAACTCTAGGTAAAGTTAGTCAGCTTAATAACTCTTTGTAAACATGGAATCTCATCAATCCAACTGTCAATTATCATATTAAAAGTTTTCATTAAGTAGATTAAACTTCAAAAATTTTATAAAATTTAAAAATTATTTGATATTTCATGAAATCATTTTAGTTTAACGTACAATATATTTTTTAAAATATAAATAAATATCAATTCTAAGATCACATACCTATGAATGTCCAATTGAATAATATTTTTATATATTATCACTCTATTTTTATATATTATCTGTAAGTTGATCTCCACCATATTTTTATATATTATTAGTAATCTAGTCAACTTGATCTAAACCAAAAAAAAAAAATTTGAAAATTGATTTTTTTTATGAAAATGGCTTTGCTTTGCTTCGATTTTCATATTTAATTTTAAAACCGAATAAACAGGAGTTACTTTTTATACAAATTTATATATTTATGGAAGATTAAATGTGATATAATAATGTATGGCGTTGGAATGAGCAACGTAATAATAGTAACTCATCACTAATAATTAATACTAATAATAGAAATCCTTATTTCTTTACGATAATATACAAACAAACATGACCAAAGTAGTGGGGTTTTACAAACCAACCTAACTACATATTATATAAGCACTCGAATCAACAACTAGAATTAAACACGCATAATTTATTTTTTTTTCCTTTTCCACTCATGAACATAGACCATTCGAAGAAAAAAAAAAAAGACATATAGCCCTCACTACTATGGTCCCACATACACCTGCAATAGGAAGAATTAAAAGAACAAGTCAACAACATGGAATCAAATGTCAACCATTATTTTAAAATAGAAGGATGTAGGAGCAGATTATAACAAAATGCAAGTAAAAAGGGATATTTTACTTTTTGATAAAAATTGATAGAAAAATCTACAGAAAATTAAAAAGAAATCTTGATTATATCTCTAGGACAAAAACATATTTAATAATCATTTAAGGGCAATATAACTGTAATTACAATAATAACCTTGTTTGTGATATAATTATTTCAACTATAATCTTAATTTAAAAACTTTTGATTAGCTCAAAATTTTGAACAAAATAAAATCAGCAATTTGGTAATTCATTTCGGTATACATTATTATTTCCTATTTCCATTTTCTGTTACTAAAAATGCTGAAAAGAACAAATTTTTATTTCCAGCATTTCCAATTTTTCTTTTGTAGAGTATACCAGAAAACAAGAAACAAAAAATGCAAACTAAACATGCTAATGTTCTAAGAATAACGATGGATATTATTTTCATCATGTAAATTATTATAATTTTGAATGAGCATAGGCATAGTAGTACAAATTAAACAGAGATTTATACCTTGACATAGAATAATATAAGATGCATGCAGGCAGGCAGCAGTGGAAGATCTAATCACTGTCACTGCTGCTGCTGTCATGGCCATGCTCATGGCCTTCATGCTTCTTCTTGTCCTTCTTCTTCTTCTTTTCTCCCTCTCCCTTGCCATGGTCATCACCATGAATCTTGTCCTTGATCTTGTCTATGAACCCCTCCTTGTGCTCTTCCCCATGGTGTTGATCTGGCTTGTGCTCTCCATACCCATGATGTTGATCCCCTTTGTACTCACCACCATGGTGTTGATCTCCTTTGTACTGATCACCACCAATATGGTGTTGATCTCCTTTGTATTGATCACCACTGTGGTGCTCCTCCTCTTTCTTGTGCCCTCCCACATGAAGGGTCTCCCCAATCTTGTTAATGATCCCTGACATTGTCTTTGATTTTTCTCTCTATGAGTGATCTTCTCTTTTGTTTTGTTTGTGATATGACACTGAGGGGGGATTCAATGGTATTTATAGGCTGAGAAGTGAAGAATAAAGTGGAAATATAGAAAAATGTTATCCACCAATTTATATGAAATTATGGGAATGACCATTAGCGTATACCCTACTTGTATTTATAATAAGATTTCTTTTTTTAAAAAATTATATATGATGCCAAATAGGCATCAAATGATTTTCATTTTTTAGCGCTATATAAGATTGAGATTATAGGAAACCTGCAAAGGTTATAGAGAGGGGTAAGGAGACTAAACAATAACTGATATACAAACTATCCCCATTTATTTTGGTTTAAATCACAAATATTGTTCATGTGAGTAATTTTTCTTGAATCGGGAATATCTACATGGTGATAATGGGGTTTGAAAGTTTTTTTTATATACAAAATTTAAATTGAAATTTTACTTAAGGGAAATCACTTAAATCAATCAACCGTTGATGACGGTCTTAGTTGCATGTACATGTGATTAATATAAAAAATAATGTTTATCTTTAAATTTATTTGTAATAATTATTAAAATATATAATTTTAAATTGTATTTATTAGTACTTGTTTGGTTTGTATTTTCATTTCGTGTTTTTATTTTTTGTTTTCTCTTTTTTAAATTTTACAAAGAAAAAATTAAAAATCATGAAAATAAAAATTTATTGTTTTCAATATTTCCAATTTTTTTTTTGTAAAATTTGAGAAAAGAAGAAACAAAATGAAATCAGAATTTCATTTTAACATAGATTAGTCGACTTTTATTAGTCTGAATTATTAAAAAATAAATTTTTTCTTTGTTTTGACATAGATTAGTCACGACCTAACATGATTTTTTAATAAGAATTTTAAAAAATAATTGATTAAAATATTTTTTATTTCCTCAAACTGAACCAAAAAACAAAATACATGATTTGTACAATGAAAGGTTATTCGATGCCAGCATTAAAGTTTGATTCAATCAACTGAATGACCTAGAAGAGACTTTAGGCTTGACATCAAACAGGTGTCATGTGATTTAAGCTTTAGACAATTGAGTTGTTAAAGCTTGGCCATTTGGAACCTGAATTGTAGCTATTTTTGTGTAGTACGGAACCTATTTATAGAAGAAGATGATGTGCTTACGAATGCAAACACAGATAAAATCTTTAAGTTGGGATATGGCCATGTATTAAGTATTAACCAAACCATCATAATATCAGTCCAAAGTGTTAGGTTCTTTTAATCGGATAAGGGATGCATATATTTTGTTTATATTAATCATCGCGAATTCTAGATTCTACTTTGGGAAATAGTCAATTTCTATATTATATTTTCTTTTCCTCATTTTAAAAAAACAAATGAAAAGTGAAAGGGTTGTGGTTCAGTTAGTGTAGGTTGAGATTTGTGAGAAGAGTTTCTGAGTTTAACTCTTACTAAACACATTTTTAGAGAAGAGTGAATAGTCTAACTGTGACTAAATCCCTAATAAGATTACCCTAATAATAAAGGACATCTATAATAATAAAAAAAAGACAAATGAAAAGTAGAAACTCATGATTTATAACTAAAGGGAAAAAGGTTATAATAGTGATGAGAAGTCAGGAAAGTATAGAGACATAATTTTATCTAAATACATAATACTCGCCCTATCTTTTTTATATGGTATACTTAATCGAATTACACATATTAATGTGCTTATAATTAGTTAATTTTATTGAAATTTTAAAAAATACTCCTATTTTAATTAACTTTATAGTTTTAACTTTTTTAAATATTATTAATCAAATGGTAATAAATGTTACCCTAAAATTGTAAAGTGCATTTTAAATAATATCTTAAAAACTTGTAAGAAATATCTTAATTATAAAAAGTAACGGACCTTTTTATTTTAAATAAAAATAAAATATGGAAGATAAAAGAGTAAAAACAATTACTTTCACATGAATAAATAGAGAGAAAACTTATAGTATTTTTATTTTTTTAAAAAAAAAATCCAAAGCGCAATTAATCAAAGAGCGTGGCGGGGATTGAGGGAGCGTGACCTACCGACCATTATGGGCCATAAATGATAAATATAAAGGGAGGATAAGAAGGGCCCATTAAAGGCTCTGAACAGGGCCCACTTTCCATGTCTTTGGAAAACCATGAAAGTGAAAAAGATCATTATTCATTGACCCCAAAAATATAAAAGACTATTATCCCAGTACCTTTTTTTTTTGGGTTACCGACAGAATGAGTTTTTTTAATAATTTTAATTTAGAGTGATGCCGCTTAATTAAAAAAAAAAGTTCGAATTTTGACAAATTTTATTAAATTTGAAGATGATATAAAAAAAATATTGTATAACATTTTTCTTTGAGTAAACTAACAAATCAGTCTCTGACTCTGTGGGGATCATGCAGTTTCGTCCCTGACTTTTTTAAAATAGCACTTTAGTTCCTAACTTTGTTAAAATATGCATAAAGTGCATGTTTTTCAATAAAGTGAAGGATTAAAGTGCATGTTTTATAATAAAATAAGGACTAAAGTGCATGATTTTTAATAAAATATGGACTAAAGTGCTATTTTAAAAAAGTCAGGGACGAAACTACATGGTCCCCACAGAGTCAGGAACTGATTTGTTAGTTTACTCATTTTTCTTTGCTAGCATTTTCAACTAATGCTCTAAAAGTACTGATTAACGAATAAATAATAAAAAATCACTTAATAATTTCACCAAATACACTAATAAGTATATTCATTGTCAAATTAATAACAAATAAATATTTTTCATAAAAAACAATTTTTTAATTTAATAATTTATTATCATGACAATATTAACCTATTTAGTTTGGCGTTCCATTTTGTCAAAATCATATTTTTGTGAAATTAATTTTATTCAATGTACTTTATGAAATATGTATCATTTATCTCCATACATTAATTTTTAGAATTAATTTTAGATTGTAAATAAAAAACACAAAAAACTGACACCTGTATTGATACTACGTTCATTTTCCTTAGACACGTGGATGGATACAAACTTGCCGACAAGCGGAGAAGCACCGCTGACAGTGACAAGATAAACTTGGAAGTATATGATATTGGGTAAAATACCCGTGCAAATGCAGGGGTTATTTATGAATGAAAAAAAAAAGATTAATTATTTTACTATTCATTAATTATCGTAAAAAAGAAAATTAAAATAAAAAGGTGAAAATCATTAAAGATTCTAAGAAAATAAAACTTTTATAAGAAGCTTGTGGATTTTTTTGTTTTTAATTAAAAATTCTTTATAAGTATAGTTGTGGATTTAAATTTCGAGTCAAGGGTGATAATTAGGTAAAACCCTCCCAAAAATGTTGACTTCAG
The DNA here is from genome assembly GCA_026901365.1 of Sesbania bispinosa. Lineage (NCBI taxonomy): Eukaryota > Viridiplantae > Streptophyta > Magnoliopsida > Fabales > Fabaceae > Sesbania > Sesbania bispinosa. The sequence goes on from QLOH01000215.1 coordinate 558,536, forward strand.
AATTCGAACTCCTCACTTTATACTTGTGGAAAAAGTTTAATGATAATTTTATAATTGATAAATTTACTTTTATCGATCAATTAAATTATCATTAACACAAAAAGTGTCATTGTAAATTCAAAAGGTATTTAAATTTAAATATACTGATATTTTAACCATTACAATGCATAGGTAAGCAATTTTATTTTATTGTTACTTTTAAAACAATTAAAAAATATTTGTATAAAAAGTTATATGTTTTAAAATTTAAATATAACTATTTAAAAGATAAGAGAAGTACCATATAAAAATTATTAGTGTTCTTAATCAACATGTTTTTATCAAGTTTTTACAATTCAAAATTGAAAACTAAAAATCATATTTTGTGGTTTTCAAAATGGACATGTTTTGAAAACCACAAAAAATGGCTTTTAATTTTCAGTTTTGAGTTGTAAAAACTTAGTTGAAATAATTTGAAAACTAAAAACTCGCAACCACCCCAAACGGCCCCTTAAAGAATTAAAAGAATTTTTAACTTTTAAAGTAATTATAGGTCACATTTAAAGGAGAAAAGTAAAACATATAAAAATGAGCTAATTAAAAGAGCGAATATGAGATTATCATTCTTCAAAGGAAGATTATGTCTTATTTCACTTTATCAATCACTTATGATTAGAGTATTTATTTAGTTATCAATTTATAATATTAAGAATTTAACATTCTATATATAGTAGAAGAAAAAATTATGAGACATGTATCATAATTTTTTATCATAAGTTATAACAATATATAATCTAATTTCAAACATACCATGAGAATGAATCAAATAAACAAACTCTTTTATTCATCCTAGCAATAGCAATTTATAGACAACCTTCCTTGATTTTAGATAAACAACATATGTCCACGTGCCAAAAGTTAAACCTAACCGACTTGGTTGAATTGTAGGTTATTCTGTATCAGGTTTCAAATCAGACTTAAAATATAAAGATAAATATTAAGTTGTCTCGGTCACTGGACCAAAATGATGGGATGACACCCAGGACCAACGAGAAGGCTTCTTGGATACAGAAACTTTGGTTAGCAAGTGTCTTGATAGGATTTGGATCGGAAATGCTCGCCATTCGCCAAGGCGTGTTAGGTCTTGAAGTGGGAGACACCATGGTTACTACATAGAAGGGGATAAATCTTATGATTAACGGGTAAAGAATGCCCAAACAAAGTACGATTTAGCTAAAGTATGCCCTGCCTAAAGACGCCCGACAATGACGCCATACTCCGGAACCTCTGATGTCATTACGCCCTTGTCGTTCTGAAGTCCCATTCTAACTTGCTTAACACACCATTAACCAAAATTGTTTCCTTACCTGACACAACGACAGCTGGCATGTTGTTGCACTCCCACAATGTCTAGCTACCACAGCGACGTGTCACTGTTATGTCACAGCGACATGCATGCTACCTTCCTTTTGACCAACACATAACCCAACACCCTCAGAAGTTACTATCAATATTTAACTCCCTTGTCTCATATCATGTTGAATACCTATAAAATACTCATTCACTTAATATTTGAGGGACATAGAAGAGAAATACTGAAAAATCATTAGACACCAAGTAAGAAACACTTAACCCAAGAGTAAGGCGTACTCTGTAAATCCTCTTCATTCCCTATGAAGATCCATGATGGCACATCTATGCATGGTGCATAAGAAAGGACTTCCTAAAATGTTTTGGGTCAAACCTACTAATACGTATTTCTATTAAACATACTTTCTACAAAGGCAATGCAAGAGAAAAAAAATCCATTTGAAGTATGGTATGGCTATAAACCTTTTGTCAAAATTTCAATTTTTTAAATTTTTATTTTACTTATGTGCCAAAGGAGAAAAGAGATAAGATGAACAAAAAGTTTAAAGCCATCTTTATTAGCAATTGCACAACTTCAAAAGCTTATAGAGTTTTCCAACCACAAATTGGTGAGATTCTAATTTGTAGACATGTGTTTTTTTTAAGATAAACAATGAAGTTTAAAGAAAGATGAATGGAAGCAAGCTCCTTATTTTTATATTATATAATATGAAAATATTGATTATTCGCTTGTTAAAGGAACTAGACTGATTTATTATATTTATGAAAGATGTAATGTTGCTATGTTAGAGTCTGCATATTTTGTTGAAGTTAAAAAAGATCCAAAGTGGATAGCTGCAATTTAAGAGGAACTTAACATGATTGAGAAAAACCAAAATTGGGAATTGGTTCCTAAACCCCAACTGTAACATCCTGAATTTTATTAAGTAAAATAAAATAAAATTAAATTAAATTAATAAAGTAGATGAAATAAATGAATAATAGAATTAATATTATGAGTAGTTTTATCCATAAAGCTAGTTCAAATTTAAAAAGAAGATAAGGGGGTTGAGGATGGGCCCAAGCCCATATAGGAATTTTAGTAAGGAGAGGTTATCAGTTCACCCTAATCCTTATTCTTCAAATTGTCAGAGAGCGAAACACTAAGTAGGGGAGAAACCAAGTCTCAAAAGGAGGTTGCTGCAGAGTGATCATCAAGAATCAAGAAAGAGTCTTCCTTGTTGTTCGATCTTCACTTCAAGGTACGGTGGGGGAGAGGGTGCTGCTTGTATGTGCATGTGGGGGTGCTTGGTTAGTAATTTAAGACTTTAAATTCGTATTAATATATGTTATATTGAGAATGGATGATGAAAACTATTGATTGATGATTGATTTGATGAATCTTGATAAATTCTTGGGTAAAATTGAAGAGGATATTGAGAATAATGAAAAGGGGTAATTAGGGATTTGATGATTTGGGGTTTTGATGAATTAACTGTATAATCTGTGAAACGATTGGTATTTTTACTGAGTTTTGTTGGTATAAACGCATATGAATGATTGTTTAACAAAGAGGATTGATTAGAGATTGAATAGAGAGGTTTAGAGGTGATAGAAATCGTGAGAGCTGCGATATGCGTCGCGGGTAATCGATTACCAGGGTGTGTAATCGATTACCAGGGTTTTCTAAGTAGCCTAGTGTGCTGTTTGTTCGCAGGTAATCGATTACAGGGATGCTGTATTTGATTACCAGAGTGATTGCTTGCAGGTAATCGATTACAGAGATGCTGTAATCGATTACCAGTGTGATTGCTTGCAGGTAATCAATTACAGAGGGGTTGTAATCGATTACCAGAGACCTTGTTTGCAGGTAATCGACTACCGGAGGCTGGTAATCAATTACCAGTGTGGATTTTGAGATCCTAGTGTTTGATGATGATTATTATACTTGATTTTGGTGTGACTTTGATGATATGATTATACCTTTGATGAATAGGTGTTTATTATGATGATGATGATGTTGTGTATAGCCTTATGAGGGGTGATTTAATGATGAGAATGATTGTTGATGATGTTATGATGATAATGATGATGATGATGATGATGTAATTAATCTTATGATGATGATGATGTTTTGAGTATATATGATGTTGTACTTGAGATACACAAGCCTAGTGAGAGGCGAGTGTAACTCAGGGAGGTGATTGTACTTGGGATGCACAAGCCTAGTGAGAGGCGAGTGTAACTCAGGGAGGTGATTTTACTTAGGGTGCACAAGCCTAGTGAGAGGCGAGTGTGACTCAGGGAGGTGATTGTACTCGGGGTGCACAAGCCTAGTGAGAGGCGAGTGTAACTCAGGGAGGTGATTGTACTTGGGATGCACAAGCCTAGTGAGAGGTGACTGTAACTCAGGGAGGTGATTGTACTTGGGGTGCACAAGCCTAGTGAGAGGCGAGTGTAACTCAGGGAGGTGATTGTACTTGAGATGCACAAGCCTAGTGAGAGGCGAGTGTAGCTCAGGGAGGTGATTGTACTTGAGATGCACAAGACCAGTGAGGGGTGGAGTGCATCTCAGGGAGGTGTTGTACTCGAGATGCACAAGCCTAGAGAGGGGTGACGTGCAACTCGGGGAGGTGAACTGCGCGGACCCATTAGATGGGGGTGCAGAGACCATGATGGGATCCATCATTGGTGACAACTAGGGAGATTGATGAGGAACACCCATTGTGCGGAGTTCCAAGTCATGATCCATGGATGATGATTATGATGATTATGATGATTACGATGATTATGATTATTATGATGAGTATGATGATTATGATGATTATGATGATGTTGATGATGTTTCGGTATGCATGATGATTGTTGAACATGCGTTGAATGTGATGAGGATGTAGAATTACATTATGATATTATGAGATTTATTGTTGAGATGACTATTACATATTGAGAATGAGATTGATGACTTATTGATAAGTGAAAATCATATGATAAATTAGAGCAATTTTTAGTTCACTTATCAAGGATAAAATGATATTTTTACCCCAGTTTAATCATTTTTTATTAAATATTAGATAAATTGTAATTATTAATCTTGAATTTGAATTTGATGCTATTTTGATATAAATTGTGCTGATTTTTGTAGAATATTGCAAAAATTTGATATGAAGGAAAGATAGCATTAAATAAGGGAGATATCTGCAATAATGAAGATTGTTTAATGAAGATTGGAAGATTATTTGTGAGCAATAATGAAGATTTGAAGATTATTTGAGAGTAATTAATGGAGATATCACTGCCAATTAAACAAGGATTCTGCAGACAACCTTCCCAATTAAATCCAAGATGTTAAATAAATGCAAGATCTCAGCAAGGAAAAGGGAAACAAAGAAAGTCAATCAACTAAAACCAGTCTCGGGGAGAAATCAAGTTAAAAAGAGAAAGATTGAAGCTGTGCAACTCGTGTCTCGCGCTTCACCCTGCGCTGCAGTGCAGGTGAAGCGCAGCCAGTCTGACTTCTGCGCTGCAACCTGCGTTGCTAGTGATTGATGGGTAGTGTGAATACTCTAATGAAGGGCGTCTACAGGATAGGCATGGTTATTAAATTACCGATAGCAAAGGTTAGTTGATTGTCAATCCAGGATTCGACGCAAGGATGTATCTAATGAGTGATGGGTAGTGACAGTACTCTAATGAAGGTGCGTCTGTAGCTTTAGGCGTCGTTTATCAACTAGTTCTTTTACAAAACGGAATAAAAGAAAGCAAAATAAGCCGAGGGTAAGTCTGTCGCCTGGGAGAGCCCGCATGGATTACCTTTGAGTGTGTGAGGCCGCTGGTAACTCGGGGTCTTAGCAATATAGTTTGTCTACAGTATTATAGAGTAAACCTAAAATAATAGATAGTTTTTACATGCACGGAGGGTGTGATGATATGAAGTCCAATCCTAATCCAAGTAAAGTGTCTCTAACTCTTCCTTTCCATTTTTATTACTTATTAATTTGTAATTTATAATTTCCACGCATAATATCCTCACAAATATGTTATTTGTCTCTTGATAAATAGACCACGAATATACGCGAGTTGATCGTTCCTTGTGGATACGATAACTCTTCCTACTATTATATTACTGGATTTTTGGTTCGCTTGCCAGAAATCATCAAGTATTTTTGGCGCCGTTGCCGGGGAACGGTTTCCAATTCGTGTAGACCTTGGCGGTCTAATTATCAAGTCATATCTATCTTAGGATTTCATTTATTTATTCTTCTTATTATTTTAGGAAAATTTTATTATTTAGGAAATTTATAGTTTTTCTATTATTATTAAAATTCTCTTCAACACTTACCCTTTTCAAGTTTTCTTGTTTATTTTTTTGAGAGGCCAGGTGTCTCCCAATCAATTACAACTTGATCCAGAAACAGAAAAGACATTAAGGAAGAACAGAAGTAGAAACAAGAGAAAGAGATGAGGGAGAAGTCGAGAAGAAAACAAAAATATTTTATTTTAATTATTTTCTTTTTTTAATTAAAAAATTGTTATTATTATTACTATTATTTTATTTATTATTAATATTATTTAAAAAAATTATTTATTATTTAAAAAATATATATAGTAATAATAAAAAAATTATTTTTTTATTTTATTTTGTTCTTCTCATCTGAGCTAACATTTGTTTGAGCTTCTTGATTATTTCTCTTGAGAAGACAGGTAACAGAAAAAAAAGGGCAAGGAGACAATCTCAACACTCTCTGTTCAACCACCCCAAGTGAAGTAAATGTTAAATGGCTTCTGAATGGCAAAATCCACCAAGAAGAATGCTTGGAGGTTATCAAAATCCATCAAGAAGAACCCTTAGAGATTATGTTAGACAGAAAGAACCAGAGTATTTCTTCCATACACCGATTCAAGGTAACTTCTCTAATTACAACAATTATTCTAACAATTTTTCACAGAATTGGGGAAGTTACCAGAATCAGTGATAAACCTTCCAGACCTCACAAAAGAAAGGCCTGCAATCACACTGACCAGGACAAGGCAAAGAGAAGAAAAGTCAAGCTAGAATCAAAATCAGAGCCTAGAGCCAGATTGAAGATCAAGTGGTCAGGTGTGTTCCATATCAAGGACCCCCCGAAGCAAAGAAATTGAGAGCAATCAGTTGTGAATCATCAAAGCCTTACATTACAGGGTGTTCCAAGGCAAGATTATGGGGAGGTATATGGGCTAGAGAAAGGAAGGGTGCATCACACAAGCTCATCAAAATATTTCAGTTTCATCCACCTTGAGAGAACGGGCGTCGAGCTAGAAGACGTTAAACAAGCGCTTCCTGGGAGGCAACCCAGAGACTTTTAAGTTTTTAATTGTTTTCAATTTTATTTTGTTTTTAGCATTTTCATTTTTTAGGATTTAGGAAATTTTCAAAATTGATTGGAATAAGTTTGTGGAAAATAATTTTTTTTAATAATAGGAAGCAGCAGAAAACGTGATTGAAAATTGCAAAATTACATTCTGTTTTCTGCGTTCACCTGCGCTGTAGCCCAGGTAAAGCGCAGGAATGCAATTTTAGTCACTGTCTTCTGCGCTGCGCAGCAGTACGAAATTTTAAAAATCTTCTATTTTCTCATGTACTGTTTCTCTACTTCCTAAGCTCTTCTTTTCACTCTTTCCACTCACAAACTTCCATCAATTTTGAAACTTTCAGTTATATTTTCCTTAATTTTTACTAATTGAAATCTTCATTTACTCTATTTTTATGATTGCACTTTAGGGTAGCAACCTTAGGATTATGAATATTATTAATTATTGCTATCTTGAATGTGATTTTGGCTGTGTGGAACATGAAGAACAATTTGCTGAATTAAAATGCTCTTTGTTTTGTGAGTTATTAAATTTGAAAGTGTTATGCTCTGTTTCTTTCAAAAATTTTAAATTTTCACTTTCCATGGATTAATTGAATGCTTGAAAAACAAATGAGTATATTCTGTTTTTAGGAAGTCATTACCAAGTGCACTGAACTTTTGTTGTGAAAATATTAATTCTTTGAATTATGCATGCGAATTGGTTAATGATAGGCTTCCATGTTCTTCATGAATTGATATTTGCAATAAGGCATCATTGAATTAAATGTGTTGTTATTTGACTTTTCAGATGTCATAATTAAAATGTTGGTCTTTCCCGTGGCTTTAGCTCATGAGGAGAAGGCATTGTGAAGAGGATCAAAGAATATGATCCCATGAGAATCAAAAGTGCACAGATTGCTGCAAAGTATAAAGACTAGTTGACCTCAAACCAATCAGGAGTACTAGACCCATACCCAAGCATGCTGCTTGAAGAGTTCTGGATATTCTTGCAGTGGCCTGGGGACAGGCCTATTCATCCAGGGGGAGGTGGAGCAGCAGCAGGACAAAGACTTACAAGATACAGAGGATGAAGATTAATACTGGTGTTTTCTTTCTTTTATTTTTTCTTTTATTTTCTATTATTTTATAGAATTTTATTTTTAGTTAATTAGAATTTTTGTTTTGTATTTCATTTTTTTTTAGAATTTTTAAAATTTTTAGGACCTTAGGAATTAAGATTTAAGGTAACTTTTTCCAAAATTCTCTGTAATTAAGTAGTTTAACTAACCAGACTAGGAAAGATGATATGGTTTTGTGATTAATTCCATAATCAGTTAAGTTTAGGATACTTCTCAGGAGAACCTATCAAGATAGTTAATTAAAACCAGTAAGTGCTTTATCAAGGAATTTTAGCCAATAACCGGTGAGCCGTGAGCCCAAACACTGAAATTGAGAGCTTTTCACCGCTGCTTGTCAACTGTTATTGCTTGAGTTTCTGAATTTTGTCTTGGTAGTGGAAGATATGGAAGTGACAAAGACATATTTTGTGATTATAATATTTTGCTCAGTGCCAGATAGCCAACCTTGATTAAATGTTTCCATTTATTGATTGCCCATTTGAGCCTTTAATATTTCTTTTTGAATGCACCCTAGCCATACTTAATGATTATATCCTGTCCCTTCACACTTGGGATAGAGAGCAAAGTGCAACACAACAAAATGGGACAAGAGGTTGGTGAATTAAAAGGTCAAAGAAATTCAAAGAGCATACACAAGAAATCACAAAGAAGAATACTCCCCCATAAATAAATTCTCTATGTTATTGTTTATGATTAAAAAAAAAATCTGCATAAAAGTGTGGAAATTGAATAAGTTGGGGGGAGTACTTCTTCAAATAAAGAGGCCAAGCTGAAGAAGGGTGACAATTCAAGAATGACCAGGTGAATGGAGAGAAATCCCAAGCACAATCACAAGATGCTCTCTATTCAAAGTGTTCTTCGCATATCTAGAAAAACCATGATTTCTTGATAGCCCAGCCTCATTACAACCAAAGAAAAGACCTTTTGATCCATATTAGCTACTTGCAGGTTCAAATGTTGGAAACGACTATCAATTCTAGTTGTTCAACGGTGGTGAAAAAGATTGAGGGAAACACTTACCCGTGAGAATGAGAGATTTCCTTGGTTTATCACTTATTGCTTTAATTGCTATTTTGGAGAAGTTTGACTGATGTTTGTGTTCTATTCTGATTGAGGATTGGTAACATCCCTTAATCCTGAATTTTTCTTATGTTTGCTACTTAACAAGGAGATGATGAAAAGTTCCTTGAATTTGATTTTGAATTATTTGAATTACACAAGGGATAGAATTGATTTGTTGATTGCAAAGAGGTCTCTTGCTTGAGGACAAGCAAGAAGTTAAGTTGGGGGGTATTTTGATAAGTGAAAATCATATGATAAATTAGGGCGCTTTTTAGTTCACTTATCAAGGATAAAATAGTATTTTTTCCCCAGTTTAATCCCTTTTTTATTAAATATTAGATAAATTGTAATTATTAATCTTGAATTTGAATTTGATGCTATTTTGATATAAATTGTGCTGATTTTTGCAGAATATTGCAAAAATTTGATATGAAGGAAAGTTAACATTAAATAAGGGAGATATTTGCAAGATTTGAAGTTTATTTGAAGGCAATTAATGAAGATTGGAAGATTATTTTTGAGCAATAATGAAGATTTGAAGATTATTTGAGAGAAATTAATGGAGATATCACTGCCAATTAAATAAGGATTCTGCAGACAACCTTCCCAATTAAATCCAAGATGTTCAATAAATGCAAGATCTCAGCAAGGAAAAGGGAAACAAGGAAAGACAATCAACTAAAACTAGTCTCGGGGAGAAATCAAGTTAAAAAGAGAAAGATTGAAGCTGTGCAACTCGTGTCGCGCGCTTCACCCTGCGCTGCAGCGCAGGTGAAGCGCAACCATTCTGACTTCTGCGCTGCAACCTGTGTTGTAGCGCAAGTGAAGCGCAGAACGCGTGATTACTTGCCAAGTTGCCATTTTTAGATAGATTTCTCCCCAATCTTCTTTGTCTTTCCTTAGCCTATAAATAGGACCTCATTGCACCAGATCAAAGTGTGAACAATTATTGTAATTCAGTTATATTCCAGTGATAATGCACCAGTTCTAATTTTAGAGTAGGAGAGGAGGAGCGCTTCACAAGGATTGAAGATGGAGACAACATCTTCGGTGGTTTGTATGGCTACCTTGTGTAGTTAACTCTCCATTAGGATTGGATGTAATTGATTCTATCCCCAAGTGTATGTAAACTCTATATTATTATTTCCTGAGCTCTCTGCCTATAATATTGGTAATCTTATTTTGTGTTTAATTCCTAACTTCCGCGCTTGCGCTGGAGTTATAGGCTAGTTTCGACTAGGATTGAGGATGGGGGAGCGGATTCTGAAGAAACCCATTCTCTGAGTGAATAAGAGGACTTGGTAGCCAGTGAACCGAAACATGGGCGTTGCTAGTGATTGATGGGTAGTTTGAGTACTCTAATGAAGGGTGTCTACATGATAGGCATCGTTATTAAATTACCGAGAGCAAAGGTTAGTTGATTGTCAATCCAGGATTCAACGCAAGGATGTATCTAATGAGTGATGGGTAATGACAGTACTCTAGTGAAGGTGCGTCTGTAGCTTTAGGCCTCGTTTATCAACTAGTTCTTTTATAAACGAAATAAAAGAAAGCAAAATAAGCTGAGGGTAAGTCTGTCGCCTGGGAGAGCCCGCATGGATTACCTTTGAGTGTGTGAGGCCGCTGGTAACTTGGGGTCTTAGCAATATAGTTTTTCTACAGTATTATAGAGTAAACCTAAAATAATAGATAGTTTTTACATGCACGAAGGGTGTGATGATATGAAGTCCAATCCTATTCCAAGTAAAGTGTCTCTAACTCTTCCTTTCTATTTTTATTACTTATTAATTTGTAATTTATAATTTCCACGCATAATATCCTCACAAATCTGTTATTTTTCTCTTGATAAATAGACCACGAATATACGCGAGTTGATCGTTCCCTGTGGATACGATAACTCTTCTTACTATTATACTACTGGAGTTTTGGTTCGCTTGCCAGAAACCCATCACTTATAAAGTGTGATTCGTGTATTTATGATGGGATAAGATTGTCTGGTAATAAAGATGTAAGATGAAATGAGTATGTGATTACTTGATGGTAATGAGGATTATATGTGGGTGAGGATAGGGTAGCCTTCTATGTGTATGTATGAGTGGTATTCTTTTCCTCACCGTTACGCTGTGGTTAATCTTACAGGTGATGATGATGACACGACTGGTGTCGAGTATTAATTGAAGGGAGAGTCGCTCTGATACTTGTGATATCAGGGCATATTATTGGGGTTTCATCTTATGTTTCTATTTAGGAAGAGATTTTGTAAACTGTTTTAAGTGCCTTACATGGCCAATAGGATATTTTGATGTTGATACTTGTGATTCCTCTGCTTTAAGTATTTTGAAAACCGTTGACTACTATTTCTATTTTAAATGAGTTGATTTTGGGAATAAATGACGTTTTGAATGATGAGAAATGTGAACCTTTTTACCCGTTGTGGGACGTTATCTTTCTAAATCTCGAATTATTTAATGTGTAAGAGTTTGGGGTAGAAGGGTGTCACATTAGTTGGTATCAGAGCAGGTCGGTTCACCGGCCTTGAGTTATAAGTTTACTATACTTTTGTGGTGTGTTATGTGATTGAGTTAGTTGTACTGTTTGTTTTAATTGAATTATTTGTGTGACTTATTTACTTTTCTGTGAATCAGAAGAGTAATGGATGGGGGTAGGAATGATCGAGCGATGGCCGATGCCTTAATGGCTATGGCACAGGCTGTTGGCAACCTAAACCAACATCACGAGGTGGATTGGCTTTCACGGTTCCAGAGGAACCATCCACCTACTTTTCGTGGGGGCTATGACCCTGACAGTGCTGCTGACTGGATATTTGAGATCGAGAGGATCTTTAGAGCGGTGGACTGGTTATCTTCCAATCATGTCCTTTTAAATTGTGCTGATAAATCTGTTGTGTTCGGTCACCCTGTTGGGAATTGGTTCCTAAACCCCAACAAAAAATGTTATTGGTGTTAAATGGTTGTTTAGGACTAAACTCAATGTGGACGGTTCCATTAATAAGTACAAGGCTAGACTTGGTAAAGAAATATGCCTAAGATTTTAGAGTTGATTTCTCTAAAACATTTGCTCTAGTAGCTCGACTTGATACAATTAGATTAGTTCTCACTTTAGCAGTAAAAAAGTTGGAAGGTGTTTTAGTTATATGTAAAATCTGCTTTCCTCAATGATTATTTGCAAGGGGCAATATATGTTTGACAACTTGAAGAGTTTACAGTTAAAGGACATGAAGACATTATATATTTTCTAGCAAAGACCTTATATGGTTTGAAATAGGCTTCAAGGGTCTGGTATAGTAGAATTGATCGGGATTTACAAAAGGCCTAGGTGAGTTAAATATTTATGTGAAGTGCTTAAATGCTTAAATTTTTAATTTTCTCTATATGTAGATTATCTTTTGGTGTCATGAAGCAATATTGCATTTATTAAGGAGTTCAAGAAAAATATGATGAGGGTCTTTTAAATGATAGGTTGTAGAGAAACAATTTTCTTTCTTGGAATGGAAGTCAAGCTGAATTAGGGAATAGATTTATCAGTCAAAAGAAATATGCAAAAGAATTTTTGAATCGGTTTCATGTGGAAAATTGCAATCTTATGAGTACATCAATGTTTCAAAAGTTAAAATTATGTAAGAAGGATGATGCAGAAAAGGTTGATGAGACTTATTTCAGAAGTCTCGCCTTTTATATATATATATCTTATGGTCACAAGACCTGATATTATTTTTGCAAGCTATAAGTGTTCTTTCAAGATTCTTATATTTTGCAAGTGAAGTGCTTCTTCGAGTTGCCAAACATGTACTAGGGAGGTTCAAGCATAATAAAAAAATTCAATCTCCATAGATTCTTTGATAGTGACTAGGGAGATTCCTTGGATGATATGAAAAGAACAAGTTATTGCTTTACATTTGGTTATGAAGTGTTTTTATGAACTTAAAAAAAAGAAAGATATTTTTGCACAATCAATTGCTTAAGCAAAGTTCACTGTTATAACTGCATATGTTAATCAAACCTTGTGGCTAAGAAAATAAAAATTTTAACTAATCTAGAAGTGGTACAAATAAATTCAACCAAGGTGTTGATACATAGCTAAGCTACAATTGTAATTTATAATAATTCAATTTTTCATAAGACTAAACACTTAACTTCAAGCTCTATTTTCTCAAAGAAATTCAAAAGGAAGGAAAAGCTTTATTACAATACACATGTTTTAATGAAAGCACTTCCTAAAGGAAGATTTGAGAACTTCATAGAGAAACTTGGAGCTTGGTGTTAATAGCTAATGATGCAAGGAGGAGTGTTTGAAATAATGCATCAATACCTATTATTAAAGTTTATTAAGGATCAATTTGGATAAAAGTGGTGTTAATAGCTAATGATGCAAGGAGGAGTGTTTGAAATAATGCATCAATGCCTATTATTAAAGTTTATTAAGGATCAATTTGGATAAACTTTTGTAGAAGAACCTTTAAAAGAAAAAATAGAATAAACAAAGAACGTAAAATAAATTCAACGTTTCCATAAGATGAAAGTAGTTATTTAAGGAGAAAAATTAAATGAAAAAACTTCTCCAAAAATTAAGTTACAAAAATTAATGTCAACTTATGAAAGAAATTGATTTGATTTTACCTTTTTTATTTATTCTATTTTCTTCTACTAAGTTCTTAAAAAAAAAATTATCTTGCCAAACTATAATGGTAAAATTCCTTCTGTTATGAAGATTATGAGTTACAATTGTAGAATTTATATATTTTGTGTTAAATCATAATATCCCTATTGCTAGGATTTATGTAAAAGAAAAGTGGTCACAAGTTACAATTTTAGGGTTTATAAATGGTTACGGAAGTAATGATTTAGGAAGCTAATAGGACGATTATATAAGTATGGTTACATATTTATGAGCAATTATATTTTTTATACAAAAACACCTATATCCTCAATATATCCTCGAATCATGTTCAGCATCCAATCATGTTCAAGCTGAGTAACACCACTATGGACAATAAAACTCTCATCCAGAGTTTTTAACACAACTATATATCCAAAGCTCAAACTCGAAGTCTAATTGAGCTAATTCAACGTCTTGTTAATTTATTAATTGATTAACTTGTTAATTTATTAATTGATTAACGTGTTCAATAGTAATCAATATTAATTTATTATATATATGTGCTTATATATAATAAGCACCCGATAGTTAGTTTTTTTAGTTAATTTTTCAATTAATAACTAACTTTATCCTATAAAGTAAATTCCCGAACAAAATCCTATATTTACTAGTGTTTGTGTCATGTATGGAATTATTAGAAAATAAGAGAGAAAATTAAGAAAAGAGCCATGGTACAGAAAAACTAAAATTGACTGAATAAGAAAAGTGATTACAAATAACAAAGTTTGTGTGGACAACCAACTTTCTAGCTGACTCAGCAAAACTAATCCAAACCTCTAATTAACCTAACCAAAGTATAACCAGCTACTTTTATTTTTTATATACTACAGAGTTTATTGAAACAGTTGAAGCAATAAATGAAATGAAACAACCAACAGGTTCAACTGTGCAGATGACTTCTATACATGTATCTTCAGTGTTTTCTGTTGTCATGTACACTCTCGTTCCCTTAAATCCGAGCAACACGGCTATTGCTTTTTACCAAAGTCCATTGTGGGGCATAGGCTACATTAATTGATGTACTAGACAATTTAACAAGCAAGAGTGAATGAAAACTATTTAGCATAATCAGTGTTAGGAAGGTTGTCTACTACACGAATAGGGACGATTGGTATTGAGTCCCACCATTCTTTCAATCGTCTATTCCCTGTTCCAGGAGACTTACTCATCTTGAGTGTCATGGTGAAGCTTTGCACAATTAGACCCATAAGGAAGAATTTGAATGGAATTACTGCTAATAAGATTGCCAATCCACTCATTGCCACCATCACTACATTTGCATGCTGCCATATGAACAAGGACTTGCGTTTATTAAAACCAAGTAAACAAAAAAGTACCTTTCAACTGAAAGAAAGCATTCCACCACCAAAAAGATTGAAAAAAGTTGGAAGTGCATTAATTCTATTCATTTAAATATCTGTATCTAAGTCTCAGTCCTCATATATTATTGGCCACAAAAAATGCATCAATTCTATTAATTTAAGTACATGTAATTATATGAGACATCATTCTAAAAAAGCGTTTCTATATGTTAGGACTTAGGATCAATCTTCACCAAGATCTTGATAACTGAGGGGAGAAAAAAATCTTACAAAAAATTACCTTATCAGCCTTTGAAATAAGTATTGACCATATCTTTAGCATTGTTATGTTTGCTATCTGCATCATCTCATGAACAGTGTACAATCCATGCTGGGCTGAGACAATGCTCTCCATTGTAGTCTGATCAGAGGCCATACTGGCTCTACTGATTACTATCTCATTGCATTTCTCATTAATCTTTTTTTCTCTTGCCTTAAGCATCTTTACTATAACCCAAATCAAGAAAGCTGCAGCTGC
This sequence comes from Sesbania bispinosa, assembly GCA_026901365.1. Lineage (NCBI taxonomy): Eukaryota > Viridiplantae > Streptophyta > Magnoliopsida > Fabales > Fabaceae > Sesbania > Sesbania bispinosa. The sequence continues at coordinate 573,915 of QLOH01000215.1, forward strand.
CTTTCCAACCCACTCCCTGCATTGTCAACTTGATGTTATATAATTTCATGTCAAGCAAAACTCACTCATGGTCATGAAAAATACCTTAAGAATCTAACACAATTTGACAGGTATATAAAGCAAAAAATAAAAAATAAAAAGGGTTAAGGAAATAAGAACTTACATATAGGTTATTATCAAGCATGCAGCAAGAACTGCACAAGTAATTATTGGCCTTTCCCATGTGAAGATTTCTTGAATCCAGGGGACCACATTTTTAAGTGGCTTTAGTAGTTCCTATACAAACAAATCAGCAAACAATGGTTTAGGTCTCAACTCCAAACACAACATGCTTTCTTTACAATTTAGGACAATTTTGTAACCTGATTCTCAAAAGAAGAAACATCTTAAAGACACTTTTTCAGGCAAACTATATCCTACAAGATTAATTATTTTGTCATGTTGACCTTTGTCATGAACCAACTATCCTAAAACCTTAAGCTATTGACTGAAGACACGCGAATGATTTTATTCAAACATGACCACTCATGCAAGAGCCCATTGAACTTGAAGCGTGCTAATGCACAGGCCCAATAAAATTAAACTTTTTTTATTGGAATAATGGAATAATGGGGGAAACAAGGATTCAACTCCTAAACACATGGCCACAAAAGCATCACCATGTCATGAACCAACTATCTCACAAGCTTAAGTTATTGGTTAAAGACACATGAATGGTTTTATTCTAACAACCTTAAACATCTTATTACCCAAAGTAAAAGAGAAATGGATAAAAATGTTTAACAATACACTTTCTGCTACAGGAAAAAAAACCATTTTGTACAATCATGTGATATGCATCACTGCTTTGTTTAGGTTAAATCCTTACCGTTAGAACCAGAACACTGTCAGTGACTCCTTCCTCCTTTAATTCTTCAGTGGTAGCTTTAGCAACGAGAACTTTCTTTTCTTCCTCCCTAGATTGTTTGATAGCAGACTCCAATGAGGGACTATCATCTGAAACACTAACCCTGTTGTCTGTTTGATTTTCATCCTCTACTTTTAGATCAGAAACTGCAGTCCTAAAAATGTTCATACTCCTAAGAATAGAACTTGCACTACATGAGTGTCCACTATTGACCCTTTTGAGGCTATCAGAAAGCTCCTCTAGCACATAATCTCCCTTGGGTATCTCATTATATAAGGAAAATATTAAGAATTTTGTTGGGACAGGAGGTGATATTCGTAGCATTTCTCTTGCTGCATGCAGTCTTATGATTCCCAATATTGTCCTTGCATGTATCTCCCATGTTTGTATTGGGCATTTTATCTTGTACTTTGATAGAAACTGGTGGAGAAACATTATTTCCCTTATCAATGCAAGCCAATGGTCACGTCTTGTGGAACTTGTAAGCTCAGGAAACTCCAGTACAATTTCCTCTGATCTAGAAAATTCAGAAGAAAAATGTATTTGTATTAGTGACAAATTTGAAGATTAGATATATTTCTTATTTTCTTTATTTTATATTACATTGAAGTGGTATGAACAACACTAAATCAGAACTAAAACATGACCATGTTGAAATTATAAAAAATTACATATAACACTTATGAGATTAGAGAAAAAAATAATAATTGCCCTAGTTTAGCTTTTGGTTTGATCATTTTTCAGACCATTTTAATACACATCAGACATATAATTCCACAAATTCTACAATCCTTCAGGAATATAGTTCAGTTGGAAAATTGTGGTGTAATAGTGGTAAAAATTTGCATTTTGAGTTTAATTCAGTAGGAAACATTAAGGGTTACCTTCCTGAGTTCTTGGAACCCAAGTGTTTCTGTAAATAACAATATATGAGCATGGGCATATATTTTGTACATATGTCGTCCTTACCTGACATTTTAATGTGCATATTTGACATACTAACTCCAAAATAGATATGGATAATGATAGAAACTGCTATGCTAGTGTCCTTACAAATCAGGTGAATTGTAAACTATGGCCTTGTCAAAAAGTTGAGCTCCCCATGGGCCTGTGGCAGTTGGTTTAACACTCTGCTCAACATCCTTAGAGAGGTCTATTTTGAGAGCATCATCATACTTTATTACTCCCGAAGCCTCAAAGTAAAGAGAATAATTGGTCAGTGTAAGCCTACCTGGCAATTAAAACGAAAACAACATTTACATTTTTATATGAATAAATTAATAGATTCTTATGCACTATAAAAATTAATGATCAGATATTCAAATTGCAGACCTGGCCAACTTGTTGTTCCAATGTGGCGAACTACTCTCTGAGCGCTGGCTATTCCATCTACATGTAATATATATTCGTCATCAGCCAGTTCCACTCCATTTGGTGTTGCCTGTTTCTGTAAATGTCTTATGCACCTATGGAGTCATGAATTTATAAATAATTAAATACAGGAAAATAAGAATGTGGACTTCTTCTACTGCATATGAATTTTGATTTATATCAAGACGCATGTTCTAGTTGTAGTATTAAAGTGAATCCCATTCAAGAGGTTGAAAAGAGTTCCTATTCCTTGTAAATGTCAAATTTTGATGAAGAAATAATTACCCTTTAATAGACTATAGGCTTCAAATCATTGTTTGGTCCACAATATAATAATCAGAAAGTACCACACCAATTGAAGAGTTTTATGAATATGCACATAAATATAAATGGTTATAACCAACAATTCTACATAATCATAGTCATTATAGTGGCATGTGTCATGTAGTTAATCTAGGTAGAGAGGAAAGAAAAGCCTTTGTCTAACAAAACCAATCACTACTGCATATGAATTTTGATTTATATCAATATACATGTCAAGAACCAAATCTCTAATAGACCCCCTCACACAAGAGTGCATTCAGCTTAAGGCAATCACAATGTCAATAATTTTACTTGGGTCAATAAATATACATGTCAAGAACCAAATCTCTAAAAGGCCTCCTCACACAAAGTCCATTAGGCTTAAAGCATGGACAATACATCAGCCAACTATATCTTGCTGAAATTAAAATTTCATTAGAAAAATGATCAAATTTTTAAATGTCAAAAACCAATGCTCCTAAACGCTTAAAGTGTTAGGTAAAGACATAAGATTATTTTATAAATCTAACAAATCAAATAGTTCCCTAATCATGTTAAGTTATTATGTTAGTAATAAACCATTTCTTTTACCAATGAGTGTAGACCATAATGCTTTGTTATCATTCTAGATCTCCAGGCAGCTTGGATAATTCATATCCTGCATATCGTATATGTTCATTTACCCTGTAAGCTAAGACAGCCATCATCTACTAAATCAGAGGTATTTTCAAACAGCATTCCAAATGAAACCTAAAAAGCACAATGCACAGGAGGGTTTTCCTAGCTATTAGACTTTTGAACTACAGGTGTATGCACATGGAACAAAAAATTATCTTTCATCAGATCAATGCATTACTTGTCCATTTCTTTCAAGAACATGTCATATGCTGGAAAATGTAGTCGGAAGCCTGTTGGTGCTGTTAGAGACTCAAAAGTAAACCTTCCATTTGCTACATCTGCAACTAATGGAACTAATGATCCCAACCATACAAATGCATCCTCTCCAACAGTGGGATCATTAGTAACCTGGCAATATATCACATATGATTAGAAAACAAAATGTATAAAGTAAGAGTAACCAGTTACATCTAGACCTAAAATCATAAATATTCTTTATATGCCCTCATATCAAACTAGTTTGGTTCCAATGCAAGAAACATTGAACATCCTTTTTAAAGAGAATATTCAAGGGCTAATTTAGTCTCTTGCATTAAGAATAAGAGCTGCAGAAGGCTGGAATTCAAACTTATGTTTGAAACAGCAAAAGGGGAATAAAGGGGGGAGAGTTCATAAATCCATCTTTTGTATTGTAAATCTGTAATAACAAAAAAAATAAAAAGAGGGGAAAAGAGGCTCTTACAAGGAGGGGCATGATGTCTGAATAAAAAAGAGGGATATCCTCCTGTTCTTGAGTGGTATTCACAGTTATCTTCTTCCTTTCTTCTTTCTCCTTTGCTGCAGGCTCCTGCAAACCTCAAAAGCCTCGTAATATAATACCACCTACTTTGATTAATTACAAAAGACATAAAACCAAACTTCTAGTTCAAAAACTCATTTAGATATGAAAGGTGATAGCGCTGAACTTGAGATCAAGCAAACAGGACCAATTCCTTCTTTGCATCTTTTGTTAGCACCAAATCATAGGCTAACAATGACCCATGAATTCAAACCATACAGTCTTGCAGGGCCAATTTCAATTTCTAGAAGTAATCTCATAAATCTTGTGACAATACAATTTGTTCGATAAGTAGCAACAGATGCTGCATTTGATAACCAATTAAACCACATTACTTAAACTCTGAAGAAGACCATGGTCAATAACTGCAATATAATATGGACCCTAACAGATTTGAAAGAGGCACATTAACCTCAGTCTATATATTTCAAAAGGACTTTATACTAGCATCTCTTTGTTCTTCCTCTTAATGTTGTTTTATACCATGGAATGATATTGTTATCTTTACAGAAGTTATCAAGGTTGCACAACAAAATATTCCATCCCCTTAATTAGATCTTCTCCCATTTGGTCTCAGACTCTCAGATGAGCTTGTGTAGGTTCAATTGAATGGAAATAATCTTCTATTCTCTTATTTGTACCTTCTCATCACATTTGAACTACTCTCTGTCCTTTAGCTTTCAATGATAATATACAGAGTACAGAGCAGTGCCCCCTCATATAAATTTGTATTATTCCTCTCCCATTACCCAAAAAGCATATATAGCTTCTCAACTTCTAGACCACAACTGCTAATTGAAGGAACTATTATCACCCGATAATAAGATCCACTTATTTACCATGATCATGATTTTCATCAAATAAAATAAAACAAATAATCTGTGTGTGAGAGAGAGATAGTATATGCACACCATGAAGTCAGCTTCATCATAGTAGCTAGGTCTCTCCCAGGCAAGCATCATATCATACGTCAACCTGCTAAATGTGCCATTATTGATTCCTTCCTCTATGTTTTGGCACATTTCACTCACAGCCTTCCCACTGCTAAATTCAACTAAATTTTTGCAGTAGTTTCCTGTATCAGGATTCCATCCTCTTTCAAAATCTTCCACCAATTTCTCTTCCGAAATTTCCAGTGTCCTAAGTAATAAAAGTATTAGCACATTAAGCAAGGTTTATTTAATAGTTAATTAACATATTTGCATGTTAATTATAGGATTGAGAGTTCCTACAACAACGTATACAGAAACAATAATAGAACAGAACAATATTGGCTTCATTTTTTCAAAGTTCTAAAAAAGCAACTAAATTAAACCATTACGAAGAAAATTACAAAAACAAAATCACCAAATTAAAGAAATTAACTAATAAGATTATTGTTAATTACGTTGTCAGTTTTCATATAGCAAATGTATGAAATAGCTAGGAGACAGAAATTACTGTGCACATCTTTTGACGACGTCCTCGGCAATGGAGGAAAGATACTTTAGCTTCATCGCCATAACCGTACGGTACGATTGCGGTTTCTTCTTCTCTAACTCACTGAGTAACGTAATGAGAAACCGAAAATCGAAAGGATTTAATTTATTTAATAATAATGTAATGTAAGTAATAATAGAATAGAAGGGAGGGGTGAGGTGATATACGTGGGGAGGCTCACTAGTCGCCACGTCGCAATGTACATTCATGCAATGCAAGCATGCAACACTTGGTTCTTCCCCCAATTGCATCATCATCTCTATGCATTCTCCATAGCGGTGCAACTACGGTCGGCCTCCTCTTCTATGAGAATTTTCCAGTACTAAACAGTAAAAAAAAACGGTATTATCTTTGAAAAGCAAAGAGAAATTATATATTTTCGTTTTTTGCATCTATTATATATATAATTAGAGAATTGATAAAAGGAAACTATTAAGTGTCAATTTCATCAAGTGTTTTGACAAAATTAATTTAACATAATTAATTTTAAATAACTTTCTTGCAATGTAGTTTGTTTGATTCATTTTTAATTATTTATTCTAAAATTTTAACTATAAATCAAACCGACACAAAGATAAAAAAAAATCCGAAAGTGTAATTATAAAGGAATTTTTAATTGTTTTTTCATTTTCTTTACCTATGTAATTTTTTCTCTTTTTTTCACTATTTCTCTCGCAATATAAAGACATCATGTTAGAAAAAATATAAAAATAATTGTATGTTATAAAAGTAAATAGTAGAGACTTTTAAGGAGGGGTGAGGAGTTTTAACTGTGACCCGAATAGGATTATCCCTAATAATAGGGGATACCTATGGTTAACACCAAAAAAGTAAATAGTAGAGAGAAAGAGAATAGAAGAAGAGACCAAGAGTTGGTCGTATCTTATTCAATTCACATCGGGGGTATTTATACAAGTGAATTAATAAAGGAAACTAACTAACGTGCAACTTGTTGGAGAGTCTCACATTGACTAAAGTTGAGATCAAATAAAAGTATATAAAAGTCTTGGGCAGTCCTCACCTTATCATTTAGCTTTTGGGTTTGAGTTAGACTCAAGTCCAAAATCTAATATGGTATCCGAGCCTACAATAGATCCGTTATTGGGCCACACCCGTAGATGTCCACGCTCCAGATGTCCAGCCTAGGGCATGGGGGTGTGTTGGAGAGTCTCAAATTGATTAGAGATGAGGCCAAATAAAAGTAAGCTTTTGGGGTTGAATTAGACCCAAGTCCAAAATCTAATAAAATTAAGGACACTATGTAACCTATAATTATACAATATCTTCTCAAGATCATTCCTTCTATAAAAGGAAATAGGTAAGGTCATATTAAATATTAAATCTGACTAAATCTGACAGACATCCAATGCATCTTAATTACTCATAATTAACACTCCCCATTAGATGTCCATTCTTTTAGAATGTGTCTCGTTAAAACCTTACTAGGAAAAATTCCCTGTGACAAAAATCTAGTGAAGAAAAAAGAGTACATCATTCGTTAATGCATTATTAGATATTATCTCATTAAAAACCTTACCACAAAAGCCTAGTGGGACAAAACCATGGCGAAGGAAAAAAGAGCACAGAACATATATATCCCTCCCTCATTCATGTGGCAATCATGTTTAAGACGATAAAAATCAGTCTTTTATACTAGTTTTCTCAAAAACTTTAGGTTGGCAACGACTTTGTAAACAAATATGCTAGATTGTCACATGAATAAACTTGTTGAACATACATATCACCATTCTTTTGAAGATCATGAGTATAGGCATGGATCCTTCCTTCCCTCTCCTTCTCCTTCTCCTTCTCCTTCTTCGATGCTTTGCTTTAACTCTAAACTTGAACACCACCTTCACACTTTTGCTCTCCTCGTTTTCCACGTGGAAATGTGAGGGATTAACAAGCAATTCATATGGTGCAAATTACTCACATTAATCATAATGAGAAATTTACAACAAAGAGATAAAGATAAAAAAAAAAAAGGAGAAATGTGGGAGGTGATGAGGGACGTGTTAAAAAAAATAAAAAAAAATGTATTATATAAGTTGTTAAATATTTGTTATATAAATATGTATTTCAATCATATATAATTACTACTAGCTGAAATCAATATTACCAGTATAGCATTGAAAAAATACCATATAGCATAAAAGAAAATTCAATATTACTATTAGTAGTAGCTTAAAAGTGAGGGAGTGTATCCTATTTTACAAAGAGGTTATATATATACACACTATCAGTGTAAAAAAATTTTACACGAACATCTAATGATGTGTTGTTATATCATTTATTGAAGAGTTTAAGAAAAGTTCTAACAACACACTCTCTAACACACATTTTCTAGCATACTCATTGTGATTGGTTAAAATTCACATGGGTCCCACCACATTAGTAGTGGGACCCACATAATTTGGTGGGACCCATGTAAATTTTAACCAATCACATGAAGTGTGTTGGAAAGAGTGTGTTGCTAGCACTTTCATATAAAACAATTTTACACAAACATCAACACATCATTTAATGAATATGACACCTCATGCATTTTAAACTCATTAAATGATGTGTTAATACATCATTGGATGATTGTGTAAAATAATTTTACACTGACAGTGTATAGTTATTAAATTTTATATTGAATTTAATAACAAATGAAGTGTCATGTTCATTAAATAATGTGGCAATACAATATATAAAAAAATAATGTGGCAATACACCATTCAATACCTGTGTAAAATTTCTTTACACTAACAGTGTATATTAATTAAATCTTTTTGCATATTAATAAAAATATTAACCGAGGAATTAACCTTAGCCTTGTACAGGATTTGTTATTGTTATTTTGGATAAAGATATATTTTTACTTAATTAAAATTTAATTAATAACAAATTAATATCTTTCATTTTTTAAAATAAAATGAGAATAATTTTAGACAATTATTTAATGTTAAGGATAAAAGTATATTTTTATATAATTAAAATTTAATTAATAATAAATTAATATCTTTAAAATTTTAAAAAAATAAAATTAGAATAGTTTTGAATAATTATTTAATTTTAAATTAGTCTAATAGATAATATTTTGTTATTAAAATTTAATTTATATTATTATTTATTTGATAATAAGGCATAATTAAATAAATTAAAAATGATAATGACAAGAATAAAGATTTATATTAAAAATGATCTGACTAAAATAGAAAATTGTAAAATAAGATGTTGAATCTTAATAAATTTAAAATTTTAGGATTAATATTTATTACCATTTAAAAACTTAAATAGGAAGAGAGAGAATAATAACATTAAGAATTGAGAAGGAGAATCTCACTCTCACAACTAGCCCTTATTTGGTGAGAGTGAATTATCATAGAAGTGAAATGGAACCGAGAAATAGTATAGAAATACACTTCCAGTTGTTTTGGTGCATCAACGAAATAATGAGGAAATATGATAAAGTAGTGGGCCCCACTGTTTTTCTTTCATTTCTACGTGTAACATCCCAATTTTAAACCATTTTTATGAATTAAATTAGGAATAATAAAAAAGGATTTAATAAAAGGAACTAGGAAAGGAGAAAAGGAATTGGAGTTAGAATCAAAGAGGGATAAAAATCAGGAATTTGGAACCTGATACTCTCGCTCAGGCTCGCTTGAGCGCTCCTGAGCGAGGATATCAACAAAAGGGGGAGTTTTCATTCTGGTTTTCTCACTTAGGCTCGCTCGAGCGAGGACTAAGCGAGAGAACCAAGTCAGAATAGGGGTTTCTGCTTGAAATTCCGCTCGGGCTCGCTCAGAGCGCTCGAGCGAAAGAGGCTTCTCGCTCAGGCTCTCTTAAGCGCGCGCTGACCGAAAGCGCGCAATTAGGAATTTTGATGCTCTCACTCACACTCGCTTAAGCGCGCTTGAGTGAGAACACACACACAACTTTTAGTGCTGTTTCACTTAGGGTTTCTCTCATTAATTGTTTTCCCCATTCTTTTAGAGAGAGACGATTAGAGAGATCGAGAAAGAGAGAGAAGGAAGAAGGAGTTACGTGAAGGTCTCCATCCCATCCAAGGAGCTTGAAGATCACCATTCTCTTCCTCCATCTTCCCTTTTTTTGCTTCACTTGAGGTGAGTGTGGTTCACCCACTCACTTTCATCCTTGAATGGCTATCCATGTGTGATCCCTATTCTTACTCCCCTTTCTTATATTGCTTGATTGTGCTTGATTGAAGATAAATCTAGGTTGGATTGTTGGATTATGGTTTGTATATTCATATAGCCCTAACCCTAGGGTAGAAAATAAGGGTTTTGCTTGGTGGTTGTATATTAATGTTGGTACTTTGAAGGGATGATGCATTCACATGAATATCCATACTCATGTACATATTTTCCATTACCATGTTATGAATCCACTCATGCTTTATAAGAAAAGATTCGGGTCCTTGGACCTCATGTTTAAAAGGAAAGATTGGGTCTTTAGACCTCATGTGTAACGTCCTAATTTCTTTATTCAAGAATAATGCCCGTTGGAGACACTATTCTCAAATTTCTGAAATTATTTCGCGCCATTACCGATATCTTTACATACACACTCATCAAACACTTAAGTAATTCCAACGCTTACCTAAGCTGAACACGTTACACATTCTACATACATTTCATAATCCATTTGCCACTCAGTGACTCAATATATATAATTCTTCCTAAATACATGAAACCTAGCATAATACAAAACACATTTAATTACATTTCAAACACTCGAAGAATCCAAACCAATATCTGAGGAGAGGTGATTTGCACTCCGAGCTTCACTCCTTCCTTTATGCGATCACCTAACCAACCTGCATAACTGAAATGTATCCCCGCAACGTGGGGTGAGACTATGGTCTTAGCGAGCATAGCCATGCATGCAAGCAGTATGGGGAGGCAGACATATAACATGCAATATATCATCACCAACCAATATGTCATACATAAAATATCTTAGTCACCTTACCTCATAATATCATATCTTAGCTCGAACGAAATAACTTACGAATGCAACTCAACACTCAATAACTTGTCATGAACATAAACTTAAACATGAATGCACATGATCGACATAACCCAGCCGACGGGTTGGTATTACCCAGTCGACGGGGTCTTATCACATATATCTGTGTGGCTAGACCTGAGCTCATACTACAAGAAACATCTTCCTTGGGTACTAATCACCCCCACTGGGTACTAATCACCCTTATTAACTGGGTACTAATCACCCTAGGTACTAATCACCCTTAATCTATGGGTACTAATCACCCCCACTGGGTACTAATCACCCTTAATCTCTGGGTACTAATCACCCTAGGTACTAATCACCCTTAATCTATGGGTACTAATCACCCTTATTAACTGGGTACTAATCACCCAAGTATTAACTCAATTTCTGAAATCAATCTTTTCTTTATTAGGTGAACTGGGTCGAAGCCAAAACTAGGGCCGAAAGCTAAAACTTGGGGCCGAAGCCATTTTACTGGGTCGTAGTCAAATTCATTTTTACTGGGAGCCGAAGCTCAAAATCATTTTCCAATTAACTGGGCCAGAGGCCAAAAGCCATGCACACACATGCAACAACACATATGATAAATGACATATAGCTCATGATAAATCTAGACATGTTCATAATGGTATCATCACCCCAACATGTTAATCCCAAGATAAAACACCCAAAAGCAAGCCCTAATTTGAAGTTCTATGCATACAGCCTCAATAATACTCATATATTGAATCTAAACAAAGTCAACCAAACAACTACCACATACATGCTCAGAGAAAGGGGAAGAAAGAGTAGGGTTCATTGAGAAGTACTCACACCAACATGGGTGATAGTGTGTGAGCTATACTCACCTCTATGGAAGCTCAATGGGAAGAGGAGGGACGCTGGGGAAGGTTGGGGGTGGAGATCCTTGGCTTCTCCTCCTCCTGGCTCCAAAAGCTCCTTCTCTCTCTAGAAACTCCTCTCCCTCTCTCTTTAAGAATAAAGGAACGGATAAGAATGGGGGAAACAACCCTAATTTTAAGTTTTAAAGTCAGGGACACGTGTTCTCGCTCAAGCGAACCCTTCTTGCTTGATCGAGTGCTCAGAAAACTTTCTGAAATCGCATTCTTGGTCAAGCGATAAGCCTCTCACTTGAGCTAGAATGCTCTAGAGACCATCCCCTTATCTGGATGAATTTCGCTTGAGCGAGACTCTCTCGCTTGAGCGAAATTCTCCCGGAGAGTGCCCCTTTTCTGAGTGAATTATGCTTGAGCGAGACTCTTTTCGCTTAAGCGAAATTCTTCCAAAGAGCACTCAACTTCCTCCCTTGTTTCTCGCTTGAGCGAGAACCTCCTCACTCAAGCGAGAAAACCAGAACTCAGATTTGAAAATTTTACTGATATGCTCGCTCAAGCGAGCCCTTCTTGCTTGAGCGAGGACATCAGAACCCAAAGTCTTGATTTTTCACCTTAACTCATTCTAACTTAGTTCGAACCACCTTTTTCCTGATCCTCTCTGACAACATACCTTTCTAACTCAATCCTTCTTCATTTAAACCTCTTTCCCTCATACCTATGTCGTATGCTTCTCTCCGTCTTAGGGTGTGGTTTCTTCTAACTTCAGCCTACAATTGTTTGACTTAACACTTGGTTTCTCTCCTAAGTTCTGCTAAGACTCATGGCTCTTAATACATTGCCTAATTCTGGTCTAGATTCACACTCTAATCCCCAAATTCACCTCCTACTTCTAACCTTCCTCTCTTGGTCGGATCCATAGCCTAAGGCTTTCGCTATACTCTCTAGGCCCTAATTTTTGGGATGTTACATCATGTATAATAAAGGAGACTTAGGTCTTCGGACCTCTTACTTAAAGAGGAAATTCATGTTATATGTTTTAATCTATCATAGTTAAGGGGTAAAATCCAATGGCCTTCAGGGATGACGGTCCCTGTTAGCCTGAGCTCAGTCTAGCCTTCATAGATAAGCGAAAAGACCCCCTGGGTGGTGGGTTAAACATTTCATGTTTATCATGTATTGATGTATTGAATATTAGTTATGCTTGATGTTCTCATTGACTCCATATGGCTTGTTGCATCTCATTTGCTTGTCCTTCCCACACTGTATGCTTATTCACACTCACTGGGACTCTAGTTTCATTATAAATTTTGGTATATGTTTTGATATGCAGGGTTCAAGACTGGATGCTTGACTTAATCAATGGAATCATTTTGGGGACTATCGTGCCTACTTTTACTATTTCAAACCTTACATTGTACAAGCTTGATTGTATTGTTTTGAAATGGGATATTTTGGTACATGTGGAGCCCTAGAGGCTTATTCTAATTATGTCAGGACACATGTATGATTGTATCCCATTAAGCCTATAGATTTACGTATTATTTTGATTTGATCCTATGATGGCCAATGAATGAATTTATTACCTAGATGTATTCATATTGAGCTTGAGTAACTGTTGGATTACCTATGCTGTTAATATGTGTTTATCACAGATTTGATAATAGTGTTCCCAAAAAACATTATTTTCGAGTTAAGAAATTAGGACATTACATTATGGTATCAGAGCTTGGTTCAATCCAATTGGATTGTGGATTTGAGTGACTCCTAAAGTTAGCTATCATCTTTATGCATTATTATGAAATTGAGAGACTGATCACCTCGATGTTTTATTAATGATGTGTAGAGTGTTATGGCTGGTGGAAGAAGAGGTAGGTACAGGCTAATCCCTCAACCCCTCCACCACATCGTCCAACTTCAGACCCCGTGGCGGCAGCCCTGCACACGCGGGCCCAAATGACGGGAGAACAGAGTGCGACCAACGACGTAATCCTTCAAGAGTTAAGCCAAAAACCAAGGGACACACCACTACATGTGGTTGTCATGGATCCCTTTGTCTAAGGTTTGGTAGAATTCAAAAAACATCACCCTCCGTCCTTCTCAGGAGTTTACGACCTCGAGGCCGTAAATTCATGGCTCAATGCTGCTATGAACAAAATCTTCGAGGTCATGGTTTGTTCGGACAAGTTCAAGGTGCACCTTGCCACCTACATGTTGCAAGGGGAGGCTGAGAACTGCTAGAAGGGAGCCAGGGACGGATTGACTCCTTTAGGGACTCTGCTCACTTAGGAGGGGTTCCAAGCAGCATTCCTAAGGAAGTACTTTCCAGATTCTGTAAGGAAACAAAATGAGCTGGAGTTCCTACAACTGAAGCAGGGAAGCATGACTGTGGGCCAGTATATGGCCAAATTTGAAGAGCTCGCCAAGTATCACACCCTACTCCAAGCCAATCCCAGTGAGGGTTGGAAATGTTCACATTTAGAGTCAGGTTTAAAGCCTAAAGTCAAGAGGATTGTAGTTGTTCTCCAGTTGAGGGACTTCTCTGCTTTGATCATCAAGTGCATGTTGGCGGAGAAAAGTTTGGTGGAAGGGGGACCCAAGCCCGCAGTGAAGACTTGGGTGGATGGCAAGAGGAAAAGGGATGATGCAACCATTGGGAGGAACAACCGACCTCATTTTCAGGGAGGTAAGGGCAAACAAATTGCCCTACCCTCCACCCCTGCCACTCCCACTTGCCCTAAGTGTGGCAAGGGCCACATGGGCGAGTGCTTATTTGTCCAGAAGAGATGTTACTACTGCTTCGAGGCGAGTCACATGGCTGGAGAATGCTCTAAGAAGAAGAAGGACCAATCCAAACCCCAAGCTACCGAAAGGGTCTTCACCCTTAGTGGGGAAGCGGCCGCTAAGGCCAATAATTTGATGCAAGGTATGTGTACTCTGAATGAGACTCTGTTGATGGTATTGTATGATTATGGGGCAACCCACTCTTTTATTGCTTGTGATTGTGTGGAAAGGTTGAAATTGCATGTCACCCCTTTACCCTTTCACTTGAATGTTCTTACCCCGGCCAAAGAGGCAATCTTCGCTTCCCTTGCATGCTTAGATTGTTCTATCGTGGTACAAGGGAAGTCTTTCATTGTTGATTTAATATGTTTACCCTTAAAGGGCATTGATGTTATCTTGGGCATGAACTGGTTATCTTATAATTAGGTCATGCTTGACTATTTTAATAAAGAGATTGTTTTTCCCAGGCTTCCTCTTTCTTCGAGGGAGAGACCTCCATGTTTATTCTCTAGTTATACTCGGATTTCTGAATGTTTGTCTGATGGGAGTCATTGTTTCATTTTACTGCTTTCCTCAACTATAGAGTTTAAATCTAACTTGAGTAGTATAGTTACAATTAAGGAGTCCCATGATGTTTTCCATAGTGAGGTAACTGCCTTACCTCTGTACTGAGAGGTTGAGTTTTCAATAGACCTTGTGCCAGGCACGAGGCCTATCTCCAAAGGCCCCTATAGGATGTCACCTTTAGAGATGAGTGAACTTAAGAAGTAGTTAGAAGAATTGATAGAAATGAAGTTCATCGGACCTAGTGTGTCACCTTGGGGGGCTCTCGTGCTCCTGGTTAAAAAGAAAAATGGGAGTATGAGGTTGTGTGTGGACTTTAGGCAGCTGAGTAAGGTAACTATTAAGAATAAGTATCCTCTGCCCAAGATAGATGACCTCTTAGACCAACTTAGGACAACGTCAGTTTTCTCTAAGATAGACTTGAGGTCAGGCTATCATCAGATCAAAATAAAGAGTGGGGATATTCCCAAAACTGCCTTTAGAAATATATACGGGCACTATGAGTACTTGGTGATGTCTTTTGGCTTAACCAATGCTCCTGCCATGTTCATGGATTACATGAACTGGATTTTCTGGCCCTACCTGGATAAGTTTGTTGTCATATTCATCGATGGCATCCTTATTTACTCCCAAACTTTATAAGAGCATGAGCAGCACCTTAGGATTGTGCTAGGAGTATTGAGGGAGAAGAGGCTTTTTGCCAATCCTGAGAAATATGAATTTTGGATGGATAGAGTCCATTTCCTAGGTCATGTCATCTTCAAGTAGGGGGTGTCAGTTGACCCTAGTAAAATAGAAGTCGTGGTTGAATGGGTAAGGCCCAAATCAATCACTGAGGTTAGAAGTTTTCTGAGTTTAGCCGGTTACTACCCGAGATTTATTAAAGAGTTTTCCCAGTTAGCCTTGCCCCTCACTAGAACTTCAAAGTTAAGCCAAATAAGGAAAGTTTGTCGTGGTCAAGCTACACAAGCTAGGAAGATAGTTGCAATCTCGTACCTCTATCAGAAAGGATTCAAAACGGGAAAATCCTATCTCTCAACATCTCTTTTAACGGACTTCTCAAGCTCAAGTATATATACTTATGGATGGTTCATAAAAGAGGGGATGATAATGGGAGGATGAGAATTGTTGTTCATCATCAGAGATAGAGCTTTTTGTTCTCAGGAAGAAAACATTATTGATGAGAAAATAAAGAGAAAAGATCGTGTGTGCAAGAATGAGTGTGCAAACAAAAGAAAATAAGAACAAGTATATATGAAGATGTGCAGTGTAGCAGTTATACAAGAAATGCATTAAAGAAGCACCAGAATACAACTCAAGATGAAGTGCTGCAACATCAAAAGAAGTGGCGCAAGCTTGAAGTTAAAAGAAGTGCAACAAATCTGAAGAAATGAAAAGATGGTGAGAAGCATACTACAGAGCTGCTAAGCTTAAGAGCTAAGAAGCTTATTGGTTTAAGTCAGCAATATGCAATAGCTAGGAGCTGCCAAAAGTTCTACTCATGTTTGAATTAATTGTACAAGAATTAATTTTTACATCCAGTGTTAGATCACTGTTATTGTACACCCAGAACAAAGAACTTAGGTTCTGAGTTCAAATCATTTGTATTCATTCTATTGTAAGAAGCCTGAAGAGGCTTGTGAGAAAATAATACTTGTTGTAAGATCCTGAAGAGGCTTGGTAGCAAAGAATACTTGTTGTAAAGCCTAGAGAGGCTTGATAGAAAAGAATACTTAGAAGCCTGGAGAGGATCTGTAAGAAGAATATTTGGTGTGTTGCCTGAAGAGGTAGTTAATAACAAAGAATACTTGTAACTTTGAGAAGTTAGTGGAAAATCTCACGGTGTATGAGGGCTGGATGTAGCCCAAGGTTGTGGGTGAACCGACACTAAATTGGCTGAGTACTCTCTCCTACCCTTAACTCTTTATATTCTATTTATTCTAACAAGAAGATGGATTTTGAACTAAGTTTTTATAAACACTTTTGTAAAAACTATTTACGAAAAGCTTTCTGAAAAATTCTGTCTGAAATCTTCAGACACAGAACAACGCTTCACGCAACATCTAAACTATTATCTGAAAGCCTTCTGAACTTAGTTTTTGAAAAGGTTTCCGTAAAAACGCTAAATTTATAAAAACACTATTCAACCCCTCTTCTAGTGTTTTCCTATGTGTTCCTACATACTCTGATTATGCTTAAGTAAACATTGGATTATTTAAGCAAATATTTACCACGTTTATCGATATCGTTAATGTCGCGAGAAAAATTTCCCTAAAATTAGGGCTTATGTCTCCAACGGGTATAATTTCTAAGTTCTCGGAATTAGGACGTTACATTATGGTATCAAAGCAGTTCAATCCAATTAGACTATGTATGATTGTTTTGCCTGTAATTTAGTTATTATCGTATATACATTGTTATGAAATATAGAGACTGATCACCTCCATGTTTTGTAATTGATGTCTAGACGATTATGGCTAAAGGTAGGAGAGGTAGACCCCCATTCACCCACGACCTCCCTCACCACTGAACGTCAACTAGGACCCGGTGGCAGCAACCCTCCAGGTGCGTACTCGCATCATTAGGGATCAGGTGGCGTTGAACCGAGACCAAGCCACAACCAACACCGCTATCCTTCAGGGGCTTCGTCGCCAGCCGATGGGAATGCCCCCACTCTAGGTGATTGACCCATTCGTGCTTGGTCTTACGGAGTTTCGTAAGCATAGTCCTTCACCATTCACCGGGGCCTATTGTTTGGTATATGCACTAGAGACTTATATGTTTTTGAAACATCCATCACATGTATCATATTATTTTATAAAGACAATTCATTCTTTTAAGAATACAATTAATGTCCTTAGAATAGTAAGCTCGAACTTCATAAAAAGTCAAGTAGATGACTTAATGGTGAGATCTTATGAGGAACTATTCTTAAAATAGTCCCTAGTCAAGTATCATCTTAGGACAAAGATGCATTTAGACTAGTATGTGAGTTCATTGATGATCACATCTCACGGACCATGGATATGAGATATCATGTGCTCACATAGGTACACATTAAGAGTAATGGTGTACTGGACAGACCCACCTTAAGATCATTGCATGGATTGTTACATAAGTGTCATGAACGTTTCTTAAATTGATAAATGTTATATGAAGTCCTTTGACATGAAATCACTACGATTCCTACATAAGGAATTATATGTTTTAATATCATCAAACGTTGCCTGTAACAAGGTAATCATAAAGTTGATTTTTGGACATATAGTAAATTATGTGGAGGAATGTGAGTGACCTAGATGGGATTTGTCCCTCCTATGTAACAAGAGTTATATCTGTAGGCCTCTTGATAAAGTGAGACTGCAAAATGCATGGCCATGCTCAGGAGGATAAACATGAGATGTTTATTTTCTGTACAGTCTACTTAGGGATCAAGAAAACATAAATTGAACTATACAAGGTTGACACAATCCATGCCCTTGTGTTCAATTAGATATTTGGACAAAGGGACAAATCATATAAATTATCATAAAATAGGATTTGTCAAAGTTGTTGATAATCTCTCAATATTTGGATAGTGATGTATTGCTAGATACCGCTCACGATTTATGATATTAAATATAAAAGGGTTTTATTTTAATATCATAACCAAATATTAAAAGCCTATTGGGTCACACGCATACAACAAGCCGCTAGGAAAAAGATAATAATTCTAATTTGATTAGAATTATAACCTAATGGTCCAAGCCCATATGTGTTAGGGATAAGTGAGTGAGGGGTAAAAACCCTAGCCACCATTCTATAAATAGAGCATGAGATGCATTACCCTATACACACCCATGAGCAATTGCTCTTACTCTCTAAGGCTACTAGCAGAGTTGAGGAGGGTTTCCTAGTCCGGCTGTTGGCGTGGACACCACTAGAGACGTGGCTGCTATTTCCTCGTTCGCAATCCTTAAAAGGTATGACCTTTTGTTTTATGTCTTAATTCGTGTTTTCGCATTAACGATCATAACAAGGGAGGGAATCCATTTATTCCGCTGCACCCTGATCACATGCTTGATTCCCTTCACCTATGACCCGGAAGTTGCAGCGAAATGGCTCGAGGATCTCAATCGGTTTTTTGAGTCATGAGATGTTCTGAGGAGCTGAAGGTTTCTTATGCCTCTTACATGCTCCGGGGGAGGCAAAGGATTGGAGGCATGGGGTGCGTGCCAATCTAGGCACCCCAGGGGTTCCTATTCTCTGGAGAAATACTTTCCAAATGTTAGGAAGCAGAATGAGACTGAGTTCCTTTAGTTTAAGTAGGGGAACATGACGATGGGCCAGAATGTGGCTTGATTCGAGGAGTTTTCCAAATACTCCTGCTATCTCCAAGTCCATCCAGATGAGGAGTGGAGGTGCTCTCACCTGAAGCAAGGTTTGAAGCCTGATATTAAGAGGGTAGTGGGAACCTTGGAGATTAGGGAATTTCCTACCCTGGTCAATAAGTTCCTCATTATTGAGGAGAACCTGAAGGAGCCTGAGGCACCTAAGCCTTCGGATCCCAAGGGTAAGAGGAAGCTCGAAGACCTTGTTCAAGGCAAGGGCTCCAAGCCCAAGTGGCAAGGCAACAAAAACTTGGCTATCCTCCCTGCTCAGAAGCCGAGGGAGATACATAAGTGCTCCAAGTTCATAAGGTACCACAATGGGGAGTGTCTCTTCGGGAAAAAAAAAGTGCTATTAGTACAAGGAGCGAGGCCACATGAAGAAAGAGTTCCCAAAGAGGGAGGACCAGACCAAACCCCAAACCCCGGGAGAGTCTTTACCCTTAGTGGGGAATTGGGTGCCAAGGCCAACAATTTGATGCAACGTACATGTTTGTTTAATGATAAATCCTTGATTGTTCTGTATGACTCTGGGGCAACCTATTAATTTATTACTATTGATTGTGTAAAGGGATTATACTTGCATGCCACCTCTTTACCCTACCACCTAAATGTCATTACTTCGGATAAGGAGGAAATTTCTACTTCTCTTGTTTGTTTGAATTGCCCAACTTTTATACAAAAGAGGGCCTTCGAGGTCGATTTAATTTGTTATAGATGTGATCCTTGACATGGATTGGTTGTCACAAAACCAATTCATGCTGGATTGCTACAACAAGGTTGTTATTTTTCCGCCTCTTCCTCTTTCTTCAAGGGAGCGGCTGATGAGCACAATTTTATTCACACTTAGTACCTTTAATCTTAGCTTTATTGAAGTGTAATTGTGATGAAATCCACTGATTTAATTGGGATTTACCGAATTGGGCTTAATTGGGCTTTAACTGTAAATGTTGTTTAATTTCGGATTTTTAAGCCTACTGACCTATCTGTCTTGTTTTGATGATATCTGGAGCTATAGGTGTCCGATTTGAGTGATTCCAGTGATATTGGAAAGCTAACTTCCGGGGCTTTAATTTGATATGCTATATGACTATATTCCCATGAAGAAATTAGGAGCAGTTGTAGTTTGAAGTTGGGCTACGGAAACTGTCACAGAAACATCATTGTTTTAAGACTTGTATTAGTGTATTGGGCCTCATACATGTTAATTTCGGCCCAATCATCATTTAGATCTGATTAATTAGGAGTAGATCTATAAATAGGGGCAGTTACTCTTTTGTAGGGAACTCTTTCTCATTTTCTAAAAATTCAGATTTGAAGTCTCTTCATTTTCTCTCTTTTTCTCTCTTCTTCCTTCTTCTTCTTCTTCCATTTTCGTTTTTTCCTCTTCAACCTCCATGGAAGGCTGAATTCAAGGTTGATTCTCAAGTGTTCTAAGCATTGGATCTTGAGGTTTCATCTATGCAATTTCGTTTTACAATTTTCTGCACATTTTCTCTTCTCCTAATCTCTAGAATTCTAGGATTTTGAATCTTGAATTGGAATGCATGCTTCAAGGTTCTTCTTCTCCTCTTGATCCTAAATTTGAATCTTAGTTTGCTTAATTCTAAGATGATTCTACTGTTTGCTTAATTCAGTAGGTTAGGGATTAGATTCTCACACAAGTTTGCTTAATCCTTGTATGAGATAATTGATGAATTGATTGATACTTAATTGGTTAATTCGAATTTGTGTAGGAATTGCTAATTTTTTGTAAATCAATGAAAGATCCTATGTGAATGACCTTGAGAATTCATCCATTTTCATACATATTTTCTGAATTTCGAATTTTAGCTTTATGTCCTTGAATTTTAAGAAACAACCAAACAAAACCCCCTTGCTTGCTTTTGAATCAACAATTCTTGTGAGTAAATTCGAATTTGCTATTGAATTCCTTGAGAGACGACTTCAGTTAATTTTCCATTAACTACATATTCTGAGTATTAATATTTGGTTGAGTTCGGCCTCGATCAAATTTGGCGCTGTTGCCGGGGAATTCAATTCATTTTCTAATTCATTCACATAGTGTTGTTATTTTGTTTCTTGTTTCTGTTTGAGTTTTTAGTTTCTGTTTTCATTTTCATTTTTGTGTAGGATAATTGAGTCCTTATTCTTGTAACAAATCTGTTTGTGTAGTCATAATATGTGTTGAAACAATTAGGTGAATTTAGTTAGGTGATTCTATTAGTGAAGTAGAGAGTGTAGAGTGAGTTTTTGAAATTTTGAGTTTGTATTGATTCTGTAATTCGTATGGTTGTTCTGTGTTTAGGAAGTAGAGTAATAATTCATATTGTATTTTGGTATACTAACCTTGGTTGTTCAGATTCAGTTTGATCAATTTTGGTTCACAACTTTGAGGTAAGTAGCCTAATCTGTCATAGTTACTGTTCCATTGCTTTTAGTGAGGTTCAATTTGTGTTTTGAGTTGTGTGATGTGTTGAGTCATTGTAATTAGTGTGTTTAGTCATGTTTTGATGTTTAGAAATTGTTTAGAAGAACTTAGAATTGATTTGGTGTCATTTGGATTGAATTGCATAAGTTGATCAAGTGTTGTTGACTTTTTCTACTGTTGACTTTTGCAATTGAATCTGACTTTTTGTTTAACATAGTTAGAGGTTGAATTTTTGTGTCAATTATTGTGTCCATATTTCTTTAGGTTAATAATGAATATTAGATACCCCAGCTGCTGTTAGATGGCTCCTGATTGTGAGATTACACTTTGTACTGACTTATTTTGACTTGTTGACTTCAATTGGGCATAACTTGAGCTAGGAGTGTTAGAATTTCACAAATTTTATATGCTTTTGGGGTAGAAAAAGCTAGTTAGAGAAGACCCTCCCAACTTGCGCTAGGAATTCGACCATAAAATTGCAAAAAAAAGGTCGTTTTCTATTTTTAAAGGATTTTTAAAAATTTTTTGGTGTATTTTCCCTTTCTTACCTTAGGTAGTTTTGGTACTTAGGCTTTGAATTTTGTTCTGAAATTTTTTGTGGTTGTTTCCTATGTTAATATAGTGTTTTCCATGTGTCCATTTCATTGGTTTCTGCTCATTTGATATAGGCTGCCTTTATATGCTGACATGCTGTTGTACGCTTCATTTTGTGCATTTTTGTGTGCATTTGGTGTATGACTAGAGCAAACCCAGGTATCCTACATTCATTTGATCCAAAAATTGGTAAGACATATCATAGGTTAGTTAGAGAGTCTAGGATTCCATTTGTGCATAATTCCATTAGTGATAATGAGTCTTTGTCTGCTAGTGTCTAGTTTGTTGATTGTGAGTTTGTTTGTGTCTGTGTTTCTATTTCTTTTTTTCCTCCTTCTCCTTTTATTCTGATTTTATTGATTTTAATTCTAATATTATGGTTGAATTGACTTTGAGAGAACTCATTGAGTGCATGGCTTCACATAATCAAGAATTTAGTTCCAGAAGCAACTCAATGATTTTTCCTGTGGGAGTTCATGAGGAGGATATATCATATGTTGTTGATCATGGAAAAGTAGAGAACAATATGGATGATTTAGCTTCCTTGATCAATCAGTTAGCAGTACCTCAGATACCTATGAAGTTGTGTGGGATTTGTACATCACCTGAGCATCCCACAGATTCCTGCCCTACTTTGCATGAGTCTGAGGCTTATTTCTCTCCTCCAGCATATGCTGTAGATATTTATGATAATTTTATACTTCCTCAACAACAGCTTTATGTGCCTAATCAGTTTCATTTTCAGGTTGCTGAGCCAAGTTGGCCATACCAGCCCCCACCATTGCAGCAGGTTGCACCTGCTAAGAGTGAACCTTCTCTGGAAGAGTTGATAAGGCAAATGGCAGCTGACAACCTGAATTTCCAGCAGTAAACAGAAGCAACATTTCAAAATCTGGAAATTCAGATTGGGCTGATGGCCACCACCTTGCATAAAATGCAATCACAGGATTCAGATGCTCTGAGTTCAGATTTTATGAGTGCAGATGCTTTGTGTTCAGATGCTATGAGTTTAGATCCTATTGAGGATCATTCCGTATTTTATAATGATTTGCATTTTGAACCTGTTGTTAATAAAAATTTGTCTGAATTTGTAGGAGAGTTTGATTTTCCATTCTTGTCTGATTTCAGCAATGGGTACACTTGTGATTCATGTACTGATTCTTTTACGTGTAGTGCATGTGCTGAAATTGACAAGTTTGTGAATACTGATTCTGATTCTGCAGGTTTTGGAGTTAATACAGTAGCTATTGATTCAATAGAGTCAGAATGCACAAGCTTGATTACAGCAATTACATGTAAATCTGACTTTGTTGATTTGCAGGTTGCAGAATCACCTTCTAGTACCACATTTCTCCCATCTGTTATGCAACCACCATTTCTGGAGAAGCCACTGCCTAGCCAGTTCGAGCATGCAGGCGTGGAGGATAAACAGAATGAGAACTCTCTACTGCAAGTAATAAGGGAGCTCACCAAGTTGCTACACATTGGCATGCTTTATTCTATTTTAGACAGCACTTGGATGAGTCTGGTGCAGGTGGTACCAAATGATTCAAGAATTCCCAGAACGGGAGTTGGATGAAGGGGAGTTTCTCTTTTCTCACATTTTCATTGCACTATGTCTCTTGTTCTCTAATTTGAATATTTTTACATTGAGGACAATGTGTGATTTAAGTGTGGGGAGGAGATTTGCAGTAGGACTTTAGGATTATATTGATTAGGATTTTTAGTAATTGTTAGGATGCAAAAACAAATGTTGTTGTTTTTACTGTATTTTTGGTGTTTTATGTAGGAAATTTGCTGTTTTTGATTTGCTGTCAGCATTTTTGTAGCTATTTTGTAGCTACTGCTGTTACTGTTTTGCTGTATAGAATTACTGTAAACTGTCTGTTTTACTGTTGTTGTTGCTTTTGTATTACTGTAGGCTGCTGTACGTTTTTACTGTTACTATTTACAGTAGAATTTTATACAGCAGAATTTTATTTTACAGCAGAATTTTGACAGTTATCCGAATTTACAGCAAAAATAGAATTTTTGACAGTAGAAAAATAATACATTTGGCATGTTTTTCATTGGATTTTTAGGATTTGTGTTGGTAGTTGGCATTTTCATCATTTTTGGATAATTGGTGTCTTGATTTATGTTGTTTGGATTCCTTATAATTTAGTGAATAAGTTGGTTTTCATAATTTTTTGGTTGAGTCTTTTGTGATAGAGTTGTCCTTGGTGAGATTTTGAGCCTTATTGATGGATGGACCATTCTATGCCATTCTCTCTTTTTCTTGTGTGATTTCACTCTTGTTTGCTTGTGCTCTAGAACTTGGCTTGACTCTTTGATTTGCAACTTTGTTCATATGCATGTATTGAGATGATTGAGGCATTTTTGTTGATAATTGAGCCACTAGCCATATTTGCCTACCTTGATGATTTTCCACATATTAGCCCCTTTGAGCCTATGGATCCCATTTCTTGTTTTTGAAAGCTCATTACAAGCCTTGAAAGTGAAAAACCATGATTGTCCTTGCCTTAGAGGATAAAGGAGCTTTGGAATTGTTTTGGGAATAGGTTCTTGAATGAGTGTGGGGATGTACTTGAATTTCTTATCTTATCTCCTCATGTGGATATCATATTGTTGACCTTTGGCTAGTTAAAAAAATTGAAAAGAAAAAAAAAGAAGAAAAAAAAAAGAAAGAATAAAGAAAAGTAAAAAAAAAAGAGCAAAGAAATAAAGAGTACTTGAAATAAAAAAAATGGGTCAAAAGGTAGAAAAGAGGAATTCAATTGTAATCTTGAGATGTATGCTACTTGCATTTCTTCTTGGATTTATTCCCCATTGCTCCTCTATTCTCTTTGGTTTATAGCTTCTTATCCTTCATTTTCCCTACCTTTACCTTGGCCCCATTACATCCTATTTGAAGTCCTCTTGATCTTTGCTTGCATGTTGTTTCAATTGTTGTGGATATTAGAGTCTTGCCAATCCTATGGTAGTGCTTGCTTTCATGAGTGCTTTGAGTGTATATACACAAGCCTAAACACTTGAGAGTTGGAGAGATTGTCTTGTGAGGATTCTATCACTCTTGATTCACCCCTTTGATTTGATTCACCCTCTTGTTTGCTAAATTGTAAGGAATTCCATTCATATTTTTCTTGATTCCATGATTCCTTGGATGTTGTATTTTTCCTACTCCTATGCATTCCTTGGATCTCTTGATAATTATGTCATTTGTATTTGCATTGTGCTCCCTAGTTGATTTTTGGTTTCATGTGGTATTTTGCCCGAAGTGCAAAAGGGCAAGTGTGGGGGAATTTGATGAGCACAATTTTATTCACACTTAGTACCTTTTATCTTAGCTTTATTGAAGTGTAATTGTGATGAAATCCACTGATTTAATTGGGGTTTACCGAATTGGGCTTAATTGGGCTTTAACTGTAAATGTTGTTTAATTTCGGATTTTTAAGCCTAGTGACTTATCTGTCTTGTTTTGATGATATCCGGAGCTACAGGTGTCCGATTTGAGTGATTCCAGTGGCATTGGAAAGCTAACTTCCGGGGCTTTAATTTGATATGCTATATGACTATATTCCCATGAAGCAATTAGGAGCAGTTGCAGTTTGAAGTTGGGCTACGGAAACTGTCACAGAAACAACATTGTTTTAAGACTTGTATTAGTGTATTGGGCCTCATACATGTTAATTTCGGCCCAATCATCATTTAGATCTGATTAATTAGGAGTAGATCTATAAATAGGGGCAGTTACTCTTTTGGAGGGAACTCTTTCTCATTTTCTAAAAATTCAGATTTGAAGTCTCTTCATTTTCTCTCTTCTTCTTCCTTCTTCTTCTTCTTCTTCTTCTTCCATTTTCGTTTTTCCTCTTTAACCTCCATGGAAGGCTGAATTCAATGTTGATTCTCAAGTGTTCTAAGCATTGGATCTTGAGGTTTCATCTATGCAATTTCGTTTTACAATTTTCTGCACATTTTCTCTTCTCCTAATCTCTAGAATTCTAGGATTTTGAATCTTGAATTGGAATGCATGCTTCATGGTTCTTCTTCTCCTCTTGATCCTAAATTTGAATCTTAGTTTGCTTAATTCTAAGATGATTCTACTTTTTGCTTAATTCAGTAGGTTAGGGATTAGAATCTCACACAAGTTTTCTTAATCCTTGTATGAGATAATTGATGAATTGATTGATGCTTAATTGGTTAATTCGAATTTGTGTAGGAATTGCTAATTTTTTGTAAATCAATGAAAGATCCTATGTGAATGACCTTGAGAATTCATCCATTTTCATACATATTTTCTGAATTTCGAATTTTAGCTTTATGTCCTTGAATTTTAAGAAACAACCAAACAAAACCCCTTTGCTTGCTTTTGAATCAACAATTCTTGTGAGTCAATTCGAATTTGCTATTGAATTCCTTGAGAGAAGACTTCAGTTAATTTTCCATTAACTACATATTCTGAGTATTAATATTTTCAATCAACGGCTAACCATGTTGTTTTCTTGTATTACTCAAGTTCTTGAGAGACTATATGATGGGAGTTACTATTTTCTTTTAAAGTTTTCCTCAATTGTAGAGGAAGACTTTGACTTGAGTGGTGCGGTGATTGTAAAAGAGTATCAAGATTGTTTCCCTAGTGAGGTAACCATCCTTCCACTTGATAGGGAGATTGAGTTTTCCATAGACCTGGTTCCAGAAACCAGACCCATATCTAAGGCACCCTATAGGATGTCTCCACTAGAGTTTAGTGAACTTAAGTCTCAATTAGAAGAACTCATAGAAAAGAAATTCATTAGGCCTAGTGTGTCACCTTGGGTAGTGTCTGTGCTCTTGGTTAAGAAAAAGAATATGAGTATGAGATTGTGTGTGAACTATAGGCAATTGAACAAAGTAACCATCAAGAACAAGTATTCCTTGCCTAAGATAAATGACCTGTTAGATAAACTTAGGGGAGCGTCAATTTTCTCTAAGATAGATTTGAGGACGAGTTATCATCAGATCAAGATTAAGGGTGAGGATATATATACCTAAGACTGCCTTTAGGACTAGGTATGAGCAATATGAGTACCAATAGAATATAGAGCCGCTAGTAACTCGTCGATGTTCGTTTCTCATCATTGGCCACCATCGCGCAGGTCCCGTGGTAAGCACAAGCTCGCAACGTCACTAGTTATGTCAATCCTCCCGCTTGTGCACGAGTTTGTTCGCCTCGTCATAGCCTGTCCGCCACACATGTTCGACCATTGCTCACTAACTGCAGGCCCTAGGCATCACACCACGCCACCACTGTGTCTAACCACATCTCCTCGTCAAGGTTGATTCTGTCATGTAAGTCTCCACTTTCTTTGTTCTAATCTACTCCAAAAGGTTTCAATGTTTAACTCTAGAAAGAACTGAGATTAATTAATTTCATTTCCTCCGGTATACTTTGTTATAATTTCTAATAGTATAGTATCTTGTGTGCAAAAACATGGCATGGGCCCATTTTATAATTTGTGTGTTTCTATTTCGTCTTTTACTTTCAAATTTTGATCTGAAAAGGGGTTTGCTAACAACGACATTTTAATCCTCGTAAACGAGACCCTGGCCACAGTCAATTGGTCATGAGTTGAGACTTGTGCAGTTCCACAATGCAATTACTTATACAAAGTAAGTATCCATGTTATAGTTGTAAATAATATGATTATTTAGTAGAGGCAACTGAAATGAGTAAGTTGTATAACTTTACAACTCACATATTGATAAGCTTCCTTTCTAAGTTCTTTGACAATAAAAAAAGACTCGCAAGCTTCTATTGTCAGATACTTATACTCACCAGGGAAACTCTCTAAGGTTTCACTTCATCTATAAGAAATGGATACACACAACTTTTACAATTTAAGATTGGCTCCTTTATTCCATTGTCCTCTTGGAAATTCCATCTTAGACATTTTAAAAGAATGTGCTCTTTCTTGTTATGTTATGTTATGTCTCCCAGAGTGAAATTTGTTGTCATAGTGTTAATCTTGCAAAAAGTGATGTATTTGGATCACTTATTATGAAAGATAGAAGCTCTTTATGGACTTATGACTCATGTAAGATTAAAGCTGCAAAGCTTGTGACCAAAATATTAAAGGATTTGCTAGTAGTGTTTCTAACAATGTGTTTACTCTTGATTGTCATATGTTTTGTGGGTATTGACATGAGTTGTACTATTTGATGTAGACTATATGGTTGAGAAGATTGGCATAGGTAGAAGCATAATTGATGAATTGTCCAACCAGAATTGTGGAACAACTATGATAGATCAAAGGGTATGATTCCCTTATTTTCTGTAGAAGCTAGAGAATATAGTCTTTAGGTAGTGTTAATTCCTTTTTTTACAAGTAGTTTTCAATGATTAAATTTAATTGTTTTTTGGTGCCAATATTTTTTTGTTTTTAAAATTTAGATTACCTAATGCTATATAAGATATTTTATTTTATCGAATTTTAAAAAATCAGGCCATTTATTTAAAAAATTAAAAATAGAGACAAAAATTAGAGACATGTTTTTATAGGAAAATCTAGGAATCAAATACGAAAAAATAATTTCGTCTCTAAATAGAGACGAACAAGAAATTACTCAGAGATGGAATAAATATGTCTCTGACAGCAAGAAAATGAGTTAATTTTTTGGATTATATTAGAGAGATGAAATTCTTAAAGTGTAGAGACGGACAAAAAAACCTGTCTCAAAAAAATCTCCGACGTGCAAATTAGTGACCTCATCAAATCTGTCTCTGATTTCATCTCTAACCCTTTTAGAGACGAAAAATGGGTTTTAGAGATGAATTTTGTCAATCTTTAATGAAGATTTTTCTAGTAGTGTGAGTTTGCACACTTCGATTTAGGGAACTTTTATATTCGCCGCTTTCATGTAAATTTAGGTTTTCAATTGATTTTGTTGATAGTCCCACATCAGCTCTCCAAGCAGCAAGCGTATGACCATTCCTCTTTATTTCTTTCTTCCTAGTTTTTAATCATGACGGTAGATTTTTATGTGAAGTTCTGCTAGTGTTTTGTAATATCAGTAGTTGTAGTTGGTGTTGGACTTGTTTGGTGCTGATTTTCTTAGTTTAGGATTGTTAATTTTGGTTACGAGTTTCTCCTGCTTGCCTGAATTGGACCTGCAATTTGTGGATACTTTTTCTTGGTGGAGTACATCTTGGATGGATTTAATTTTATTTCGCAACCTATAGTCATTGGCTTTTGGTATAATCTTTGGTGCATTACTTGATTTGGGGGTCTGTGGATATTTTAATTTGTTAAAAGGTCCGGGCAATATGATTTTCTTCATGGCTGAGATTTATTTGGTGGACGGATTGCTTTCCCTTCCTTGTTGATGTGGTCATTCTATTTTATGCAATTGATGTGTTAGTTATATTTTGATACTACTATGTCGAGAATTCAATTATTGCCTTGCGGTCCTCATGGCTTTAGCCTACCTCAATTTGTTGTGAAGTTCACTGGGCTAATATCATTACTATGTGGGCGTTGTTGTAATCTAGGATATACGCTTTTTTTTGTGTAACTTTTTGAATAATCTGCATTCCATTTTGGAGTGGTATTTAGTTATGGGGATCTTTTTTTCTTTTTTCTTTTTTATTTTATTTATTTCTATTTCTTTATTTGTTTAGTTGAAGTAAAAAGTAATTAAAATTGATTCATGTGCTGAGGGGTAGAAAGAAATTAAACCTTTGAAGTTTGTTGAGGCACAAGTGAGGTGAGCTTGTGGTTGAGAGCTTTCATTTCATTTCTTTAGTTCCTCTCAATCAATCGTTTGGGTCTTTAATCATAAACATAGTTTGTCAAGTTCTTAGAATCGTTGGGGTCTTTAATTTATAAAAGCAAGTAAGAGCTAATATCATTAAATGCTCCTGATAAAAGTTCAGTGATTGGTATAGTGGTGGGAAATATGTCGTGTTGTCTGGCCCTATAACTAAATATAATATATAGCTCTCGTCATCATATTTCCTAAATTTAAGAGTTCATTTCCTTTTAAAAAGTAACTGTGACTTTGAAATATTAATTTATCAAGTGCATTTTCACTATAAGAAAAATGGTTTTTAGCGACGGCCAAAAACCGTCGCTATAGGGGAAAAACCGTCGCTATTTCATAATTAGCGACGGCCCACCAGTCGTCACTAAAAGCCTCGTCGTTAATGCAGTAGAGATGACATTTTACGCGCATTACCGTTACACTATATTTGTTTCTTGAAATATATAGTGTAAAATATATAATATATATATATATGTAGGGAAAACAATAAATTAGCAACAGCCAGGCTGACACTAACTTTACGAAGGCCGACACTAAATTTTTTTTTGCCTTTAGCGTCAGCCTGGCCGATGCTAAATAAAAAAATTTTGAAAAAAATTATTTTACCATTAGCGTTAGCCAGGCCGACGCTACACAAAAAAATGTAAAAGAAAAAAATTCAACTTAGAGACGACTTTGCGACGGCTTGGCCGTCGCTAAATACTCGCGTCTAAAAACACGCATTCTTGTAGTGTTTTATGAATTGATCATTTAATAATAACTTGATCATTATTATTTATCTTGAGAAAAAATTGTTAGAACCAGCATTGGCATTTGCCACATCCTAGTGCAAAGTTAGAACGACATTGTTGTGTGTTTCATTATGCTTTTGTTGATTATGTCAATTATAATTCAGATACTTAAAATTCGAGTGAGGGCATGCGATTAGTTATCTATTGCAGGATTGAAGTTTGAGGGTGAAAAGTTTGAAGTTGCCAACATATGCTCTTGGAAGAATTATGATCGCATTGAAGTCGTGAAAGAGATGATAAAAAGGGGTCTGCAACAATCGAACAAAGTCAATGCAGGTAGTTTGAATGTAGAGGATAGCCTCTTGCACTATAGCCTTGCACGCATTTTGATTCCTCGAGGAAGCAACCGTGCTCAATTGACAGAGGATGACATCTTTGTGGTGTGGGACATGAAGGAGCGTATATTGATTAACTGGCTCCAATACATTTGCTAACATATGTAAAAGGTGAAGGCAAGGAAAATGATTGATCTGAAGTTGGCTGAAAGTCTCTAGAAGGGGGGTTGAATAGAGACTCTTTAGAATTGTTCCTGAAAATTTATACACTGAAATTGAATGTTGAGACGTGATCTCAAGTCTACTGACTTGGGGTCTCTGTTAAGACAGGATATAACCAATTTCAATTTCAGTTGTTTGATTTAAGCTTGGGTTGTCTTAGACTTTTAATTCAAACTCAGTTATATTCTAAGTTAATAACTTAATAGTTCACAGTATTGAGGTGAGTCAAGTATAAAGCAAAATGACGAGATAAGTAAGAGAGATGGCACAGGGATCTTATCCTGGTTCACCCACACCTTGGGCTACGTCCAGTCCTCACAACACGTGAGATTTCCACTATTGACAACCCTTCAATTACAAGTATTCTTACAGCCTCTTCAGGACGTCTCTCACCCAAGCCTAGGCACTCCCTATCTTGGCTGAACCACAAGTATTCTTACAGCCTCTTCAGGACGCACACACCTCACTCTAAGACTAGGCACACTCATATCTTAGATGAGATAGGTTACAAGAATAGGATGTTGTGATGAGTCTAGCTTACAAACATACAATGTATGGATAGGCAGTAGGCTTAGCTAGTGATTCTCTCTTCAAGAAGAAGTAATAGTATTACAATCAAAGAAGAGATGGATGAAGACTAATAGTGTTCTCAAGTTGAGATCAGGTCTGGATATGAACTAGTTGAGATGTGCACTTATGATGTCACTTGAGACGTGCAATGAGATGCAGTATATGTTAAATAATCAACGTAGTCTCTCATTTTTCTCCACTGTAGCCCTCAATATTTATTTCAGATGGCAGTTAGCCATTTTTTATCGTTTGTGACCGTTGAGATCCTTTGAGAGAGTGCCAGTCCTTGTTTCCAGGATGAGAGCAGCTGATTTACAAGCACAGGCGTCATTGTGTCAGTGCACAGTGTACTGGATCTTTCACTTTTATTCTGACTTGATGGTTTGACTCTTTAAGATGTACTTAAGTCTTCTCACTGAGTCTGGCTCTCTTCCTTGCATCTCCTGCATGGGACTCATCTCTTCTCGTCTAGTCATGAGACAACGTCTGACCTTGAGATAGCGTCTGATCATGAGACAATGTCTCAAGCTGTTCTTGCATCTTTTCTTTCCTTGTGTTGATCTCTTGCTCAATTTAGAAACTTAGTCTCATCCTTTTACTGTCTTGATCAATGAATCTTATGATGCACTTCTGGATCTGTCTCTTTCTCTTGAGATGATCTCTTGACTCTGCATCTGTTCTTGAGACGTCGTCTCAAGCTGTTTCTGAGTCTCTTCTCGTTTGATGCTTCAAGCTTCTTGATGCTTCCTTGTTTCTTTGTTTTGACATATATGAATCTTTGAATTCTGCAAAACAGATTCTAACATTGTTCTGCCACATGCTTGAGCACACAATTAGTAATAACAAGATGCGTCTCATATATTTAAACTTAGTGGTTTGACATATTAAAAACTCTTGGAGGTGAGTTTGTCTCAACATGATCTGCCATATGCCATGCTGATAACCAAAATATTGGAACATTATGGTGTTGACACTGCAAAGGAGGGTGGGGTAGGCATTTTTTGGTCAAATAAATTCAAGTGGACAATACTAAACAAAATGAAAATAAAACAAGTTGATGTGGTTTGGCAATATGCGACCTAAGGTGTGATTGAACAAGACGACCATGCAGAGGATGCAGAGTAACCACAAATTGGGGGCACAAATAATGTTACTGATGTCCACCATGTGGACAATAACATGCAATTGCTAATGACTGTCATTCAAGGTCTACAACTAACCATAAATGAGAATCACACCAAGGTGGAGAAGATGATTGAAAAGCTGGTCAATCATGTCCATGTTATTAAGGATCGGCTCCTGCTGCCAACCTCAGGGTAGTTTCATTACACATATGATTAGCATATTAGTGAAACTAGTTCAAACAATAGGTGTTTTTCTATATGCTTCATTGTGAGATTTAGTACTCAAAGTAGTATTACTTGTCATACTTTTATAACTAGGTTTATGATCATTTCTTTGCTTTCTGATTGCCATATATGCATATTTGGCCCTAGCTCATCATGTATTTTGGTAACTTATTTCACTTCCAAAGTAATGGTAGTTTGTGCAACAATAGTTTGGAATGTATGTTTATATTGTTTGATTTCTATCTCATTACCTAAGTTACTAATTAGGCATTGTTTATCTCTTGATTCAACTGATTACATGAATTTAGGGGGCCTATTGATTTGAAATAACATTGTGCTTTTGCTCATGGAATGGATTATATTGTTATATATCTTAAATTGATTTTGATTTATCAAATGTGAAACAGGTTTATTGTGTTTTAAATTGATTTTGAGTTGTTACTTTACATTCCGACTTTTAAATAATCGATTTCAGGCTTATAAAAATCGATTCCTATGCACCAAACTTAGGAGTATAACATTCTGAGTTGTACACAATCGATTAGCATTGCTATTGAAATCGATTTGCATTGTCATGTTACAATATGACTTTTAAAAAAATAATTTTTGGCCCGTAAAATTGATTTCTATGGTAGTCACATGGGAAAATTACATTTTGACTTATATAAAATCAATTTCAGCCACATGAAAATTGATTTCTATGGTGAGAACATGGAAAATTACATTCAAAATTGTATAAAATTGATTCCAGTATATTTGAAATCAATTTTTTCAACCAAATAACAATAACATATATTTTGACTTTGGGAAAATCGATTTTATGGACAATGAAAATCGATTTCTGGGAACCTGGTATGAGAATCCAGGTTACCGTGGCGCAAAAAATCGATTTTCATGCCATAATAATCGATTTTCTGCATCTCATTTTGGCTGCACACATTCTGACTTCAAAATAATCAATTATGTTGACCATATAATCGATTTTTACAACTATATAGGTTGGAATCTTTCTCAAAATTAATAAAAAATTATATTTCTCTTCCATCTCTTCAATTAAACAAAACAACTCACTTTCACATCTCTCTTCTATTTCTCATCTATTTCTCTCACACCAAATAATCTTTAAATCGTCCCTATCTCTTCCTTATTTCTCTCCTTCCCATTTCTCTTCTCTTTATTTCCCTAATAACACCAAACAAAGCAGTAGTGTGTGGAATTGACCTTCCGATGGGAGAATATAGAAAATGCTAAAAGTCATTGAGAGGGAGAGTAGGGAGTGATTAACAAACAAAGATGATATGCATAAGGTTCATTTTAATCGAGGATCTCCATTTACCCCTTGGCCTAGGAGTAAATGTGATTACCTCCTTCCTCTTTTCCTCTTTAGTTCGAAGACCCATGAACATAAGGTTCGAAGACCCAATTCTTCCCTTTTTAAGCATGAGGTCTGAATTCCAAAATTCCTTTCTATTAAACATGAGGCCTAAAGACCCAAATCCCTTTTTTTAAACATGAGGCCCAAAGACCTAAAGCTTCTCTTAAACATGAGGTCCTAAGACCAAAATCTTTTCTTAAACATGAATGGGTTGAGAACATGAGAGATGAAAATAATTTCATGAACATGAGCATTTGCATGAATGTATAACTCCTCCAAGGTCTCATCATCATTATACATCTATTACACAAAAATACCAAATCTCCAAACCTAGGGATTGAGCCATGAGAGCATACAACCAATCAATCAACCATCAACCTTAGATTCATCTCTAATCAACCACAATCAAACAATGTAAGCAAGGGAAGTGAGAATAGGGAGCATACATGGGTATTCATTCAAGATGAAAGTGAGTGGGTGAACCACACTAACCTCTAATGGAGGAAATAGGAAGAATGGAGGGATGAGGATGAAGATCCAAGCTCCTTGAATGGTGTGGGTAGCTTCAAACCAAGCTTCTCCCTTCAATCTCCCCCTTCTCCTCTCTAGAATGAGAGAAAATGAGAGAAATGAGGGCCAAAATCCCTAGCTCTCTATTTTTAAAAACTGAATATATGCATCCTCTCTCAAGCGAGGATACGCTCACTTGAACGAGCAACACAAAACATTGCTGAAAACGCTCCCTCGCTCAAGCGAGGATCTGCTTGCTTGAGCGAGCCCGAAGTCAGAGAACATCCTATAACGCCCAAATTCCTAGATTTGAGAATTTAACTCATTGGAAGCAAAATCCCCAAATCACTAAATTATTTCGCGCCATTTTAAATATCGGATAACAAACCCCATATAACGTTTAAGTATCCAACGTAAACTCAAACAATATATGGAATCATAATTAAATACATAATGCCTTCGTGGCACAAAATAACATCATCTGTTTACAACCACTAGGATACCCCCATACATGTTCCCTAAGCGAAATAGAAGGCCCGGAGGCAGCACATGTACAGTCATATCCCTAAAAAATTACAACATAATTCGGAATTCCAAAATAACCCACTAAGTACACATATATCCAAAAACAAGTAAACTAAGGCTTTTGCAAGCGTCCATCTCACTTCCTTGGCTGGGGAGGAACCTGTGCATCTATAATATAACCACAAAACATGTGGTGAGACGGATGTCTCAGTGAATATAACTATGCAGTATGCAGTATAGGGTAAGCAAGTAAATGTTATGCAACAGTTCATATAATATAACCAAACAAATCAAACAATCTCAATTCTCAACTCTACATACTCATAAACTACTTTACCCAGCAGTCAGGGTCTTTTCACTAATTCTAGGATTAGACCTGAGCTCAGACTACAAGGAACGTCTTCCTTGGGGACGTATCCCACCACTTATTCTGGACCAAAGTCAAGTTTTCATACATATTCTGGGTCGAAGCTAAACATTCTTATTCTGCGCTGAAGCCAACATCTTGGGCCGAAGCCAAACTCATTTTAGTTTTATTTTAAACCGAAGTCAAGCTTGATTAATTAGGGTTTGGTGGCCATATGCCAAATTCATTTTCTAGTTTCGAAATGTGAAATACAGAATGTAATCCAAACTGAATTTAGAGCATACGCCATGAATAAAAGGTAATGGAGTCCAAACCCTAATCTACATGCTCCAACATATTTCACCATTTCCAACAAGTTAAACAACTACAAGAAGAGAAAACCACAATCAATAACAACATACAAGATGAAAGAAAGGGAAGGAAGGATTATGGTTCATTTATAGAGACCAAACACAATTAGAAGTCGGTGTGTGAGTTATACTCACCTCAAAGGAAGCTTAAAGAGATGAAATGAAGGTTGGGGAAGGATTGGGTGGAGAGCTCTTGACCTTGGATCCTTGCTTCAAGCTCTAAATGAGAATCCTCTCTCTAGAACCTCTCTATCTCTCTAGATTGGTTTTTAGAAGAAAAGAAAGTGAGTAAAATGGTGCCCTAATTAATGTTTTTAATCTGTTACGCGTGTTCTCGCTCAAGCGAGAAGATTCTCGCTTGAGCGAGAGGGATGGGATTTTCCCTCTTTCTCACTCTCGCTCAAGCGAGACTCTTCTCGCTTGAGCGATAATACTCCAGAGAATATCCCCCCTCTGGAAGGATTTCGCTTGAGTGAGAACCAGCTCGCTCAAGCGAAAAACGTCCAGAGAGCCCCTCAATTCTGGTTGTATTTCGCTTAAGCGAGGCCATTCTCGCTCAGGCGAAATTCTTCCAAAGAGCACCCCAAATCCTCCTCTGTTTCTCGCTTGGGCGAGGCCCTTCTCGCTCATGCAAGAAAACCATAAAAGAGTTTTGCAAGTGTTTACTGATATACTCGCTCAAGCGAGCCATTCTCGCTTGAGCGAGAATACCAGAATTCCATTTTCTGATTTTCTCTTCTCTCTAATCCTAGCTTATCTCCCTCCAATCTAAGTCTTTTCTCCACTATCAATTTCTTAACTTATACACTTAATTCTCAAAATAAGTTTGAATTCTTGGGATGTTACACATCCCCTTCTCTCTCGCTCAAGCGAGGATCCGCTTGCTTGAGCGAGCCCCAACTCAGAGAGCACCCCTGATGCTGCAGGGGTTCTCGATCGAGCGAGCCTTTGCTCGCTTGAGCGAGCCTTAACTCAATGAGCACTTGTGATGCTGCAGGGGTTCTCGCTCCAGCAAGCATTTGCTCACTTGAGCGAGCCTCAACTCAGAGAGAACCCTTGGTGCTGCAGGGTTTCTCGCTCAAGGGAGCATTTGCTCGCTTGAGCAAGCCTCAACTCAGAGACTCCCATCCTTTTTGCCCTGTCTCTCGCTTGAGCGAGCCCTTGCTCACTTGAGCGAGACTACCTGAACTCAAATCCTTAATTTTTTCATTCTTCCTCCATTCTCCGCTCTATTCCTAGTGTATTAACCTCCTTCTAACTTAGTTCCTTTCATCCGAATCTCTTCCCTTATTTCTGTCAATCCTCTAACTAATCCCTTCCTCCTATATCTAATTCCATCATTCAATGCCCCTATTTTCGGTCTCATCTTTATACCTATAATTCTTTCCGTATTAAGGTGTGACTTCTTCTAAGCTAGTTCTACAGTTGTGTTTGACTTAACACCTGGTTTCCCTTCTAAATTCTCTTAAAATTCATAGCTCTTAATACATTCCCTACTTCTCATTAAAATTCACAGTCAAGCCCCCAAGTTCTCATACTACTTCTAACCTCGCTTTCCTTGGCCGAATTCATAACCTAAGGCTTCCACGATATTTCTAAATTCTAATTTTCTGAATGTTACACGTTGTGACAACGCCCTTCTCTGGTTCGCCCTATGTTCTCTTCAGTTTTTTCTTTCTATTCTCTTTTCTCTCTTGACTTTTTTGGTTTCTCTCATCTTGTTTTTTCTTCCTGATTATTAGGCTCACATGTAGTGGAGGTGGTGGAGCCACAAATGGAAGGTGGTGATGCTACATTACATTCATTACATATAAGGTTTAAAGCCTGGACAACCTCACCCATGAAAGGATGGTTAGATACCTCAGGCTGCACACACATTGAAGCAAAAGTTGCAACTTTAGCCACACTATCAAAAGGCACATTAGCTCCAAGAAATGGGTCTATTATTGCTTCCAATCCTTCTTTATTTGTAAGAAGTGGACGAGCTCATGCAACTAGATTATCTTGACCAGGTGAATCTATCCAACATTGTGTAAAGAATTACACCACTACTCCCAACATTCACTTTCTCATTGTCAGGCTTTATGTCTCTGTGCGCTATTCCAAGTTTGTGGCAATGTTCAAGTGCTTCTAGAAGTTGTTTCATGATGGTCTTGGAAGCGGCGTTTGGCTCCGGAAAGGGGTGATCGACGATGCGTTCAAAGAGGGTGAGAGGCTCACAGAGGTCGAAGACGATGGTTGATAAATCTGCGTCTCTTTATTTTACTTTTACTAAGATCTTCTCTTTGTTGGAGAAATGTTTACATGTGGTGGGGTCCGAGTAGGAGAAATAGGAGTGGGAGAGGGGAGAAGGAGTGGGGAAGAAGGGAGAAACCGTTACAAGGGTAATTTTTTGGCGTTCTTAAAAAACCAAAATACAATAATTGAGAGATAATGTGTCATATCAGCACCTGACACGCCAATTTAGGGGGGTAACTAATAGCAAAAAAATGGGACGTCACTTTACTAAAAACAAAACTCACTAATTTTACGGGGAACAAAAACATATTTTACCATTAACTAAAAAAGTTTGAACACAAACAACATTTAATCACACCAAAAAGTCGTATATAGAGGTGTCCAATAAAAACGGAAAATATCAATTTGAAAAACTCAAAATAAAATATAAAAAATAAATATTTTTAAATTGATTGGACCAGATTTTGTATTTTTTTAAAACATAAATTCCCTAATTTAATCAATCTATACTGAATTTATATAATTGTATTTATAAACTTACGGTACCACTCATATTTATATATTTGTTTATATCTATATATATCTATATATATATATATAGATATAAAATTATGATAGATTTTATACTTATTTATAAAGATATATTTGAGTACACTTTTATGGAAATGGATATTTAAGTAAACTTACTCAAAATGTATATAAGTATATTGAAGTAAATTTATGTACATTTAATCAATTGTGGAGCTCGGTTGGAGTCAAGGGGAGCCATGCCCCCCAACATTTTATCAAAAAAAAAAAAATTATATAGATATGTATATTCATATAATTAATAAAGAAACACACATATCGAAAATGCTAACGAGTGTCTCAAGGACACGTTATGGAATCAAATTTTATGAAATTATGTAGCATTAATGTTCCAAATTCAATTATATAAAATCATGATTTCCAATATAAATCTTCTATATGTGAATTCTTTAACAAAGGGGCACTCATTATATATATATATATATATATATGGGGTTCAACTTAAACTAGTAATCTCGAGTTCGAGTCCTGGGTATGCAGTTGTGTTAAATACTCGGAGGAAGAGTCTCGCCGCCAAAGTATTACACCACTAATAACTACAAATCGAATATATTTTTTTGTAATCCAACCGTTCAATTATATTTATTCATCATGATTATATGTGTCAAATTTTGGGATTTGTTTGCTTCTGTGCAGCATAATACTTGTCATATGCACTTCTCACAATTTTTGGGACTCCCTAATTGCTCTTCCAAAATTTGTTTGAAGTGGTCTGTTGTTTGGCTAGCTGTAATTTGGACTATTTGGTTAGTAAGAAATGATACAATTTTTTCAGACAATATTTATTGATCATCTGATTTATTAGAATTTGTTAAATTAAGAAGTTGGAAATGGCTGACTGTTAAGGATCTACTTTCTGTTATCCTTTCTCTTGGACAACTAACCATGCTGGGTGTCTAAACTTCTGAATTGGTCCTATTAATGTTCTTTTCTAGTGCGATCTTGTAGAGATGCTGTTTCGTTCTCTGTGTGAGCCTTGGTGTATCTATTTGGAGGTGGCTTTTTGGTGGTATTTGGTTTGCTTGCATCGGAGTCTTTCATTGACTATCAGTTTGGTTTTCTATTATCTTCATTGGTTTTATTTTAATTCTGCAGCAATAGGAATAGTTAGTTGGCAGTGGTTTTGCTTTTTTACACTTTGTTTAACCGTCAACTTTAATTTGGTTTGGCTTAGGTGTAATTTTAGGTGGTTTGTTTTGTTTTGGCCTTTTGGTTTGGCTTTTGGTGGGGTATGTTCTTAACTGTTCCCTATTATTTCTTTATAGTTCTTTTGCCTTGCATATGGGTTGGAGTATCCCTTGTACTCTTTTTAATTTAATTACTACTTCTCTTTGCTTAGCAAAAAAAATGTGTCAAATTTCGTAAAATTTTGACACTAATAACTTGATAATCAAATGGTTGAATTTTTTATATATTTCAAATGTATATATAACGTTAATCTTGAGACATCTCAATG
The DNA here is from genome assembly GCA_026901365.1 of Sesbania bispinosa. Lineage (NCBI taxonomy): Eukaryota > Viridiplantae > Streptophyta > Magnoliopsida > Fabales > Fabaceae > Sesbania > Sesbania bispinosa. The sequence continues at coordinate 614,442 of QLOH01000215.1, forward strand.
ACATATCAAATAATTTCGGATTAATGTAAAATTTTATATGTATGATCTATGTGATACGAAGCTTTCAATCTAACGGTGGATTATTTAATACAACAATTCGGTAAAAAATTATTCAGCGGTGTAACACTTGGTGTAACTTATATCGGTGTAATTTGAACACTCCTCTATGTGTGTGTATATAAACATATACATACATACATACATATATATATATATATATATTACATACATGTGAGTTACACCAAGTGTTACACCATTGAAATTGAATTTTTTTTTTCTTCAGATCATTATATTTCAAAATCCACAGTCGTTTTGAAAGTCATTGTCATATAGATTATATTTATAAAATTTTACATTAATCCAAAATTATTTAATTCAAAATAATCACGATGATGAATAATTATAATTCAACGGTTGAAACAATAAAATTTACATTCAATAAAAAGTTATCAATAATGTAACACTTGGTGTAACTCACACTGGTGTAAGTTTATCCCTTCTTTTATATATATATATATATATATATATATATATATATACTCCCAAACTTTTTGTTAAAGATCCGTCACTGCATTTAATAAAAATATTCAAAAGTAATGTGGGTGCTATATACTGATGTTATTAATTTTTTGTCCTATTACCAAATGATAATCTTATATGACGAAAAACAAGTAAAATATAGTAAAGATACATGTTTAACTCATGCATTTTTTTTTTAAGGTTAACTCATGCATTTCAAACAAACTTTAACATAAAAAATAAGAGATGTTATAAGTGATATGTATGGTGTTTATTTTTTTTGGTGACGAAATTCAAGCTCACATAATGCAAGACTTTTAAATTTTAATGCAAACTTTTTTTTAAAGAACTTTTACAGCAAACTACTACGATTTTGTGTGCTATGAACATGTTATTTTACCATAGAAAATAAATGTTTAACTTTCATATCTGAAATAATTCTAAATATATAAATTATTATTTTTAAAAATATAAATTATTGTACTATAGAAGAATTTTTTTAGTTGGCAAGAATAAACAAATGATCATAAGGGATAATCTTCAAATGATTCTGGGTAGAAAAAAGATAGGGTACAATATTTTTTTGTCCTTGTAAAATTAGCGAGTTTTTCTTTTAGTCCCTATAAATAATTTTTTTTTAAATCATTCTTCCAATTTTTTTTTTATTTGGAAATCATCTTTGTGTATAAATGACGTGTGTTTATTGTTGATGTGTCAACCCTCTTTTCTAATCATAATCGTAAATGGTTGTTATTAACTCTTTCCTCGTCACATCTTCCACCTCTAGGAAATCATCACCATATAAAGCCACTGAACCAGCATCGATCCAAGCCCCAATATCCAGAAACCATAAAAAGGGAGAGTGAGAGAAATAAAAAAACAAATCAGAGCAGTAAAGAACAATCTAGAAAATGAGAGAGAGAAATATGATCCTCCCTCTCATTTCCGGTTGCAAACCACCACAAAATCCTATACGGCCATCTTCGAGCTTTGTCAAGGCCCTAGTGATCATCCCGTCGAGCTCCCTAGTCGTTGTTACCAATCAAACTTCAACCCTATCTCCACCAGCTACCCGACTGCGGTAACCGACCTCCATCTTCATCTCCATACCATATCATCGCGTAGGGAGTGACTGAAGTCGTGAGTTGCCTTGGCTTATGGTGGTGGTCATGAGGTGGATGAATGGTTGACGCAGGTTGCTGTTTGAAGCTTGGGAGGAGGCAGTGCAATAGAGATGTAGCAGCACGTGGTTGTTGCATCTTAGGTGGTGGTCGAATTCGCAAGTTGGTTGTTGCAATTTGGTGGTGATGTTGGGTTGATGATATGTGATTTAATAGAGGCAGTGACACAACGCTGAAGAATGAGGTTTCATGATGGTGTCATTCTCTATTTATTAGGAAGGAGAAGTGAAGAATTATATTTAAACTAATTAGGGCTAATTAGGATTATTTTAATATATTAAATACCACATAGGATAAGTTAATGCGACCTAAGAGTGGTGAGTAGGAAAGAAATATGACACATCATCACTAAACACATACTCATTAGGGGTAGGGACAATTTCCAAACAAAAAAATTGGAAGGATGATTTAAAAAAAATTACAAGGACCAAAAACATATTTTACCCAAAAAGATATTTCCACACTTAAAAATTGAGTGTGAAAATGTATATAGGAAATAGAGAGATAGAAAGAAAAATGACGAGATAGAGAAAATAAGAAATGTGATAATTGATGTAATTGAAAAGAAAAAGATAGATAAAAATAAAATGTGAATATATATAAAAGGGAGAGATAATAGACTGAGTGAGAAAAAATTAAAGTTGTTTATTCAAACTTCAAGTCGAATAACAACAAAAGATTTTCACAATTTTGATATATATTTTTGCTTTTTTCATTCATCTCTTTAAGGACTATTTCAACAACATGAAATGAAATTAAAGTTCCCAAATATATATGTTCCCTACAATCAGTGTGTTGGAAGAGACCAAAAGTAGAAATATTAGGTTTACATGAGTGACACATCTAGGATAATAAGTCACAAATATGGAATATCCAAATATAGTTTAAGACCAGCAGTAAAATGTTACATAGAATCAATCTTCTCGATTTTGACTATAAATCCCCACAACGAACACCTATTTTAAAATAAAAATTAAAAACAATTGAGTGAAAAAAAAGTGTTAGATAATTAATTACATGATCTATAACAAAAGTAGGACGATATATAAATCTAGGCATGGAATTTTCTCTATAAATCAACTTCTAAAAACTATTCCTATATAAATCAATAAATATACTAGAATAAATTTGAATAATCTAAAAATTAAATCAAATAATTTGTAATAAGAATATTTGTGGACTAACAACTTTTCTAGCTATTAAAAGAAGCCATGTCTTCAAAAATAGAATGAACATTTTTTATCATTTGTCACAAAAGGTAAATATATAATATTTTATCTAATGTCCATATAAATAAATTGAAGATTTTTATCTTTGTAATCTAATTTAAATAAGTGATGATAATTGGTTTTCAATTATACTTTGATTATTTTCTATTGCCATATACATAGTAGAAAACCTTACCTTACAATGTCTTGTTGTCAAACAGATGAAGATGGCATCTTTTCTGCTTCTTTGCATCTTTTCACAACAAGCATCTCCTAACAAATTTGGCAATAAAACTCAAAATATTAAGTTGAATAGTAATGAAAAATACCGTATTGTCAAAAGAAGCAGATTCACTTTAGTTTGTATACATGCTACCTTTTCTCATTAATAATCAATTCTTAATAATTTAAGCCATAAAACATAAAAACTACATGTTAAATGGCCATGAAAAATGTTAAACTTTGAAAACAAGCCTACTCACTTTAGTTTGTGCTTCTTTGTTTTCTTCATTAAAAAGCATTTCCTAAATAACAAATAGAACACAACATATATCATGTTGTGTAGTAATGAAAATGTTAAACTTTCAAAATTAATATGGGTACTCGATAATTCAAGTTGAAATTCTTTTATTCTACTTTCCTAGTAGTAACGAGCATTTCTTCAAAATATTAGCAACAAAACCGAAAACAAGATAATGATGAGTATAAAGAAAATGCTAAAAAAATTCAAAATAAGCATACTTCTGCTTGTAATTCTTTGTCCTTCTCATTAGCAAACATATTTGATGAAACATTAAATGATGCAAATTTAAATAGCATGTTGAATATCAATGAAAAATCTTGACCTTTTAAAATAAGCATACTCACTTTAACTAATATTTCATTTTCCTCATTAGTAAGCATTTTGTATAACTTTTGTTTAAAAAAAATAAAGGAACGTTGTGAAAAATAAATAAAAAAATTTAATATATTTTTATATTTTTTCATAGTTTAGTAAGCATACTCACTTTGTCTTGCTTTTCCCGAAGACTCTTTTCTTGTTCTTTTCCTTCATCATTTGCTTTTCTTTTTTGTTCAGGAAGAATTCCGTATTTCTCAAATCTTTCAACCTCTATTGTAGATCGACAAGTAATCATTTTCTCCTTATGAATATAGAACTGTAAAACATTAATTTGTTAACATTATTTTAACATTAATCAAATTAGTGCCAGATAAATAGTAACATTATAGGGGAATTAATGAAGATATTATATTAAGAAATATACAAAGAATATAAGATATATTAAGTCATTGTATATATATTATATTCTTTTAATTGATAAAAACATTTACTTTGAAATTTCAAAATATGAATATGTTTAACACCTGAAATTTATTAATATAATTAATGTACCACTACAATTTGTGAAAGTATAAATCAAATAAAATAGGAGAAACGAGAAAGTAGAAGAAAGAATGGGAAAAATAAATGAACGTCAAATGGTCATTCTAAATTTGACCTCATACCTTATCAATCCTTTTTCCACGCTTTCTCTTTTTGTTTCGAATGAACCAATTTTCAATCCAATAAGGTAAGGAGGGTTTGCGACATCTTTCTTCTCTTGAGCTTGAAGTTGATTTCCCAGTTGGTCTCCCCCTCTTAATACATTATAATAAACAAAAAGATAGTGAAATAAATATGTTTCAAACTATATTAACGAAAATCAAAATAGAAATTAAGTGTCAATATTTACATGGCTAAAAAAGAATATACATTTAAGGTTAATGGAACTATATATTGAAATCTATCTAAACAATGAAGAATTTTGAAATTGAAAATGAAATATAAAATACCTTCTCTTTTGGGGGACTATTATTAATAGATGTTCATTTGTATAAGGCATGTTTAAGATATTTGAGAAAATATTATAGATTAAAGTATATGTACACAAGGCAATTAATAGCCATAAGTTGTATCAAGTCATTTTGGAGACTACCCTGAGCTACTAGAATTTGAGCCATACTAATAAGGAGTTTGGGTAGTTCATATGAGGTCATAGGTTCAAACTCTATCGCCATCATTGTGCACCCGAAACAATCCTAAAGTTATTAATAGTGGTTCAAATCCTCTCTATTGTATAACATATAGAAAAACACAAGTCTTTATTATATATAGATGACATTCTATTAATTTTATATAGACCCACTAATTTTATGTAAAATTCTGAAAATAAGCCCTCGTTTAATTTATTAATGAGTAAAAGGAGTGAGAACTAAATTCACTATTGGCTCTTACATGTTTAGGCAAGAGCATGGTTAGGTGCTTATTTGCTTTATTTTACAAAATATTGCTTATTATGTTAGCAATGCGATTAATTAGATGAGATTAAAAAGTTTACTCTTCTAACTTGAATTGAAACCAATATAATCTATTAACAAACATAAAAAAGTTATTTAAAAAAGAAATAATACAAGTTTATTAGTTATTACATATAATAACTTTCAAATTAAATAAACAAAACAAGATTATATTCTAAAACATGATAAATTCCAAAAGCACTAAACATACACATATAACAATTACAAAACAATGGCAATTATTATATCCTAAATAAATACGCGCATAACAAATTTAACTTTGAATAGTGTTGACCCTTTTCTAACTATATTAGAAACAACAAAGATAATCAATGATAACAACCTAAAGCCGTAGTGAAAGCTCAAGTTTTAGGTAACAAATAACACTTTGTCATGTCCTTGGACACACTTTAACATAAATATGCCAAGAATTGGTACTAAACCAAGTCAACTTCAGTCAAGCTTGTACTCAAAATAGGGACTAAAGAAGTAAGAAGGCAAGAAGCACTTAAAGAAAGAAAACAAAAGTATTTTATGAGATATCTATATTACTAAATGTTATGGCCAAATAATACCTCCCCTATTTATAGTAGTCTCAAAACTCAATGGCAAATGAGGATTGAGACAAATGTACAAAACTATGATTACTTTTGCAGGAAGGATATCTACATAACAAGTGAGGGAGATATATACAAAAGGTATTTTGATTTCTAAATCTAATTGAAGATATTTCCAAGAATGTTGGTAGAACTTTTGGATATTTACAAATGTTTTGGAGTTCTCTCTATTTTTCTATAAATTTGTATGAAGAGTGTATTAAAAGATTTTGCCTAATGTAAACATCCTCCCTCACTTGTTGCGTAGATGTCCTTATTTCATTATGATACTACCCTAGGTGGTTTGAATTCCCAAAGATATTCATAAATCTCCCAAGTTATATCACTCTCTGGTAATTTCTTCCATTTGATTAGATGTTGGGCATTTAGAAATACTCCTCTACTTTTCATGAGTTAATCAGTCAACAATTGCTCTAACTCCTTATCAAATTACTTGATTACTATCGGTGTTGCTTGCCGTGAGACTCCTTGCTCTGGATTCTTCAGATCTCCATGATAAGGTTTGAGTATGATCATATATAATAAATAAAGTTGCTCTTGGTAAAAGAGAGATTGAGTTTATAGGATACTTTCATCACTTATTCAATGATTTCAAACAACCCCCTAATACTTCTAGATCAATTTTTTATGAACTTCTTAAAAGGCCTTAAGTTGCTCGAAATAAGTTTAACCAACAAGATATTTCTTACTTGATGGTACTCTTGTGGTCTCCTTTTCCTACCAGCCTACGTTTTCATCCTTCTTACTACTTTGTCAAGATATATAAAGGTATTCTATATTGGCTTAATTTTGCCATGACTTGACCTCGTGATATGCTCTAGAACTTTTCCCATTATAAGAGGTTACTAGGGTGTGCAGTGTTAATGCTTATTGCCCTAACAGAACTCAAAAAAACTTCCCCCCATTCACCTTTTTTTTGTCTGCCCATCAATTTATAGGTGTATGTTGGTGGAAAAATGCAGCTCTAACCCTAGGAGAAACAAAATCTATATGTATAAGTGGCAAGTATATGTACAACTATAATTTTCTTTGGTAATCATATGTGCTTTATAACATGCTTAAAGAATAATCATACAATCTCTTCAATAGTTCAATATATAGAGAGAGGTTAGTATAATGGTGTTGCATACTTGAAGAACGTATCAACCACAACCACAATGGAATCAAGCCCCTTAGATTTTAGAAGCATTCATGGAGATGTATTCCTATGGTTGTTGCGCTATAGATAATGGCTTCAATAACCCATCAGGACTTTTCTTTTCATTCTAATTTAGTTGCATACAAGACTAGTATTCATGTGGCTTTCTACTTATTCTTTTGTTTGAGACCAATAATAATAAAAGCCAAGAAATACCAAGGTCTATGGTTATGCCTGGCCTATTTAGTGCATTGGCACTCCCTAATGAGGTCTTTCCTTAAATTGTTTCATTCAAGAACATATATCCTCTTCCCTTAGTGCATATATAAAGAAAACCATTCTCACACTAAAACCCCATGGTTTGTCACCCATTTGACTAAGGAATTATGACCAATTCCTTTCTTAGTGAGATCCATGATGCCTTTTTCAACTAAGGAATTTGCTAACCAGAAGTTGGAGATATGTCCGGTCACATCCTAAGAACCAGATCGTAGGAGAAGCATCTGAAGAAGCAAGAACCAGAGGTTTTTTCAACCGAAATCAAAACATGATGGATCTTTTATCTCAAGTAGAACCCAAGTCTATTCAAGAAGCACTTGAAGATGATTCTTGGGTGTTGCAATGGAAGAAGAGCTGAAGCAATTTGAGAAGAACCAAGTTTGGAATCTTGTTCCCCCACCTGAACATCAAGATGTTATTGGAACAAGATTGGTCTTCAGAAACAAACTTAATGAGGAAGGTAAAGTGGTAAAAACAAAGCAAGGTTAGTTGCTCAAGGCTACAATCAACAAGAAGGTATACTATGATGAAACCTTTGCTCTTGTTGCTAGGTTAGAAGCATTTATAATCCTTCTTCCTTTTCTGCTTATAAAGACTTTAAATTATATCAAATGGATATTAAAAGTTCCTTCTTAAATGGTTTCATTTAGGAAGATGTATATGTGTGTCAACCTCTTGGATTTGAAAATGAAGCTTACTTGGATCATGTTCTGAAGCAAAGTAAGGCTTTGTATGGTCTTAAACATGCTCCTAGATCTTGATATGATAAACTCAGCTCCATCTTAACCAAGAATGGGTTTACTAGAGGAGTGGTAGACACACCACTCTATAAGAAATCAGTTGAGAAGGAAATGATAGTGGTTCAGATTTATGTAGATGATATAATATTTGGTGCTACTGATGACTCTTTGTGCAAAGCATTTTCAAGTTTAATGTAAAGAGAATTTGAGATGAGTATGATGGGAGAGTTGAGGTTCTTCCTAGGACTTTAGATAAAGCAAGAAGAGAAGGGGGTCCTAATCCATAAAGAAAAATACACCAAGGATCTTCTCAAGAAGTACAACATGGAAGAAGCAAAACTAATGAAAACTCCCATGCATCCTTCCTCCACAATAGACAAATACAAAGCAGGAAAATATATCTTTGAGATTATGTACAGAGGTATGATTGGTTCTTTGTTATACATGACTACTAGTTGACCTGATATCCAGTTCTTAATAGGACTCTGTGCCATGTTTCAATCTTGTCCAAAGGAGTCTCATCTTACTGTAGTTAAACGAATCTTAAGATACCTTATTGGGACTACTAACCTTGGCTTGTGGTTTGAAAAGGGTTCTGACTTTGGGACTACTAACCTCAGGCTCAATCCGAACTATCTTAGATTCCGCTAAACTACTTATTTTGACTTGGAAGGACAACGCTGAAAAAGGAAAGACTGGATCAACTATCAATCACCAACAATTAAAAATGACTCATTTCAGGACAAAACCTATAAATACATTGGAAGACTTGAAGAAATTAGAGAGAGAACCAATTGTAGCAAGTGCAAAAACTCTACCAATCTTCTTCTGATCTAAATCTTCAAATTTTACCCATATGAGTTCCTTGTATCAATCACTTCATTTATATATCTTGTATCTAACTTATAGTAATTGATTACTTAGCTTCATAAATCCTTGTTCATCCACACAATGTGTGATTTAGCTAAGTCAAACACTTCTATTCTATCATTCTGATTTGTAGTATCCAACCAATCAAGTAATGACTTGAGTGTTGGTGTGGGTGAGAGCAAGCTTGAATATGCTTTAAGAAATATTACTTAGAATCATGGAGAGGCTCTGAAGATTTACTTTTGAATAATCAAGCCTAAAGAGGCTCGGAGAAGAATACTTGTAAGTGGAGCTCTCATAAGTTTGTGAGGACTGGACTATGGAAAGATCATACTTTTAAAATCTAGTTAAGTTGTTTACTTCGTTAAATGAAAAGATTGAGAAATAGTTTTCTTAATTAAAGTTGTTTATAAAAGTCAATCATGTTAAATGTTAAGTTTTACTCTATCTATGATATAGTCACAACTTTTTTGAGTCTTAACATTTTGCTGAGTTAAAATTCAATATGGGTTTCAAGTCTCAAACTTGGGAAACACCTCAATTTCAAGAGACATTCAACCAACTTCAAGATAAAAAAAAAATTGTAAGTTTATGGGTGAATCTGACCACTTACCCATTGTAAAATCTATCATGGTTTAACCTATCATCCTTTTCTACTTAATATCCTTTAAAAATTGGGGGTAAATGAAGGTAACATGAACAAAATCAGACTCGGAGATCAAATAATCGCCAAATACTGATGTAACTCAAGCTAGGGCTACAAAATTTGTTTCATAAAGAAAACTAACAACCTTTACTTTCAAAAACCAAAATTATCCCATGGTAGCTATAAATGACACAATTTTGAAGAATTACCCAATTATATATATAATCAATAAGGAAGATAACAACTTTTTTTGAATTATAAGAATTATACAGAAATTGTCCCAAAAGAAATGATAATATAAAAATTATTCAAAGAGTGATAGGTGCATATGTATATATATGAATAAAATAATCATAGTTATAGATTGAATAATTTGAAAAAGAAATAAATCAAATAGGCTTAGTTACCTTTTTATTTTTTCCCTTACGAGAGTTCAAAGAAGGTCTCTTTTGATTCTGATCAATCAAGACATTTGTGCTTTCACTTTTTTCAAGCAAGGTAGGAATGCTTGAATCTTGATTCTTTGTTTCAAGCAAGCTCATCCCTTGGTTCTGATCAATCAACTCATCTTTACTTTCACTTTTTTCAAGAAAGATTGGAATGGTGGAATCTTGATTCTCTATTTCATGCAAGGTCGGAAGGATTGAATCTTGATCCTCTGTTTCACGTAACATTATCTCTTGGTTCTGATCAACCAAGTCATCCTGGCTTTCACTTTCTTCAAGCAAGGTTGAAATGTTTGAATCTCGATTCTTTGTTGCCATGGATTCGCCACTCAACAAGAATAAGAGATACTGGAAACTCTGTATTAAATATTCTAAATGAAAGATAAAAAATGACACCGACACACACATATATAATGAATAAAATATATAAAAGGAAATATATATAATAGTAAATAGAATTAAATATTTAGATATAATAAATTTTTTATTTTACTTAAGTAATAGATTTCAAAATAATAATAAGGGTTAAATATGTTTTTAGTTTCTGAAATATAGTCTAGAACGGATTTTAGTCTCTATAATTTTAGTCAAAATAATAATAAGGATAAAATAAGTTTTTGAGGGCTTAAATGCACTAATTTTGAATTATAGATTTATAGGGACTAAAATCAAATATTGACTATATTTCAGTGACTAAAAACATGTTTAACGTTAATAATAATAATAAATAACTTTCAAATAATAATTATTATGTGTCTAAGTAAATTTAAACATAAAAGCTTACAAGATATGAACATATTAATTGTAAGAATATAATTTTATATTCCCATAATAAATTTTCTAATAATATCTCTTTATCTTTATTATTTAAAAATTAAAGCATTAATTTTTTTAGTTTGATTTTGTATTAAATAATTCATTTTTTATTAAAATATATCTATTAATTAATTTAAGTGTCTAAGAAACTTTTTATTAAATAATTTAATTTAATTTTGTATTAAGTAATTATAAAGTTTTGAAAATATCTATTAAAAAATAATATTACTCCAAACACAAATTTCTCACCTCCAAATCATCACTATTTTTTTTTACTAAATCATCACTATTTAGGTAGATTTTTGCATATAAAAAAAAAAGACTCTTTTATTTTCAAATATATCACATTTCTGAAAATCTCATTCCGGAAATCTTAGGAATAAAATATTTCGTTCCCAATCAACTTTAGTGGCATATTCTATTCAAATGACACACATACATTCATTTAATAAATATATATTATTCACATAAAACTGTTTTATATTGTCATATGATAAAATGTTATCACATTACTTATTAATTTAATATTGTAGTACAATATTAATTAATTTTTTACACTGATAATATATATCACTAAACTCTTCATCTCTCTTTCCATATATATATATATATATAAAGCTATATTTAATATAATAAATAAAATATTCAAACATATGTTATAATTTAATCACTATGCATAATTAATTATTAATATTTTATTTATTTAATGTAATATAGTATTAAATTTTAGAGTAAATAATTAATAAACTTCATAAAATATAGTTAAATATTAAATGCTATTGACTTCAAGAAGAATATTAAAGGTTATATTTAATATAATAAATAAAATATTAATTACTAGTATTAAATTTTTTCATTCTTTGAATATAGTTTACTCCCTCCATTTCTTTTTAAGTGTCGTTTTAGAGTCTAAAATTTGTTTCTAATTAATAAGTGTCATTTTCATATATCAAGGCAATAATAAATGATAACTTTTCCACTTTACCCTCTTCCAAATTTATTAAATGGTTGCATATTACTAGAAATTGTGTAGAGTTTTAAATGCTTTAATGAGAGAGAAATGGTATATTTGTAAATAATGGAGCTAAAAAGACACACTTATTGTATTTTTTAATCTATGTGTAAAAACCTTAAACGACACTTAAAAAGGAACAGAGTGAGTATTAAATATTCTAATAAATAATTAATACACATCATATAATTTTCAATCATAAATACTCGTATTTAATTTTAGGACTTTTGTAATGACATTTTTAATTCATAGTAAAACTCGTGTATTAATTTTTTTTTTAAAACAAAAACATACATCAAAATACTTCCGGTCCTAATTATAAGAAATCACCAAGACCAAGGAATAGCCTTAAAACTAGTTAGTTATAATTAATAATATCATAATTTTAAATTTAATTCCAGAAATACCCTTAATATTATATAATTAAAATAGTGGCAAAATTATTCATAATTAATTAAAGTCATTATTTGAGTGTAATTGTTGAGTCTCAAAATATTATTAAGCGATTAATAATGTTTAAGTCTCATAACCCTAAGTTTTAATGCATAACAAATTTGGTTCAATATTATGAGAAATAGTATAAATTCTCTTAAAGGGTATTTTATATGTTTCAGCAACTTTCTGAAGGAGCAATCCTCTGAAGTGATACAACCTTCTGAAGGAGAAGAACCTGTTGAAGTTCATCAATCCTCTGAAGAGATGTGCTATCTGAATCAAGAAGACCTACTGAAAACTTTCTACGTGGCATTTGTCTAAAGATAGAAGGCTTTCTGCTCAAGACTTAAATGCATCTTCAACGTCTTCTGCAAGCTTATCTCTTTTAAGGAAAGATTACAGAGTCCCTTTAAGCTTTTTGAATCAACTTACCAGAAAGGGAAACTGTTGTATCATAGTACCTGCAGACGAGTCAGAACTGAATCAAGGTCTGCACACCTGCAGTGTTCAAGTCAGAAGATTGTCTCTCAACGATTCTCACAACATTAATTGCTATCTCTCAACGGTGGTTTTAAGCAATCTTCAACGGACTGAATTCTGTTCGTATATATAGCTTCATAAAGGACATAAAAAAAGAGAGAAGATTACATATCAAACCAAAACGTTGTCAAAACATTCGCTGCTATTCTCTCTGTTTCATTGTACAACAAATTTCATTTATCCTGAGTCTTACTCAGTTACATTGTACAAGTTCGTTTCAGTTTAAGTTAGGAACTTGGTTTGGTTCTATAACTTAAACAAATTCATTTGTAAACACTCTTAAGTGTCTGAGAGCCTGGAGAGGCTTTGTGGAATAAAGAATACTCGTTGTTGAGCTTGGAGAGGCTTGTGGATAAACAATACTTGGTTTAGAGCCTGGAGAGGCTTGACTGAAAAAGAATACTTGTTGTTTAGAGCCTGGAGAGGCTTGACTGAAAAAGAATACTTGTTGTATAGAGCCTAAAGAGGCTTGACTGAAAAAGAATACTTGTATCTATTCAGATAGTGGAAAATCCATTGCTAGTTGGCATTGGGACTGGACGTAGCTCACAGTGGTAGTGGGTGAACTAGTATAAATCTGTGACTAAGTTTTCTCTTACCCTTATCTCTTTATATTTAATTTAATCTAACTTGGAGGGTTCTGAGTAAACTGTTTTATAAGTTGAAATTGAAAAACACATTCAAACGTAATTAAAAACAAGTTTCCAAAAGTGTTTTATTGGACCCACTGAAGCTACTTCAGCAAGTACCTTGACTCCCAGTTTCAGCAAGTTGCTCAAATTCTTTGTGAAAAGTTTTGCTTGTTAAAAGGTTTTCCTAAAATCAGTTTGAAATTATAAAACACTATTCAACCCCCTTCTAGTGTTTCATGTGGTTTCTACAGTAACTCATGCTCCAAAAGTTGATCTTTAAAAATAGTGTAGCACATCCACTATTACGAAAAAAAAAAGGTTAGTAGAGAACAATAAATTATGGTATAAAAGAAATTTTATAATTAATCACTATTGAGGTATAGCTTCTTGTATAAAAAAAAGACTCTTTTACTTTCAAATATGTCATATTTCTGAAAATCTCATTCCAAGAAATCTTAGGAATAAAATTTGCACTCCCAATCAAGTTCAGTGGCATATTGGATTCAAATGACACACACACATTGATTTAATGGGTACATATTGTTCGTAAAACTGTCTTGCATTTTTGTCTAATAAAGTGTTGTCACATTACTTATTGAATTTAATAACACTGGCTTTTCATGTTTTTTAAATGATATGTAATACAATATTGATTAATAGTGTAAAATCTTTTTACACTGATAATATATATCACTAATCTCTCTCTATATAGATATATTTAATGTAATGAATAAATTATTCAAACATATGTTATAATTTAATTACTATTCAAAATTAATTATTATAATTTATTTATTTAATGTAATAGATTAAATGTTAGAGTGAATCAGTGAATAATTAATAAACTTCATAAATATAATAAGAATATCAAATAAGAATATTAAATGCTATTGACTTCAAAAATAATATTAAAGGTTATATTTAATGTAATAAATAAAATATTTATTACTAATATTAATTTTTTTCGTTCTTTGTATGTAGTGTATTAAATATTCTAATAAATAATTAAAGATTTAATTAATATACACTGCCAGTGTATAGAAGTTTTACACAGATATCTAATGGTGTGCCACCACATATATTAAACTCAAAAATTAATACACAACATAAAATTTTAAATCATAAATACTTGTATTTAATCTTAGGATTTTTATAATGACATTTTCAATTTTTAGTAAAACTCGTGTATTAATTTTTTAAAAACAACATATATCAAAATACTTCCCGTCCTAATTATAAGAAATCATCAAGATAAGGAAAATCCTTAAAATTAGTTAATTGTAATTAATAATGTCATAATTTTAAATTTTATTCTAGAAATACCCTTAATATTAAATAATTAAAATAATAGCAAAATTATTTGTAATTAATTAAATTCATCATTTGAGTAGTAACTCATGCTCCAAAAGTTGGTCATTAAAAATAGTGTGCACATCCACTATTATAGAAAAAAATTAATAGAGAATAATAAATTAAGGACAGAAAAGGAACTTTATAATTAATAACTATTTAGGTAGCTTTAATTTTTGTATAAAAAAAGACTCTTATTTTCAAATAGGTCACATTTCTTAAAATCTCTTTCGTCCTTGAAATCTTAGGAATAAAATATTGTTGAGTCTAAAAAATATCATAAGGGAAATTATGATGTTTTTAGATAGCTCACCTCTCAAGTTTTAATGTTTAACAAATTTGGGTTAAAATATTTTTCATAGATACATAAATGTGTAATAACTTATCTATAATTTCAACAAGCCACTCTGAACTTATAAAGACTATCTAAAGTGCTTTCAACCTGTCTAAAGTGGAAAAGCCTTCTGAAGTGTTCAACCTGTCTGAAGTGTTGAAGTCGTCTGAAGTGTTCAACCTGTCTGAAGTGTTGAAGCCATTTGAAGTGCGCAACCCGTCTGAAGTGTTGAAGCCGTCTGAAGTCTCTTTTATGACGTGGCACCCTCTGCTGAAGTATGTGAAGACTTCTCTGAAATTCTGCTAAGTCAAGCGTTCTCTGCTGCACGTACCTTTTTCAAACATATTTATGGTAAGGAACACAGAGACCTTTCCTGGTATATTTGAATTTCATACACCACTGAGGAAATCCCTGCAACGCAACCTTTGCAGCAACAACAGTGGCAGCTTTACGGCAGCAGCACCTGGTACTTGTGTCATAAATATTCAGAACTCTCAGAAGCATGTCTCACAACGGATTAAATAGCATTTAATGTTATCTCTAAACGGTGGTATTTCAACGGATTGAAGATTGGTTATAAATAGCCCTTCATGAAGACCATCAAAGTAGAAGCTATACAAGAAAGCCTAAGAGACATTACGCTGCAAGTTTTTCTCTGTAAAAACACTCTGATTTCACACTCTTTGTACATCATTTGTATATCCTGAGTATACCTCAGTTTTCATTGTACATTGTCTCTGTTTAAGCTTCTAACTTGTGTAGTTTAAAAGCTTGGACATATTTATCTTGTAAAAATTGTCTTTGAGCCTGGAGAGGCTTGTCTGTAAAAGAATACTTGGTTGTAGAGCCTGAAGAGGCTTGACTGTAAAAGAATACTTGTAATCTTGGACAAGATTAAGAGAAAATCCAAGTGCTAGTTAGCATTGGGATTGGACGTAGCTCACAGTGGTAGTGAGTGAACCAGGATAAATTCTTTGGCTAAGTTTTCTATCCCTTATCTCTTGTCAATTTATTTATACTAACCAAAGGGTGTTGAAAACTGTTCTGATAATTTTTAAAAGCAAGAAACCTTTTTAAAGATCTTTTAAGAAGCCTTCTTAAGAAACTTCAGACAACATCTTAAACCTGTCTGAAACTGTTATAAACTTAACTGTTTGCGAAAAGCTTTCATAAATTGTTAAGAAACACTATTCAACCCCCATTCTAGTGTTTCCCTGTGTTTCTACAGGTTGTATCAGAGCTCAACTCAGGGTTGAGCACCTTACAAGTGTTTGAGGATTAAAGATCCAGATGGAAGCTGCCAACAACAGACAGTACATCACTGAAGGAGCCTCTATCACAAGACCCCCAACATTCAATGGAGTGGACTACCACTATTGGAGGGATCGTATGAAGTTGTTCATTGAGAGCAACAACATTGATGTCTGGAATGTGGTCACTGATGGAGACTATGTGCCTATACATAACGGAGTGCCAATACCTAAGGCTGAATGGACCTTGGAGCAGAAGGGTAGAGCTCAGTTAAATGCTAAAGCCAAACTTTATTTGATATGTTCCTTGAACAAATCAGAATATGAGAAGGGTCATGGATGTTCATCTGCTAAGGAGATTTGGGATACACTTGCAGCCATCCATGAAGGGACTGAGACTGTCAAGTAATCCAAAATCAGCATGCTGATACATCAATATGAGATGTTCAAGATGGAAGAATCTGAAACCATAGATCAAATGTTTGGAAGGTTTCAGACTATAACTAATAGACTCAGGTCTTTGGGTAGAACTTTTGAATCTGGAGACAATAATAGAAAGATTCTGAGAAGTTTGCCAAAGTCCTGGAGACCCAAAGTTACTGCCATTCAAGAGGCTAGAGACTTAAACTCTCTTAGAATGGAAGAACTATTGGGATCTCTCAAAGTTCATGAGCTTGAACTTGGGGAAGATGACATCAAGAAGAAATCTTTGGCATTAAACTCCAAAGCCAAACATCCTAGGCATGGCAGCAATAAAGCCATGCAAGCTGAGGAAACTTCAGAAGCATATGAAGATTCTGGAGATAGCTCAGAAGATGATGATCTTGCTCTTCTCAACAGAAAAATCAAGAGGATGCTGCAGAACAAAGGAAAGTTTAGAAAGAACCAACCCTCAACCTCTAAATCAGGTAAGTCAGGTAAGGATTCTCAAAATGACAAAATTATATGCTATGAGTGTAAACAACCAGGTCATATGAAGGCTGAATGTCCAAGACTGAAGAAGAAGAAGAAGAAGAAGAAGAAGAAGAAGAAGAAGAAGAAGAAGAGAAGATTTGATGAACAAAATCAGAATCAGAAGATCAGGATCAGAAGAACAAATGCAGGATTTAATATAAAGAAGCTGTCTGAAGTAAGCAACTCGTCTGAAGCATAGAAGCTGTCTGAAGAACGCAACTCGTCTAAAGTGCTGAAGCTGTCTGAAGTGCACAAGCCGTCTGAAGTGCGCAAGCCGTCTGAAGTGCTGAAGTTGTCTGAAGTGCGCAAGCCGTCTGAAGACGTGAAGACCATCTGAAGACGTGAAGACCATCTGAAGACGTGAAGACCATCTGAAGACGTGAAGACTATCTGAAGAAGTCTACAAACAGAATCAAGAATTGATCTCTTGAAGACGTTGCTAAAGTGTAAAGCACACTCTACCAAAATGGAGTACACTTATTTCAGTATAAAAGCTAAACATGCTTTTATGCCTCGATCAAAGTCTTGCACAAATAAGGAAACTCTGCAAAGACTTTCTGCAACGCCTGGTGCACCTGCAACAAAAGGCATTTTTGTGTGCGCAGACCTACTGCACCTGCACCTGTACCTGCTGGCTGCCCAGAAATGATCAGAAGACTGAGTAAAAGCATCCAGAAAGATGTTTGAATAAAACATACTAAAATTCAACATCTTTATTCATCTATATCTCAGAAGAAGAAAATGCAAAGAAGAACAGAGCAGCAATCGTCTGAAGAAAAGAAGAAATATATTATCTGAAGAAAAGAGCTTATTGAAAGCATCTCAAGCTGGAAAATTAACATAAGCTTGAAACAATTATATAAGATGAGCACATGTTGAAGCTGATAAAATTACAATGAGATAAAAGCAAGCATTTGAGTATATGTGAAGAAATCAATTGTCTGAACATATAAGCTCTCTAAGTGCATGGAACAGACTTCAACATTGAAGAAATCAATACAAAAGCTAAGACTATATGATAAACGACTATAATATCATATATCTTTATTCAAAGAAGAAACTGCAACAACAACTATCTGACAAGACACCTCACTCAAAGAAGAAAGAAGAAATGGTGTCAGGAAGCAAACAGAAAAGGAGCATATACAAAATAAGCAAAAGGACAAATCCAACAGATACCTCCTCATATACACTCCTAAGAAAAGCAAAGGAAATCAGAAGTCAGTTGAGGAACGCAGAAGAAATCACAAGACAGCTGAAGAAAAGCAAAAGGATATCAAGAGAGAGAACATGCAAAATAATATCAAGAAAATCTCTCTAAAGAGCTCATCTACAGAAGTGTCAGAACAGGACTGTCTGAACACTTATTTGCTTAAGAAGAAGCAACCGTTTGAGACACTATTACATAACGGCTATATGAGCCACATCATCAACATCTCAACGGTATTATTCAAACGACTATATTCCAACAGAACATATAAATAGCCTCAAGGAAGAATTTGAAGTGGTTGAACTCATTTTCACTTGGTTCAATCAGTTGATCAAGATGTATCAGAAAAACCTCATTGGTTGTTGACAGTGCTTACTTGAATCAACCAAGTTAAGAGAGTTGAAAAAGAATCAACCATGCTGCTGATCTATTGATCAGTTAGTAAAAGTTGTAGTTGTTCAGTTGAACAACCAACCAGGCTGTGCTTAATCTCAAATGAACCAAGAATGGTTTGAAGCCGCAAGTATACCTTGGTTATTCCAATGATACGGGTGAGAATGTAGCCCATGGAAACCAATGGTTGGAGAACAAGGTTGAAGCTCAAATCCAGTATCTATCTAGCCAATTCTCAGAGGATGTCATTCCTCACATCAAAGACAGGATTGTACCTAATTTATACACTTGTATCACTGTCTTAACCTTGTACTTATAATTCAACCTTTGTATCCTGAGTAGTACTCAGTTAACCTCTAGTACAGGAAGAAATTAAGTTTATGTTTCATGGAAACTTAAACTTAGTTCAAATTGTAAACACTTTATGTGTCAGAGAGCCTGGAGAGGCTTGGTGGAAGAAAGAATACTCATACACTACTGTGGTTAGTGTCTGAGAGCCTGGAGAGGCTTGGTGGAAGAAAGAATACTTAGTTGCAAAGCCTGGAGAGGCTAGACTGAAAAAGAATACTGCATATGTTGTCTGGAGAGGCAGTTGAAAACAAAAGAATACTTAGTCGTAAAGCCTGGAGAGGCTAGACTGAAAAAGAATACTACATAAGTTGCCTGGAGAGGCAGTTGAAAACAAAGGAATACTTGCTGTTGTCTGGAGAGACTGTACTCGTGTTATCTGGAGAGACTATACTCGTGATGTCTGGAGAGACTGTACTCGTTGCGCCTGGAGAGGCTGCCTGCAAAAGAATACTCATTGAGTTGCCTGGAGAGGCAGTTGATAAGAAAAGAATACTCATTGAGTTGCTTGGAGAGGCAGTTGAAAACAAAGTAATACTTGTGTTGGCCTGAAGAGGTTGTGAATAATACTTGTATCTGTGGATTCAGATAGTGGAAAATCTAGTGGTGGTTTGCCTCTGTGACAGGATGTAGCTCACGGGTTTGTGGGTGAACCAGGATAAATTTTGTGCCTAAGTTCTCTTTCCCTTAATCTCTCTATTTCCAGTTTTCGTATTTATGTTGGGGTTTGAAAAGTATTTTGTATAATAAACTTAACACAACTATTTCAATAAAATGATCTTTCATATGAACAAAACATGAGATGTCTCTTATATCATTTGAAGCATTACAAAGAATGTTCCTTGAAGAACTTCTGAAATAAATTCTCTGAAGTGAGTCTGAAAAAGATCAGTTCAGAAATCAGGAACAGACTTCAGACAACCTCTAGTCATCTGAAGTATTTTAGAAACCGTTTTGAAAATACTCTTTGTAATAATCTTCAGAAGATACTTTGAGAAGCCTCTGTTTAAAACAATCTTAAGCTTTAGAAGAAACACTGTTTTTCTTATCTTCCGCACGTTTCAACTATCTCTGATCTTAAGACTTGTTTTGAACATTGCCCATCTTCATGATTTAAAATAAAGATTTCCAAAAACAATCAAAAATCTTAAAACACTATTCAACCCCCATTCTAGTGTTTCCTGTGGTTCTAACACTACCCTCGTCAGATAGTTCAGAATCTGAGGTATTTCCCTTAACTCTTCAAGAGATGTATGATGACCTGATGGAAAGTTCCAAGGAACTCTTCCAAGAGTATAAGAATCTGTCCAAGATCCACACAGAAATGTGCAGTAAATATGAGGCTCTTGAGATAGAAAACATTATGCTCAAGGAGAGAATTCTTGTGACTGAAAGCAGCAGTTCACAAACTGTCTCTGAAGAAAACAAAAAACTTCAGAAACAAGTTGAGGAACTGACAAAAGACTTAGCTAAATTTGTCAAAGGAACAGAAAACCTTAACAGATTGCTTGGCAATCAAAGGGATCCCCTTGACAAAAGTGGATTAGGCTTTTGTGATCATGATACCTCTGAACCTCATATTTTCAAAAATTTTACTAAAGGTAAAGAGAAAGCTATTGGGTGTTCTCACTGTGGCAAGCCTGGACACAATGTGGCTCAGTGTAAGCACAAGAGAAAAGCAAAACCCAAATCTAACAAGAAAGGACCCAAAAGAATATGGGTACCTAAGAACTTGATCATTCCTGTTGCAGATGTGTTTAACAGGACAAAGGAGACCCCACAAATGGTACCTGGACAGTGGGTGCTCGCGATAACCCATTTGTTTATTGCTAATGACTGTGTGAAGGAATTGAACCTGCGTGTCACTTCCTTACCATATCTTTTGAATGTTACCACTTCGGCCAAGCAGGCAATTTCCACCTCTCTTATTTGATTAAACTGTTCTATTATTATGCAAGAGAGGGCCTTCGAGGTCGATTTAATCTGCTTACCATTCAAAGGTACTGATTTGATCCTTGGCATGGATTGGTTTTCACAGAACCAAGTCATGATAGATTGCTTCAATAAGATTGTTGTTTTTCCGTCCCTTCCTCCTCCTCCGAGGGAGCAACCGCCCATCTTGTTTTCTTGTGCCACTCAAGTTTTCGAAAGCCTGTGTGATGGTCGTGACTGTTTTCTTTTAATTCTTTCCTTAACTGTAGATAAGATCTCTGACCTAGATGGTATAACTGTTGTCAAGGAGTACCAGGATGTTTTTCCCAGTGAGATTACCACCCTACCACCTAATAGGGAGATTGAATTCTCTATAGACTTGGTTCCGGCTACCGGACCCAAATCCAAAGCGCCCTATAGGATGTTCCCACTAGATCTTAGTGAACTTAAGTCACAGTTAGAAGGACTCATAGATAAGAAATTCATTAGGCCTAGTGTGTCACCCTGGGGAGTGCCTGTGATCTTGGTCAAGAAAAAGAATGGGAGCATGAGATTGTGTGTGGACTATAGGCAGTTGAACAATGTGACCATTAAGAATAAATATCCTTCGCTTAGAATAGATGACCTGTTAGATCAACTTAGGGGAGTGTCTGTTTTCTCTAAGGGTGAGGTCGGGGTATCATCAGATTAAGATTAAGGGTGAGGATATACCTAAGGCTGCCTTTAGGACTAGGTATGAGCACTATGAGTATTTGGTGATGCCGCTTGGCTTAACCAGTGCTCCTGTGGTGTTCATGGACTACATGAACCGGATTTTCCGGCCTTTTTTGGATAAGTTTGTCGTTGTGTTCATCAATGACATTCTTATCTACTCCCAAACCTTAGAAGAGCATGACCACCACTTGAGGGTAGTTCTTGGGATTCTACGGGAAAAGAGGCTTTTTATAAACCGTGAGAAGTGTGAATTCTGGATCGATAAGTTACATTTTATAGGCCATGTGATCTTCCGGGAGGGAGTGTTGGTAGATCCTACCAAGATAGAAGTAGTTTTAGAATGGGACAGGCCCAAGACTATCACTGAGATTAAGAGCTTCCTAGGCTTAGCAGGGTATTATCGGAGATTCATTAAGGAGTTTTCTCAGTTTGTGTTGCCTCTTAGTCGGTTGACCCGCAAGGGACAAGCCTTCGTGTAGGACGAGAAGTGTGAGAAAGGCTTTTCGGAGCTTAAGGAGATATTGACTTCCGCCCCTGTGCTAGTGTTGCCTGACCCACTGAAGACCTTCGAGGTCTACAATGATGCGTCCAAGTGACTCTGATGCGTTATGATGCAGGAGATGAGGGTAGTAGCCTCTGGTTCTAGGCATCTTAGACCCCACGAGGAAAATTATCCTACCCATGATTTAGAACTTGCAGTCGTGGTGTTTGCCCTCAAAATATGGAGGCATCATCTGTACGGAGTGAGGTTTGATGTGTTCAGTGACCATAAGAGCCTTAGGTACCTTTTTGACCAAAAAGAGCTTAACATGAGGCAGAGGCAGTGGATGGAATTCCTTTAGGATTATGATTTTGAGTTATAGTATCACCTGGGCAAGGCCAATGTAGT
Organism: Sesbania bispinosa; assembly: GCA_026901365.1. Lineage (NCBI taxonomy): Eukaryota > Viridiplantae > Streptophyta > Magnoliopsida > Fabales > Fabaceae > Sesbania > Sesbania bispinosa. The sequence continues at coordinate 637,232 of QLOH01000215.1, forward strand.
AGTCGATGCCCTAAGTAGGAAATCCCTCCATGCGTCCCTCATGATGGTCCATGAGTTAGAGTTGTTAGAGGAGTTTATGGATCTGAGCATGAGTGTGAGTGTCGAGGAAGATCACTTGAGTTTGCACTGACTAGAAGTATCCAGTGAGTTGAGGTCCCTTATCAGGGAAGCTCAGAGCTTGGACCCGGAGCTCCAAGCCAGGTAGGGCCAGCTAGGGTTCATTGTGTCAGAGGATGTAATGCTACTCTTCCAAGGGAGGGTGTGTGTTCCTAAGGGGTGGTAGCCTTAGACAGGACATCCTAGAAGAGGCTCATAAGAGTAAGTTTTCAGTGCATCCTGGTGCCACTAAGATGTACCAAGATCTTCGGAGGATGTTCTGGTGGGAATGTATGAAAAAGAAGGTAGCAAAGTTTGTCTCTAGGTGCTTAGTGTGCCAACAGGTTAAGATAGAGCACCAAAAACCATCGGGACCACTTCAACCCCTAGAGCTACCTAAGCGGAAATGGGAAGGGATAGCCATGAATTTTATGATGGGACTACTTACGGTCCCAGCTGGTCATGACGTCCTTTGGGTCATTGTTGATCGGTTAACCAAGTCGGCCCATTTCCTACCCATCAGAGCCACCTACCCTTTGAATAAGTTAGCTGACTTGTACATCAAGGAGATTGTAAAGCTCCATGGTGTGCCCTCTAGCATAGTCTCGGATAGGGATCCGAGGTTTACCTCTAGATTTTGGAGATCCCTCCATCAGGCCTTTGGGACTAAGTTGATTTTTAGCACAGCCTACCATCCTCAGACTGATGGCCAGTCTGAGAGGACCATTCAGACCCTAGAGGATATCCTTAGGGCATGTGTGTTAGAGGAGAAGGGTAGTTGGCATAAGTACCTACCATTGATTGAGTTTTCTTACAATAATTTTCACAGTAGCATTGGCATGGCGTCTTACAAGGCCTTGTATGGTAAGAGGTGTAGGTCTCCCTGGTGTTGGTATGAGGTGGGTCAGAGGAATCCCCTGGGGCCGAAATTGGTCCAGGAGACCTCGGACAAGATCAAGGTCATTAGGGAGAAGCTTCTGGCTGCTCAGAGTAGACATAAGAGTTATGCCGATAGGAGGAGAAAAGATCTAGAGTTTGAGGTAGGAGATCATGTTTTCCTCAAGGTCACCCTGGTCACAGGCATAGGAATGGCCATCAGGGCCAAAAAGTTTAATCCTCGTTATACCAGTCCTTTCCAAATCCTTTAGAAAGTTGGTCCTATAGCCTATAGAGTAGCCCTACCACCTCACTTGTCCAACCTTTATGATGTGTTTCATGTCTCCCAACTCAGAAAGTATAGTCATGGCCATTCACACATAATTAGTTCTGAGTGGGTACAACCGAGGGAGGATTTGACGGTTCTAGCCAGACCTATAGGATTGTTGATCGGAGCGTCAAAACCGTGAGGAATAAGTCAATCCCATTGGTCAAGGTGATTTGGGAGGGTCAGTCACCAGATGAGGCCACGTGGGAAAAAAAGGACGATGTCCGAACTCAGTATCCCGAGTTAGTCTTGTAAGGTAATCTTTAATAACTAAATTTTAAGTAGATTTTATTTCAATAACTAGACAATTTTGAGGACAAAATTTCTTAAGGGGGTAAGAAATGTAACATCCCAAGTTTTAGCCACTTTCATAAATTAAATTATCAAGGGAGAAATGTTTTTATAAAAGAAATTGGGAAAAATAGGTTTAAGAGTGAAAAATGGGAGTTTAGCATTTTGGTGCGCTTGCTTAAGCGAGAAGGTCTTGCTTGAGCGAGGTGAGGTCCTCGCTCAGGCGAGAGTGCCTCACTTGGGCGAGCATATTAGTAAAAATCAACAAATTTGGTTACTAATAATGGTCGCTTGAGCGGGGGCCTCTTTCCCAAGCGCAATTGAATCAATTTTAGGGGGTTTCTCTCTAACTTGTTCTCGCTCAAGCGAGAGGACTCTCGCTTGAGCGAGATGAAGTCAGAGAGATTGGGATTTTTATTGGGTGAATTGCGCTCAACGAGCATGTGCTTGCTTGAGCGAGAACCCGAATCTTTTTGAGATTGCCCTCTCTCGCTCAAGCGAGAAAGCCTCGCTTGAGCGAGAACACTCGAACTCTATTTTCAAAAATAAAAAACCCTAAGTCCCCACATCATTTATTACCCACAATTCATATTCTAGAGAGAGTAGAGAGAAGGCGTCCTAGGGCAAGAGGAGAAGAAGAGTAGAAGCTTTGGCTCATCCCCACCCCTTTCAACCCCTTCATTCTCCATCTTTGGTTGCTCATTATTGAGTAGACCTCACCCACTTCACTTTACCTTTGTGTGAAATCCTTGTATGTGCCCTAATCTTCCTTGCCCCATTCTATTTGTGTGTGTGTGTGTGGGAATGGTTATCACTTGTAAATGCTTAGACTGTTAGGTGATTGCTCTTGATTGAGACTCATTGATGGAAAACCCTAGGTTAAGGAAATTATTGGGAACCTATGTTCATGTTTATGGTTTCAAGTTCACTTTCCCATGTTAGAAGTATAAATTGAGATAAGAACTACTCATGTAATCAAGTTATTAATAAATTCAAGTGAAAGTAATCATGTTAGGATTCGGCCATCATGGGTCTTGGACCATTACGTTCATGTTAAAACTAGGCTTCGGCCATTAGGTAATGGTGGCGACTTTATGTCCCCAAAGGTGATATCCCTTGTAGTCTGAGCTCAGTCTAACTGCATGTCAAGTGATAAGACCCCCACTACTGGGTTAGCAGTTCATGTTCATGAAGTGTTTGGTTATCATTGTTGGATTTAATTCTTAGTTATAGTGATCCTCATTTTGTTATGCCTTGTTAATATTAATTCTTACTTCTATACACTGCTTTTCTCACTAAGGCATTAGTCTCACCCCGTTTTGGGTTTATGTTTTAGATTCACAGGCAGGTCGCTGAGGGCTTAATTTCTGGCAGGGCTTAGAGCTTATCTGGCTGTGGGCCATCATTTGTTTTGCATTTCATTCGTTTTGCTTGTATAGTCTGATGGGATATGTATGCTTTTGATGGATACTTAGTACATTTGTATCTTTATGTTTCTGCTCTAATAGGACACGTGTATTGTAATATCCATGACATAGTTGTTTGTATCGATTCACTGGACATGTTTAACTGAAACGTTGGATTTAGTTAAGAAAGTTTGGCTTTTTGTTGTTGATATTGTTAATGTCGCGAAAAATAATTCCCTAAATTCGTGACTTATACTTTCAACGGGCATAATTTCTGAGTTCCGGGAATTCGGGCGTTACATACAAAACTCAACATGACTCATAACGACACATGACCTGCTTTTAACCTAATAGAAGTGGTCTCATCACTTAACTAGGCTAGACCTGAACTCAGACTACAAGAACGTCCCCCTTGGGGACTAATACCCGCCATTAACTGGACCAAAGTCAAATCTTAATACATGATTAACTAGGCCGAAGCCAACATATATTAACTAGGCTGAAGCCAAATAAACTGGGCCAAAGCAAAACTCATTTCCATATTTTCTAGACTAAAGTCAAACTTGATAAACTTAGGGTTTTCTAGGCCAAAGCCAATTTCATTTTCAAACTATTTGGGGATGAAGCCCATGAGTCTTTAACATCCACATGATTAATGTAACTAGAAGCACAAGCATTCATGATAATAGATAAGGTATGGACAAAGCCCTAAATAAAAAATAACCATATCTCATGCCCCTAAGCAAATACATCATACAAATAGACACAAATAAAGAGAATATACACAATTAATCACATACAAGCCCAAAGAATAGGAAGTAAGGGGATAATGATCATTTCTCCTTCTCCAAGCTTGAGCAAGCTCCTCTCTATAGACTCTCTCTAAGAAGTGGGAAAGGGAAAATAAATAAGGGCAAAGCACTAATGGGTCAGGTTGAGCGAGGATTTCTCGCTTGAGCGAGAATGAGTCCACAACATTCATTTCGCGTGCTCACTCAAGCGAGGATATGCTCGCTTGAGCAAGAATGCTTAAAGAGAAACTCCAAATTTTGTGGTACGTAATTTCGCTTGAGCGAAATTTCTCCAGAGAGCATCCCTTGATTCTGCCCATTTTTACCTCGTTCTCCTAGTTCCTTTTTACAAAAATTCCTTTTTAGCCCTATTTGAATCATGAAATCAATTTGTAGAATTTGGGATGTTAAAAATTTTTCCTTTTAGTAAATATGTAAAATTCATAAGAAACCTTAAGTTTTTCTGTCAAAAAAAAATTATAGGGAATCCACAGGAAAATTAAAATTTCCTATATAATGTAGAAACACACAGGAAAACACTAGAAATGGGGTTGAATAGTGTTTTTATAAAATTTTGTAGTTTTTCCAGAAACCTTTTTGCAAACTAAGTTATTAAACTTTCAGACATGTTTTAGTGGTTGTCTGAAATTTTATCCTTTATTTGAAATACTTCAGATAATGGATATGGAAATAATTTTCTTAAGAGAAATATTCAAGTGTTTATAATAACTCAAATTCATAACCCTATTCTCGTTAGTTTAAACTGAATTTAAAGAGATAAGAGTTAGAGAAGCACCCAACCAAGATTTATCCTTGATCACTCACTACCATTGTGAGTTACGTCCAGTCCTAGAGCCAACTAGCTTCTGGATTTCTCCACTAATCTGAATAGATTACAAGTATTGTTTTCAATCAAGCCTCTTCAGGCTCAAGACAACAAGTATTGTTTGCCAACTAGAAAGGGGGTTGAATAGTGTTTTTATAAAACTTTGTAGTTTTTTCAGAAACCTTTTTGCAAACTAAGTTATTAAACTTTCAGACATGTTTTAGCGGTTGTCTGAAATTTTATCCTTTATTTGAAATACTTCAGATAGTGGATATGGAAATAATTTTCTTAAGAGAAATATTTAAGTGTTTATAATAACTCAAATTCATAACCCTCTTCTCGTTAGTTTAAACTGAATTTAAAGAGATAAGAGTTAGAGAAGCACCCAACCAAGATTTATCCTTGATCACTCACTACCACTGTGAGCTACGTCTAGTCCTAGAGCCAACTAGCTTCTGGATTTCTCCACTAATCTGAATAGATTACAAGTATTGTTTTCAATCAAGCCTCTTCAGGCTCAAGACAACAAGTATTGTTTGCAAACCTAGGCTCTTCAGGCTCTTACAAGTATTGTTTTTCTAACTTAGCCTCTTCAGGCTCAAAACAACAAGTGTTTTTACAAAGAAAGTGAACTTAGAACACAAAGTTATTCGTTCAAAAGTTTGTACAAAGAAAACAGTGATTTAACACTGGGTATGAAATTTTCTGTACAAAAATATCAAAGTATAATCTACAAAGATTTTTGCAGCGTTTTCTTTCAAATAATTTGTGCGTGAAAATTGCTTCTTGCTTGCTTAACAAAGACCACTAGTATTTATAGGCTTTGATGAGCTTCAAAACGTCGTTGAGAAGTTTGTTGAGAGATAGCATTTAATGATCTTCATCCCGTTGAGACATAGCTCTGACAAAGTACAAGGTTGCAGCGTTATTCTGACTTCTGCAACTCCTGCAGTGCAATATTTCCTCATTTGTGCTTGTTTTTCAAATCTCAGTGAAAAGTGATCTTTTGTCATTCCTGATTTGTGTTATGAGGTGGCGTGAAGGAATGAAACAGTTTTTGACTTTGCCACATCAGAAAGGATCTTGGCTTCAGAAAGCACTTTAGTCTTCAGATCAAACTTCAGACTTCAGAAGATGCTTCATATCTGAAATAACACTACAATTATCAATATAACTGTGAAGACAAAAAGAGTTTATTTTAAGTTGATACTCATCAAAATCTTAGCATAGGGGTGTCTTAGATTTTCAAAATCTTGAGACTCAACATTCTCCCCCTTTTTTATGATGACAAACTTAAATAAACTTTTAAATCTAACTAAGTTAAAGGGTTAAGTAAATAGGATTATTTAAAGTTTCCCCCTGAGTCAGATAGCTTCTTTTTTCTTCCAAGAACCTGCTCCCCCTTAACTGGATACTTTAGATTTAAGGGTTAAGTAAATAGGATTATTTAAATCTCCCTCTGTGTCCGATAGCTTCTTTGTTCTTCCAAGAACTTGCTCCCCCTGAACTGCATACTTCATATTTAAGGTTAGAATAATAACTCCCTTTTTGGTCATATATCAAAAGGGTCAACAAAGTAAACTGAAGTATCAGAGCAAAAACTCTAAAAAGAACCAAGTATTTTTAGAGCATATGCACTAAGAGGCAAATTCAGAGAATATATATTAGAGCCAAACACAAATAAAGCAAATATATCATAACAATAACATAGTACAATGAATGATTTGAAAAACTCATTTTATATATGTAAGTGAAGTGGCTTTAATAAAAAAAAATCACTTCTTCAAGGCTTCCCTAATAGCTTCAAGCAAAGAATCCTTGGCCTTAGTCAGCTCTAATCTGTGCAGTCTGAGCCAGTAATTGATCATGCCTTTGGATAAGGTTGGCATGAGCAGCTTCCATCTCCAGGTGATGCCTTTACATTTCTACTTGAGCTTTCTCCATGTCTTCTAATCTTTTCGTTAAAGCAACATTCTCTTCCACCAAATCACCCTCATTTTCATGGAAGACAAGGTTGAGGTACGAAGAGGAGAATCAGAATTAGGTTGGTTCCTTTGGAAGACCATGTCAGGTACCTTGATAAGATAGAAGTACCAGTTGTTAGTTCTCTTCAGTAACTCCCAGTCTTCATGTGGATAATCTTTCATAGGAAACTTTTCCTTGTGATTTTTGAAATGAATCCATTGTTGAGCGAAGGGACCTTTACTCACAGCAACAGAATGATCTTGAAGTTTCACAAGTTTAACATCAGGGACTCCACTCTCTGGGTCAAGATAAGAACATTCTCCACCTTCTTCCCTCAGCTTCTAGTAGGACTTCCTCACCCAATTGTTCTCTGTGTGGTCTAGTCCTTCCTTCTGCATAATCAACTTCCATTGCTTGGGGGTGAGAGGCTTCAGAGGCCCAAGCCTTACAGTACCAGTGTAGAACTTTTCCTCCTTCATAGGGAACAGAGAGTCCAAGGGAATTCTAGGAATCAACTTGTCAGGGTGCGCTAACAGAGTGGTGCTATTATTTATGTTACAAGGCAATGGAGGCTTGAAAAATCTTCTTCCAAAACATCTCTTCTTATTCTATGTAACAATATCTCCTTCAGCTTCTAGTGACTTCAACATGTACCGGTCACTTTCAGATACTAAATCACCATTTATGCCAAGTGCATAAGGATCTAGTGTTTGCAGCTTATGATTTGGAGTAGGAGGACCATATCTTATCTTTTGCAGCTCAAGGTGAGTATGAGACTCCTTCTCGGGTCATTGAGCAAACAATCTCTCATAAGTCTTGGTTGTTTTCTCCCAAACTAGTCTCTGTTTCAGATCAATCAATGGTTTTTCCAATATGAAGTAGGCTAGTTTATCCCTTAAGCATTTGAACTTGGGGATTCTTAGCCTATCCTCCAGTGAACTTGGGTAACGCATGTGAGGTACTTCTTGTGAAAGCTTCAGCCAACTATACAGGGGATGTCCTCAAGGACATCAGAATCATTATCATCTTTAGAAGGAAGCTTTTCAGATTCCTTCAAAATTTCATATTCCTTCACTGTGATTGGTACTAGGGGTTCTTCATATGAAGAACTCACATTTCCCAAAATCAGTTTAGGTCTCTTAGTCAAGTTGGTTTCCTCAAGATCCTTCTTCAGAAGTCTTTTTTCTTTCTTCCCTATTTTTCTTCTTGAGTTCAGCCAAGGCAGCAGCTTGAACTGTAGCAATATGAACTTGGGTAGCTTCAGCACTAGCCCTACTGGTTATTATCTTTTCAATAAAAACAACAGCAGGAACAGTGAACCTTGGTCTCTTTTTCATAGCAGACCTCTTCTGTTTCCTCTTTCTCTTCCTCAAGGAGGCTTCTTCTTTTTCTTGCCTATGTTGGTCCCAGAGGGAATCTAGAAGGGGGGTTGAATAGATTCACAAAAAAAAATTATTTAGTTAACTTTCAAAATTCGTTTTTTCCCTTCAAAAATTTTCCTTTGAAATTCTTTCAAATATATTTTAAAAAATCAATTTTAATAATTTATCAGAGTTTAAAATCAAAAGATATATGTATGCAGCGAATTAAAGATATTGCATCAGGTAATTGATTACCAATCCAATACGTAATTGATTACCAATTTGTAAAATAGAAAGTAATTGATTATCAAGATTGATTCCTCAAGATTAATGATTCTTCAAACAATATTCAAATTAATGTTTCAGAAATCAATCAATTTATCTATTCAGTTTCTGTAACCAAGAACCAAATTTATATTACCAAGAGTTACAATTTAAGATACTATAGGGATAGAGAAGATAACACAGTGATTTATACTGGTTCAGCCACAAAAAGGGGGCCTACATCCAGTTTTGATCTAGCACACCACTAAATCACCTTTCACTATAGAATTGATTACAAACACCATGCACACTCAATCCTAAAGAAAGACTTTCTAGCAAACAAAAGGTTTATCTCTTGCACCCCACAAGAGCATGTTCATCTGTGACACCCCGCCACTCGAACAACAACCTTACTTATGACACCCCATCACAAGATTTCATAAACAATCTCTAAGAACACCCCGTTCTTGAGATATCACACAATGTACTTCTCTATGAATCCCTATTCAAGAGACAATACAAAACAAAACAATTATCGTGAAAACTAAGTTTAGAACGATAACACCTTGAATGTGTAGATAAACTCCATGAGTGTATGTCAATCTTCTTTTCAAATCATCTAATCTTCTTGAATTGTGAGTTCTCTGGACACGATGACTTTTTGAAGAATCTTTTTCTAAAAAAAGTATTTTGATTTCTTACAAAATTCAGCTCACTCTTCTCTCTGTATGAATTCTATCTCTTCTTCTCTGTATCTCTCTCTTTTTCTGTGTCTCTCTTTCTTTCTTCGAAATTCTTATATATATATATAGTTTTAGAGTTTCAAAAGTTAGTTAGAAATCAGTTTAAAAACGGTTAAAAATTGTCCAGAGTTTTTGCAGAATCAGGGGTAATCGGTTAGCTTATCAGGTAATCGATTACTCCAAAACGTTTAGTTCCAGAACCCATTCACAGGAAACAGGGGTAATCGATTACTATATGTGGTAATCGATTAAACGAGTGAGCACCAATATTTGAATTTCTCATCAGGTGCAATGATAATCGATTAACCTTATCAGGTAATCGATTATTTTCGTTCCTGTACCTGAAATCATGTCATTTTCAGTTTCGAATCAACTTGGGGTCAATTACTAACTAAAGTAATCGATTATACCAGAGGCAAATCAATACTTAGTTGAGTAAATCAGCTTCCAAGCCATTCAAACTTGAAAACCAAAACATGAGTTCACTTTACATGATTACAATCCAAATAAAACCAATCATCAAACACATAACACTTTCCTAATACTAAAAACAAACAATACAAGTGCCACATCTATTGAAACTTGTTTTGCACTGCAAAATAAATATTAAATTTCTACTTCCTACAACAAAACCAAAACACCTTAATATTTGAGAGACATGACTACCACTTGTATCTTACAATGAGGCTTAAGTCCAACAATCTCCCCCTTTTTGGTTTTGATGCGCCAAACACTTTCAGCAACACTTATAGTGGCCACAAGGACAATTTCCATTTCTTCATCCCTAAAGAACTTTGAAAATGCTTGCATAGCAAATGTGTTTATTAAACAAATCACAGTAATCATGTTTCATAATTAAACATATATCATGTAATCATGTCATATCTAACATATCCCATTTAGATCATAGTCAAATATCATTAGTCAAATATCATCATTTAGATATCATCATAAATCTTTCTCATACTCATTATTTCTCATCTTTCTCCCCCTTTTGGCAAATTAAAACCAAAAATTTCATGCAATTTTATCATCTAATATTCTAAAATCAGCACATAAGCAAAGTTATTAGCATATGAATATCCATCAAACACAAACATAATAGTCTGGAGCAAAAAAATGAAAATACAAATGTACATATCCAAACAGAAACATGCATCCTATTATGAAAATCAAACAAAATAAGATCCTAAAAACTGAAGCTCCTCCTAAGCGTCCGGGAATGGAACTTGTAGTTCATCAAGCCTTTCAGAGATTGCCTCAATTCTGTCCTTCAAGTCTTGATAATCCCTTTTCTGGGTTTCAGAAATTTCATTTAACTTGTTAAGGACCATTTGCTCAAAGGCTGTGAATGGCTTAGGTTCAGCTTCTTCAGAATCTTCATCGGGATTTTCTTCATTATTGATTTCATCTTTATTAAACCAACCATTTTCTGTTTTGACCAATTTCATCATTTTCAATGCTTTGTCCTTAACATCATGTGTTTCTCTAGTAATTTCTCTTGATTCACCACTTGTATCAACACCATAGTGATCAAGAACTTTATATATGAAAACAGCATAAGGACATTTATAGTCAATTAATCTTCTGGTCTTCATCATATTATTGCTAATTGTATCTATCCAATTGACCTTAATATCGTTCTTTATAGCACAGATCATCATCATATCCTCTTCATTCAACTGAGCATAATTGCTCCCCTAGCTATTACAATCCATGCCAAGGTGTAGTGTAACAATCTATTATTTACTTTCATTCCCCCGGTGTTGAAAACAGACTTTTTCTTTTCTGATCTTTTAACAGCTTGTTCATCTTCCCATTCATTTGGATTTACCAACAAAGACTTATGCAGTTGAATCTTATTATACCGAACTTTAAGTCTATCAAATTCTTCTATTGTCAGTTTAATTCCACCAGCAGTTATACCACATATATCTTTAAAGACTGAATCATCTATGCAAATCTTGGTTTTCTTAACCTCAGAACTCAAATTTCCATCTCTATCATAGAAGAGGTTTGCATAAAAGATTTTAACCAAGTCAGGGTAGTAATGCCCTTTTAACTGAACAAACTTTTCAAAACTTTGTGATTCTAAATCATGTTGGAAAGTGAAACCATTTCTATTTAGCCAAGAAAAGGAAAGAACCTTAGGAGAGATGATTTCTTTTCCAGCAAAGAAGTTGAAATAGGAATCTGCTTGACCTTTTGTAGAAAACCATGGATGGTTGTAGTTGAGAGATCTTGGTGGAGATTCTTCTGCAGGTCTCTTTGAAGAACCGGGTTTTCGAACTGGGGTTAGTTTTGGAGGACGAAATTCTAATCCACTAGTAGTATGCTTCATGCATTTCCCTTTTCATTTGCTTGAATCCATCATTGAAGGTTGAGCAAGGTGGGTTGAAGGTGATGGTTTCTCAGAAATTTTGAAACTTTTAGGGTTTTTGGAGAAGGATTTCACTTAGGGTTTGAGAAATTAGGATTAAAATGAAGTTGAAGGGGTTTAAATATCATCATTGGCTTCTCTGAAATCGACTGAGACGGAACAGAGTCGCAGGTAATCGATTACTGAAAGACGGTAATCGATTATCCCAGTGACTGTTAATACAGTTTTAATTTTTCCTAGCAAGATAATAGATTACATACTGAGGTAATTGATTATCACAGAACGAATGCTTAAGGATTCATTGCTTCAGTAAGGTAATCAATTAACATATATTGGTAATCGATTATCACAGAGAGTTTGTATTTCTGCTGAATTACAAACTTCCCGATTTAATAGATTACTTATGCAGGTAATCGAATAGATTGCTACTAATATGATTGAAAAAATCATTTTTAATGCATTTTGATGAAAACTTTCATGATGTTATGCAACTAATGAATGATATGCACAATTATACAGACAATTTCACACAATTTAACTTAGAAAACATAGAGAAGATAAATTAGTTAAGATCATACTCACTAAGTATACCAAGTTCCCTTCTTAGCTTGTAGAACCTTTCTCTTGGTAGTGGTTTAGTGAATATATCCACTAGTTGTGATTCAGTATCAACGAATTGAACTTCACAATCTCCTTTTTCCATGTGATCCCTTATAAAGTGATGACATATTTCTATTTGTTTTGTTCTTGAGTGCAAGATTGGATTCTTTGTTAGGTTGATTGCACTTGTGTTATCACACCTCAATGGTATCTTGTCCAGTTTCAGTCCAAAGTCTCGTAATTGTTGTTTGAGTCATATTGATTGTGCACAACAACTCCCAGCTGCAATGTATTCAGCTTTTGCAGTTGAAAGTGCTACACATGCTTGTTTCTTACTGTTCCATGATACTAGGATGTTTCCAAATAGATGACACGTACCACTTGTACTTTTCCTGTCTAATTTGCAACCTGAAAAATCAGAGTCAGAAATACCAACAAGTATAGGATTTGTACCTTTAGGATACCAAAGACCCACGTCTGTAGTTTCCTTGAGATACTTCAAAATTCTTTTGACAGCATTCATGTGTGATTCTTTGGGTGTTGCTTGATACCTTGCACACAAACACACACTAAACATGATGTCAGGTCTACTTGCTGTTAAATATAAAAGTGAACCTATCATCCCTCAATATTTGGTTACGTCTACATATTTTCCTTGTGTATCTGCATCCAAGTAGCAGTTTGTTCCCATAAGTATGTTAGAACTTTTACAGCTTTCCATATCAAATTTCTTTATAAGTTCTTTTGTGTATTTTGATTGATGCAAGAAAATCTTTTTCTCCATTTGCTTAACTTACAGACCAAGAAAGAAACTCAATTCCCCCATAATTGACATATCAAACTCCCCCTGCATTTTTGACACAAATTCCTCACAAAGAGAGTGGTTAGTTGAACCAAAAATTATGTCATCCACATACACTTGTACAAGAAGTATATCATTTGAAGTTTTCTTAAAAAATAGAGTCTTGTCAACCTTTCCCCTTTCAAAGCTTTAAGACAATAGAAAATTACTTAACCTTTCATACCATTGTCTAGGAGCTTGCTTAAGTCCATAAAGAGCTTTCTTTAGCTTATAAACATGATTAGGAAAATTATGGTCAACAAAACTAGGAGGTTGAGAAACATAAACTTCTTCATCAATGAAACCATTTAAAAAGACACTTTTAACATCCATCTGGTATAACTTAAAATCATATACACGTGCAAATGCAAGAAGTAGCCTAACAACTTCTAATTTAGCAACAGGAGCATATGTTTCACCAAAATCTATATCCTCTTGTTGATTATAGCCTTTGGCTACTAATCTAACCTTATTCCTAGTTATTGATCCGGTTTCATCAAGTTTGTTTCTAAATACCCATTTTGTACCTATGACATTCATATTAGACTTGTAAGGCACCAATTCCCAAACATCATTTCTCTTAAATTGATTTAATTCATCATGCATGGCCATCATCCAATATTCATCATTCAAAGCATCATCCACACAAGATGGTTCAATTTGAGAAACAAATGCCATATATTCACAAAAGAGATTAAGTGAATGTCTAGTAGTTACTCCCTTTTCAATATCTCCAATAATGTTGTTCAAAGAGAGATCTCTAGGCTTTCTCCATTCTTTGGGTAATGATTGTACTTCTTTGGGAACTATCATTTGCTCATCAATGATGTTTGCTTCATCTTTAGTTGGTCGTATATTTAATGAACATGTATCTTCTTCATCACAAAAAGACTTTCCCTTTTTATGGGGGTTAATTTCATCAAAAACAACATGGATAGACTCTTCAACAGTTAATGACCTTTTATTAAAGACTCTATGTTTTACTTATTGCAGAATATCCTAAAAACACTCCTTCATCAGCTTTAGCACCAAATTTGCCAATGTCATCTTTTCCATTGTTTAGTATAAAGCATTTACAACCAAATATTTTCAGATGTGATATATTAGGTTTCTTGCCTTTAAAAAGTTCATAAGGAGTCTTTTTGAGAAAAGGACGAATTAGAATTCTATTTAGAACATAGCATGCAATACTTACAGCATCAGCTCAAATATTTAGGTAAATCATTTTCATTGAGCATTGATCTAGCTAGTTCAATTAGAGATCCATTTTTCCTTTCCACAACTCCATTCTGGTGAGGAGTTCTTGGAGCAAAAAAATTGTGATCAATTCCATTTTCATCACAAAATTTTTCAAAATCTTCATTTTTAAATTCTCCTCCATGATCACTTCTCAGAGATTTTATTTTCAAATCCTTTTCATTTTGAATCATTTTGGCAATTTTGATGAAAGCTTTGAAAGCATTGTATTTAGCAGATAAAAATGCAATCCAAGCAAATCTAGAATAATCATCAATTATTACTAAAGCCAGTGCTATTAAAACCGGACCGGACCAGCCGGTATGACCGTTTGGACCGGGAACCGGACTCATGACCGGTCTGGTCACGGTATTGGACCGTTTATGCCTTTGAACCGGTAATGAACCGGTTAACCAGGTCTTAAACCGGAGCCCGGTAAGAACCGGCCCGGTTCCGGGTCGACCCCTGGAATTAAAATAACGCTGCTCTTTACTAAAAAAAATAAATAAGTGCAACAGTGGGGCTCGAACTCATATCAAGTAGGCGCGCTGAATGTTGGCATGAGACACACCGCTAAGCCACATGAGTTGCTCAATTATAATGTGATACTTTTAATATATATTGGTTTCGGTCATATGGCAATTGAAAAAGCAATTCCAAAGGATCATGGGCTTTGGCTTAGGTAAACCTTTACACTGACAGATGTTATATGAATATTCCTGGCCAAATCACTTATAAGTTATAACCTTACACTCACAAATAGTAACCTAGTATTTTGCTCCTTTAATTTTTTTAAAAAATATCTTAAACTTAAATTAAATAATAAAAAATATTTATAATACAAAATGAATAATAAGTTTTAAAAACTATGCATCATATATATATATATATATGTGTGTGTGGTTATATTTTTTATATCAAACTCAAATTTAAAAATATTTGTATATTTATAAAATTTACATATATTTCATATCTAATACATTTAAGTCTGTATTTACATATTTTTATTTATACCGGTTTAACCGGTCCAACCAGTGACTCACTGGTTCGACCAGTAACCCATTGACCCAGTACCTTGATCGAGTCGATGATCGGTCCGGTTTTTATAACATTGACTAAAGCATATATGCTTCCACCAATACTTATAGTTCTAGAAGGACCAAACAAATTCATATGCAAAAGCTCAAGAGGTCTAGGGGTAGAAACAGAATTTGTTGATTTAAAAGAAGCTCTAGACTGCTTTCCCTTTTGACATGCATCACATAATCCTTCCTTAGAGAGCTTAATATTTGGTAGGCCTTTAACTAGTTTCTTAGATGTAAGCCTATTCAATTGTTCAAGATTTATATGTGCAATACGCCTATGCCAAAGCCAAGACATGTCATCCCTAGATGTTAAACATGCAATATTTGGTGAGGTATGATCAATGTCAAGCACATATATGTTGTTTAGTCTTTTACCAACAAACATGACATTTTCTGATGCATCAACCTTGATACAAACAGCCTCAACAGGCCTCTTGGTGCAGCACACCACCTAGTATTCTTCTGCATCCTCCACAGGCTCTACCCAGTATTCTTCTGTAGCCTCTACAGGCTCTCACAATTAGTATTCTTCCGCAGCTTCTGCAGGCTCCTACAATCAGTATTCTTCTGCAGCCTTTGCAGGATTCTACACAAGATTCAACAGGAAATCTGCAGCAAAAGGGCGTACCTAACTTCTACAGATTCTATACAGCTCTCTCAAGAAGAACTAACACCTCTTTGTTAGTCTTGAGAGTTACAATCAATTATAGGAATAGAAAATTACAATAAAAGGCTCAATATTACAATCAGTAAAACACAACAAAATTTTAGTGAGCCTACACTCTCTCTTTCACACTTTCCTAACTGTTTAAGAACAATACTAAGAGATTTGCAGAGAGTGGAATTTCTCCAGAAGGTAGAAATGGTAATTTTGACACACAAAGAGCTTCTTCTGGTATTGTGTCTCTTTGAATGAAGAGGGGGCTCCTTTTTATAGGCAAGGTTGGCTCAACTAGCCGTTGGAATGCCTCGGTGAAGGGGTTAAACTCCCAGCTGGCCTTGTAGGAGCTGTCACTTTCATGTGGTAGCTTTTCTCTCTCATCAGGTTTGAGTAGTCATATCTTCTGGAAAGCGTATCTTCTGGAGCCAGGATTTTCTTTCTGTTTGAGCTTCCTTCTTCTGGAGCAGTTTTTGAGACATGCAAGAATACTGGGTATTTTTGTAATTTTTGCAAATAGTATTTGTATCTCCAGTAAATTGAATTTGTAGTGTGTTCTATCAATTTCTTTCTTCTGGGGCTTGCTGTCGGTATTCCTTTCTTCTAAAACAGTCTGATGCATTGATAACAGTTTCTTCTCAACAACTTTCTTGCTTTTTATAATCTTCTGAACAACATTTTTGTATTGTACATGAGGTTCACATTAGTGCAGAATAGTGATTCTTGAAACTGTTTCTTCTGAGCATGTGTATTTGGTAATGTAGTCTATCTTCTGATGGTTGCTTCTTCTCAACAGATTCTTTTATTTAGCTTTTTTTGGTTCTTTCTAAGATAAACTCAATTGCAACCATTAGTATGCATTTATTCATAATTATATTAAGTTTATTTTGAGAGTTTGTCATTATGAAAATATTTCAAGGAGATTCTTGGACTTTACATCTCCCCCTTTTTTATGATGACAACCTTTCAAAATAAATCTAATATGATTCTAAATTTTGGGAATAAATCAGTGTTTGAATTTAAGAATAAATTCTCCCCCTGAATTTGTGCTTTCTTTAAAAGATAATGACAAAAGCATCATTTTTGCTTATTGTAAAAGATAGTAACAGAAGCATTATTTTATGATAGAAGAAGCATGATATCACTTAAAAGATTCAAATATGTGTGTGTGTACTGAATGTAATAAATTTTATATGAATTTATCAAACATTCAACAAGCAAAATAAAATTGTTCAGAATCATTTAGCTATTACAGACATTCATCAGCCTATGGACAGATTCTATCAGCCTAATAAAATTTTCCAAAACAAACATGTCTAATCAACTACATTACTACTTCTCCCCCTTTGTCATCAATCAAAAACAAAAAGACGATCAAGGGTATGGAGAGAAGCAGAATCATCATCTCCTATTTGGAAGGAGAAGAGTGATTTGAGGATGATGAAGTAGCTGGCTTGAGGATATCTTGGGAAGGCTGAAATGGAGTAAAAGGGCTTGAGCTGCAATTAAAAGTAATACAAATGTGTTAAACAAAAAATTGGTGTTGAATAAAAAGCTCAATCATCTCATTTACTGTGTTTTGCAGTGTGTTGACATTGGAGAACAATCTCTTCATGTCTTCCTTGATCTCCCTCACTTGCTTTTCAATAGCATGAGAGTTGAGCATGGAAGCTTGAGAGGGGTCCGCAACATCTCCAAAAGCAACCTTTTCAGGTTGAGGAGGGATGACATTTTCTCTTTCATGACTTAGTTGCTACAGGAAGGATTCCATGGAAGCCAAGGTGGAAGAAATGTTAGGGATGTTTTCTTTAAGAGGTGCAGTGGGTGGTATTCCTGAATCAATGATAGGGGAAGCAAGAAATTGATTTACCATGTCAGTAGCAAAGGTTCCAATAGAGGGAACATATTGAGCTTCTTCTTTCCTTTCTTCTTCCTCACCTGAGACGTACAACTCCTCTGTCTTAGCAGGAGATGGTTGAGCACACTCTTGTCCATTTTCTTCTTCTTGAAGAATGGGAAGGGAGATGTCATGGGATGGTGGCTTTGAATAACTTTTAGCAAGCATTGCTAAGGCATTAGCAACCATATATTCTTCAGAAGCATTTGTCCCCACATCCTTTTCTTCAGAAGAATCGTCTTTAGAAGCCCTTGTTGGCTCAATTTCTTCAACTTTCTATTTTGGTTCTTCTTCTTCAACTTCTTCTTCACCAACATCTCTCACTGGAGAAGCTTCTAGTGGATCTGTCAAAAGTTCTTCTTCAATAAACCTTTCTTCTTCTTCATAGGAGAAAGATGCTAAAGGCTCCAGATCAGGAGAATCTACTTTCTGCATTCTCTCTTCTTCTTTTTCAGCAGATGAAGGACTATTTTCCTTTTTCTTGCTGGGTCCTACTCCTTCTTCTACAAAGACACTGTCCTTTTTCTCTACTCTCTTCCTTTTCCTACTAAAGATCTGAAGCTTCACCTTCTTCTTCTTGGACCTATGGCAGTGAGATACTTCATTTTTCATCTTCTTCTTCATCATCAGAATCACTTTCCATATGGAAGTGAGGAACTTGATGGTGCTTGAAGAGAATGTTATGAAGCATTCCATATGGCATACTGACATAGGTTCTAACTGGATTGGCAGCATAAATCATATATCTAAGGATGATATAGGAGATGGATAGGGGTTTACCTATAAGGAGGTGATATAGGACCAACAAGTCTTGGTCAGTTACTATCTCAAGAGTCCCAGCCCTAGGAAGAATAGTATAACAACAGATTTGGTGGAAAAGTATGCATATTGGTGTGAGTTTGCTAGCTATAAGTCTGGAATCAGGTTGGCTTAGAACCTTCTGCACAACCTCCTCTTTAGAACTTCCAGTAGAAGCATACCAATTATCTCCAAAAAGATGGTTAGGGTAGTGAGGGAGTCCAAGAGCTTCTTCAATGGATTCTGGAGTGAGAACCATTGTTGAACCCTTAATATCAACTACTAAGGAGTTTCCATCACTTCTATATCAGAAGCATAGAAGGCCTTTACCAATCTGGGATAGATGGATTCTTTCACAAGAAGGAAGTCACCCCAGCCTTGCTTCTGTATGAAATGGTCAGCAGCCCACCCTTCCTTCTTGACCTCACTCAACCAGAAGATCTTTCGTGGAATAATGGTTTTCCATTCCCACTTATCGTAGTAGGTTTGGAGGAGTTCCTTGTTGGAAAACATATCATTGTCAGATCCTTCTTCCTCCTCAGAAGGATCATTTTCAGCTTCTTCTTCTTATCCATTGGAGGATCCACTATCTTCAGAAGAACTTTTGTCCTTTCCTTCTTCTTCATCATTGTTGTTGCTACAAGCTTCTATTCTAATGGGCCTACCTTCCTCATTTCGCTCAGTACTTCTACTACTTACTATCCCAGATTTAATCCTATCAGATCTCCTAACGTATGTTAGGGCCACAGAAAACACTAGAATGAGGGTTGAATAGTGTTGTTATAATCTTTAACGATTTTTGGAAAACCTTTCGAAACAAGCAAAAATTATTTTCAGCGTTCAAACAACTTGCTGAAAAATGAGTTTTCAGAGACTTGCTGAATCACTTCAGCAAGTCCAGTAAAATTGTCTTTTAAAAGAATTTGCGTGATAAATAAAATTGTTTTTCACTACGCAAATTATAAACTCACTTTTCAGAACCCTCCTCAGTTAGAAATAAACAGATAGCAGAGGAAAATAAAGAGTAAAGGGTTGAGAGAACTTAACACGGAGATTTATCCTGGTTCACCCACTAACCCAGTGAGCTACGTCCAGTCCCAGGGCAAACCACCACTGGATTTTCACTAATCCCGCAAGATTACAAGTATTATTTTACATACAAGCCTCTCCAGGCTCAACAAGTATTTTTTTTCCAGACAAGCCTCTCCAGGCTTAACAAGTATTCTTTTTCAGACAAGCCTCTCCAGGCTCCACAAGTATTCTTTTGCAGACAAGTCTTTCCAGGCTCAACAAGTATTCTTTGTTTCTCCAAGCCTCTCCAGGATCTCAGACACTTAATAGTGTTTACAGTGAAGTATATGTTCAAGTTTCTAAGAAACTTAAACTCAGGTTTTCTTGTACAAAGGAATTACTGAGTAGGACTCAGGATACAGAGAATGAAATCTAACTACATGGAAATGAAATTCCTATGGAGTGTTTGGCTAGATAAGATCTTCTCTTGAGTTGGTCTTTTCACTCCTTTTGCTAAACTCTTTTCTTGAGTGTTTTACTTTCTATCTTCTTTTCTCTCTTATTGGTCAGCAGTTATATAAAATATTTTGGAGAATATGGCCGACACCTTCTAGTTCTTGAAAGGAGCTATTTATAGAGATTAGAAATGTAACCGTTGAGGATTACTTGGTTACCGTTGAGAGACGGTCCATATCTCTTGATAGTCTTTGACTTTAACAAAGTAGGTGTGCAGACACTGTACCGTTCTGACACACAGCAGACATAAAGGTTCTTTTCATGTACTAAGTTTCAGTAAGCGCAGAGAGAACTTTGTAGACATCCTTGTTGCGTACGCTTTGTAGAAGATGTTTTGAGACTTTTATGATTTGAGTATAAAGTCTTCTAACATAGGCAGTATTTGCGTAGAGCGTCTTTAGTAAGTCTTTTCAGATGATGCAACTCTTCAGAAGGTTGATTTATTCTTCAGTTGAATTCAAACACTTCAGAGAGTTCTTTATTTGCTCATGTTGCTTACGCGTTTCAGCAGGTTGATCAGTCTTCATATAATTGCTTCAATACTTCTGCAAGTAGATCAGTCCTTTTATATAGAAGCTTTAGCTTTGAATGCATTCTTTTCTGAGTTCCTGAAACAACAAAGATAAATACCTTTCTCAGTAGCACCTGTTTCTTTAGGAATCAAATTTGTTAAACATTAAAATCATGGGAATTGAGTCTTGAGTTAAATTGAATACTTAATTTATATTGAGACTCAACAATGTAGACAACAGATGAGGATGTGGATGACTTGTTTTGCTTAGTAGGAGGTTTAGGAGAAGGGGGTTTCACTTGTAGGGGTTGAATTTCTAATACATATGTTTGGGTTTCAGCAGGAGCTATAATGGGTGGCTCCTCATGGCTACTATAGGAGCATTTCGAGCTAGAAGGGGATGAAACTCTCTTCTTGTAGGCAACTGTTTTGATCCTCATTTTTTTAGTTTTAGGAGAAATACGAAGAATAGATGGGAAAATAGAGATGTTTGAGCTTAGAGAAATGAAGAATTAGAAACCTGCTAAGCTTTGAGCAATGGTGAGCTAAAGTTGTCAATAGCTGGTATTGGCAGTGGGTAATGACCTTTGTGTTGGATGGGTGTGGTTTTTATCCTCCCTACTAGCCGTTTGAGAATATGGGAGATGAGGAGAGAGAACTGATTACGCACGCAGGAAAAAAGGGAAGCAGTTCTTTACTTCCAACGGTCAGAAATTTATTACCCCATTTATGTTATTCCTAAACTTTCTCTTTCCTTAAGGCAAAAGGCAAGTTTCAGCCATTTGCTTCTAAATGTTTAGACAGAAAGAGATGAGTCACCATCAAAGTTGACTCCTTTAGATTTTAAAATATAATTGTTGAGTAAGAGAACTTTAGGAATTCTCGAATGATGGTGACAGCTCCTAGAATTTAGGAGAGAGAAAGAGTTCTGGTCAGCCAAGAGTTTGCTTTGGTTGAAGTGCTTCCAAAAGAAATGAATTTCTTCCTCCTATAAGAAGGTAGTTCTAGAATTTTTAGAAGAATGGGTTTCCACCGTTTCTTCTCTCTTCTTTGAGAAGAAAGTACTACTGAATATCAATGATTCTCCTTCCATTCAAAATAGGCTCAAAATTCTATTTAACTAATGCTAGTTCAGCTTGCATATATGTAACATATCCTTAATGAAATTGAATCTATCTTCTACAAGGGGTTTACTGAAGATATCAGCAACTTGCACTTTGGTTTCAATAAATTTTAGTTCAATTTCATTCTTTTGAACATGATCCCTTATAAAATGATGTTGATGTTTTATCCATAAGATTTGAGAACAACAACTAGCAACTGATACATATTCAGCTTTTGCAGTAGATAGAGCAATTGCTGGTTGCTTCTTGCAAGACCATGAGATGAGAGATTCTCCTAGTAATTGGCATCCACCACTCGTGCTCTTTCTTTCTATCCTATATCCAGCATAATCAGCATCACAATACCCTACAAGATCAAAACTTGTACCTTTCCAAGTATCTCTTTGGTCAGAAAGATCTCAACATGAGGTAGAGGAGGTGGATGGAATTCTTGAAAGATGATGACTTTGAGTTGAGGTATCACCCAGGCAAGGCCAACGTAGTGGCCGACGCCCTGAGTAGGAAGTCCTGGCATGTATCATCTATGATGGTGCATGAGATGGAGCTTTTGGAGGAGTTTAGGAACCTTAGGTTGGATGTGAGTATAGAGGGGGACAGTTTTAGGCTTTGTAGGCTAGAGGTCACCAATGAGCTGAGGATTCGAGTTAAGGAAGCCCAGGCATTAGATTTAGACCTCCAGGCCCAGAAGGGACAGTCGGGTTTCAATGAGTCAGGTGATGGGATGATTCTCTTCCAAGGAAGAGTCTGTGTCCCTAAGGGAGTCTTAGACAGGACATTTTAGTGGAGGCCCATAGGAGCAAGTTAACGATGCATCCTGGGATTACCAAGATGTACTAGGACTTGAAGAGTATGTTTTGGTGGGATAGCATGAAGAAGGAGGTAGCAGAGCATGTTTCTAGGTGTTTAGTGTGCCAACAGGTTAAGATAGAACATTAGAAACCCTCAGGGACACTCCTACCCCTAGAAATACCTGAGTGGAAGTGGGAGGCAATAGCTATGGATTTTGTGATGGGGCTACCTAGAGTCCCTACAGGCTTTGATGTCATTCGGGTCATAGTGGATCGGCTGACCAAGTCGGCCCACTTCCTACCTATTAGGGAAACCTACCCTCTGAGTAGATTAGCAGACCTTTACATCAGGGAGATTGTGAAACTCCATGGTGTACCCTCTAGCATTGTGTCAAACATGTAGAAACCACAGGAAACACTAGAAGGGGGGTTGAATAGTGTTTTATAAATTTCAAACTGATTTTGGAAAACCTTTCACAAGCAGCACTTTTCACAAAGTGGTTTCTATAACTTGCAAAAACTGGAAGCTTTATACTTGTTGAAGTAACTTCAGCAAGTTCAATAAAACAATTTATAAAACTTGTTTTTCAAATTGTTTTAGATCATTTTTCAGCTTAAAGTTATAAAACAGTAAACTCAGAACCCTCCACATTAGTATAAACCAAATATTAATGAGTTAAGGGTAAGAGAAGATTTAGCCAAAGATTTATACTGGTTCACCCACTACCCCTGTGAGCTACGTCCAGTCCCAAAGCCAACCAGCTAAGGATTTTCACTATCTAATCAGATATACAAGTATTCTTTTTCTGACAAGCATCTTCAGGCTCCACTACAACAAGTATTGTTTCCTACCAAGCCTCTCCAGGCTCTACAATAAGTATTATTTAAACAACAAGCCTCTCCAGGCTCAAACAGAAAACTGTTTTAGAAGATTGCTTAAGCTTTGAAACTGCATAAGTTTAAACTCTAAACTGGGTAAGATGTACAATCTACTGAGTTGAACTCACGTTCGTTCTCTATTTTCTTCTCTGCATGAAGTCTGGTATTTATAAAGAGAGATATGAGACCGTTTAGACTTCTCTATAAATCCCGTTGTCAAAATAGTTTTATTTCCATTGAGACACAAGTTTCTGATAGCTTGCAGCAGCAGACACGACAGAGGTAGGTGTGCAGTAGCGCTGACTCTACTTTTCTGAGTAAAGTGTAATTTCACAACAGAGACTACCTTTTTGGTGGATAGGAATTTGAAATATACCAAAAAGCTTCTGATTTTCCTTGCCAGAGAGGGTGAGGTGCAGACAGCTGGCAGAAAGCAAAGACTTGAGTCTTCAAAAGGGATCATCAGAGGAACTCATTCCCAAGAAGATACAATTCTCAATACGATGTCTCACGACTTGAGAAGGTTCACTAGCTTCAGCAGGTCCTGATACTTTAGCAGGTTCCTCTCCTTCAGAGGGTTGCACCACTTTAGAAGGTTGCATAACTTCAGAAAGTTGCTGAAACACAGAAAAAAGCCTTTAAGAGAATATGTTCTTTCTTTCAGGATACTTTAACCAAATTTATTATACATTAAAACTCAGGATTATGAGACTTAAAACATTATTAATTTCTTAATAACATTTTTTAGACTCAACACCCCCTCTTTTTTAATGATGACAATTTTACTTAAAACTTGCAAATATATGAAAGGAAATTTAAATAGAATAGGTTTAGAAAGAATCTCCCCCTTTGTCAGATACTAAGATAAGTGCTTGCTCCCCCTGAACAGAAGATTTCTTCTCTGAAAAACACTTAAACTTCAGATTTTGTTAGTTTATATTATTCTCCCTTTTGTCATCAACCAAAAGGGTTTCCAGAGCATATTGAAGTAATAAATGTGCAGCTGATCAATAAATTTAGGGTATTAAAGTAGCTGATAGAGCATATATCAGAGTAAAAGAAAGTGCAACAAAAGTTCAACAGGTACAAAAAAAATATTAGCAAGTTCAATTCTCAGAGAGTGCAAGGATGTGCAGATTATCTCTTATGAACTTGAATCTATCTTCAGCAAGGGGTTTCGTGAATATATCAGCCCATTGATGCTTTGTGTCAATGAACTTGATATCAAAAACACCTTTCTAAACATAGTCTCTAATGAAATGATGCTTGATTTCTATATTCTTAGCCTTAGAATGTTGGATGGGGTTTTTGGAAAGATTTATTGCACTTGTATTATCACAGAATACAGGAATATATTTAACAAATATGTTAAAATCTTCAAGTTGATACTTTAGCCAAAGCAGTTGTGAGCAACAGCATGCAGCAACAATATACTCAGCTTCAGCAGTTGAGAGAGCTGTGGTGCTTTGCCTCTTGCTAGCCCAACATATCATATTTTCTCCAATGAAGTGGCATCCTCCACTTGTTGATTTTCTCTAAACTCTATCTCCAGCAAAGTCAGTATCACAGTAGCCTAATAACCTGCAGTCCTTACTCTTCTTATAGCATAGACCAAGATTAGTAGTACCATTGAGATATCTGAAAATTCTTTTAACAGCCTTGTAATGAGTTATTCTTGGATCTGATTGAAATCTTGCACATAGACAAACACTAAACATAAGGTCAGGTCTGCTTGCTGTAAGATACAACAGAGATCCAATCATACCTCTATACATGGTTGAGTCAACACATTCTTCTCCTTCATCTTTACTTAAGATGGCTGAGGATGCATAAGAATTGACATAGGTTTGCAATCATGCATATTGAACTTCTTAAGCATTTCTTTAGTATATTTCTTCTAATGGATCCATATACATTCAGAATCTTGTTTAATCTTAAGTCTTAAGAAAAACTTAAGTTCACCCATTAAACTCATGTCAAACTCAAATTGCATAAGCCTTGAAAACTCTATGCATAATGAAGAATTTGTTGATCCAAAAATAATGTCATCAACATATATCTGAACAAGAATTAGATCTTTGTTAAACATTTTTCTAAAAAGGGTTGTGTCAGCCTTTCCTCTTTCAAAACCATTTTTGAGAAGAAAATTTCTAAATTTGTCATACCAAGCTCTGGGAGCTTGTTTGAGACCGTATAGAGCCTTTTTCAATTTAAAAACATGATCAGGAAAAGTTAAATTTTCAAAACCAGGGGGTTGTCTAACAAACACCTCTTCCTCAATGAATCCATTTAGGAATGCACTCTTTACATCCATTTGATATAGTTTGATGCCATTATTGGCTGCATAGGAAAGTAAAATCCTAATGGCTTCAAGCCTAGCTACAGGTGCAAAGGTTTCAGTGAAGTCAATACCTTCTTGTTGGTTGTAGCCTTGAGAAACCAATCTAGCTTTGTTTCTGATCACTTGTCCATCTTCAGAGAGCTTGTTTCTAAACACCCATTTGGTTCCAATAATTGTTTTCTCATGGGGTTTAGGAACAAGAGTCCATACATCACTCCTGGCAAATTAATTTGGCTCTTCCTGCATGGCTAGGATCCACCCTTCATCATGCAGAGCTTCATCAATATTTTTTGGCTCAATTTCAGAGAGGAAGGCAAGATTATTGACTTCTCTAAGTCTTGATCTTGTTCTTACACCTTCTTAAGTTTCACCAATGATTTGCTCTCAAGGATGATGAGACTTGTATCTCGACTCATGTCTGCGAGGAAATACATGTTCAATCTAAGACTCAACATTAACTATATGAAGAGGATCAGCTTCAACAGGTTGTCCAGGAAGTTGTTTAGCAGGTACTTCAGAGGGTCCTTCAGCAGGTTCTTCATTTTTTACCTCTGTCTTCTCTGAAGTTGGATTCAGCTCCATTCTTGCAAAATCATCTTCTAGATCTGATAGTTCCCTATCAGTCTCTTTAGCATCATTAAACCTAACATGAATAGATTCTTCTACTGTCAAGGTTCTAGAGTTATAAACCCTATAAGCCTTGGAAGTTTCTGAATAACCAATTAAGAATCCTTTGTCAGATGTTGAATCAAATTTTCCAAGATCATCTTTGGTGTTACGTATATGTAGCAAGTTGTGTGAACAGCCTCTGCCCAGAATGATCTTGGTAGGTTGCTTGAAATGAGCATGGTTCTTCCCATCTCCTACAAGCTTCTGTTCTTTCTCTCAACAACCCCATTTTGCTGAAGTGTTCTTGCCACAGAGAAATTGTGTAAGATCCCATTCTCATCACAGAACATGCTGAAGCTTGAGTTTTCAAACTCACCACCATGGTCACTTCTGATAGCAGATATGCAAAATTCCTTTTTCATTCTGCACCTTCTGACAGAATTTTGTGAAATTCTCAAAAGTCTCATCCTTGCTTTTGAGGAATAACACCCATGTAAATCTAGAGTAGTCATCCACAATGACCAAACTATATTTCTCACCAGTAAGACTTTCAGTTCTTGTAGGACCAAACAGATCAATGTGAAGTAGTTCTAAAGGTCTTGAGGTAGACACAACATTTTTACTCTTAAAAGAGCTTCTTGTCTGTTTACCTTTAAGACAATTTTCACACAAAATATCAGATTTGAAAGAGAGCTTGGGCAGTCCTTGTACAAGGTTGTGTTTTGTTAACTTTGAGATTAATCTCAAGCTGGCATGCCCAAGTTTCTGATTCCAAATATGTTTTTCATCTTTAACAAAAAGAAGACAAGTCACATTTTGTTATGCAAGTTCCTCAAGATCTATTTTGTACACATTGATGTGTCTCTTGGCAGTAAAAATGATTTGATCTGAAGCATCTTTGACAACACATCCATCCCTAGTAAAGGACATAACATATCCATTGTCACATAATTGACTTATGCTCAGCAAGTTGTGTTGAAGACCTTCAACAAGGAGAACATTCCGAATAATAGAGAGAGGGAATATACCTACAGATCCTATACTTGTGATCTTTCCTTTCTGATTCCCTCCAAAGGTGACCACACCACCATCTTTAGGTCTAAGGTTTTGGGACAAAGACATTTCTCCCGTCATGTGTCGCGAGAAGCCACTGTCCAAATACCATTTGTGGTGTCTCCATTGTCCTATTAAACACATCCACAACAGGAACAATCAGAGATTTAGGTACCCATATCTTTTTGGGTCCTCTTTTGTTAGCAACAGGTTTGCCCTTTTTTTTGTGCTTGCACTGAGACACATGATGTTCAGGCTTTCCACAATGTGAGCATCCCCTACCTTTCTTAGTTTTATTAGCAGGTTTAAACTTGGAATCATGTGATGATTCACTGTCTGAATACTCCAAGCCACCTTTGTTCTTGGAATTTTTTTGAATACCTAACATGTTGTTAAGGTTATCAGTTCCATTAACAAAGTTGGCAAGGTCCTTAGTAAGTTCAACAGCTTGCTTTTTAAGTCTCTCATTTTCTTTAGTCAAACCTTCTGAACTACTAGTTTCAGAGTTCAAGAGTTTTTCCTTGAGTGAAAGGTTTTCAGTCTCAAGAGCTTCATTTTTAGTTGCAACCTCATTATAAGCTCGAGACAAATCCTTGTACTCTTGGAAAAGCTCCTTAGAACTTTCCAGTAAATCATCATACATGTCTTACAAGGTTTGAGGGATTACCTCTGATTCAGAGTTGTCTGAAAAAGGTAAGCTTTCCATCAAACATAAATTAGCTTCTTCAGCAGACTCTTCTTCTTCTTCTGAAGTTGAAACATCCAGGTCCTCCCATGTAGCCATCATACCCTTCTTCTTCTTCAAGAATTTCTTTTTCTTAAAGGAGGGTTTCTTCAGCTTGGGGCAATCAGCCTTCATATGACCTGGCTGTTTGCATTCATAGCAAATAATTTTGTCAATAGAAAATGATTCCTTACCTGACTTACCCATTTTTTGTTCAGAGGATGAGTGCTTTCTGAACTTTCCCTTCTTTTGAAGCATCCTTTTGATCTTCCTACTTAGAAGAGCCAAGTTATCATCATCCTCAGAGCTGACCTCAGAATCTTCACTACCTTCTGAAGTCTCCTCAGCTTTCATGGCTTTATGTGGCCCATGCTTCAACAGCTTGGACTTGGCGTTCAGGGCCAATGACTTTTTCTTAGGAGCATCTTCACCAAGTTCTAACTCATGAATTTTAAGAGATCCCAAGAGTTCCTCCATTCTCAAAGTATTGAGGTCTTTAGCCTCATGAATGGTTGTAACCTTCGGTCTCCAAACTTTTGGTAAACTCCTTAGAATCTTGCGTCCATTAGTTAACTCACCAAAATCAAAGGTTCTGCCTAAAGACTTGAGTCCATTAGTTATTATTTGAAACCTCCCAAACATTTGATCAATGGTTTCAAACTCTTTCATCTTGAACATCTCGTATTGATGAACAAGCATGCTGATCTTGGATCGTTTGACATTATCAGTCCCTTTATGGGTTGATGCCAAGGTATCCCAGATCTCCTTGGCTGAAGAGCATCCATGCACCTTCTCATACTCAGATTTACTCAAGGAGCAAACTAAGTAGAGTTTTGCTTTTGCATTGAGCTGAACACGAGCTTCTTGCTCACCAGTCTATTATGCTTTGGGTATGGCCACACCACCATGTGTGGGAATATAATCACCATTAGTGACTACATCCTATAGATCTATGTTGCTGCTCTCAATGAACAATTCATACGATCTCTCCAATAATGGTAATCTGTACCATTAAAAGTTGGGGGGCCTTGAAACAGAGGCACCTTCTGCAATGTAGTGAGGGTTGCTTGCAGAGGTTTCCATCAAGGATCTTCTTCCTCAACACTGTTAGATTCTCAACCCGAGGTTGAGCTCTGATACCAACTGTAGAGACCACAGGAAACACTAGAAGGGGGTTGAATAGTGTTTTATAAATTTCAAACTGATTTTGGAAAACCTTTCACAAGCAGCACTTTTCACAAAGAGATTTTTATAACTTGCAGAAACTGGAAATTTTATACTTGTTGAAGTAACTTCAGCAGGTACAATAAAATAGTTTATAAAACTTGTTTTTCAAATTGTTTTAGATCGTTTTTCAGCTTAAAGTTATAAAACAATAAACTCAATGAATTTGGTCGGTTGTCTCTAGAAGTGGGGTTGAATAGAGACTATTAAAATTTTGTACCTGAAAAAAACACTTAAGCTCAAGCTAAGACGTGTTCTCAAGTTTGATAACTTGGAGGCTCATAAGGTTAGATGAGACGTTGTCTTAACTTAGTATAATCATTAAGTATGCAAGAGTGAATCTCAGCAGTTAAGACTCAGTGGTTTAGTCAATCTTAATTTGTTTTGAACATATACGTCTCAGGTATTAAATGCGCAATATAAATAAGAGATACACACTGATTTATCCTGGTTCACTCACTCCTTGGGCTACGTCCAGTCCTCACAATTTGTGAGATTCCCACTATTGACAACCTTGTCAAATACAAGTATTCTTGCTGCCTCTTCAGGCTCACCCTCACACCAAGCTTAGGCTCTCCTACCTTAGCTGTGAAACAAGTATTCTTCACTGGGCCTCTTCAGGCTTCTTACACTCACATTGAGACTAGGCTCTCTCTATCTCAACTAAGATAACTTACAAGGATTGATAGCATGATGATAATCTAGCTTACAACATACGAAGTATGGATAAACAGTGAGATCAGCTAGATATATTCTCTTTTACAAGGATAGGAATTAAAGATCTTGAAAGAGAATACATGAGACTACAAAGGTGTTCTCAAGTTGAGAATGGATCTGAGATAAGAAGGACTTGAGATGTAGTTGAGATGCAAAGATTTTCAATGTGCAGCGTAGTTTTTTTTTTTTCTTCACTGTTGATCTTGGCATTTATTTCAAACATGAGCTAGCTGTTATTGTGACCGTTTATAGTCGTTGTGAAGAGAGAAGAGCTTCCTGCCAAAAGTACTGAGTATTGCCTTGTGTCAGCGTGTGCAGTGTCCTTGTCTTGACTCTTGTTGACTCTTTGTGCCTTGTGTCCTTGGGCTAAGTCTGAGTCTCAAACTTTTTCTGATGGCAGTTCTTGCATCTGAGTTCTAGTCTCAGTCTTGGGCTCTCATCTGAATCTCAGCTCTTTCATGTAAGCTTGTGTTTGAGTCTCAGTCCTGCATTTGAGTTATGCATATGAGTCTGACTCTCAGTCTGAGTCTGACCTTGGATCTCATTTGTTTAGTAGCTCTAGTTTTTGTCTTTCTTTTGGCAAATCTTGATTCTGAATTTTTTACACTTAATGCCTCAAAGAATGATTTGGAGTTGTTTTGTGTCTTTGACATTATCTTAGCATAAGAGATTTATCCTGCAAATTAAAGTCTAGAATTCTGCCAACACTTTGAGCAAATAGTTAGTAATAACAATATGCATAACATGCTTTGCTTTTGTAATTACTTTCCTTGATGGTTTGACTTTATTAAAAACCTTAGGAGTGAGTTTGTCTTAACAATTTCTCCCTTTTTTTATGATGGAAAACCATTAAGCTTTTGTTTTTATGTTGAAAATACATTTTCAAGTCTCAGATCCCCCTGAGTCTGAGCAATTTCCTTTAGAAGGTTTTTCAACATAAGTACCAATTTTAAAGTCTCAGATCCCCTTGAGTTTGAGCATTTTTCTTAAAAGAAAACTTAAGATATCGCTTGCTTAAAATTCTTTAAGACAGTTAGATGCACAACAAACAAGTATTGCAAGAACAAGTATTGCAGGATAAGAGTGAAAATAGTTGAGATGAGTACTTCAAGATTTACAAAAAAATACACAAGCAAACAGAAACAAAGATGCCATCAACTGAAAGTCTCATCCCCCTTTTGCCATTATCAAAACACAGAGAATAACTAGCCTAGCTAGACGGGGAATATGAGTCAGAAGAGACCCAAGAGGCCTTAGCACAGTCTGTGGAATGTCAGGAAGAGGAGGCAAATTAGACAAGTGTAGATGCATCTTGTGGTTGTAGTCGTTTGAAGTGCAAATGGCTTGAAGAACAGTGTCTAAGCCATTGAAAATTGCCTCTTGTCTCAGCTTGTTCTTCTTGAGTTCTTTGAGAATCTTCTTCTGTGTGCGCTCATGACTGGTGTTAACCTCTTGCTTCTGTTGTTGTTGATCTTTTTGCAGTTGGTTCAAAAAAGTGTTGATTGAATCAGAGAGGTGAGTGGGTGTTGATGGTTCAGCTGTTGGAGTAGGAGCAGGTGGTGGTGGAGCAGATTGATCATACTTGGGAGGAGGAGAATTGAAGAGAGAGTCCACCAAAAATTTACCAGGAGTGGGTAGAGAAGTCTGAAAAGAGTGAGCAGGAGGAGAGTAGACTGGAGTCTTCTCTTGAGACACTGGAACCTCCTTCTCAATCTTAGGTTCAGGGACCCTTTCTTCTTGCATAACCTCAGGTGTAGAGGCATCAGGCATCTCTTTGTCTAAGCTGGAAAGAGTCTCAGCTACTATTTTTTTGACAGGAGAGGGTGAAGCTGCTAGAGTGGTGTGAAGTGGTGAAGCTAGTGGTGTCTGAACATGCTCAGCTTCTAGTTGTTCTTGAGTCTCAGGCTCAGTATGCATCTCAGCATGCTCAGGTGGATGTGAGGGCTCAGCTCTCAAGGGTTGAGGGTCAGATTGTACAAGAGCAGAAGAGATGTCATTTGTTCTTGTCTTCTTCTTCTTCCTCCTTACCTCAGTCCCAGTTAAGACTTCTGGTTGAGCTTTTCTTTTCTTTTCTTCTTTCCTCTGGATCTCAGATCCTGCTTGAGATCCTTCAGCAGCAACTTTTTTCACAATCTTTTTCTTTTTCTTCTTAGTCACTGTCTCTGGACAAGACATTTTTGAGGAAGGAGAGGCTTGAACAGATGGAGGAATCTTAGTAGGAGAGTCAATGGGAAATGTAAGAGGAGGAATAGACTTACCATCAAGCTTGAGAGACTGAAGGTTGGATTTCCCAAAGAATGTGGGTCTTTCCTTCGTTTCTTCATTCCCAGACAGATCCACCTTGAAACGCTTCAAGATTTTGGTAACCAGCATACCAAAGGGGAGAGAGGCAGTCATCTTTGCGTTGTTGAAGGCATGCTCCATGTGCTTCAATATGAGGAAGGGCAGGTTCAAAGCAATCTCGTGCTTGAGGTGATACATCACCATAAGATCTGTTAAGTAGATTTTCTCAAAAGTCCCAGCTCTAGGCATGATGGACTTTACCACAAAATGGTACAGAAACTTCCCCAAGAGATTGAGAGCAGAAGAGGAGTTGTTCATCACTGCTTGGCTGAAAAGAGACAATGCAATGCTCTCAGATGGAATCCCCAAATGATTCCACCATTGCTCCTCATTGTAGATACGGTTCCCAACAACTGGAGCTTGGATAATAGCTCCCAGAACTTCTTCAGTGAGTTCAATGTGAACTCCTTTAATGTTGGCAATGACATGGGGCAACCCATGAGAGGCTCATTTGGCTGTGGTGCAGGAGGCATAGAAAGCACGTGTCAGCTTGGGAAAGACGGGCTCAGTCATGCAGAGGTAGGCTTCCCAGCCTTGCTTCTTGAGATAGGGAGTAATGTCCCAATTCTCTTGTCTCAGCTCCTCTAGCATTATCACTCTACCAATAACAATTTTCCTTTCCTTGAAACATCTAGTGAACTTGCTCTCCACAGCTTCGTTGGCAAAGAGATCATATTGGAATGAGAGCTTCTTGCTTTTTTCTGCCTTCACCAAGTTTTTCTTTCCCCTTTTTAGAAGGAGTGGGGGCAGTGAGATCAATGTGTTCAGGAGATCTGGGTGGTTTTGGTGCAGAGGTTTACACTACATTGGAGGCTATCCTTCTAGATTTTGGTCTGGAAGGCAGAGGGGATTTGGTTTTCTTGGAGGATGTGGATTTTGATGAGGGGGAAAGTTGAGTTTGAGTTGGTGTTGCTTCTGAGTCAGTGCTTGGTTGAGGAGAGGGAGAACAGCTCAACCTCTTTTGACTTGAGCTTAAGCTTCCATGGATTCAGAGGATCTTGAAGAAGACATGTTGAGTTCAGGGGAGGAAGATGATGAGGAGAGATGACAGGAAGGATTCTTAATGTAGGGAATTTTGATGCGCATTTGTGAGAAGAGTGAGATGGATTTTTGCCTTTTATAGAAAAGAGATTCTGAGATGAGAGAGAGGGAGGGGAGAGTGGCTTAGTGGGAAGTTAATGAGCAGTTGAGAACGGTTGGGCTCACCTTTTTATATGTAACGGCTAGTAGTGCGCACGTTTTGAGGGTAACCGTTCTGAGCACGCTAGCCGTTAGCGTCAGTTACATAAACGCTCTCTACAACGTCTCTTTTGACGTTTGAGATCCTTACCCCAGACTCTCTAAGAGTCTCATCTTACCTTCATCTCAGACTGAGTCTCAGGGCTGATCTCAGCTCTGGACTTAGTCTCAGTCTCAACTCACAAAAAAAAAATTAAACACCAGCACACATATAAGAGTTTTAAAATTGAAATAAATCTTTCTTTCACTAAGGGCTTAGTGAAAATATCAGCTATTTGATTTTTAGTATCAACAAAAATTATTTCAATGTTCCCCTTTTGGACATGATCTCTTATAAAATGATGTTTGATGTCAATGTGCTTAGATCTGGAATGATGAATGGGATTTTTTGCAAGATTGATTGCACTAGTATTATCACAAAAGATTCGGATTTTGGAGTACCTTAGTGCATAGTCAAGCATTTGAGATTTGATCCATAAGACTTGTGTGCAACAAGCTACAGCTGAGACGTACTCAGCGTCAGTTGTGGACAGGGCTATTATGTTTTGCTTCTTACAAGACCATGAGACAAGGCATTTTCCTAGGAACTTACAAGTCCCACTTGTTCTCTTTCTATTCATCTTGTCTCTAGCAAAGTCAGCATCATTATAGCCTGTAAGATCAAATCTAGATCCCTTCTCATACCAAAGACCAAGATTAGTTGTTCCAATTAAATATCTAAAAATTCTTTTAACAGCTGAGAGGTGAGATTCCTTAGGATCAGATTGATATCTAGCATAGATTCCTACAGCATATTGGATATCTGGCCTACTAGCAGTTAAGTACATAAGAGAATCAAATAATACCTTTGTACAGGTTCTCTGAGACTGAGTTACCCTTCTCATCTTTGTCAATCTGAGTTGATGGGTGCATGGGTGTCTTCATTGGCTTGGCATCATTCATCTTGAATTTTATCAATAAATTTTTTGCATATTTTTCTTGATATATGAATATGCCATTAGATTGTTGCTTGATTTGTAAGCCTAAGAAGAATCTTAGCTCACCCATCATGCTTATCTCAAATTCTCCTTGTATGAGACTTGAGAATTCATGACAAAGAAATTCATTAGTTGATCCAAAAATAATATCATCTACATAAATCTGAACAATTAATAAATCTTTATGATACTCCCTTTTGAATAAAGTTGTGTCAATCTATCCTCTGGAGAATCCATTCTCAACTAAGAAAGAGCTCAGCCTGTCATACTAAGCTCTTCATGCTTGCTTGATCCCATACAAGGCTTTCTTCAATCTGAGCACATACTCTGGATGTTTTAGATCTTCAAATTCAGGGAGCTGTCTCACATAGACTTCTTCTTGAATAATACCATTTAAGAAGGCACTTTTTACATCCATTTGATAGAGTTTGAAGTCTTTGTGAGCTGCAAAGGCTAGAAGAATTCTGATGGCCTCAAGTCTGGCCACTGGTGCAAAGGTCTCATCATAATCTATTCCTTTTTGTTGATTGTATCCTTGTGCTACCAGTCTTGCTTTGTTTCTCATGACCTTGCCTTTTTCATTCAGCTTGTTGCGAAACACCCATCTGGTTCCAATTATAGATTGATGAGATGGTGGAGGAACTAGATCCCAGACTTTACTTTTGTCAAACTGATTGAGCTCTTCCTCCATAGCTTTGACCCAAGATTCATCATTGAGAGCTTCATGGATGTCCTTTGGCTCTATCTTAGACAGAAGAGCCATCATATTCTCAATATTTCTGAAGGATGATCTTGTTCTGACTCTGTCTGAGGTCTCTCCAATTATCTGATCTCTTGGATGAGATATGACCAGTCTCTAGCTTCTGGGCATCTCAGACGCGTGCTCATGCTGAGTCTCAGGTGTTGTCTGTCTTGTTTGCTCAATCTCAAGTTGTTCTTCATGCTTATCTTCAGCTTGAGAGTTGCTTCCCATCTCAGGTTAGAGACTTCTATGAGGCTCAGTCTGAGCTATCCTCCTGATCTCAGTCTGAGATCCCCTTCTTGGTTCAGATTGAGGTGATCTCATATTTCTTTTATCTGTGTGGAGTCTTTCCTCAGCTTCTTGAGTTGAGATCCTCAATTCTCTCATCATTTCTTCAATTTCTTCATCTACTTTCTTTTGTGAGCTTCCTTGTATCTCATTAAAGACTACATGCACAAATTCTTCAGTAGTTTTGGTTCTTAGATTATAAACACGGTAAGCTTTTGAAATAAGAGAATATCCAAGGAAAATTCTTTTATCAAATTTTCCCAATTGGTCCTTTGTGTTAAGAATGTAACAGTCACATCCAAACACATGAAAGTAAGAAATTGAGGGTTTTCTCCCTTTCCATAATTCATATGGAGTTTTGTTCAAGATCTTCCTTATGGTGACTCTATTTATGATATAGCAAGAGGTGTTTACAACCTCTGCCCAGAAATATTCTTCAATTCCAAAGTCACATAAAGTTCTTGCCATCTCTTGGAGAGTCCTATTCTTCCTTTCAACAACACCATTTTGTTGGGGTGTTCTAGGACATGAGAAGTTGTGAGTGATACCATTTTTGTCAAAGAAGTTTTTAAATTTGGCATTCTCAAATTCTCCTCCATGGTCACTTCTCACGATACCAATTCCATAACCTTTCTCAGATTGAATCTTTTTGTAAAATATTTTGAAGGTTTCATAAGACTCATCTTTCTGAGAGAGAAACAGAACCCAGGTGTATCTTAAGTAATCATCCACTATTACAAATCCATATTTTTTTCCACTAAGACTGACAGTCTTAGTTGGTCCAAATAAATCAATGTGGAGCATCTCAAGAGGTCTGGTGGTACTGACATGAGACTTAGGTTTAAAACTTGACTTAGTGTGCTTGCTTTTTGTGCAAGACTCACATATCATATCTTTGTCAAATTTTATTTTTGGTAAACCTTTGACAAGAGATTGATTTGCAAGTTGACTTATGGTTCTCATGTTAATGCGTCCAACTCTCTTATGTCATACACTTCTCATGGTCATGAGACACAAGACAGGTGAGATCAGATAGACTCTCAAGTGAGACTGAGTAAAGATTTTTATTTCTTTCTCCTGAGAAAACAATTTGTCCAATCTTAGAGTCTATGATTTCACAAAAGGTGGGCTGGAAATTAACATGATAACCATTATCACACAGCTGACTTATACTCAGCAAGTTATGTTTCAAACCCTCAACAAAATAAACATTCTCAATTTGAGTTGAGCTTGTCTTACTAATCTTACCAATGCCCTTAATCTGGGCTTTGCTGTTGTCTCCAAAAGAGACAACTCTTGAAGCCTTTTCTTTAAGTGACAGGAACTTACTTTTGTCCCCTGTCATATGCCTTGAACACCCCCTGTCCAGCACCCACATCCTTTTTGATCTTGCTGCTGCTAGGCACATCTGCAACACAATGAGATTTAGCTTTAGGTACCCACTTGTATTTGGGTCCTATGTGGTTAGTTGCATTTCTCTTTATTGCTACTTGTCTCATGTAGTAATCTGAAGTCATATGGCCAAATTTACTACAGCAAGAGCATCTCTCTTTACGTTTCCTTGCTAGAATAAAAAAGTCCTTGTACCAAACTCCACTTGTAGACTTCTCATAACCTAATCCAGCCTTGTCAAAATTCCTTTTTGAGATCCAATTAATCTCTCAAGGTTTTTTGTTCCTTTTATAAATTTGGCAAGATCATCTATGAGAATTCTATTTTGAGCTTTTTGTTTTCATCAAGAAGATTTCTTGATTCCAGCTCAGCTTGAGCTTGAGTCTATGCCTTGATATGCTCATAGAGCTTCATGTGAGATAATTGTTGAAAGAACCAAATCCTATTAGATGTGTCTTCTGAATGCAAGTTTTCTTCTTTTTAACCTGTGCAGCTGACCAACGATGCTATAGCATATGGTTTAGGGCTCTATTTATCTCTATCATTTTAATTGCTATGTTGGATTGGGGTTACCATTGAAGACTGGTGGCTCAATGAGCAATCTTGGTCATTGGAGTTATTACTGGACACCATTTTTGTCGAGTTTCATGGTCTTCTTCTTCTTGATGTTCTTGCTGGAGTAGATACCAATCTCACTGTCATAGCAAAAGTATCACATCACCATTTCTATTCAAAGACACTTCATAAAAGCAATTGAAATCCAACTGACAAAGATGTAATGCGCAAGAAGAATTTCATATTGCTAAAAAATATGAGAAGCAACAAAGAAAAATGGCAAAAACCTACATTGCCCAGGGTTGGAGTTTGGGATTGAGAAATTCAAGCAAACTGATAAAACTATCTACATGCTGGTTGGAATAAGCAAACCTACATTCCTGCCTAATTACACTCTTTCAATGTTGACGTGTGCTGGTTAGTACATTCTTATTCTACACGAGTTACTGCTAATTAAAAAGTCGATATCCATTTCCACTTCCCACCTCGGTGGAATCCGATTCACTTCCTGAATTCTCACTTGGAAGGAGTTTTATCCTGTCTGCATGCTCAATGATCCAATCAGTGAATTCTGGAGATGATGCCCATTCTGCTAGAGCTTGCCTTGTGGATTCTCTTGTGAACTCATCCCACTCGCTCTTTGTGAACTTCTTTCTGTTGCGGGTGTTGTGGAAGGTTGAATAATAATCCCGCTCTATTTGAGTCCCAGAAGATTGTGGTGAAATCCCAGAAGGTGGTGATACAACACCTGAAACAGAAATAAATCAGAAAACACATGACAGGTTTTTATTAATGCTCCAGAAACTTCGCATGTTTCCAAATTCCAATAATAGTGTCTCTGAATGAAACATATATTTTAGATTCAGATAACAAAGCAAAGCATGTGTGTCTATCTGGATTTTGGACCAAGTGCTTCTTTGAAAACACAATTCAGTGATGAAAATTGAAGGATCCAAAAGTGAAATTAATTTTTTGGTATTTGTTTGATACATGCCAAAAATGAAATAAACAAAAGTGCAAATAATTCACAATATGACTTACGAGAGGTCATCATGTATTCAGAAGAAACTAAGTGCATGAAATTTTAGAAAATCTCGGAAGAGGAAAAACAATCCAGAACCAGAAGATTCAAAGAATAAATCATCGTACCAGTACAATCAACTAACTTTAAAATTTAAAAAAATTAAATATTTTTTCCTTCCTCACCTTCAACATTAACTATGATCATCCATCAAGAATGAAATATCTGCGACTACAGATGCTGACTCATTGATCTCAAAATGCTTTATTATAGATCAGAGCATACATATGAACAACTTAACAAATGAGCACAATAAATAAATTATATGGAACAGTCCTTTATGATAGTTGAAGAAAGTAATAAATTATTATTTCAGTTGAAGATAACAAATAATATTTTTTATTTTAGTAGGTAATAATCTTCAGGAAGAAAGATAAGACTGTGCCTTTATTTTTGTAGTCTGAATTACATTAAAAGATTTAAAAAATACAACGAAAAGAACAATAAGGTCTGTTCAGTGTTCAGCTTCAAGTTTGAACCAAAAAATTGTCCTTTGCTCAGTGGAAAGAAAATTTTCCAGTATAGTGAACCAGAAAAGCCTACGATTTGTTTCAAATATTGGAGCTTATGGCACATTTAGTGGACATGTTAGACCTGATATGGAATAACCATTTTCTCTTTTTCTCTCCTTTTTGTTTTGAGAAAGATCTACAGACATGAACATATACACAGGCAATGACTAAAATATAGGACACTGGGATGCAACACATACACACACACATATGGAGCATATCAAATAAGAGCATGAGACTAACTAATCTTGATTGTTTGATTTTATATGGATGGTCAAGATTAGATTGAAATAAAATCAATATTGACTATCCATATATGGTCATATGATCAAGATTAGCTCCTCTTATGTTCTCACTTAATGCACCCCTTATATAATATACATGTGTGGGAGCTACAAGGATAAATCGAGACAACCTCAAAGTGTGCTGGAGACCTTTCTTAACATTTTTTTGGTTTTCACTATTTTTTTTTATTATTTTATTATATTTGAAGTTTACTCTTATGAAAGTTATTTAAAAACAAATTACTCTTCAAGTGTCAAGCCATATTTGAGTGTCGGCTAAGTGTCCAAGCTATGTCTAGCACATGTCCGAGCTAACAAAATTTTTTAATCAATGCCTGGTTTGGTAGTGTGTCCAGGATGTGCCATACAGGTGTTGGAGTCAAAACCATGTATGGCACTCAAAATATGGCTTCAACACTTGGAGCTGTGTCTGTGCTTCACACTTCACAGTATAAGATGCTATCTAATTTAGCCACAAGTTTAAATTGCTTTGATTCTGATCTAGGTAATACTAAAAGTTTTGCTGAATCAGTTCCACAAAATCAAGATACCACTAGGGTAAGAATCAGATGCTGGCTACCTCAGCCAAAAGTTCGATTTCATTTATCTATCTACAAGATCTTTGGTCGATTCACAAAAAAAAATGAAATCTTGTTTGGACAATATGTAGCAATCATATACAGAAAGATTGGAACATGAAATACCTCTAACAGGAGAGTCAGACCATGCCGACCTTTTCGGGCTGTTCCACATTTTTCCTTTAGGGCTGTTCCACATTTTTCCTTTAGGGGTTGACTTGCTAAGGAATTCAGCACGACCACGTGTTCCCCGCACCCACTGCAGCGAATAATTATCATTCCCTAAATTTTCATACCTACATGAAATCATAACAGCATATTTAGAAGCACAAAACTTGAAGCCTTCAATGTATTATTTTTTATGCACAACAAGAAAAACACAGGTACAATTTTAGGACAGACATCTAAACAGTCAAAGACCAGCATGTTAGTTGTTCACACTCTCTTAGTTCCTATTCCTATAC
Organism: Sesbania bispinosa; assembly: GCA_026901365.1. NCBI lineage: Eukaryota > Viridiplantae > Streptophyta > Magnoliopsida > Fabales > Fabaceae > Sesbania > Sesbania bispinosa. The sequence continues at coordinate 677,626 of QLOH01000215.1, forward strand.
TGTCTAAAATGGAAAAAATGATTACAATGTTCAACAATGTAAGCCACTACCATTTCCTACAATAAGACTCTGCTTCAAATTCTATAAAAGCAAAATATAACAATTCATAAAACATCTAAAATTCCTTATTAGCAAGTTGTCCATTCAAAAGCAGAACAATGCCATTGGTTAAAGTGAAATTTAAAGAAACATTCATGTTAGCTGGCAGAATAAATTGAATGAAACTATGCCTCCAGTAGAAATGGTTTTACATAACAAATAAAATAAAGCGAAAAGAGAAGGTATACTTACCATCCACAAAGCCATTTTATAGAATAAATAGACTTGCAAACAATTCCACAAGAGACCAAGGCCACAATTGTTAGAGGAGGATCAAGAGTGCTCTGAAAGAGAAACAAAAAAGTCACCATAAATAGGGGAATGGACAGCATTCTGAAAATAATAGTATGCAACACACCAAAATGGTCAGACATCACACAAAAAGGATTTTAATTAACAATGAAGTTAAATTCCAATACAGATAGATGGATCCATCTCAGCACTGACTCAATGATTCATTGATTCAAGTTCAACAGACAACTTCATCATGAAAATAAGTAAATAAACAATAACAGCATTTGTACCAAATCATACCACTATAAAAAAAATTACCGAGTTATGCCACTTTCAAAAAAATTACCAATCAATCAGTTTTTTAAAACTTTCATTAATGTAGATTTTTTTTAAAGAAATAAAAGTATCATTAACAAATTATATTTTATGTCTAATTTTCTTTTTATTATTTTTGTTTTTCAAAATACTTATTTCATTACTAGTGTACTACAATATAGTTTAGTTTATTTCATAAATTTTTAAATCAAAGGAACAAACCACTTCATAGTCTCTATTTCATTTTTAAACTTTTAATTATTTTCTTAACCTGATTTATTTTTTTTACATTTTATGTGTTGATGTTTAAAATATTTTCTATTTTTTATTGTTTTTTACCTGAATAAATGTATTTAATGATTCCAGATATTGTAATTTTGATTTATTTATTATTTCCAGTTTTATTGTTAATTGTGAGTTTAAAAAGTATGTCACTTTTAAACTATAGTTTCAAAAATATAAAATAACCATTAGTATAGTAAGAATAATTACATAAAAAATAAAATAACAAAAGTAAAAAAAAATAAAAAAATAATAGGGATTCGTTCTTTTTATGAACAACTCACACTTAAAAGTTAATAAAATAAAATAGTATACATAATAGTAAATGAATATCTTCAAATGAAAAATTAAAATCACATAAATGTAGTATAATATAAAAATATGAATAGTAAAAGGTCATAAAAATGTCCAAAGACAGCAGTTTGTATTAAGCGTATTAACTGTTAAACAAATGACAGTGGTATAGATTGGTAAATGTTTCAAAAAGTGGCACAGCTCGTGATATTTTCAAAACACCAACGTGGCTCATGACAAATGCTTCCCAAAAGTGTTGGACTAGGAATATGTATAGTGGCTTGATGAGTCATTAAGTTTATTCAAAACCCTAAGGCTAACTAACACAAACAAGTTAAATAATTTTCACATGCAGAAAATTTGTTCATCATGAATTTTTCATGCAAATACAATAATTATTCACAAGGTAGCTCATGGTAACCTAGCAAAACCCGTCATATATGACAGGACAAGTTAGATAACAACAATAGTGCATTGCACATTCCATTTTACTTAAGGAAAAAGCTAATAAGTGCCTCGGGGCACTGGTTAAGAAATCAAAAATAGAAAGTTTTTATTGGAGTGTGTAACATTTAATGTTACAGATGCAATTAATGTCATGATTTCCAATAAAAACTTGCTATATATGTATTCTTAACCAATGCCCCAGGGGCACTCGTTAGCGGGATCGTTTGCATAAATACAAACCTGAAAAATGAAGGTGGCTCCAATAATGCGCATCGCCCATTTCACAAACTGAGCAACCCCAGCATCTACACTACCATCTTCTTCTGAAATGACAAATCTCCTAACAATCCAGTACCCTAAAGCAGCTCCAGCCAAGAAGATACCCAGTAGTACAAAAACAGCAACCTGTAAACCATTAAGAAAAGTATTTTATGAAAGAGAATTGAAGGCTATGTCTGATAGACAAGCCAAAATCCCATAGGTAATGAAACAGTTAATAATATATGTCTCTAGCAGAGAGGCAAAGACAGCCAACAATCAACAATTATGAAGCATGAAATAAAGGGGCAACAGAAAGGGGAAGAGGGTCGGAGGAAAGTGATAGCAAGAGGGTAACCAGTAACTAGAGAATAGCCATTGGTTAATTACTATTGGAGCAAACATCAGGGCGACAAGTATATATAGTAAGGTTGAACTTGATCCAGAAAATTAAATTATTATACTTGAAAAGAGGAACCCATTTCTTCTTCCATAGCAACTATTTCTGTTCACCACAAATATTTTTTGCAAACCCAATGAGAAAAAATAACATGCACCAAAAAGTTATTCTAAATGAAACAAAATAGATTCTTCATTGATTCTAAGAAATATATGCACGGGTCTGAAGAAAAAACAATAAACATTAGCCATTCAGCATGCCTTGTAAGTTGAAAGACAAAACATAAAAATACAAATATGAACTAAGTTATCTGAAGAAAATAGATCGGTATTCTTACTGGATTGTGCATCTCTTCACTCATCCCAAAACTCTGACGAACTGAATTTATGAGCACAGTGAATTGGTGCAAAAGGAATGACCCAGCTCCAAGCTGAAACAAAACATAGTAATGATATTAAAATTTGCATGAAACATCAAGGGCTGCAGGGGATAAACGGCCAAAATTAAATCAAACTCACCACTGATCCATATATGGCAAGGTAAAATATATTTTTTCTTCCAGTTGGCAATAATTTCATGCCCTATATCATAATTAGGAGAATTTAGTTAGAAAACATGTTAAACAATCTAGGAAAACTTGGAAGCAATGAAACAATGAAATACATATATAATATGAAAGCAATTTATATACCTGAAAAAGAAGGATTATGATGACAAGAAAGATCCCTATAGCCATTGAACTGCTATAATAAAATGGAACCCAACTATTAATAATTGGAGCCAGCAACAGCAGTATCAATCCCAGTGCAAGACAAATGAGGCGCCATTGATGAAAATCTGCAAAATTTTGTATACCATATATAAATCAGCTAAAAACAAATCAAACAAAGGAGAGAATAATTTCCCCCCTTTCATTAGATGGAGGCACAAACCTTCTTCAAGAGCAACTGTTACAGAACCCGATATTTCACCATTGATTCTCACATCAACATATCTAGTTTCATAAGGTGACATAACAGCACTCCAGATCCCCTTCTGTACACTCCTCCATTCATCCTTTTCACACTGACACCATCCAAGTGTATTATTCCTGCACATACTTTGTGAATAAGAAATGGCACTTCACAAGAAGTTGAAACTAAAAGAGTGTGTGAGTGTGCGTGTGTGTGCACATGTGCCAAGCTTGCACCTGAGAGCAGGAGGTGTAGTAACAACAAATAAACAAAGAATAATTATATTCAGCACTAAGCACATACCTATGGAAACAAACCTGAATTTTGTTATGTAACCTTTCTGGGATTGCAACAGATGGAGCCAAAGTAACATGGAATGAATTAGCATAGCTCCCAAGTTTCAATCTTGAGATACCAGAAACTTGAACACGCTCACATCTTATGATGTCTTTAGCACTGTGAGTAGCGGAATGCCCAGAAAGCAGGGAAGGGAAAACATCCAAAGATGGCCTTTCAATATCAACACCTGCAGTTGTAAAATGCTGAGATTCTCTACAGATGTAAAGAAGAGGAATAGAACTAGCAAGAACAGAGTGATTAATACACTGAACACAAATTAAGGAAACAATTCGGTATTATCCACTAGGAAACAACTCAAACAAGCACACAATTAACAAAACTTTTGCAAGAAACCTATTCACTATTACAATTTTACTTCATTTAACAGGGGACCTATGCCTTTGAGAAAAATCACATCAGGTAGTTTCCAGGTTCGCTAAAACAGAATATTTTTCATAGAAATCATAAATTTTTAGAAAAAGGAAAAATGAAAAACAAACTAAAACCTAAAAAAAGGAGGAGTTAATAAATTAAAAACAAACCTCAATCTTGCTTACAAACCACAACGGGCGATATAAGACAGCATTCGTCGCCTTTCGAAAAAATCGAGGTTTTTTTCCAGTAGAAATTGAAAAGGGGAAAAACCCCAAGAGAAGCATTAGTAAGCAGTGAGTGAGAAATTCCCCCCAACACATAGAGATACAGACGGCGAAGTGGAAGCGAAAAGAAGAGTTTCTTTCTGACCTTTGAGTGTGAGAGGGGAGTGGTGATTGGCGAATGAAGAGGCGAAGAAGCAGAAGAGAAAACCCAGCATGGGGAAGAAGCACCCCATGACCAACGCCCCGCGCTCCTTTGATTCGATTTTCCCTTGATATTGATATAGACAAGAAGGTACCAAAACCCTCTCTAAAGGGAGGGTACCAAATTGCGACCCTATAGACAATATGTCTTCTTTTTTATGGTTAGAGAATATGTTATTTAAAAAATTTATGTAATCTATATTGTTTAAAAAGTTTATGTAATCTAAATTTAAATTATTAATTCATAAAATTAATTATTTCAGTCATATCATATAAATATCATATGCAATTTAAAAAGTAATATTTCATATAATTTTAAATTTATCATAATTTTCATATAATTTAAATTTTAAAATACTAATTAATAATAATATTATTTAAATTATTAAAATCAATCATTTATTATTATTATTATTATTTGATAATTATATATTATTAAATGATAAAAAATAAAAAATTTATATTTAAATTGATAAAAAGAATTGAAGGGAAAAAAATAGGTTAATAATTAGAACTATGAATATTTAGATTTTAAAATATATGAGATAATGTTCAAAAACTTTTACAATGAAGTTGTGTGAAAGAAAAATATTAAAAAAATATAAAATAACATAACTTTTTAGATGAAAGTAAAGAAAGTGAATGTTTCATTCTCTAGGTCTCAAATTAATTTATAGAGAGTTGATTAAAGTAAATGATAAAAAAATAATTTATAATTGTGGAACAATTGTCTATTCTAAAGTTTGGAATATTTCTTTATAAACACATTTCGAAGTATTATATGAAATATAACCTTCAACATCGCATATAAGTATTTTCAACCCACTGTTAAAGCAGAACTATGGGCTCTATTTCATGGTATTCAACTTGTAAAGGATTATAGAATTCAGAATCTGATTATTGAGCTGGACTGTAAAACAGCTCTTGAATTGATCAACAATGATTGTCCTAATACACGTCATTGTTATGGCTTAGTGAGAGATATCAAGGAAGCTCTTTCATGGGATTGGACTATATCTCTTAGACACATATATAGGGAAGCCAATTGGACTTATTTAGCAAATAGGGGCATTCTCCCCCCCCCCCCCCGGCTTACATAAATTATTGGCTTGTCCTATGTCTTTAGCTTCTATTCTCCTGGATGATTGTGCGGGTGTTGCTCTCCCCCATCAAGTGGTAAGTGTGTAGTTTTTTCCTTGGGCCTTTGGCCCTTTCAATAAACAAAAAAAAAAGTATTTTCAACCCACTCCACTTTAACACTCTCAACCCATAACTGAATCCTAATTATTTTTACTTATTTAAATACTTTATTTTACTCTAATCGATGAGTACATTTGCCTATAGATAAAACTCACAATAATTAATTTAGGGAGGGAGAAGACTTGTGTTTGAAGTTTCTAACTCAAATAATAATATAATAACTAGTATTTTATTTCACGTAATGTACGAGAAATAGATCCTTTTCATGTGATTAATTTCTTTAAATATATATATATATATATGATAATAAATAAATATATTAAAATATAAAATATATGTCGGATTTAAAATGAATATTTTATATTTAATATATAAATATTATAGTATAATTAGTTTGAATTATCTATAATCTATAAAAATATATATATAATGTGGATACACCTCTCCAGTGTCAATTTTTAGTTTTCAATTATACTCCTCTAAGTTTATTAGAAACACAAAAGAAATGTGGTTATTCTTGGAGGAGTTTAAAAGAGACAATAGAAGTGTGACACAACTAACATACATGATAGTTTGAGGGGGGTTTCAAAAAGAAGTTTGAGAAAGTTTGGACTGTAATTATATTTTAGAGAGTTTTAAAACTAAGAAATGAGATAGTTCCGCTATTCAACATATTAATATTAAGATATTATTAGTTTGTATTAGAGATTTAATATATATTAAAGTATATTGTTTTCAATTTGAATTATTAATTCATAAAAATAAATTATTCCAACCATACTATTGAACTAGTATCATTTTATATAATTTTAAAATTATCATACTCATTTATATAGTTTAAATTTTAGGATTATAGTCAATTATCATATTCAAATTTTTAAATTAGATCTGTTGTTATACTTATTCATTGATAATTATATCATATAATTTCAAAATTATCATACTCATTTATATAGTTTGAGATTATGGTCAATTATCATATTCAAATTTTTAAATTAGATCATTTGTTGTTATAGTTATTCATTGATAATTATATATGATTAAATTATATACAATATTAGTTGATAATAATAGGGGTGTTTACGGGTCGGTTTGGTTCAGTTCTGTAGGAAAAAAGTCCAAACCAAATAAAACTGTTCGGTTCGGTTCGGATTTTTCAATTTTTTGTAAGTGACCCGAACCGAACCAATCAAGAACGGGTTGGTTTGGTTAAGTTCAATTGGATCATAAATTTTATAATGTCAACATAATCAAAAATATTTTTTAATATTTTTAAAAATAATAGAAAAATTCATTTAAGAAAAGACAATCTATGATTAAACATCATGTTGATTTTTAATCTCTCCTCTATGATAAAAATTATGTTGATGTTAAATCTCTCATCTCTTCCAATTTTTTTAGTTTTTTTTATTTACTTAGGGGTGGTTCGGTTCCGTTCGAGTAACGAGTCAAGTGTTTTTAATCTGTTACCCGAACCAATCATTAACGGGTTTGATTGGTTCGGTTCGGGTCCAACCCGATTGAGCTACAAAATCTAATCCAATCAGATTGGTTCGGTTCGATTCATCGGATTGAATCAAATCAATGAACACCCCTAAATAATAATAATAATAGATCATATTTGATTTTAAAAAAATGGATTAGGAAAAAAATAGGTCAAGAAATAGAATCATAAATATTTAGAATTTAAAATATCAATTTTTCAAGAGATTGAGAGAGATTTAAAGGAATGTTAAAAAAATCTTTGCAGGGGCGGTGTATAAAACACTCTTAAAAGAAAATAGTGAAAAAATATAAAAGTTAACACGTGACTTTTTAGGTGAGAGAGTAAATAAATAAGTGTTTTACTCTTCAAAATGAAATCTCAAAATTAATATATAAAAAGTTAATATATCATATATCAATATAATAATGAAAATATATATTAGTAAGTATAGAAAATTATTTTGAAAAAAGTTTGGTGGAGTTGTGGGTGCCCCTACTATTAACTTAAGGTCCGCATCTGAACTAATCATAGTCTTTGATAGATAAATTCTCACATATGTTTAAGAGATTGTGTCTGATTTTTATTTATCGTCATTTATTGCAAATTATACAATGACAGCTTATGAATGAATATTTTTCACCTAACATTTATTTCAAAGATACCTTTTAGCAAATTATACAATGACAGCTTATGAATGAATACTTTTTCACCTAACATTTATTTCAAAGATGAACTTTGCTTCTAAAACATAGGTAGCTAGTTGAGTAAATGATAAGCCGAGTAAATTGATTCATGTTTCGACCAAAAAAAAAAAATTGATTCATGTTTCTCAACAACATGGTGTCATGTTTCTCAAAGTGATTCTAAAACTGGTCTGAAACAAATTTTAAAAATAAAAGATGTTTAGTTTATAACTATAAGAATAGTAACAACAATAGTAGCAGTCCTTATAGAGAAGTCATAGAATATAGAACGGAGCAGTCTATGTTAGTAACATCTCTACATCGAAACGCCAAAACAAAATTAACAGAAACAGGCCGAATGAGAAAGCAAACTTGAGTGTACAGCTCACTTGACTCCTAACAGCAACAACAGAGATGAAACTGAGCAATAATGGAGTTCAAATGCAGTCCTATTCATTGCCCCCACTACTCCACAAACCACTCATTCCCTTTAATAAAAAAATTAACACACAGCATTTCTAAAGTCGATCACTCCCTAATGGTTGTGAAAAGCACCAGAATGCTCATTTCATTTGACAAGTTACTAAATGCCATGCTTCATATCTCCCCCAGATAAATCTGCTTGTCACTACTGCAAGATCCAATAATAGGTTCATTGGGATGAAAAACACACTCATTAACAGATCCATTGTGCCCAGGAAGCTTATACAAGATTCGTCGAGAAGTGGTATCCCAGATGTAAACCATTCGATCAGAGCTACCAGCTGTGACCTTGCTTCCATCAGGAGACCAGCCACATTTCAACAAGTTCTTTTCGAAGTTGTGTTGGTGCCCTTCCAACACCTTCACACAGCGATTTTGAGGAGCATATGGACGCATATCCCAAATGCAAAGCTTGCAATCCATGCCGTTTGTAAGAAGGTAGGAACCATCAGGACTTAATTGCATACCAGTAATCATATCTTGATGACCTTGAAGCGTCATGATAACCTCGCCCTTACGCAAATCCCATACTTTGACATCATTATCAATACCACCAGTGAAGATCTTATCTGAAGCATCAGAGAAGCTGACAGCCGTAATCTGGTATTTATCTGGGAATGTTTGGATGGAACCCCTTTGACGCATATCCCATAATTTAGCAGTTCCATCATCAGAGCCACTGACAACAAGAGGTGGCCCTCTCCTGGAAGGACAACAAGAATTGACGTATGAGAGATGCTCTACCATCTTTTTTATTTGTTTTCCTGTTTCTACATCCCATACCCTCACTGTTTTATCAGGGCTAGCAGAGACTATCTGTGTCCCATCTGTAGTCCAGTGAAGATCTAAAACTGCATTCTTGTGACCTTTTAGAACCATGAAGTTCTTGCAATCCCCATGAACATTCCAGAGGAAAATTTCTCTGTCATGTGATCCAGATGCAATGACTGATCCTGCTGGATTGAACTTCATGGTATATATAGCACTCTGGTGACCTGACAGCAACATGATTGGTGATTCCAAACTTGAAGTCCGCTGCTTTCCATTTGACCCAGGAGCATGAGGAGCACTATATGGAACAGCAGTCCATTCCATTGGCCTTGGACCAACAACTGACAAAGCATTTTCACCTTCACCAGGAAAACCTTGCATGTTGACCTTTGCTTAGAATTGAAATAAACAAACTTCGATTTCTATAAGCAATCTCCAACACTGAAATAGAATCAGAAGAATTAGCAGCAAGATCTCAAAAAGACTATAGAATAACAGTAGTCACATAGCCAGTCCAGGACATTTAATTTAATTCTGTAGGTCCTCATCTACCATTGTCATTAATTAGGATTAGAAAATGATAACTTCCCCAAGCCCCCCCCCCCCCAATATCCTCCAAAACATGAAAACAGAAACAAATGAGAAAGATAAAATTCTAAACCAACATCAGATAAAGCAAAAAAGAAAAAATGTCATAAAAGTGAAGGAACTATCTGCTAACTACTACTTGGACATACACCAACCTACATAATACAGAGAAAAGGAAGCAACAAGTATAAAGAAGAGCTAGTTCTGAATCACTCTTCAGCTTTTCATTTCAAGCACACTTGCTCCTCAAAGTAATCCACAAAAAGAGATGATCTTATGTAATTCCCTGAATTAGAATCTCCCATCCTCAAAAATATACACACATACAAACACATATATATAACTCTAGTGAGATGTTCATCTTAAAAACAAAAGGTAGCTGTAACAGTACACAACTGCTCTTCAGGCTTCAGCAAAATTGATGTATCAAATACTAGGGTTTGGCATTGTTTAGTTCCAGCTAAAAAATAAATTGAGCTGAACTGAACTGCAAATATGGTTTCATAAAACTAAACTGCAATTGTCATTGTCTCTTCCAAGAAAAAGACCGAATTACATGAACAGATCTTTTCAGTTTAGCTAACAGGTTAACCAAAACCACCACTGGAGTTGTTTAAACACTGCTTATGACTGATACTCTGTTTTCCTTTCCTGTGATTGTTTCTCTTTCTAATTTCTTGATCGCCTCATGAACACCACTAGTGTCTTACTTAGCAGAACTAACAAAATCAACATCATCCAAATCTAGGGTTGAAGCTTCTCTTTCTTTATTCAAATCATTGATCTCTAAGACTAATACCCACTTCACAAATAGACAAATTTGCAAGTCCACCATGTTTCCTAATTCCTACCACTGCAAGTGGTTGCTGTTATACACAGAACTAGTATAAATTGGAAGCGAAGATCAAAACCACTTCAGCATTCTGCTTAATTTCATTGAAGCCATGAGTTTTGATGAGACATAACCAGACAATGATTTATAAACTAGGAACAACACCATTAAAGAATGCGACCAACAAATTTAGGGAATGGAAGTAAAAACAGGGCATTTGAAGGTTCTGCCACTTCAGTTGGGGTCTTAGCACCATTGAAGAAGGTAAAAATTATGAATTTTTAAAACTTTTCAAAACCAAACAGTTTTGTTTGCTATTAGTGGATCATTAGTTGCACATGTAACAAACAACCGTATCTATTTGTGGTTACCAAAACTGGAAGTTAAAAATAACCAGTTCTTGGTTATTTGTGGACTGTGGTTCAATTCAGTTTAGTTCTAACACTACGGTTAGGTTTTCACAGAGCTTTTTTTTTTTGTCGACCCCTATCAAATAGAACAATCAATAACGCATCTCACATCCAAAATTTGGCAAATGGGGACTTCCAAAGCAGATAGTTCTAAACAATAGAACATAGAGGGAATCTCATGAGCAAAATAAAAGTTGTAGAGCACAAATGAAATAAGACACAAGTTCACTGAAAAACCTACCAATGATGAGGAACCTATTAATGCAAGGGAAGACCCAATACCTTTGGCTATTAAGTGATTAGGGTTTACATGGTTGAGTATGTGGTAAAGAAAAAGTAAAAATGATTTTGCAAGCTACACAGAAAAGGGGTTTCAACGAAGCAGTGCCTCATGTCCTAATATCGAGTGACATAAATTAATGGAATTACGGAAAAAGAAGCGCTAAGCTATTAAGAAGAAAAAGGAGAATGATAGTTTACCTTAGCTTAGAGCGAGTCTGAGATTGCGTGGGTGTGGTGCACCGAATTCAGAGAAAGCCCAAACGCCGCAGCTACAGACACTAGCTCAGCTCGCCTGTAATATAAACCCCAGACCCAGTTCTAATTTTTACCACTCTCCCCTCCTCCGAATCGGAATATGTAAAATCTCTCCTATACAAGATAATAAACAATATATCTGAAATTTCAAAGAAAGAACAACGTATTTAACCACTATTATTATTATTATTATTATTATTATTATTATTATTATTATTATTATATAGGCTTAATTGCACTTTTGGTCCCCTACTATTATCAATCCGCGATTTTGGTCTCCCTACTTTTTTTTCGCGATTTTGGTCCCCCTATTATTCCAAATTCGCGATTTTGGTCCCTCTAACACATACTTAAGAGATACAAGGGGACTAAAATTTTGAACTAAATCGCGAATTTGGGATAATAGAGGGACCAAAATCGCGAAAAAAAATAGGGAGACCAAAAGTGCAATTAAGCCTTACTATTATTATTATTAAAATAATAAACAATATATCTGAAATTTTAAAGAAAGAAAAACATATTTAATTTTTATTATTATTATTAAAATCTATTTTTAATAGTAATATATCTGAAATCTCGAAATAACGAAAACATATTTAACTCTTATAATAACAAAACGCCGAGAGCTCATCTAAAGTGAGGTTGTGTGTAAAGTGAGTGTCGCGACCGGGGCCACGACGGGATCGGCGAGCCCGGGAGAAAAATAATGAAAAATGATTGAATTTTTTGGGAGTCGCCACCAATTTATTTGGGTTGGGAAAATTGAAAAACCCGAAAATGATTTAAAATTAAAAATTGGTCTGCGAACAAGAGATCCAAATTCGGGAGTCGATTATGCGTATGGAAGGTATTAGCACCCTACAACATCCGTTAAAAACGGTTACCCTTAATTAATTGTGCAAAATTCATTAACTTTAAAAATGTTTATTTTACCCTCTAAAAGAAAAAAACAAAATTTATTTACATTCTTTAAATTAAAGAATGATGAGAAAAAATTAATTTGAAATCAATGAGACAAAAAATGTTGAAAATTTTATTTTGGCTCGACGGGAAATCCCGCTCCTACGTATCTCCAGGTGCAATGGAGAAATCAAAGTCACGTAGTTCTAAAATGTGTTTGAAAAGATCGGTTTTGATTTTGAAAGAAATTGATTTTTAATTTTAGAAAATAAAGGAAAATGAGGAAATTGATTTTGGAAGTGTTTTTAATTCAAAGAAAAAGGAATTTATTTTTTAGCAGAGTTGATGCTAGCAAATGGCTATACAACGAACCCTTGAAATTGTTTAGACGACATTATTGATAGAAATGTTATTCAATAAACGTCATTTATTTTGAGAAGAAAACATCTTTGAGAAAAGATTTGAAATTCCGCATTATTGAGTTAGCAAATGGCTATACTCAATATTTTTCCTTTTTTACGTTATTGATAGAAATGTTATTCAATTAACGTAATTTTTGAAAAGAATCATTTTTTTAAATGAATTTGAAATTTCACGCATTACTGAGCTAGTAAATGACTATACTCAATATTTCCTTTTCTCTTAAAACTATACGTTAAAGGATAGAAAGGTTATTCCATCAACGTAGTCGATTTGATAAACCAATTTAAAAAATGCTTTTTATTTATAAACGGGCAAATTACTGAGCTAGTAAATGACTATGCTCAATTATTTTTATTTGAATGACGTTAAAAGATAGAAATGTTATTCTATTAACGTCAAAGATAAAAGGGGATAAATTGAATCAATTAATATTTACATGAATACAAAATTAAAATTACAAATAATCAATTATTTACAGAGAAAGAAATGAACAAATATTTACATCCACAAATGTTAAATAAACAATACTAAACACTTAAAGGAAATACAAGATGGTGGATCTAAAAGAATTTACAAAAAAAGAGATTATTAATAATAAATGAAACAAAATAAACAACAAATAATAGAATTTAACAACATTACCAAATCAGATCAAAAGAGGAGAAAAATGAGTTGGGCATCAGCACATCATCACTGGCCCAAACACATAACAAGACACATAAGACAATCAGAAAAATGGAATGGGCTTCTGTTGAACCATCATAAGCCCAATTCATATTTAAAATCCAACACAACAAAAAATTTAAAAAAAAAATTACAGCTGAAAATGTATCTGTAACAATTTCTCATTTACAAAATAGACATCTTCTAAAATCAAACCTAATTTCTCTGTTAGGGTTCACATTTGGGGATAACAAAAGGGGAGCAGCCATGGAGGCCACAGTAGCGGCGCGCTGGCCGCGAAGGGTGGAGGCATGCGGCGCTTCAGCAAGGGAGAGGGAGAAACTGAAGCGGGGCGGCGTGCAGAGACGCGCGACGGTAGCCGCGCGAAGGGATGTCTTTACTGCGACGGCGTTGTAGCTGAGCGAGGAAGGCGACGCCGACCTCGCAGTGGGGTTGCATGGCCACGATGGTGATGCGTGAAAGTGGTGGGGGAGATGGAGCCGCGCGGTGGAGGCGACGGTTGCTGCGCGACGGCGGCGCAAAGGGGAGGGACAGAGACGCGCGATGGAGGCCGCACGCCGGTTCTGGGCAGCGGACGAAGGTCGCGGAAGAGGGAGGCATGGCCGCGGTGATAGTCGCGGCTGACAGCGGCTGAGGACGGGGGCGACTGGCCGCGCAAACGCGGCGGCGGTGTGGCTGTGATGAGGCGGCGCGACTCAGATGAGGAGGCACGGCGGTGGCCGTGGTTGCTTTGGCCTTCAGCTGTTCACCCTTTCTCTCACCCTTATCCTCTTCTCTTTTGGTCTCTCAATATTTCTTTGTTCTTTACTCTGTTTGACACTACAGTGATTTTATTTGGCTCCTTCCCTTTGATTGATATGCAGGTAGTGAGGATGGAAGAAGGGGTGGTGCACGACCATAGCAACAGTGGTTGGTTCTTCTGTATTTTTCTCTGTATAAATTCTCCTCACCTTCTTTGTTTTTGGGACTGTATATTTGGACTATAAACTGATTGATTGGGACTGTATTACTGGTTGAGTGTTTACAATGGACGTATTTGCTTTTAGCATGCCTCCTTTAATTTACTACCTGACCCATTCTTGTGTTATTCCAAATTTTTATAGCCTTAAATGAAAATCTGATTATATCAAAACAATATAGAGAATGATTTCTAGCCAAGGCAATACAATATAACCTGATCAAGAATTAAAATAGAGATACCAAACCTGCTACTCTTTCTGTTGCTCAACCTCCTGTGTAGCTTCCCCTTGATTGATTCTGAAAAATAAGTTGTATGAAATTTTTGTAGTTCAGAATCCCTCAAGTTTTCAGTGTGTATCTATCCCTCTCTCCCTTTTTTTCTCTTTTATTTATAGGCAAAATTTTCCCTTTTTTACACGCAAATTGCTCTGCAAGATGTTCAATTGCCCATGTTGGTTTCAGTCTTTTTTCCATACTTCCACCGCCCAAAACATGATTTCTGGCCGCCCCTATTAGAGGCAAGTTGCATTTGCAACTTGCTCTGTATCAGCTATTTTCATCCTTTTTTATTTTTTTTTAAAAAAAAAATTAAGTAATGAGGATGGGTTGCCAGCCCACAAGGGTTTTTTTTTTCTTAAAACTTCACTAACAATGAGCCCAAAATGGCCCAAAAGACAAAAAAGCAAATCTGAAAATTTCTATTTTTTTCTAAAAGTGAAGCAAATAGGCTTGACCCAAAAGAGTTTTTTTTTCTTAAAATTTGAACTTTTACAATTAATGGGCCCAGAATGGCCCAAATGATCCCTTTTTTTTTAAGTTTATTATTGGGCCAAAATAACTTACATGAAGACTTAAATGGGTTTGAAAAACTCTCTCTTTTTGGTAAAATGTTTAATTAATTATTTAATCAATTAACCATTAATAGTTAATTAACCAACAAATTAATTAATTCATTTAATTTTTTTATTTTGTTTTATTTTTTCTTAAGGTAAGAAGGAAAGGATAAACATCACAAATATATACACATACGAAAATAAAAGGGAAAGTAGGGGAAAATTCCGGACAAAATTGGGTGCTGACAGTGAGCAAGTAAGGGGTTATTCACCATTGAATTTTTATGGATTGAGATTATGATGCATTTTAAATTAAATCAATGATAGATAACCTCTTACTTGCGCACTTTACATACAACCATCCATAATAAATTCAATGTTGCCTATATAGGTTCATAATACATGCCTCAAGTAAATAGGCGAGGGGGGATATGGAAATACATATGTCTTGGAAATATAAAAGCATCCGTGAGGCCCCACATGCACATCCCTATCCCACCAAAATAATAACATCCTAAGCCTATACAAAAAATACAATCAAAAGAAGCATAACAGCAATCAGAATGATTGGGCCACCACAGGACCCAACCTACAGCTCCCACTCCTGATCAAGCCTCTGAATGGGGATCCTGCACATCTGAATATAATTCCCACAACATGATATGAGACTACGTCCCAGTGAGTGTGATAAAAGCATGCAGTGTGGGGAGTCTAGCAAATGAGATGCAACACACATATATATAATTCATAATTCCGTCCAGAGTACAAATACATGAATGTAAGCAAACATACTCAGCAGTCCCAATACATATGCAATTGTTATGAAATGATGCAAACATGGTTGTGATGTGTTTTTACCCGACACCCGGGGTCTTTTCTCTATCTGTGACTGTGATTGAGCGCTCGGCCATGTGACCAAGGATCGTCGTCTAGGGCCACCTATGATTAAGTTTTATTAATAACCAATGAGCAAGGCATGCTTGTTATTTTTAGCTTGAGGACCCCCATCTCCCTCTTGGCTGAGAGTTCGATGTGGTTATCTCGCCTTTTTATAACTAATTTCCCAAAGGCCTGTGGTGGTCCGAAGACCCTGTGATAGTCCGAAGACTATATGATAGTCCGAAGACACTAAACATGCTCTGTGATGGCCAATGGCCCATGAATGCTTAGAAATATGGTAAATACAACCATTTATCCACAAATCCCCAAATCACCTATCCTAGAGTATGAGATACATGAGCATTCAACCAATCAACTCAACAATCCATCATAAGTTTATCTCTAATCAGTCACAATCAATAATAAGAGCAAGGGAAGTGAGAATAGGGTGCATACAAGGGTATCCATTCAAGAATGAAAGTGAGTGAAGAACCATACTCACATCTAATGGAGGAAATAGGAAGGATGGGGGGATGGGGATGAAGATCCAAGCTCCTTGAACGGTGTGGGTGGCTCCAATCCATGCTTCTTCTTTCAATCTCCCCCTTATCTCTCTAGTTTCTCTCTATAGAACCAGAGAAATGAGAGAAAAATGAATCTCTGTTTTCAAAAACTGAAAACATGTTCTGCTCGCTTGAGCGAGTAAGACAAAACTTAGTTGAGAATGCTCCCTTGCTCAAGCGAGCATCTGCTCACTTGATCGAGCCCTAACTCAGAGAGCACCCCCTGGTGCTACAGGGGTTCTCGCTTGAGCGAGCCCCAACTCAGAAACTTTGCTCGCTTGAGTGAGCCTCAAATCAGAGACTTTGCTCGCTGGAGCGAGCCTACCTGAACTCATATCCATCCTTTCTTCATTCTCACTCCCTCTTCCCCTCTATTCCTAGTGTATTAACCTTCTTCTAATTTAGTTCCTTTCATCTAAATCTCTTCCCTTACTTCTGTCAGTCCTCTAGTTAATCCATTCCTTCTATATCTAATTCCCCCATTTAACGCCCTTACTTTCGGTCTTATCTCTATACTCATAATTCTCTCCATCTTAAGGTGTGATTCCTTCTAAGTTAGATCTACAATTGTGTTTGGGTTAACACCTGGTTTCCACTTCTAAATTACCTTAAAACTCATAGCTCTCAATACATTCCCCACTCCTCATCAAAATTCATACGTAAGCCCCCAAGTCCTCTTACTACTTCTAACCTTCCTTTCCTTGGCTGG
Organism: Sesbania bispinosa; assembly: GCA_026901365.1. Taxonomy (NCBI): domain Eukaryota; kingdom Viridiplantae; phylum Streptophyta; class Magnoliopsida; order Fabales; family Fabaceae; genus Sesbania; species Sesbania bispinosa. The sequence continues at coordinate 694,988 of QLOH01000215.1, forward strand.
ATTCACAGCCTAAGGCTTCCATAGTATTTTCTAGATTCCAATTTTCGGGAAGTTACATTATGTCTTTGTATGGTGATCGCTTTATGTCTTTAAGTGGGGAATTATTGAAGGGGTCCAAATGGTAGGTTGATTTGTGTAGAATTGAAAATGGTGGTAGGGTGTCCAATAATTAATTTTCAAATAGGTGGAAAAAGGTGGTTGGGAATGGAAAATAGACCTCTTTTTGGGAGGAAGCAGAACCTTTATCACAAAGGTATAATAGACTGCACCATCTTGTAGAAAATAAGAAAGTTAAAAATTACATATATGTTAGTTTTGAGGAGTGGAGGTTTTTAGTGGAATTAGAATTGGTGTAGAGAATTATCACAAGTAGATTGTCTGCGGTGTACAAGTTATATAGAGATGGATGCTCATCTATTTTTTTTAGTGCAATGACTCTCATTAACTTTGGATGGACTGTTGTAATTGGCTTCGAGTTAATACAATTATTCATAATAATTGTGCAGCAAATTACTTTGAACATTTTTTTGGCCTCTTTTATTGCAATGTTGGATTTCTATTTGGTTAGCAATCTTATGGACTATTTAGGCACAGTAGGTGGACCAACTAAATTCTTATAAAATTACACATCTTCTAACTTCATGACAGATGACTCATTCGTACACCAAGATCCATCGTTTAAATTGAATGTCATGAATTTTATTAATCTTTCTACAGATGATAGTTTGATCTTGGAAAAAAATTGTAATATTGTCAGCAAATCTCATCCACTTCTCTCTAGACTTTTTAAACCTAAACAATTATTCTATCTTCAATATCAAGCTACATTCACGTTGTTTTTGTCTCTCCAAGTTGACCTCACAACATCTCCATAAAGTGCATGAGTGCTCCAAGTTGCTTGATACTGGAAGGACCCTTGATAGCAGTACAAGTACGGATCTAGATTAGAACCAAAATAAGCAAAATTAGCGCACAAAGAGGCAAAAGACAACAACTCAAAACCAATTGAAATTAGAACTAAGAAGAATGAAATTAAAAATGGAGAAGATGAGGAATGATGAAGACGCCACTGAAGAAGACAACCCCTTCTACATATAAGTCTTAGTGCATAATTGCCGCCAGCTCCTGGATCCGGATAAGGTCTATAATGGTTTGAGCAAGAACCATCAAGTTTTCTAAACTCACACAAGAGGAGGAAATAAAGCAAAACTTTGATTAAAATATCAATTAGCCTTTACATGAAGTAAGGCTCCCCTTTTATAGCTAAGGGGCAGACCACTTGGAAAGGAAAATGCTAAGAGAATTAAACTCTATCATAAGGTGGGAGTTGCACCCAAGACTCTTAGCCTATGTAGCTTGAAAGCTACTTAATCAATAAATCCCTCAAATTAGTGCCTCCCTATGCCTAAGCAAAAGCAAAATTAAAACAAAAATAAAATACAAGGAAATCCTATCAAACTATAGGTTTAGAGGCCATGACTAGATGAACTTCCTTTTTAGGTAAATTAAAAAATATACTAAAATTATTTATCCAAACTAAGTTTTGATGCCTTGACACTTAAGTAAGAAGGTCATTGTTGACCTATGTAAGGGAAGTCAACTCCTCTAAATTTAGGACATAGTCCCACACACCCATCCATACATTTCATGTCCTTGATCCATTTGCTATGAGCCCCTCACGATTAGCTTGATTGGGTTTATCAAAACAAAGTAAAATAGGAGAGTGCACTGAATGGTGTTTACAGAGGATTTCTACAAATAGATATGGAAAACGTCTTCTCCACTCCCAATCACCAACCGCTCTATCAAATCTTTTAGCAAAAGGAATGGATCCCTCATTTCTACTAAACCAGGTGAAAGTCCCACCAAAGCACCCCGAATCAATAAGATTACAATTATTATCCATTGAACAAATCTATTTGCCTTACTACTAACAAAAGACTCACCTCTAACTTTAGGTGATTGAATCACTTCATTAAAATCTCCCAAAAGCATCCAAATAAGAGAGAAATGTTGTCTAATGTTTAATAAATGAGACCACATATGCTACTTGGTTGTAGGAAGAGGACAAACATAAATAACGCTACCAATCCAACAATTCCTCCCATAGCACATTTAAAAGTGATTGCTCGATGAAAGTTATCCATAATTTCAATTTGAAAATTCATCTCCTTATTCTTCAAAATCCAAATACCACCCAAGTGATTATGGGTTTCAATGATTTCACATTTATGATAACCCAAATTCAACCAATTTTGCTACTCTAAATCAAACTGACAATGAACTTAAAAAAGAAAGAAAAGATAATGACCATAAGCTTTAACACTCTTATACAAACATTTTTCTTCTAGCACTCCTAGCTTCAGATATATTCCAAGCAAGGATTGAGAACAATGTACTTAGGATAACAAAAAAGAGCCAAAAGAAACACGAACCCAACCCATTTCATTATCATCACGAGACAACACAATATTCTTCCTCTGGTCACTAATGATAGACTCACCCAAACAATAAAAAATTTCTTTTAAGAGATTTGGAGGTTCGTAGCGCAAGGGGTTTCCTGGACCACTTCTTCACCACACACATTCATACCCATAAACCTGCTTTTATTTTGCAAGTCTTCTACGATTTTGAATTGATTATTTGAAATGCGAACCAGAGGTGTCATTGACTTCACCCTATCCCTCCACGTGTGGATTTTGTCATTCGAATAGGCTTATGTGTCATGCATAGAAGGCTGCGTAATAATGACACCTCTCCCAACATCCATAATATGGTCTTGACTTGTATCATGTGAAACAAGCTTGACAAGATTAATAAATTTCACACGGGATTTAGGATCAATTGCCATGATTGGGTTGGTGTTTCCTTCCTTGGCCATTTCCTAACCCAAGCTTTGGGCGTGCTAGTTGGCTTCTCCCAATCAATAGTAGGTACTTTTCTTGAAAGGTCAATTATACTTTTTCCTTTTTAGTCAGAATCTTTCTTTCACGGTAACACATCAAATTTATCAGTAATAAATTCAAATTCCTTCTGCTCCCCCTATTTTGCTTTCTATTTATAATTCTTTTTATTTCTAGAAACCGTTATCCATTCCCCATAAAAGTGATAAATCATTATCTCCTTGTTTCCTCAATTTATCAATAATGGGATTAGCTGAATTGTCACCACCCTCTCCCTGATTGTGTGTTACCGTTATCGTAAGGTTTTATGTCACAACTGCATGTGCACTCCCATGCTTGCTTCCTATCGCCCCTTACTAGCCACCATACACTCCCTTGAATGATGCCCATGACAATTACAATGAATGCAAATAATATTTAGGTCAACACGATACTAATGACCATTGAGCCAAACCCTTCATACAATTGGATTTGTTAAGTCAACATCAACACACACCCTAACAAAAACGTCCTCATGAGACATTTAGAGTATTCATATCCACCATCAGTTTCCTCACTACATAAGCCATGGCAAGAAGTACACTCTCGTGATAATAGAGTAGGTGTGTGTTTGGTCTATTGCAAAACCACATTTCAAACGTGGATCTGAATCAACACTGTTCAGAACCACGTTAGAAATGTGATTTTACAGGAAACCAAACACATACTAAACCCAAATTAGGAAAACAAATCCATAAGTAATTAATTTTTAAAAGAGAGAATTAATTTTTCACATTATGCGTTACCATTGCTTACCTCTTCGTCACATTAGAATGGACCTCAAACTTGATTATTGACAATTTGGCTTAGTATGTGTTTGGTTTGACATTGAAATTCACCAAACTCAAGTTTAGATTCCCCAATGCAACTATTTCTAGCGTTGAAAAAATAAGTTTACCACGTTTCAACGTTAAATAAAAGATAGCTGTAGCTCATAACTCAACGGTAGTTATAGTACGATTTCACTTGAATTGACTTCATTTCAACCATTTCATTTAAGGCAAGTCAGGGTCAAATTTCACAATAACTTTCCTGCCACGTGGAGCGTCACCCCCTTCTCACGTGACATAAACGTATGTATATGTCTGACTCCGAGTGAGTGAGATAGTTCCCTCCCTCACACAGTTCTGAAACAAATTGCGAGAGTGAGAGTTCCCATTTCCCAACAACAATGGCGATTTTACGAATTTTCTAAAACCCTAACCCTAAAATTCCTCTCAATCCTTAAAACTCTTCGCCATCGCCATGAGCAACGACGACGCCATGGATGTTGATCATAATCTGGCTGAGCTTTCCAGTTCCTCGCAACGCATTCCCTCCAACGACGACTTCCATTTCTACTACAAGTTCGGCGAATTCAAGCGCCCTATCGAAGATATCGCGAAGAGGTCGCAGGCGATGCTGAACAAAATCGGCTCTTCAGAGCATATATGGGGCAGAGGCTCGGCTTTTCCTGTCGACGTTGACGATGCGTACGAATGGCTCGTCAATGCTAATGACGATGTTTTGGAGCTTGTTGAGGAGTTGGTGGATGAGTTTCGGAGGGTTAAGAAGGAGGAGGAAGGGGAGGAATGGGAAAATGGGTTTGAGGAGAAGAAAGGGGCGGTTCAATTGGGTTTGTTGTGGTCCGGGAAAAAGGAGAGCCTTGACCCAAAAGATGGAACGGAGGATAAGAAGGCCAAGGTTTCGTTTCATATACCGACGCTTAGGAAGCCCCAGTATCATTACAACATTGTGGTTAATAATGCAAATCAGCCTTTTCAGCATGTTCTGTTGCGGAAGAGTGATGATGGTCAGAGGTTTATTCATCCACTGGTTGGTTCACTGCACTGAATTTCTTGATAAGCTTTTCTGTCTTTTAACTTTTTTTTATGCCTTGCCGTTCAGAAAATTAATTTATTATCTTTCTTTTTTCCATTTACTTTCATGTTAAAAAGTATGAATTTTTAGAGCTGGGCAGGTTTTTGGTATCTATCTATGAAGCTATTTCATGGTTTAGGTAAATAAATGCTTACAGTTATGTCATGGCTTATTGATGTTTTTGACCTTCCCTTTTTTTCCTATGGAATGATATTCGTAATGTTTCTGCAACGGCAGGATTGAATTGAAAAGTTAAAAAAATTGGGATGATCACAAGCATATTTTATTTAGATGGAGTATTTTGATACTTTGGTGCATGCACATGCACACACAATGTTATTAACGGCAGATGGTGATTTATGGTGGCAAGCCAAAAATCCACCATGACTATATGTGGTGGATGGCGTTACAGCCTATGGCAGAAGCATGGTGGCTACAATAAAAATACAATATACATACAAAAAATATATTTAAAAAAGTGCAGAATATATTGTTTTCAAATAGCGGGAAATAGCGCCGCTATAGCGTAGCGGTTTTGATGAATCCACTATGAAAACCACAACGTTACTGCAGTTCCACTATAAGCGCTATAGCGGCCGCTATTGCAGTTGCGGACATAGCAGGCATAGCGGAACATGGGCAATTTTCTTTTATTTATTTATTTTTTTAAATAAAGATACTGAAGAGTCACGGCATGTGTGCTGCACATGACTCAGTTTTAGCAAAGGTGATACACTATTCACACTGCCACTCATGAAAAATCAAATGCAATGAGTGGTTGGTTGGGAAGATGGATGGTGATGAAGATGATGCTGGGAATGAAAGGGTCTTTGGGGATGAAAATGATGATGAGGCACTTAATTGGAAAGCTGTTTATAGGGCTTCAGAAGTTGGAGAGCCTAGAACTTATACTAGGGAAAGAACTATCAAGAGAAAGTAAGCCCCTAGTAGTGCAGGTGTTGCATCTAAAACAAAGAAGGGTTTGACTAGTGCATCTTCATCCAAAAAGGGAAAAGAAAAAGAGAAAGTGGTCGAAGTGGAAGATGATCTGGTCTTGGAAGAATCAGAAGAAGAATTAAAAGATAGTGATTTTGAGGATTTAGAAGTAGAAGTTGAATGATAAGCCTCACTATCTCACAATGAGAATGATGATTATATTGGGGAAGGAGAGGAGAATGATAGATCCTTTGTCTTTTATGTTTAATCTTTTTTTATGTTTATGTTTTCAATAATCACTACTTAGTATTATCAGTATTTTATTTTGAACAATTGAGATTTTGAGTTAATATTATATCACTTTTTATACAGCTGATTTTTATTTTTATGCAGCTTATTTTAATTTGTATACAACATAATTTTTTACATATATAATTATTTTATTTCAACCGCTATATGACTTCCGCTATTTGCCCGCTACGCTATCCACTATTTCACATAGCGGATTTTTGGCTTTCCGTGATCTGCTATTGACAACACTGGAATATAGTAAAATAAAAAAAAAAAAGCTAATAACATATGTCAAAAGCAATAGACTAGAAAAAAAATTAACCAATCTATCTGATGATGCTTGGCTTTCACTTGCGGTTATCAGCATTCCTTGCACCACCATAAATGATAGAATCAGAGCAAAAAATATATAGAACAGAACAGAGAAGGAAATAGAGAGGACTACACAGAGGAATAAAGATTAAACAGATATTGAGGGATTGAGACTTAGAAAATAGAGAAATACAGAAAAGGAAAGGAAGAAGAGAATAGGTTCATTGGAGATTTGCCTGTTAGCCAGAGATTGGTTGTTTACAGGAGAAGGGTAGTTCATCTTCATCATAGCTGGCAGAGGAGATGGAAACAGCAGAGCAGGTAGTTTAAGCCTTTGAGATGAGAGCAAATGGCAGAGGTGTGTGACAGTGATACCGGATATGTATAGGTCTGTGGATGATTAGGGTTTGATGGGTCATTAGCGTTTTATTGGGTCATTTGTTATAGGCTTGACAGGTTGTTAGGTTTAAAAAGGGTTGCTGATTCCTGTCTGTTCTTTTTAGGTGATTTAGTCATTATTTCTGCCATGGTTGCCAGAACCACTATACCTGCCATGGAAATAACAGCCACTGGCTATGTGAAAGTTGCCATGTCATGGCCATCAAATCACATTTCAGCAAAAATCTGCATGCCATATCACTATGGCGCTGCCATGGCTGCCATTTGATAATAATGCATGAGCATGCAAATGCAACACAAATTTCAGTAATATCTGTTATCCCAATCTTACCTCTGAATCTGTGATGTTGTTAGAAAAAATCTGTAAGTTACTGGTCAGCTCGGCTATAAACCGGTGACCCGTGTGAACCAGTTCGGTCAATCAGCTTGTGAGTTGCGCTTCCTGTTAAAAATCTGAAAATGCTCCTCCAGCAGCCTCGAACCTGTGACAGCTTGCACCAGCACAATAAACATTTGCCACTTTGCCATGCGCTTCTTATACTCCTTATATGCACAATTTAATATTTATAGCTTATTTAAAAAGTTTCCTTGATAGAAAACCTTGCGGCTAATGTTGGTACAGCGGAGCTTGCCATTATCCCACATTAATAGCATATTTATTTTCTATATTATTAATTAATGTATTATATAAATTTTTATATAATATTTAATCATTAGCGGTCTTATCAGTGACCCATTGACTTATATTTCTCCCGAGTTGATCGTCAATCTGAGTTTTATAACACTGGTTTCAAACCCATTTCTATGAACAAAGAATGTTGAAACCCTATTTTCATCCCTGAAAAATTACTCTCTTAAAGTTCAGATCTGAGGGCAAAAATAATGGCCTGAGGCTGCTACATGATGCTCTGCCATGATAGCACCGCCATAGTGCGCCATGTACCTTTGGTGGAATGATATTTTATTATTTTCTTATAACATTTCGGCACCCTTTCATCCTTATAAAAGGAATTTTCTTTTTTTTTAGTGGGGGGGGGGGGGTTGTGCATTAATGGAAATCTTTCATGAATGTTTTCTTGTTTGTGTTCAGTTGGGTTGTTTTAATACTAGAGTAATGCTCTTTTGCATGAAATCCATTTTATGAATTGTGCACAAAGGGTTCTCATTGGACCGTTTTATTCCATCCTCACCTCATTTCTGTTTTTTTGGGTCCAACTAGATGTATTTCTGAGTTGTTTGACAGAAACTTCATACTGTATAAGACAATTCTTAATTCTGTTGTTCTTCTATTTTATTCTGTGATAATTAATTTATATTTCAGGAGAAATTTTCTGTTTTGGATTTTGTTGATAAAGAAAATCTTGAGACTCTTGTGCCAGTACAGCCTTCCTCATTAGAATGCACCCCTTTCAAGCTTGTGGAGGAAGTCAAAGGATTGAAGGAGTTGGCTGCTAAGCTGGATTCTGTTAATGAATTTGCGGTATGACATGAATGCCATTCATTATATTTCTGAAAAGTTTCCTTCATTTATACCATTGGGTTCTTGTTTCTTGTCCTGATTGTATTTTCCACTTAGAGCTTGTTTAACCTTTATTCATAAGCTGGACCGTGTTATAACACTATGGGTGTGTTTGGATGGGCGTTTTGGCCAAGTAAACTTGAGTATTTGGTCTTTAAACGTGAGTTCAGTTTTGTCTGTAATGTTTGGATGAGCATTCATGACTTGAGTTTGGATGGAAACTTGAGTTTACTTGGATGCAATAATTCCTAGCTTTTGCGTTTGCTGATACTTGAGTTCTCTTCAGTTTTTTCTTTAACTCACGTTTGCACCAAATTATCCAAACAAAAAATCACGTTTATACTAACTCAAGTTCCCTTCAAATCACGTTCACCTAAACTCAAGTTTGCAAACGCCAATCCAAACACACACATTTTGCCTGTCATTCTCTTAAAATCTTGACATTAAGCAGCACAAATCCTGGTGCATTTCTTGGTATTCAGATATCTACCTCTGTTTTGTTTGTGTTCAGATCAAAGAAAATAAATCCAATTAATAGAATTTCAATTTGGTTGCCTATTGAATAGTTCTTGACATGTGACAACAAACTCAATTTCCATTAGAAACTTCAAGTTTGGAGATCTAATGTAAATTGGATATTAAGCTGTGCTCTCATTCCTTGTACATTAACACTTATTAGATTTGATTAATTATTTTCTTCATGTATCTTCCTTTCATTTTTACAGGGTTATTCTTGCATATAATGTAGGAAGTTGATTAAAGTTTAGTTTTCAAAATAAATTGTCCTTTGACTGCTATTGAAATGTTTGATATCATGTTGAATAATAGACATTGTTCAAGCTGGTCCCAAACTGCCAATAAATTACATGTATTAATTATATCAATCGGCTCATTTCATTTGAGAATGTGTATAGATCTATACTGCAAGTCTTGAGCTCATGCCTCTCAAGGTTTTTGGCATTTTTCATACATAAAAATAACATACTATTATACCTTTTTTTTCCTGGTTTTTGCACCAGGCAGTTGAGTTATTGAAGTTAAGATGGTGATATATTCAACTTGTATTGGAAATATGATCGTTCCATTTTTTCTGTTTGAATTTATGTTTCTCTTGTTGTATCTGAATTTATGCTTCATTTTTTAATATATCATGTTTTGATCTTGTTTTGTCATGTGGAGTTTTTTATTTTTTATTATCCTCTCCTCTGAATGCTGTTTGTTTTTAATGCATTTAATTTAATAATTGGACTAATATTCTTCCATCCTTGTAGTTACTTCTTCTGTCCCTTCCTTTCATTGTATTCTTTTGACATTTTTATCTTGACTTTGGATATTTAGGTGGATTTGGAACATAATCAATATCGGTCTTTCCAAGGTTTGACTTGCTTGATGCAAATTTCAACCAGGACTGAGGATTTTGTTGTAGATACTCTGAAGCTCCACAATCATGTTGGGCCATACCTAAGGGAAGTCTTCAGAGATCCTACCAAGAAAAAGGTCAGATACACATGATTTTTTTTTTTAATTCAATAGACTTGCTTCTTTCTGTTGACTGTATATATGGTTAATTAGGTCATGCATGGAGCGAATCGTGACATTGTGTGGCTGCAACGGGATTTTGGCATCTACGTTTGTAATATGTTTGATACTGGCCAGGTTTGTTTGAAAAGCCCTGGATGTTCAATATTGACATAACTTTCCTTTTTCGTTATCAAAGAAAGAAAATTGTATAATGAGTTATGTAATTGTTATTGTATTGTTTCTTATGTAAAATATTTTCTTTGACATGTTGATACTGGCTCTGCATGTAAAGCGTATGCAAATAATATTTTCAGAACTAAGTTTTGTATTACCTGATAAATTTGGCCTGCAAATTGTTATTGTCATACTCATAACAAATTGTCCCCAAAACTTTATCAATTGTTTGAAAGCACATGAATGGTTTTATATGTAGCAGTTATCTATGGTTGATGCAATTTATTACTTAAACTAGTCTCCCAAGACAAATGGGCTTCACAAAATAATCCTTGTGCATTCTATTTAATGTTGGATGAGCTTGGCTTCCTTAGAGTAATAAAATATGATTGTTTTTCTGCGGCCTTGGAGAAAATGCTGGAAATAAGCTCCATCATGAGATCTATGTCAACTTGGCTATTGCTTGAACCTTTTGCGTGCTTGTCTGATCTAATGACTGTATAAGTTTCTGCATCTGGATTATACAAGTTACTTTTAAAATGGCCACTTTATCTATAGGAATATTTTGATATATATTTCAAGTGGTATTATCGTTGTGCTACCCTACTTTATTTACAAGATCCAATAAGAATTTTTTCATTTTGGCATAACCTGGAATATATTTCAGTTTTCAGCATTTCATGCATTCGTAATGTGTTGATCTGTCCCGCAATATTAAAAAATAGTGAAACAAGCCTCAAAAGTTCTGTTGCTCTAGCTTATTGTGTTCATAATCCATGTTCCTTGATTGCTTGTTAGGAATTTATATTATAATCTTGCTCTTTTTGTCAAACGGGACTAATGTATATTTTGATTGCATTTCTCAGGCTTCAAGAGTGTTAAAATTGGAGAGATTTAGTTTGCAATATCTTTTGGATCACTTCTGTGGTGTTACTGCAAACAAAGAGTATGCTGTCTTTATTTTTTTGGAATTACCCTTCCTTGTCTAACACAGGAAATTATTTCCTATGGCATGATTATTCTTTTTATTCTTACATACATTCTGGAAGGTTGACAAGTCAACTCCTTGCAGATACCAGAATGCAGATTGGAGAATACGCCCTCTTCCTGATGTAATGCTAAGGTGCAACTGTGTTTTGAACTTATCACATTTGATCTGTTCTTGATTCTTCCTGTGGTTGTTTTCCTTTTCTGCTTGTCTTCTTTCCATAATGCTGGCTTTTGGATGTGCATTTTAGTATCCAATAATAAACACAAGGTATGTAATCCAGGTTTCTGGGGATGGGATTGGTCAGTTAGATCAGTTACCACGTTCCCTGCACTCAGGTAGGGCTTATCTACAATTTACTTAAGTCTAAGAATATGGCACATATATTTTAAGCAGAATTAGTCATTATCATATAGGCATAAGTTTCATAATGAAGCTTCTATTTGGTAGTTAGTAGTTAGTACCACGCAAGGATTCAGTTAGCCATTGACTTGGACTCGGGCATCATTGAGTTGGCTATAGGGATCATTCATTTGGGGTTCATTTTCTAGAAAGTCGCTATTTTTTCCTTTCTACTACTTGGCTGCACGCTAACAATGAAGGGGTCATGATGGATATGGAGTGGGAATAATGGGGTGTTGGAAACTGATATTAGGATTAGGATTAGGATTAGGATTATGTAACATTATATTTGTGTGTATGGAAATTAATTGTAAATAGAGTATTCATTGGTAGCTTGGTGATTGTCTAGGGTTTTTTAGTAATTTAAGATTTCTATTAAATGGAAGTTTCTATTTGAAATTGGGATTACTTGGATATCAGGTTGGGATTTGTCAGTGAGTTAGTAGGGTTTCACTGTTTTAAGTTGCTGTGTACTCAGATTCTCAGCTTATGTTTTGGAATTGAAATTAGTAATTAGTTGTTTCTGTCCTCCCTCCTTTATCTTTAGGCTTTTCCTCAATCTTTCTCCCTATAGTTTTCCTTCCCTCTACTGTTTCTACTTGACCCACCACACATCTTACAATGGACTGTTTGCAGTATTGTACCTAAAGTGTGAGCAAAATGATCTTGTCACAAGCATTGCTAATTTCTACTGTCATGAAAAATCTAGTTGTGTGTGTATATAGATGGATAGATAGATAGAGCTTGTTTTGATTTATTGCTCACTTCTGATTATAAGTCTCAGGTCTTATGTGACAATGACTTCAATTACTACAATCTAATGAACTGTTATTCTGATGATAGATATGGCAGAGAAGATACTCACTATCTGCTCTATATATATGATTTAATGAGGATCAAGTTATTTGCATTGTCTAAGGAATCTGAAAGTTCTGATAATCTTCTGTTGGAGGTAAGTTGAGATCAAACTAGCTAAATGAGCAAGTGACATATCAATCATTTTGTCAGGCCATTGGATGCTCCTTTGTTTCCCTTAGACTGTTTTTTCTCAACTATGTTAATTTTTAAGCATACTGCAAACATGCCATGGTTGATCAGACCTGTTTGACATATCCTTGCTAACCAATATTTCAAATATACCTTTAATCAAATAGCAGAACAACATAACTGAACGACTGGTTTTATGAGTTGTCTTTTTAGCCTTTTAACTAGAATTTCCCGTCACTGACAGGTTTACAAGCGCAGTTATGATGTCTGCATGCAGCTATATGAGAAAGACCTTTTGACAGAAAACTCATACCTTCGTATAAAGGGGTTTGTCATCTTTCTTCAATTGTCAGTTGTTCATTACTTAGTGTTCTATATAAGTAGCAATTTTTCCAAACTACATGTATTTTTTTTTTTAAAAAATACTTTTCTGCCTCTTCAATCTAGAGTGTGTGCGTGTGTTTTGAAGTTTCAGGTTTGTATTTAATACCTGCCAAGAGTTGTAAACAGAAAACCAATTTCTGTTTTATATACAGGTTGCAAGGGGCTGGTTTTAATGCTCAGCAGCTTGCCGTTGTATCAGTAAGTTGCTCTTTAATTTCTTATTTGTATCACCTATCTTTGATTACTCCACAAGGAATGAAAGGTCGTCTGATTTTTCTGTTGAACACCATTTCTACTGGGCATATCGGTGGCCCTTAAAGAAAAAATTTGGTACAAGATTTTGAATTATTTTTGTTAGTCCTGACATTATAATCTAGAATACCACACAGATATGGAGATGTAGTATGCTATGTAACCTTTTTCCTCCATTTTGGTGTACAAGTATTGGTATTGATATGATACCGGTATGTCCAACCTTTTGAAGCTTGCTCATCTCTATATTACTTCAACCACCTATGCCTCCTTCTAAAATCTACATTGTGGCTACCATTTTTGTCATTGCTTACCAAGTTATTACTGTCATTGTCACCTTTGATGTATTTTCTTCTATCGTACTGCTTTGTTTTTGCACTACTATGCCATTCTCAATGACTCGACCATCACTAACACTTTGAAGTTTGAATAGTTATCTTGCTGAAATATACTGGTTTCTGAATAACAGTTTTGGTTTGACACACTATTGGCCTTCCAAGCATACTGCATGATACAAGTTTGTTGAAGTGTCAGGACTCAGGAATTTATCAAAAGAAATGTCCCACTTCTAAACTAATAAAATAATGACATATGTTGCTTCCACTTTGGATTTGTATGCAGTCCATACTTACTGTACTTGATATACTCTATGTACATCATTGGCAGGGGCTTTATGAATGGCGTGACATTCTTGCTCGTGCAGAGGATGAGAGTACTGGGTATATATTGCCAAACAAAATTATTCTTGAAATTGGTAAATGAAATTTATGCAGACTTCTGCAATCTTTTGTTTAAAAAGTAGTACTTTTTTATGGTACATGGAAACTTAATTTGTATTTACCCATTTGAAAGCTAAGCAGATGCCTGTCCATATTAGCAATCTACGACGTATAGTAGGAAGGTCAATCCTCCCATATGTTGACCGCAGTCTTGATATAATCGTCAACATTGTTAGACATTCTATGCAAAATGCTGCTGCCTTTGAAGAAGCTGCACTGCGTTTGAAAGAAGAACTTGCGGCAAGTGTAAGTTGTTTAACAGTTGAAACTTGCTGAATGATTGGACAGGAGTTTTTGGTTGCATGTCTGCTTGGTACTTTACAGGGAATATTCTGTGATTTTATACTGGGTGCTTATTCTTCACTATTGAGTGATCAAGATGAACTGGGCTAATGTGACTTACCACATCTATGTGTGGGCTGAAGTCTGTTATCTTATTGTATTCGGTGTTCAACTAGTACTAAGAAAATGCAAACCTTTTTGTATTACCAGTACACACTATCTTTCCAAGTCTGATCAAATCTATGACTGCTGAGTTTTGTTGGTTTTAAAATGGATGAAGTTAGTCCTGGATACATACAACAAATTTATTTCACTGGGTCTGGTGATGTGATATCAGTAAATTATGAATGAGCTTATAATTATTCTAGCTTGGGTGCCCCTTTTAACTACTATTTGAATATTTTAAAATTGTTACTCCCAATTTTTTGGGAATTAATTCTTCTCTAACTTTTGAGCGCCTAACTTGCTTTGTAAGCAGCTATTTTATATCTTTTTATTTGGTTTTACTTTCTGGTTTTTGTTTGTTGATAAATTGTATATGATCATGATACAGGTGGCAAACTTTAATGCAGTGCCTGTCAAGGATGAAACTGAAATTGAATGTGCAGAAAAAGAAAACATTGGATTTGAAAATGACTCTGCTGATATCTCAGAAAAATCTCTTGTTTCTTCTGACCTGAAGGAGTCTTTTCAGCATCAAGATAAAAATGGACAGGTAAAAATTAAATCCAGTTTTCTTCAGAGCTCCCAAGGGTCAGTCTCACCATTTCAGAGAAGAATAGGGATGATGCAAATGTTAATGCATTAATCTAATTATAGCCAATTGCTATTTCAACACAGCCAAAACAAAACAGGGGGAAAAAAGAGAAAAGAAGCTATTTTCAATGTTTTGGCCTAGAAGTGAGGGGCATTAATCTAATTATACCCAATTGGTTGACAGGGCGATGCAGCAAATGTTCAGGTGCTAAAAATGCCAACTGGAGCTTTTGATGCAGCACTGTTGGGCAATTCGGCCTCAGAAAAGAAGTTTGATCCTGATAAAAAGGTGAGCTTTTGACCTAAAAATTTCGAAGGATCTGTATGTTCAGGATGTAAACTGGTTGCCTGTCCCTTTTGGCTGTCATTTTCATTTAGCATTTTTACTTTCAGAAATTATTTTCTATTTTTTAGTTTTAATTATAAACAAAGTCAACTTATTCCTTTTCATTTTATTTCATATTGCAGAGTTTTGTATAAGAAATAAAGAAACCAATACAACATTGATTTCACTGTTTCCTTCATAAAACTTTGAAATATGAAATAAGTTTGCTGGTTCGTAATTATCTAATGAGGCATGCATGATTAGTTGATTACACTACCTTTTGGATATTTGAACCACCATTCATATACTTATTTTAAAAATGATTTGTGGGTTTGGTTCTTAGGGTAAGGAAGAGATCAAGCTAGAACAGATTAGATCGTCAGTCAATCTTCCTTCCCATTCATTTTTGGGCAACAGTGAGCAGTCAAAACTAGTTGTAGAAACTCCAAGTGTAGCATCTGAAACATCAGAACCACAGCAACCTGTTTCAGGTTCAGTTTCCTCCTCCACCCCGGTTGGGATTTTAATGGTAGACTCTGATTCAGACTTGGAGGATATGGTGCAGGATAATGTATAGAGTTCCAACGATCTCCAAGGGGAATACTTTTTGTTGTGTTCTCTTCAGTAAAAGGGGATGAATAGAATAACATATTAATAAAATTAACCAATGTCCTAAAACAAAAATATGAATGTGAGAGCATATATAAAGAACTAACCTTGAATCTATCAATTCAACTTCTATCGTCCTACTTTACATTTTCATATCGAGGAGCAAATCTATCATTATTAATATTTACCACTCGTGGAGGGATATCCATAAGAAAAATATAATTTATTTCAATATTAGATACAAATTTAGTGTCCGTTTGGTTTACAGTTGAGTAGAATTAATTCTAGATATCAATGGCTGATGTGAGTGATGCATATTTTACCAAACATATTGGACGAAAGTGATTTAAAATTAATTCCATGAAATCATGATTTTGCATTGTAGTAACGTTAAATAAAACAAACATTTAGTAGTTTACTACTAATGAAATTATTTGAAATTAAACAATAACATAAGAAATTGACATAGCCAATAATCCATTCTCTTTTGTTAACCCCATATGAAGTATTATTGAGTGAAGCACAATCAAATTTATAAGTAGAAATTTAATCAAAGTTCACTTCTATCATATTGTTTTGGAAGAGAAGTATGAATTCATGTTTGGTAACCGTATATCTTCAAAAGTTTTCAATTACATGACACTTTCCTTTAATCTTTGATCAGTACTTGTCCATTGTAGTATTATTGAAAGTTGCTTGAATTCTTTTCACTAGCTAATGTTTATGTCATACATAAATTGCATTAGTTGTATATACAAAGAAATTCAAGTATCTTAAACCGAAGACGATCCTGGTTGAGAGTAAAACTTAAATCTAACACCTTATTTACAAGAAATAAGGGAATCAAAGATATATCACTTGATCTCATCACTAATTAGTTGAGAAAGATCAATTGGTTGAGAAAGAATATATTCAAGAATAATTTAAGACTAAACTAGTAAATTCGTCCCTCACTTTTTTAGGGTCATGCAATTTAGTTCTTGAGAAATAGAAAAACCCAATATAATTCCTGATTTCTTGTTTTGTTTGTCATTTTAGTTTAACTATGTGTTTTTCATTAACTTTTCTATGACGTGTAATGTTTAGTGACAATGTATCACACTATTTGTTATCGGGAATGACATCATTGGGGCTGAGACCTTTCAATAAAAGAAGGGGAAGAAGAGAGAAGAAGGGAGAACATGGAAACACACGACTATTGGAGTTGAGGTCTTTCAAACTATAAATTTGACAAAATGACGTCATTTTTGTGTCACAGTGGATGCTATAGTGACAAACAGTGTGACACATTGTCAGTAAATGTGGCACGTCATAAAAAATTAACGGGAAACACACGGTTGGACTATAGTTAGACAAAACAAGAAGTCAGGGATTATATTGAATTTTTCTATTTCTTAGAGATTAAATTGCATAACTCTGAAAAAAGTTAGGGACAAATTTACTAGTTTAGTCAATAATTTAATGACGTGATTTTCTATGAAATTCATGAATAATATAATATATATAATAATAGATGTAAATTTACATCTTATTATCATATAATAATTACTAGTAGAATTTAATGATGAGAAAAGAGTATATAATCACCCAGAACTTTTACTCTTTTACAAATAGAAACTCTTTTCATTGTTGCAATAAGTTTTTTCATCAATATTTTTTTGGTGTTAACCACATGTATCCCCTATTATCAGGGGAAATCCTGTTCGGAGTTTAGTCACAATTAAGGCTTCTTACCTTTCACTAAGAGTGTGTTTATTGGGGATCGAACCCGGGAGCTCTTCCCACCATCTCCCCTAAGATTTTTTTCATTAATATGAAGTTAAATAATTAATGAAGTCAATCTCAATTCTTCAAGATTTTGTGTTTTTAATATTAAAATCATATTAAATAAAACTTTGATAATTAAAAAATAAAAAATCGTAAAAAAGTACACACCATCATGTTACTTTTAGAACTTCAACTATATTTAAAACGGGATAGAATTCGAGAATAAAAAAATATAAATTTTACTCTTTTTTATTTCATGAATTTTCTATATTTAAAATATAAAAAATTGAAAAATTGAGATTGATTTTGTTAATTATTTAAATTTATGTTAATAAAAAAACTTATTGTAACAATGATAAGAGTTTAAGGATTAATTGTGACAAAGTGAAATTTCATAGTGTCTATTTGCAAAATAGTAATAGTTGAGCATGATTTTATACTTTTTTTTCTTTAATGATTAGGCATTGATAATATAAAAAAGTTTTACAATATTATCTAATGCTTTTATTAACATATTATTTATTGAATTTAAAATTAATGTAATAATATAGCATTGGATCCTAAGAGCAACTCCCATATTTTACTTTTGTCATTAAACACGCAACATAAACATAAAACCACTATTGGAGCACTTTGTAAAATACTTAACATTGAATAGTTACTTATACAAGCATCTATGAAAAATGTAATTTGTGGGCCCGATGTAAGATATAGAGGTGAAATATAAAGACGAGGTTTATTTGTGTAATCTAATTAGTAAATTTTTAAAATTATAATATTGGAGAGGAGGGTTGCTTAGATTATAAAGAATAAATTTCTGTGATATCCAATGATGAGACTTATTTAAGAATTATAAAAATGAAATTGATGAATGCAATATTGGAGATGCTCTAATGATTTTTTTTCATTCACCATCGATAACCATTAAACTCTTGATAGGATTAATAATAATTTATTATGGGAAAATATGTATTTATCAATTTTGTTAATTTTCAACGTTACACTCTATTCTCTATATGTGTATGCGGGAGCGCTTGGGTAGTGAAGGCAACCCTAAGTCCCTCTAGGATCTCTAATTTTTTGAAATCTGAACGGTGAATCACATGATTTATGCTTGGAATTTGTTCTGTTTGATGCATATTGTGATGTTTCTTGATGAATTGAAAGTTGTGAGCAAGATTGTCGAAAAAGAGTCGTATTATGATTTAGCGGTGAGAATTCATAATTAACTACATGTTAATTTTATGGTAATCCGTAGGAGTAGTTGATGATTTCACTAATTTTAATCGGTGAAAACGTGCCTAAAAGTTATGAACATAAAGATCTGAGTAGGGGTTGAAGAGGGGATTAAAAAGGGGCAAAAAACGCAGGTGCAGTCGCTCTCGAGTCGCCGGTAATCGATTACAGTAGTCTGTAATCGAGTACAGGATCTTTCTGGGCAGAAGTGTGGTAATTGAGCTTCTGGTAATCGATTACAGCCTTCTGTAATCGATTACTAGGCTAAAAACTGGCGTAGATGCTTCTGGTAATCGATTATAGCCTTCTGGTAATGGATTACCAGGCCAAAACAGATGCTTCTGGTAATTGATTACAACCTTATGGTAATGGATTACCATGCCGAAACAGATGCTTCTGGTAATTGATTACAGCCTTCTGGTAATGGATTACCAGGCCAAAAACTGAGATTAGGGTGTTATGTTTATGTGATGTTGTGATCATCCATTTATATGATGGATGTTTATTTAGAATATGAATCGTTTTATGGAATTGATTAGATTGAATTGGATGTACAATGTGTATTAATTATGGCATGAAGTGTTGTTAGGTGATTATTCTATATGATTGTGAGGTATCATGTGTGATTTGGTTATGATGATGTGAATGTTCTGTGTGTACAATATTCATGATATGATGTGGAATGATTAGAGTAAAGGATATTCCATGAGAGATGTATGAAGTGATGATGATGCATTGAGCATGAGCATATGATATATGAGATACATGAGATGCATGAGAAGCCAGACGTGGCTAAAAATACCCTAGCCCAAAGAGGGGGCGACGAACAGGGTGGACCATAATGGGAGGCATTCGATGCATGGCCCCAAGAGGGGGTGTTTTACTATGCGACTCACCGGTCCATAAGAGGTGGGTAACGGTGGGAGGGAGCGAGTGTCTTTGCACGGGCCTAAGAGGGGTGTTTAAATGTGCAACATACCGGCCATGAGGGTGTTTAACGGTAGGGCCATTAATGGTAACAACTAAGGGAATTGATGAGGTTCGCCCATTGTGCGGAGTTCCAAGTCATGACTCTTAGGAGAGGTGTTGTGCATGTGCATGGTATGAGCATACACATTATTTTGTGGTTGTATGAGAGTTGTGAAATTATAATTGCGTGAATCTAATTTGTGGAGTGTATAGTGTGTGGATTGAGATCAATGATGTTGTGTGTGGTGATGGGTAGGAATAGGGGTAGCCTTCTGTATTATATATATATGTTTGTATTCCATTTCTCACTGTACTCTCTCTCTTGTGGTTTTCTTAGGTAATGAAGAGGGCACTCAAAGTGCTGAATTTTGAAGGGACAGAGTCTCGCTCTGATATGTGTGACACCGGGGCTAGTATCTAGGAGTTTATATTCTTTTATTTTGTTATTTAAAGATTTGAAAAAATTATTCTTAAGGGTCTTATATGGCCAAGCTATATCGTTGTTATGTTGACAGTTAAATTCTTTTGAAAACCTTAGTTATATTCTTTTAAGGAGACAACGTTGGATTTTGAATAATTATTGGAATTGCGGAATTATTTGTTAAAGGGAGAATCTTGTGAATCTTTTTACCTTGGAGTTAACTGTAGTTTTCATTATAATTTAATTTAGTATTTATTTTATTATTTGGGGTAGAAGTGTGTCACATTACGGGTTTGATCTCTCTCCGGTACTGGAAAATTCCAGTAGGAGAGAGCTGAGTGACACTGCTGAGTGACAGTGTCACTGTCTCTTTTATTGGAATTTTCCAATCGTGGGAGAAGAGCTCCACCCAAAAGTTACCTACATTTTGGATTGTAATTTGCAATCCCAAATGTAGGTTTGCAAACAAAAAATGCCTTTTTCGAATTTGTTTGGTTTTCTGTTAAAAATTACATTTGAATATGATTTCAATCTTAAATTCAAGTTTAAACTAATGTATGTCCATGTTGCTTTTATAAACTTAAGTTTGTAAGTATAAGCTATGTTTAAACTTAAATTTGCAAAGGTAGGTTATGTCTAATTAAACTTACATTTGCAAACTTTAATCCAAACACACATTCCATACTTGGATAACATTTATATATTTAATATTTTATAATTAGCATTTAATTTTTCCGGAATAAATTTTAAATTAAATTAAATATTTCTATTTGTAATATTTTATAATTATGAATTAGATGATCTTTGAATTCTTAAATATTGTATTTTTAAACAATATTTTTTTATTAATTTTCACATTGATATTAGAACACTATTCATATTCTACTATATTGTTAAATAAATATTTTATGAGAGAAAAAATATAAAATATACGAAAAAATTTGAACGAAAACTTAGGAATAATTGACAATCCCTTGATTTTTCGTTGATTTGATTTTTTTATTTTTACATAAATTTAAAATATAAAATTATCAACCACCAAAATTTTGTATAATTTTGCACCTTTTGTCTTGTGTGGAATGACAATATGGTTATGAAAAGGTCATATTTAAGTTAACTAAAATATGAATTAGGGATCTCAAAGTCGTTTATTTTATATCTTTCTTTATGGAATTATGGGATGTATTTTTTTTGAGAAGGAGCTAAAAGTCTAAAACCTGCCTTATCTCAACATATATTTAATTAACATTTATTTGGAAAGCTCTCATCTGAAAAATAAACACGTATAAGTATATAATTATTATCCAATTCCAACGAGTAAATGAATGGATACTAAAATTATTATTTACGTGAATATGAGATTGGGTGTGTGTATCTTTTTTCTAAAATACAAGGTATGAATATTATATCACCTTATCTTGATTTTACCCATTATCATTTCTAGATAACAAATATCTTTAGATCATTAACTGAGTAATAAAAATATAACATTGAATAAAAAGTGTAGTATTTAATATATTAATAACTTAAATACTAAAATTTTTTACTTTTAATTTTGTGCCCAATATATGCTAGCTTAAAACTTTGGTATACACTCTTATAAAGGAATTAAGAGCCTTTAATTAAATTTCAAATTATCTCTAATACTACAAATAGATAACACAAAATAAAAAAACCACTTTAGTATTTGTTGAAATTTTTTATTAAAATATAATGTTTAATATTACAATATATTTGAATATTATACTCTCTTATGTAAAAGAAATTTTTAACTATTTCACAATAATTAAAAACAGTTAATTTTTTTTTTTGTGTTAACAATAAGTATCCTCTATTATCAGGACAATCCTATTTGGGGCTTAGTTATAGTTAAGACTCATCACCCCTCTCTAAAAGTGTGTTTAGTGGGGATTGAACCCGGAAGCCCTTCCCATAATCTCAGCCTACGTTGCCAACTGAGTCATAACTCTTTGGTTTAAAAAAAGTTAATTTAGTTGATGATGATAAATTTGTTTGTATATTTTTATAGAATTACTCTTAAAAAATTTTAGACTTATTTATCTTCACTAATGAAGATATTTTTTATAAAAAAATTAATGCAGAAAACAATTTAAAGAGGTTATTATAAAAAAAATCAAGACAAACTCTTTGAAGATTCTTATAACTAGCACTAGGGGAGTTTTTTTTTTTTAAGATCATAAGTATCTTGTGGAGGTAATAATTTGTTCGAGTCTGGTTATGGGCGGTAAAGCTCTTATTTTAAGTATTTAATATTGTTCTGGGATGGAACTCGAACCTGACTCTGAATCAGCAGGAATGGACTCGGATCTAGATCCGGCTTGACGAAGCTTGAATCCGAGTTGAACCCGGGGGGTTTACCTGCAAAGGGACTCCGACGCCCAAGTCAGATATATAAAACAGTCATAGTGATTGACTGAGTGAGATTGCGTACCTTATGAACTGTTAGCGTTCCGTATTTATAGGGGTTTTCCCTGTATAAATGTGGTAAGTGGGCATATACAAAAAGGGGTAAGTTTGCAGGTATTTGTAATAATGGCAGATATAATCATAGATATTATAATTATATTGTTTATGGGCCATTTAGGTTATTGGGCCTTAGGTTTAGACCGTAACAGAAGCCCCCCAGCTCAAGTCGACTTGACGAAGTTGGCTTTGAGCTTAAGTATTTGCCTGCGCGCTGGGATGACATTGGCATTTGAGGAGGGTGTTTATGTAGTCGTATGTACTTTGGACGAGACGGCTTGCCTGCGGTTCGAGTTGAACTATCTCAACAATGTCGTCATTCGAGACGGGTCTCTTACTTGATTGTTGTGGTTTGAGATGAGTTTCTAATGAACTGATTCGAGGTGAGTCTCATATGGTGGTTCGAGACGAGTCTTTTTCAGGATGAGCCGAGACGAGTTTTTTGACAGTTAATCCATTGCGACGTTTCATTTTTCCTGAAACGTTTCAGTTTCTTGTAACGCTTCGCCTTTCGAGTTACATGCCGCTTTCTGACAAGGTCGTGATGGTTCGACTTCTTGGGCTGTAGCAAGTTATGGGCCTTTTCGGTCCTATAAATAAGGGATCAATGGTGAGAGCTACCACTTTTGCATCTGATCCTCAGTTTCTTTCTGTGAGTTTGCTTCCTCTGAGAGAACGATTCCCAGAAACAGAACCGTCTTTGTGCGTTATTCTCGAATCCAAATCCAACTTTCAGGTATTTCCTCCTTCCCTCTGTGTTTTTTTAAAACATAAATGGGTGATAGTGGATCAGTGGAAGTTCTTCCTGGGAAACCCGAATCGTGGGTTTCGAAGAGTCAGTCGTCTTGTGGGAATCATGGGGGTTTCAGCCCTGAAGTAGCGGAGATTATAAGGCGGCTGAACACGGTTCCTGTGGAGCCTAGGGGTGTAGCCGGGATTGAGGGGAGTGAATTTACTGTGGGATCTGAGTCGGGTTCGTGTGATAGTGTTTTTGACTGGTCCGAGTCGGACGCTGATGTAGGAAGTTGTTATACGGTCTCTGCAGGTGCCGAGATGGCTGAGCCTCAGGATTCCCAGGATTACGCTATTCCTTTCTAGGCTGATAGGTATGGGTGGGTAGACTCGGAGGTACTTGGCACATGCAGTCTCTATAAGCCTGGCTGTCCGGAGCACTGCCAAGAACGGTTGTTTGATTTAGAGATTTTTGATACAGCCGAGATGAAGAACAATTATAATGTCGTCATCCCACCCCGGGGGAGTCGGGTTTGTCACCTTACCGAAACCAATACGCCCTTTTTATACACTTATGATTATTTTCATTCGAAAGTAAAGTTGAGGCTTGCCCTTCACTGACTTTGAAGAAAGGGTGTTCATGTATTTGAATTGTGCACCCTCGCAGCTGCATCCCAACTCATGGGCCTTCATAAGGTGTTTTGAGTTGATAATGGCCGAGTTCGGCTTCACCCCTTCTGTAAAGTTGTTTTTCCATTTTTTTCAAGTGTTGAGGAAGCACCCGAAGGGCAAAAAGAGTGAGACTCTGAAGAGTTGGATCTCATTAAGGGGTTTTAGTTATCGTAAGTTGCTAACCCCTTATGCAGAGTCGGCCAAGAGGGGGAACATCACTTTCAAGCAAGAGTTCTTCCAAATACAAGCAATTAAAGGTGTGAAGCCGTTTTGGGAGGAACAATCATCTAACACTCCCAGATTCCATATTTATTGGACTGATAGGCACTATGACAAAAAGTCGTCCGACTATGAAGTGGCTGAGTCGGCATTATCCCCACAGGATTCCGCTGTAAGGAAGTTGTTGATGGAGTCGGTTGAAGAGTGTGGGTTATTTTCTAGTAAGAAAATATTAGACGGTCTGACTCGTAATACCGGTTCAAGAATTGGTGAGATTTGTACTTAGTTTAACTATTGTTTTGCATCCTATCCCGGCTAATTATTGATTTCCTTCTCGTTTGCAGCTTCAATGGCTAGCGCGACACTTAAGCAATTGAGGGCTTTGCAGAGCGCCCAAAGTGCAAATGCTGACCGAGGGGACGACGTGCATGTCAACATTGACTTTACTCAGCCTGCTGTTGGGGGGCAACCCATCCTGAATGATGGTAACGTCCCGGCTCATCAGGAGAAGGAACAGGGGAGTGGTAATAAAGCTCCCCATCCCCAAAAGAAGAAAAAGAAGGGGCTCAAGAATAACAAGAGGGCCCTGGTTGAAGAGTCTTCTGCAGAGTCGGGCGTCAATCTGTACGACTCGGAGGAGGATTTAGATACCCCTGAGATGGACCACATCTTGTATAATCCTTTTCTTAAGTCGATCCATGACAATGTGCCGACTATTGAGCACTTGGGAGATGTGGAGCGCCAATGCCTCCAGCATGTTGCGTTCATGAGGTACATGCGGCTTGACGTGATGCCGGAATTTGACCGAGTGACCTCGGATTTAGATGCTCAGACGGTGGAGAGGGATACCGCGTTGGTGGACCTCAAGGCTGCCCAAGAAGCGTTGGAAATAGAGAAAAAAGATAAGTTGAAATATAAGGGGTTCTACAGGTCGGCCAAAGACAAGAATAAGACCCTTGAGACTGAGATAACCAAGTTGAAGGCCGACTTGGAAAAATTGAAGGTGGCTCCCCCAGCGTCCGGGATGACGGAGGCGGCTTTGACCGATATTGTGAGGAAGAATTTACAGAAGGCTCGGGCTAAGTTCAATGAAGAAAAAGCCGGATTCGTGAAGCTTTCACAACAAATTGGCAGTGCTTCCTTTGAAAACGCCGTGGCGCAGCTGGGAATACTTAATCCCAGTCTGAAGGTAGAAGGGTCTTCGGCCGATTTTGAAGTTTTCCAGGGGAGGATCTGCCGGGTCGACATGGAAAAGAAGATGTATATCGATGCTACGTCTGGGGAGGAAGTCGACCCGTGTGAAGAGTGACTCCCTTTTATTTGAACTTGCAATTTTTCTCAGTTCTAACTTTGTAGAAACTGGAATTTTAAATTCATCCTGACTTTGGTTAGTTCTCATGTGTCTTTCTCGGTTTACATTTATGCGCTTTTAACGTTTTGTACGCTTGTAACGCTTTTATTCTCGGACTTGCACTTTTAACGTGTTAGTACGCTTGTAACGCGATAAATTTGGCTTTGTCAGCGCCCAAGTTAGGGGACGTTTTTGGTCTTAAGATGCTCTTCGCATCAATTTATTGAATAAAGGCTGGAATTCATGACCGGGATACTCTTCGCATCCGGTTTTAACAAAATGAGCTACTAATAACCCTAAATTTCCTAAGTATAAACATGTAGATACCAACTACGAATAGTAAGTCTCGAGTTTGTCTGAGTTCCAAAATCTTGGAATGGCTTTTCCTTCAAGTGTTTCTATCTTGTATGCTCCATTCCCGGTCGTCTCGGTGATCCTGTAGGGACCTTCCCAGTTTGCAGCGAATTTTCCTTGGGCTGCGTTTTTGTTGCCAATTTCGGCTCTACGTAAGACTAGGTCTCTGGGTTGGAAGCTTCTGGCCGTTACTTTGGGGCTCCGCCGGGTTGTGAGGCGTTCTTTTAAGGTTGAATCTCGAATATGCGCCACCGCCCGGGTTTCATCAAGAAAATCCAGCTCTTCAAGTATAGTTTTGTCGTTGGTATCTTGGTTGAAGTTTTCTACCCTCCAACTCGGCTCTCCAATCTCGACTGGGATAAGTGCTTCGATCCCATAGGTAAGGCGGAAAGGAGTTTCATTGGTGGATGATTGTGGAGTGGTTCGATATGCCCAGAGCACATGGTCGAGTTGTTCAACCCAGTTTCCTTTGGCATTGTCTAATCTGCGTTTAAGAGCTTTAAGGATTACCTTGTTTGCAGACTCGGCTTGGCCATTGGTTTGTGGGTGTTCAACTAAGGTGAAGTGGTGCTTGATCTTCAATCCTGCTAAGAGCTCCCTGAATCTTCTATCAGTGAACTGGGTTCCATTGTCCATGATTACGGAGTGTGGAATCCCGAACCTGGAGACGATGTTCTTATAGAAGAACTTTTGGACTTTAGTTGATGTGATTGTGGCCAGGGGTTCTGCTTCAATCCATTTGGTGAAGTAGTCCACTGCCACCACTAGAAACTTGACTTGTCATGGAGCTGGGGGAAAAGGACCGAGTATGTCTATGCCCCATTGGTGAAAGGGCCATGGGACCGACATAGTGGTTAACTCGGAAGAGGGTTGATGGTGGATGAAGCTGTTTTTCTGGCACACATCGCATTTTCTGACATAATCCATGGATTCCTGCAACATAGTCGACCAGTAATACCCGACTCTGAGGGCTTTTCTTGATAATGATCTTCCCCCTTGGTGATTTCCACAGCCGCCTTCATGTAGCTCGACCAAAATGTACTTGGCCTCATTATCTTCAACACATTTGAGTAAGGGGGTTGAGAATCCCTTCTTGTACAACATGTCTTTGATGACTGTGAACCGAGATGCTAGCCGTCTCAGTTTCTTTTCTTTCCTTTCATCTCCTGGGAGTTTTCCTGTCAAAATGTAAGATTTGATGGGGGTTATCCATGATTCAGTTTCTTCAATTGCCAGGATGGTTGCGCCCGAGATTATTGGGGACAACCCAACTTTTTAGTGCTTGCCAACCTAGAGAGTATGTCGGCTCTGGTGTTCTCAGTTCTTGGGACGTGTTGGAAAGTGATCTCCTCAAACCCGTCGCTAGATATCTTTACCTTCTCCAAGTACCTTTGTAGCAGTGGTTCCTTTGCTTGGTATTCTCCCTTGATCTGAGATACCATCAGTAGTGAATCACTGCACACTAAAACTTTCTTGGCCCTCACCTCCTTCGCCATTATCAAGCCGGCTATGCATGCCTTATATTCTGCCTGGTTGTTGGAAGTGGAGAATTCGAACTTCAAAGATTTTTCGATGCAAACTCCATTGGGTCCTTCTAGGACAATCCCAACTCCTACGCCCTTTTTGTTGGATGAGCCATCCATGAAGATGGTCCATTCAGAGTCGGGGGTATGTTCATGGGGGGGTCATTTCAACAACAAAATCGGCCAGGATCTGGCTCTTAAGAGCGGTACGGCTTTCAAAGCTAATGTCGAACTTGGAGAGCTCTACTGCCCAAGCTGTCATTCGTCCGGAAAGGTCTGTCTTGTGGAGGACGAGTCTGAGGGGTAAGTCGGTTCGCACCGTTACTTTGTGTCCTTGAAAGTAGTGTCGCAATCTATGGGCGGTCATTAAGAGGGCCAGAGCGGCCTTCTCTAGTTTCTAGTATCTCAACTCGTCTCGCTGGAGTGCTTTGCTGATGAAGTAGATGGGGAGCTGGTTGCGTCCTTCTTCTTTGATTAAGACGAAACTTATGGCTTGGTTGGTTATCGAGATGTAGAGGTAGAGATGTTCCCCTGGGGCCGGTTTGACCAAGATGGGGGGATTTGCTAGTGTCTCTTTAAGGTGCTGGAAGGCGGCTTCACATTCACTGCTCCAGTTGAAGGACTTTCCTTTGCGAAGGAGCTGAAAGAATGGGAGGGAGGTTGTGGCCGCCTTGGGGATGAATCGGCTCAGAGCAGTGATCCTCCCGTTGAGTTGTTGGATTTCTTTGATGCAAGTCGAACTTTGCATTTCCAACACAACTTTACATTTGTCCAGGTTGGCTTCTACGCCCCGACTGGTAAGAAGAAATCCAAGGAAATGCCCTGATGGCACGTCGAAAGAGCACTTAAGGGGATTGAGTCTCATGTTGTGCCTTCGAAGGCGATCGAAGATTACCTCTAAGTCGGCTGCATGATCGCCTCCGTCTGCGGTTTTGGCTATGATGTCGTCTATGTAGACTTCAACAGTTTTTCCCATTAAGTCTCTAAAGACTCTGATCATCATTCTCTGGAATGTTGCGCCGACATTCTTCAGACCGAACGACATTATTGTATAGCAGTAAATGCCCTTGTCAGTGATGAAAGTCGTCTTCTCCTCATCGTCTCGGTCCATTGGGATCTGGTTGTAGCGTGAGTAGGCGTCCATGAAGGACAACCAACGGTATCCTGACGAATTGTCGACCAGTTGGTCGATATTGGGGAGTGGGAAGGGGTCTTTAGGGCAGGCGTTGTTCAAGTTTGTGTAGTCTACGTACATTCTCCACTTTCCATTTGACTTCTTCACAAGGACGACATTGGAGAGCCAGGTGACGTACTTGCATTCGCTGATGAAGTTGGCTTTAAGGAGCTCTTCTACTTGTTGGTTTGCTGCTTGCTGTCTTTCAAGGCCGATTTTCCTCTTCTTCTGAGCAACCGGCTTGACTTTGGGGTCAGCAGATAACTTGTGGCAGCATAAGTTGGGGTCAATGCCAGACATGTCGGCTGAGGTCCAGACGAACAAGTCTGAGTTCTTGGTGGGTAGCTCCTTCAATTTTTCTTCCATAGTAGGATCCATGTCACAGCCGATTTTGGTCGTATGTTAAGCGGTGGTTCCAATCTGGAATGTTTTTGTTTTTGCGGCTTGCTATATTCTATCTCGACGTTTTGCATCAAACTTGGCTCTAGGGTCGAGATCGATCATAAGGACCTGCCCCCTGGGTGTCAGCTTTTCTTGCTATGATGTGGGCATGGTGGTCAAAGCGGCATTGTAACACTTCCTTGCTTCTTTGCGGTCTCCTTGGATTGTGATCACCTTGCCGTCTCGGCCTGGGAACTTCATCACCAAGTGCTTGGTGGAGATGACTGCTTCTAGTGCATTCAGGGATGGTTGTCCCAGGATGGCATTGCACAAACTAGGGCAGTCGACTATTAGAAATTTGGCTGAGACGGCTTTGTTATCGGTCTCTGTGCCGACTTTGAGCGTTGTTTGAAGGTATCCCTTGGGTTGGATCCTTTCTCCAGGGAAGCCTACCAGATCTCCTGAGTAGGGTAACAGTGATTCTGGGGGCAACAGTAGTTGGGTATAGGTCCTGTAGAAAAGGATGTCGGTTGAGCTGCCTTAGTCAACAAAAATGCGTCCGACATCTCCATCTCCTATGAGGGATCTTATCACGAAAGGATCATCATGGTCTTCCACATCATCAAAATAATCTTCGTCCGAGAAGGTGATGACCGGGTTTGGGGGTCTTCTAGTCGTGATCTGCACGTCGGTCTGGTTGACACTGTAGATTTCCCGGAGGTGTCTCTTCCTGGAGTTGTTTGACAATCCTCCTCCGGCGAATCCCCCTGAAATCATGTTGATTCGCACTCTTGGTGTGATCTGAGTTGTGTGGTTACTGGGAACGGAATTGGTATCTTTGTGACCCTCATATTTCTTGGGGGAGGTGGAACGCTTGCGCTTCTTGTCACTACCCCCTTCTGGGCTTGGGGATCTCTTTCGTTCTTCATTCTTTCGGTAGCCTCCCTGTGACCGGTTCTTCTTCACATAGCGAGAAAGGCGGCCGTCTCAGATGAGTTGCTCAATGAGATCCCGCAGCTGTATACACTCATCAGTGTTGTGTCCGTACCCTTTATGGAAAGAGCAATATTTGGACTTGTCTTTCTGAGCTGAAGCCTTCAGTGGTGGGGGTTTTGGTATGTCGGCCAGTTCGGTGTGCATTACTTCCTTCAGAATCTTTCCCGGGTTTGTGTTCAGTGGGGCATAGGAGTTATATCAACCTTTGGGGGGCCGACGTTGGTCCTGTTGGTGATGATGTCCGCGATCCTTTCCTTTATGTCGGTCATGGTAAGACTCTCGGTCCTGTCCTTGGTTAGTGTCATGTTTGGCAGCCCCAGCTAAGTGGGCTTCTCGTCCCACGTATTTGTGTGAACGTTGTCTGAATTGCTCCATGGACCGGACCGGTTCTTCTGACAAGGAGACGACAAGTGGTGAACCCGGTGAGAGGGCCGAGACGGCGCATACAAGTTGGACATTCTCGGCCAGGTCCGGGATAAGGGCACATTCTTTATAGAATCAGGACAGAAAGGTCCTGAGGGGTTCATCCTTGTGTTGCTTGACTTTAGCTAGTGTGAATTGATCCCTGGGGATTTCAGTGGAGATGGTGAACTGTCCCAGGAAGGTAGACTGCATGTCGTCCCATTAGTCTATGGATCTCAAGGGAAGGGTCTTGAACCAAGCTAAGGCTTCTCCTTTCAGAGTCCTTGGGAAAGAACGACAGATGACGGCTTCAGGGGCGCCAATGAACAACATCTCATTGGTAAAGGCGTCTAAGTGCTTGATCGGGTCTGTGGTCCCATTGAAGGTTTCAATAGGGAGAGCGCCTCTGTATTGTTTAGGTATCTCGACCCGGGCCAGTCTTTCAGAGAATGGGTGCCGGAATGGGGCAGGACCAACAGCGGACCTTGGTTGCTGGACCTCTTGCTGATCTCGGTCCGAATTAGGCCGGGAATGGGTTGTGGGCTGGGGGTTGAGGGTTCACGCTGCGCTCTAAGTGTCGGATGCGCTCTTCTAGATGACTTACAACCGGTTCTTCGACTGCTTTGTGGGGACGAGGTTTGCGGAACGGCTGCTGGCGCTGTTCCTGAAGTGCCTTGAGTTGACCCTCGAGATGACGAATAACCTCGTCTCGTGGGTCAGATTGGTGATCCTCCTCACATGGACCAGTTTCGTCCTGAGGGTTGTGATGTTCCTTCCTGTTCAGCGAACTCGTCTTGGGCTCCGAGATCCTCCACCCATCCCTCGGGTGTTGGTTGAGGACGGGGCCTTGCTGTCTGGAGACGGGTTGTGACCGTCATGCTGGAGAGGGGGATACCCTCCTTCTAGCGCCAAATGTTCTGGGATGGAACTCGAACCTGGGTCTGAGTTAGCAGGAATGGACTCGGATCCGGATCCGGCTTGACGAAGCTTGAATCCGAGTTGAACCCGGGGGTGTACCTGCAAAGGGACTCCGACGCCCAAGTCAGATATATAAAACAGTCAAAGTGATTGACTGAGTGAGATTGCGTACCTTATGAACTGTTAGCGTTCCGTATTTATAGGGGTTTTCCCTATATAAATGTGGTAAGTGAGCATATACAAAAAAGGGTAAGTTTGCAGGTATTTGTAATAATGACAGATATAATCATAAATATTATAATTATATTGTTTATGGGTCATTTAGGTTATTGGGCCTTAGGTTTAGACCGTAACAAATATAATTGTAAATCTATAACTCAAAGCGAAATTTTAGATATACATGTTGTATGATATATAATATAGAGAAAGGAAAAAAGAAAAGTAAGTAAAGAGAGAGAAATATGAAATGTAATAAATAATATAATAAAAAAAAGTGTATTGTATGAGTTGTTGTATATTTTTAATTATATGAATTTTATATGTCTAACTCAAAATTGAGATCACTTATCGAGATAAAAGAGTATCTTTTACCTAAACATTTTCATTTCTAAATTTCTTAGTTGAGACTAGAAGAGAGGGAAAAAAAAAAGAATGATAGTGCCAGCCCACACGATAAACGAAAAGATGTGTTAATGGGAAATAAATATCAAGCTGTGTTACAGTGTCAATCTCTGTACACAGGATAATAATAAAATGCCATTTGTCATTGTTACTCTATCAAGTGTGAAACCAATTCCGTGACACCTGTGACTGTGAGTTTTTTCAAATTCTACAAACCGTGATTTTTATGCCCATCACGCACACATCACACTTTGATAATAAACCCTAACATTAGTCTTTGTGGCCAATTACATCACACATCAAATTGATTAATTCACATTATGATTATGTAATGTAGATAGATCATGGATTATCTTTTAACCAGCAGCAGATGATAAAGGAAAGTAACAGTGACTCAATCAATTGAACTTTTTGGTAAATTCCCTCTTTCTCTCACCGCCTTAACCCACAAAACAGGGGTCGCTTTAACCGCCAGTTTCCAAACAATCTATGGGGGCGGGAACTGCACAAAAATGCTGGTTTTCTATTTTTTTTTTCCTTTCTCCTTTTTTTTTTTCCTTTTTCCTTTTATTTTTTTTCCCTTTGGTCTAACTTCACCACTGTTATCAGCCCCTAGTTTTCAAGCTTTTATATTTTCTATCTTTTCTCTGTCTTCATGTATATATTCAAGTATCATCTCTAATTTTCATCCAATCTTCCTTATATTATCCTTCTAAGTTCCATCCTCTATTAAACTTTTGCACTATTGATGCCAATATCAATCATCTTCTACACTTGAGTCAACCATAACTATTTCATTCTAGTGTTTTCAAAGTTTCCCTTTTGACAGTTTCTGAATTCTGGGGTATACAGTTTTTTGTTCCTTTTTGTTTCTTTTTTTATGTGTTGTTCTCAATCTAAAAGTTAAACCAAAACAGTACTTGGGGGAGTCTAATTAGTACTTGTGATCCAGTGGGCTATTTGATGTTATGAACTTTGTTGTTGTTCAAGTGAAAGGAGTGAGGAGGGGGTTGTTCAGTTTTCAGTTATTCATATAGGAGATTTGGTTCACATTTGAAGGGAGTGAGAGTTACTTGTGGAAATGGAAGCAGGTTTGGTGGAACAGGGTAGAGGACATGTGAACAAAGTTAGTTATGTGAAGAGGGTCATTGGGAAGAAGAGGAAGCCTTGTCGCAGGGTTAAGAGGCCAGTTTTTGCAGTATCAAAGGCTCTTCAGGAGCTATTTGTTTCATGCAGAGAAACCTTCAAAGGCCCTGGCACTGTTCCTTCACCACAAGATGTTCAGAAACTGTGCCAAATCCTTGGTATGATTCCCTTGGATTATTTTTGAGTCTAACTTGATGGGGTTGGATAGGAAAATTTAGAGTATCTCTTGATCTATCTATATCTAGTCACATGATTTTGCCAAGTTTTGGAGTCAGAAATCTATATGTACTTTGCCAAAATATTACATAAAATTACAAACTAGAAAGCCCCACAAATTGTGTTTTGGTGATGTAGTCTTAGCTTTGCTCCACTTTAACAGATCAATTAATTTTTTTTTCAGTTTTTTTTTTTGTTTTACATAAATTCATTTTTGTTTCTTTTCCAAATTGAGGGAATTGATAATACAACTTTAGTTATCTAGTGCACATATTTTTGTCTAAGTGAGATCTAGAAATCAAGCCATTTTACAAGTGCATTAACAATGAATGAGGCTTGATTCAAGTGGTAAATGATTAATTTTCTCTACTTTCCTTAAGTCTCCTGAAGTAAAGTCTTCTGTTTGAGTATTGTGAATAAAAAAAAAATTGAATATTGTGAATAAAAAAAATTGTGAATGGAAAAAAATTCCTGTTGGCATTATATGGATGTTCTTATCTCCCTTGCAGGATACTGTGCTAAAAAAACAAAAAAAGTACATTAACAATATGCACATATATTCTAATGTATATATAAATATGCAATGTGGATTAGCAATTTATTTTCTCTTAGAATTTAGATAGTTATATTCCTAGTTATCTATTTTCTTATGTTGCTGTGATTCTTTGATAATCAGATAACATGACCCCAGATGATGTTGGTCTAAGTAGAGATCTGCAATTCTTCAAGCCGGGAAATATTATCAAAGAGAACCAAAGGGTCACATACACAACAGTGTACAAGTGTGACAATTTCTCTGTGAGTGTTTTTTCAAGTTCTAATTTTGTTCTCATTGCTTAGTACTCACCCCACTCCAATTGCTAGTGTTCTTAATTAATTTATGTGCACATTTTTCTTTTGTACATGCAGCTTTGCATCTTTTTCTTACCTGAAACAGGAGTCATTCCTCTCCATAACCATCCAGGCATGACTGTTTTTAGCAAACTTCTATTAGGACAAATGCACATTAAATCTTATGATTGGGTTGATCCTGAGGCCTCTGACAACTTGTCACAACAACAATCATCCAAGTGTGAGCTCTCTTACTCTTATCATCATTTAAATGACCATGAACTCATGGCTAGATATTTTAGATTTTGAAAATTAACCCACATAGGTTCTTCTTTTTGCAGTGAGACTGGCAAAGCTAAAAGTTAATGATGTCTTCATTGCACCTTGTGATACTTCTGTGTTGTATCCAACAACTGGAGGCAATATGCATGAATTCACAGCCATAACTCCATGTGCTGTGCTAGATGTCATTGGTCCTCCTTATTCCAAACAAGATGATAGGGACTGTTCCTATTACAGAGTTCACCCTTATGCTGCTTTTGCCAGTGAGTAACACAGTCTCATTATACACAAGAATGGTTACCAAAAACACAAATGAATGATATTTTTTTTGCTTATTTCCATAACAGAAAATTTTTGTTCCAAAAAATTAAACATGGGGCTCAAATATTGTCTCTATAGCCTATAATTCTTCCTTGATCAATATGGGAGGAATTCTCACATCAACTTAGTAAGTTGCCACCTGAAGTGGGCCAATCCAATACACTGAATTTGAAAAAGAAAAAAAAAAAAAAAGATCCAGAGGAATTGTACTTGAATAGTAACAGACAATTATAGTATCTGGTCTTGTGTCTACATTTGGCATCAGTGTTCCTATTTGCATG
The DNA here is from genome assembly GCA_026901365.1 of Sesbania bispinosa. Taxonomy (NCBI): domain Eukaryota; kingdom Viridiplantae; phylum Streptophyta; class Magnoliopsida; order Fabales; family Fabaceae; genus Sesbania; species Sesbania bispinosa. Next base: position 730,003 of record QLOH01000215.1, read on the forward strand.
AGGTGGCACTTCCACCTGTCTACATTATTGCAGTGTGAGGATGTACAATTGTACATCATTTTTATTGCATTGTCTCTGACAATAATGATTTACCTTGCAGATGATAAGGATGAAGAGATAGGTAATGAGATGAAAGACAAAAATGATAGTTACGCATGGTTGGAAGAAATTGAGGTGCCAGAAAACTCTGAAATGGATGGGATTGAGTATCTGGGACCTCCCATTACAGAGACAGCATAACATGTATTTTCATGTTATACACTACTTTTAGCATATTTGGTTTACACTGATACATGTTTGATCCATGTTTCTCGATTAATGCTAGTTAGATCATGTTTCTGGGTCAACGCTAGCTAGATCTATGTCTGAAACGTGGTTATGATAGAAATCAAATACGCAATAGCATCATACATTGTGTTACCTCTACACAAAAGTGCCCCAACCCTTTTCCCTTTTGTGTCCATATTTAAGAATCAATGAATGTGAATGTGTTGTTGGCTTTTGTTCTTTAGTACCTAAGAAAAGTGTAGCTATAATAATTCGTTCATTTTTGCTAGTTGGTATATAACATTATGGAAACTGATTGTGAAATTAAAGAAAAACCAGGGGCTTGAGTGTGTTTGTTGATCTTTTGAGTTCATCGTTTGTAAAGGGTAAGAAACGTGTCAACTTTATGGGACAAGTAGTGATTGGTGAATCAGGTTGACTTGTTATGGAAAGCCATCCATGTGGGCAATTCTAATTCCTAAGAAAGGGTCAATTTTATGCTATTTTTATATATATATATATATATATATCCATGTTGGCAACACTTTTCTAATATCTGTCCACATTCATTTCTTCTTTGGGATAAACCTGTGCACGATCATTTTATAATTATTTTCTTTTACTACTTTGCGTAAATGAAGAGAAAGACTTGGTTGTTTTAAATTACAGTGAAGCAATAGACAACAAATTAGTTACCAGATTATTATTTTAATGGTTTTGTTACCATTCAAGGTAGCATGGTTTATTTTAATTGTTTATTTTAATTGTTTTTTTTATTACTATCCAATCAAAAGTTGATAACGTTGCTATAATGCTATCAAGGAATTCGTTTCATGAGAAATAACATTTAAGGGGATAAGGTTTTTATATTGTTAATTTTTTTTTCTATTTATAACATTTAAATTTAAGATGGTTTTACACTGAGTGCATCTATCATTTGGTTTGAGACTGTTTTAGTTATTTGGAGATGTGAGAATTTTACCACATATAATATTTCGCATTGCCGGATTGTCTCTTGTGAAAAGGATATTTATATTTTCATACTAAAATAATTAAGATTATTTTTCAGGAAAATTAAGTCTTTCTTACTTGAACCAATAATTTAGGTGACCTTTTCAATTTAATAAATGGTTGGTTGCATTATTTTTATAACTTGCTAAAATAATTAATGTACTTGTTATAGTATAAATGGTTAAATAGTTTAATAATCAATTAAATAAAAAATATATGATAGTATCTCATGTTATATATTTAGGAAAATGTATGAAGTACGATGTGTACACAATATTTTTAAAATTTAAAAATATCAAAAGATTAAATATTTTAAGAGATAAAATATTTAAAATTATGTATAAAAATATTTGATTTAAGCTACTTTATTATTTATTGTTATTAATTTATTATAATATGTTTTAAAAATTTAAACTAATGAATTTTAATTTCATAATTATGGAAAACTTTGATAGATAATAAACAATTTAAGTGATTGACTAAATTTAATTAATGGTACATAAGAGCAATAAAAAGGGTTTAATGGATAGTTTTATACTAACAATGATGTATCATCACATTATTAAATAAGTATCACATTATTAAATAAGTATGACATCTCATATGTTATTAAACTAAATAAATTATGTGAAAGTATCACATTATTAAATAAGTATGACATCTCATATGTTATTAAACTAAATAAATTATGTGACACGTGTAAAAGAATTTTATACTAATAATATATATCTATTAAACTCAAATAAAAATTATATAAAAACAATAAAAAATAATTAAATATATAATGTAGAAAAAGTCATGTGATATATTAGGAAGGGAAATAATTAAGAGAAAATTTCATATTTGAGATATACAAAAAATGAATTGCTTTATTTATTTATTTTTTTTTGTATCACTTATGCGCCCTGTATTTTTGAAGTCTATAAATTAATTTTTATGGACATTAAGTAATCTTTTTAACTTTAAGTATATAGTGCATTGGTTAAATTTAAATAACTTAAAACGCTGGGTAACTTTGCATCCCCTTGTGCGGGAACCAGCAGCACACAGCATTATTCATCCAGAATTGATTATTAAATTGGAAAAAGAAATAAAGAATCATAGTGAAGACGTTTTTATTTTCCCAAGTCAAGTTCTTCTGAGCCTCTCACTCTCACGGGTGGGTCTTAACCCTTAATTCTCTTACGGTACGTAAGATTTTAGATAACTGTCTCTCTTAAGATTTTTATTTTTTTAAAAAAAAATAAGGTAAAGATGTATATTTATTATTTATTTAATTAATTTGAAGTATATTATGATTTTATCCTTTAAAATTTTAAAAATAAATATATTTTTACTCGTTTACTTATTCATTTTAAAGATATTTCTGATATAAATATATTGGGTATGAACAATCTCATGCGAAATTTTAAGGCCATAGATTTGGTTTTGTTTTTCTTTTATAAAATTCGATAAATTTCACTTATTTAGTGTCTATGAAAAATATATTAATATAAAATTTTGATGTAATAAAATTACATGAGTACATATTAAGAGTAATGATATATTGAACTAACCCATAATGAGAAAGTTGCATGAATTGTTATATAACATAAGTATCATAAACCATTCTCAAACTGAAAATACTATATGAAGCCATTTGATCTAAAATCACTATAATTCCTGCATGAGCAATCCTATTTTTTTAAGGGTAAATCTAAGGTGCACAAGTTAAAAACTTGTGCACTTGTACACAAGTGATTTTACTTGCTGTTGTAGGTTTGTTAGGTTTCAATTTTTTTTTTTGAAAATTATACTATTTGCCAAGTGGGGCATTGAAGTTTGACATATTACATATTGAGACTATTTACAGTTACAATGGAAAAGCTGCAGTCCAATGTCACCCTGTTGCTTTGTGTTCTTGTCACAACAAACTATTCGTTCACAGGAGTGAGGTTCTACAGACATTTGATCTTCCCTAGACTTCACAATAGTCAAGTTCTTTCCCCATGGCCTTTGCGGCCTCCACGCACTGAGCCGCCACCAAGGCCGCCGTTGACGCCACCGCCATGTCGCTGGATCTTCAACGCTAGCCGCTAAGGATAGCCGGAATGGCTCTGGTTGTGTCCTCGTCGTCGTTATTGTAAAATCGTACCCGTCATAACCTCGCCTATCTTTTCCGTCGCACTGCCACCGCCACCACTTGAGGCCCTCACTATCACGCGCAATTGCGGCATAATCGCATAAATTGGTAGCAATGATGATGATGATGGAGGTTTCGGGTATGCACCATCACATATCCTCCACGTACCGAAGCTCGAAACGCGGTACAGATCTGGCTGCACTCAAAAAGCAACTCGCTCAGCCCCGATGCCGGCACCATGCCATAACCAACCTTTGAGAGGTCGCCGTAACTACACACGCCACCCAACAGCGACGTAGTAGGAGGCGCGCACAAATTGCCATTTGGAGAGGGAAGAGGAAGAAGAAGAATCTAGAGAAAGAGGAGGTTGGGAAAATGAAGAGGAGTAGTGAAAAGTGAAAGAGAGTGAAAAAAAACCGTTCGTGAGAAAGCATCACCAGCAAATGACATTTCCCCGTTGCAGAGAGGAAGGCAGTGAAGTCATTTGTTTCATTTTTGAAAGGAAGACAGCAAAAATATTTAAAGAGACAAAACCCTTCTTCTGCAAATTACTGAACCAATTACATGTAGACCTAGAACCTCTTGATTAAATGAAATCTTAGCCATTCAATTAAATAATCTTATATCTAGTGTCTTATCTTAACTTGTGTACAGGTACACAAGTTTTTTTACCTGTGTACCTTAGACAACACCTAATTTTAATATCATCAAATGTCATTTGTATTAGGGTGATTGTAAAGTTGGTTGTTGGACATAGCATTGCATATGTGTTAGGTAGACCCGATCAACCCGACCAAATCCAAGGTAAATCCGATGGGTCGGATTGGGTCATCGGGTTGAATTGGGTTCGACAAAGTGAAACTCGATTAGCTCAGGTTGGGCATCGAGTTTCCATATTTCCAATCCGAACAACCCAACCCGATCTGACCATAAATATAAAAAATAAAAATTAATAAAAGAGAAAAAAACTAAAATATCTAAAATTTTCCCAACCAGACCCGATCTAACTACATATTGCTTTTGTGTTTCTTTTCATTTTTTCATTTATTTTCATCTATTTTAATTTTTATGTGAACTCGACTACCCAACCCAAATATAATCGGGTTGGTTTGAGTCAGGTTTCAATCCCAAAAAACAAAGGAACCCAACTCGACCCGGCTCGTGCGCACCCCTAGTTGGACGTAGAATAAATATGTGGTGATATTTATGAGCCTTTTGATAAATTAAATTTAAATTATAAAATGCATGGTCATGCTCATAAGGATAAAAATGAGACTATAAAATGCATGGTCAATCTCATTATTTTATTTTTCTAGTGGTCTAGAATAAGTTTGTATACAAAAAATATGAAAAAGTATTTTTTTTTAATTTTATTTACGACTAAACTAGCACATTCGTCCCTAACTTTCTTTGGGGTCATACAATTTAGTACTTGAGAACCAGAAAAATCCAATATAATCCTTGTCTCCTTGCTCCATCTTTCACTATGGTCCAACTGTGTGTTCCCGTTAACTTTTTTATGATGTATCACATTTAGTGACACTATGTTACATTGTTTGCCACTAGGGTACAAAAATGACATCGTTGGAGCTGAAACC